>CAWUFW010007157.1:0-600000 GCA_963921515.1 Calotriton arnoldi | reverse complement strand
TAGACATTCCCGTCTTTTTAAACAACTGGCTGCCCATTTTAGTGAACCAAAACCACATCAACGGCATAACCGTCGGGCACCACCGCAGACTGCTTGGTTTAATCATGAGTGTAGGCAACTTAAACCGACAACTAGCATCCGCCCTCAGATCCCACTCGCCCAAGATAGCAAGTGACACGAGAAGGGCCTATAAAAAAGCCCAAGTCAGAGCAAAATTGGAGTGGGATGAGAATAGATGGAGGGCAATCGGCGAGGCTTGTGCCACCAAAGACTCTAAACTGTTTTGGCAGATTGTATCGTGCGGGTACCCAGAGGCCCCCCCAACCAGCCAGCAATATAGCAATCTCCAACTGGCAAGATCGTTTAAAACTTTTGTATATCGACTCCGCGTCATCAAACATAGACCTGTCCCAAATTGCCCTGCCCTTGACTTATACAAAGGAGCATTTTACTAATGCTGAAATACTGACCTCTATTAATACAATTGTTCAGGCAAAGGCCCCCGAACCTGATTGCATTCCCGATGATTTATTTTTATATGATAAGAAGAATTGGTCAGCCTATATCACGATCCTGTCAAATGCTATTGCAGCGGGAGCTCCAGTTCCCCCGTCATGGAAAGGTATCAAGGTGATACCGATCTTGAAAAAAGGCGATAGATCATCTCCAAGTAAGTACAGACCGAGAAGCCTTATTGATTCTTTTCAGAATGTGGTCAGTCGAGCACTACTCAATAAGACATAGATCTGGATTAATGAGAATAACATCATTTCCCCTTTTCAAGCAGGGTTCAGGGCCAAAACAGGAACAATTGATCAGGTTTTCCGCTTAACTCTACTCTTGTGGAAGACCGTGGTCATTGGCCGGGGAAGCCTATACGTGGCCTACATCGTCCTCAGACATAAATTGTGGCAATGTCTAGCCGACATGGGGATGTTATTGGAGATCCTGTCCATGATAATCCGCCTTCATGACACAAATTATGCAAAAATTTGCTGGGGCGACCAAGGGCAGCACACAAACTCCATAGACGTTAATAGGGGCGACCATCAAGGATGCCTGCAAGCTCCCACACTTTTTTCATTATATATGAATAGTGTCGTTCAATTCTTGCAGCAGGATCCATTGGATGCTCCATTGCTGGGGGGGACAGAATCGTGACACTTCTGTTTGTGGATGATACCCTGCTGGTGTCTAAAACACCTGGTGGTTTACAGAAACTACTCTCTCGCTTTAAGGACTTCTGCGACATGCGTGATCTCGAGATCAACACCTCTAAAACTAAGTTTTTAATGATCAACCCTCATAAATCTTACAAGGACAGACCCTCCCTGGGTGGGACTTTTCTGGAGAGGGCAACCACTTTCGAATATTTAGGAATCACTCTTTCTGAAACCATATCGTGGAAGCCCCAAGTGGCTACATCCATTCAGAAACTTTCTCAAATAGTGGGGACTATAAGTAAAGAACAGCATTCCTCCCATAGTAAACCAGTGGCGGCACCTCTACAGATCTACGAAATGAAAGCGGCGAGCACCGTGCTTTACGGAGCAGAGATGTGGGGCTTTGACAGGATGGATGATTTTTATAGGGCAGAGAATAAATTCCTAAGGAACTTGGTTCAACTTTCCCAGAGTACCCCTCTTCACCCCTTTAGGCTAGACTTGATAAATAAATTCATTGTCAATAAGGCAAAGCTCCACCCTGTGCTATTCTGGCAGAGAATATGGACAACCCCTGAGTTAAGCTCCTATGCCAAAGCTCTGGAAGAAGTTATTTCTCTAGATAAACAGAACAAACTAGGGTGGCTAAAGAACTTAAAGCACGTGTTAGCTGATATAGGGCTTGGGGATCTATGGGAGAATAGGGATCCTGCATTGTTCCCCTCTAAAAACCAAATACAGTACTGGGGTTGGGTTTCTCAGCAAGCCGCCGTTAGGACTAGTGAGGGTTGGCTATGCAACGAGTTTACAGACTTTAAGTCTGATATCCCCCTAGAACCCTTTTTAGACATTATTAAAACCCCACTAGATAGGAAGCTGTATATACAGTTCAGGTTCGGCATGCTCCCACTCAATGACCACACTGGTTCATGGCGCAACACTAGCGTATCTACACGGTCCTGTCCATTCTGCACTGCATCTCCCGAATCCCCAGGGCATGTCTTTTTTGCCTGCCCTGCCTACTCTCGCCCCAGATCTAAGTGGCTTACACCCCTATGCAAACAATTGGGGACTCGAGTCCACACTTAAGCCCTGCGCATATTAAAAGCGGACTCTTGACAAGTTAAAGCTTGCTCAGTTGCAAAGTTTTTGGGCCACATGTGGGACATAAGGAGGAAACTACTGCAAAGAGGCGGAGATTGATAATTTCATATCATATTGTATAAACCTACTGGATGAAGTAGCGGTACAGTATTTCTCATTGAAACCGTACATGTTTGCGATGCCGGCTACCCTACAGTTCTGAGGCTTAATGAGTAACATGGATTGCATGATTTGTAATAGCGCGGGGGATGTGATTTGCGGAGAACTTGCTGGAGGGCCTCTGAACTTTAAATAATGATCAAGTTTTAATTGGACCCATGCACAGGCCATGTTTTTTACAATTTTATCTCTTTTAAGCTTTTTAAAATTGTATGAAATCAATTGGGAAATGTATTTAATGAACTTGTAATTGCACTTTATGTCCATTCAATCATGGGAATTGAAGTATATGAGTGGATGTGCACATTGTACTTTTATGGTCTATGACCGAATAAAGTTGATGATGATGATGACTTCTCCTACTCATAAATGCATTTGTGAATCGGCCTGGGATCATTAGTGCTAACAGGTTTTTGGTTTCCATACTAGGGAAGTGGCTGTTCATTGAAATGTGCTGAGAAAGTGTGAGAAAATATATTATTTAAGTGAGAAATTAAAGTTGTGGCACCTAGAGGAAAGTCCACACAGATGTTGGGTTTTGGCCAAGTTCAAAGTATGGGAAAGTAGTCAAATACCCATAGCAGATTGCAAGTACTTTTTTGCACAGAATGAACACTCAGTAGTGTTTTTAATTAACTCTCTAAACACTCTTTTTAGCATACAAATTGAGCTAAAGTTTGCAGTTGTATTATAATATGATGCTTTCATGACTGTGTAATAGGAGTTGTGTGTACTGAGACAATTTTTAAACACCTACATTTTCATAATTTTTCCAATTTTGAACCGTATCAGATCTTTCAAGAGAATCTTATAATCTCCAAAAAAGGAAAAAGAAACAGAGAGAGGGACGGAAGAGGGAGGAAGGAGTGGACAAATGAAACATACCTTTAAGAAAATAGGGATACAATTGCAATGGGATACTTGAAACGGTTCATGCAGGCATCTGAGGTACATAGTAAATGTAATAAAGGACGATGTACTTTCTGGAATAGATAAACCTAATTCTTCCTCCCATTTGTTTCTTTATTTGCGGGGTCTTTGGTATACCAATAAAATAAGGACCCTGCACAGCAGGGGCACTCCTTTCCTCACTCTTCCTAACAGTTGGAGTAGGCAGTAATTGTACCCAGGAGAGAGATGAAGAAGAGTAATACATGAATCACAGTCTTGCAAATTTACCGTCTTCAAACAAGTTCCCTAACATAGATGGTGTGTCTCTCTTCTATGTTTTAAACTCATTATTTATAATGCCACAATGGAAGGATGGTTATTACAGGTTATCGGTGTGTCATGAGGGTTCAACTTCTGGTAGCTGTATCCCATGGGTGAAGTAATGATGTTGAAACCTTTAAGGGGATACCCATAATTTTCCTTGGGTACTTTAGAACATGGTAAAGGGGTATTAATGAATATTCCTGCTGCTGAAGGGCCCACAGCTTTGGTGGGTGCATTCGAAACCATTCTAGAGCTTGCCCTAGTTAGGCTGCTTGAATATGCTTCCATATATGCAGGAAACCTAACCCTCCATCTCCTAACATTTGAAACAGTGTTGACATATTAATCCAGGGCCATTTACCAACCCACAGGAATGACTCCAGTTTATCCCCTATATCATTGAGTGTGGTACGGGGAATTACTAAGGGCACTGCTTGTATCATGCATAAAGGGCAGGGGATAAAATTCATTTTTAAATATTCTATCCCGCCAAACCAGGGGATTTACAGTGAACCCCATCTGTAGTTCTTTGAAAAAGCTACCTAGAAGGCTGTGGGCATTACAATTTTAGTAATTTTTGGTCTGGCTGGATAAATTAGTGCCCAGGTATCTTATTGAAATGTAGTCCATTGCAGTCCCTGACTTTGAAGTAGATCCTCTCAAAAACACGTATTCCGACAAACCATTCTCAGAGACTTTGGCCTGTTAATCCTGAAACTTGATACTAAAGAGAACTTCTCTGTTGGACCAGCCCCCAGAATTTTACCTTGCTTTGCTGAACCCTTTTTTGTTGGCTTCTAGGTTTGTGTGTACTTTTTCCCTGCTAATCAGTAGTAAGGTGCTTAAGCTCTCCCCTCTAAACGTGATACATTTGATATACACCTAATTGGCACATATAATTCACTTAAAGTTGTTATGTGTGTTGTGCATTTATATAGCTTTTGTGTGTTCACTTTAAGAGCCTTGTTACTTTTCCAATGTCATTGTTATGCCGGTTTCCCTTCTTGTGTTCTGAATCTAGAATTGTGGGCAGTGGGAAGTTGGATGCCTGAATGAAGGCTAGTATTGTGCTGTCTCTCTAATAAATCTTTGAAAATTCTTCCGTGGACTGGTGGAGTTATTACAAAACTGGTGATAGTGATTGGATATTTCAAGACCTACGCATTCAGTATTGGATTGTACTGTATTGGAGTTTGTTACTGGATTTATTTCTAGATCGTATGCCATACCATTGTTGTGCTATTTCAGTACCGACACACACGGCTCATTTACTCCGTGTGTGTCTAACCTCGACATGCACGGCTTGGAACAGGTACTTTTATACAGTGTCTTTTTGTCAAACGGGCAGAGTGGATTTTTCTTGTTCATCCCAGTTGATGCACACAGCAGACTGTTCACTCCATATATTTACCAAGCTTTTTAGATTACATTCATTATATATAGTATTTAAATTTCTGTTCAGCATTTCATTTTGCACGCATTTGTACATCTTGTAGCACAAACATGCAGTTTGAACCTCCTACAAAGTTTTTACAATGTAAAGGTGATCCTCCTTTACCTTGGGCAAGCTGGAAGGAGGAGTACCTCACGTGCATGAAAGCTATTGATGGTGAAAGGATGGGTGCGGTGAGGAAGAAGAACATTCTTCTTCATTGTTTAGTGTCGAAAGGCCAGTTAGTTTTTAGAACTTTGTCGCCAGTTCCACCTCAAGCAGATGGGGAGCATAATGTTTTTGAGGAAGCCCTGCCAAGGATGGAACCTAGGTTTAAGCCTCTCTCTATTTTGGCATTGAACAGATTTAAGTTTTACACCAGAGCTCACTGGGAAGGGGAGTCTTTAGATGATTTTCTGACCGCAGTTTTGGAGCCATCACTGAGGAAGTGATAAGGGTTCAAATGATAGTGAATGTTAAGAATAAAAAAGTACAAGAGTAACTGTGGGTAATGGGGGACCCAAACTTACAGGACGCTGTCCCCACAGCAAAAGCCATAGAACAGTCGGAAATTTGAATGAAGTCTGTGCAGCATAGTGCTGTGAAGAACTCAAAGTCGTCTGATGAGGTGTGCGCTGTGGTGGACAATGTGGATCGTAAGAATGCGTCACTGTTAGAAATTGGGTTTCTGGTTGGTTACACCTAAGCCACGCAAAAGCCACCACTCTAGTCAGGGTAAGGGAGTTACACACCCAAGATAACCCCTGCTCTCCTCCTTAGTAGCTTGGCAGAGCAGTCAGGCTTATCCCGAGGCTATGTGTAAAGCGTCTGCACAACACACTGTAGTAAAGGTCCGACACAGAAGAAGTTCACTCAGAGCTTTAATAGGAGCATCCACATAGAAAGGCAGCCACAGGTAAACTGAATAGAACACCACAAGGAAAGGAATGCTCTTACACAAACCAATGAAATTAAAGAGACACAATGATAAGGGAGAAAAGAATGTTCATTCAACCAAGCTTGGTTAAATGAACATTACCACATACCTCCCATCCTTAAAACAAAACAAAAAGAAATACCAAAATAAAATCATTGTACTTTGAAGGTAACTTAACAAATTCTTAATACATAACAAAATCACTGTACTTTGAAGGTAACTTAACACTTCTCTTACATCTTTCAATAGATTCAGCTTCAGGTACAGACTCACAAAAAATGTCCTTGTTGGAACTGTTACTAGAACAGGAATCACTCCCAAAATCAGGAATATTTAAAAAAAATTGTGGATAAGATACGGGTAAGGTACCAGCAGAAGAGCATGTTTTAGCTAATCTGGACAAGCTCCACAAAGATCCATTGTCTAATAAAGCTGATGTTTTACCAATTTTGACAATTTTCCTGACAGCAGAATATTTAGAAAAGCCCTTATGCACATGAAAAGGAAGTTTGATCTTAACACAATCACCAATAACTAACTTTTTCTTTGAAACAATAGAGTCTTGAATCATTGTTTTCGAAGACTTAGGGGCATAGTAGCAAGACCCACGTTAAAATTATCGCCGTTTTAGCGGCAGGAAACTGCCGCTAAAACGGCGATAATGGGCTTGCTAATATGCGTTATAGAATTCCAATAGAAGCCTAGGTTAGATGTGCAGGACATCTAACCTGGGCTTCTATTGGAATTCCATAACGCATATTAGCAAGCCCATTACCGCCGTTTTAGCGGCAGTTTCCTGCCGCTAAAACGGCGATAATTTTAACGTGGGTCTTGCTAATATGCCCCTTGGTTTCTACATTATGTTTGGCCACATCATACATATGTTTAAGATTACAAGAATCTATTTTGGGAAATAACCATCCAGGATTAAGTTTATGTCTTGGAGACCTCCCTTTAAGTAACAAGAAAGGAGAAAATTTTGTAGTGCAGTGGGGAGTGCAGTGATATGACCACAATAAATCAGCAATATGTTTTTTAACATTAATTCTAGACTTGCGAGCCAGTTGAATTCCTTCCACTAAAGTTCTATTAAACCTTTCCACCAAACCGTTCATATTTGGTGAATAAAGTGCTGTAGTAAGGTGACAAATACTAACTTGTTTAAAGAAATCTTCCATGGCAAGCGAAGTAAACAAAGAACCATTGTCAGTAACAATACTGTCAGGCAAACCTTCCTTCTTAAAGACTTCTTGCAAAAACTCAATAACCGAAAAGGTATCAGGATGAAAAATCCATTTTCATTCCACCCATTTTGAAAAATAATCAATGAGAACTAAAATATAAATCTTCCTAGAATCAATACCTTCATATGGTCCTAACAAATCCATGGCCAACTTAGACCAGGGTCTGTCTGGAAAAGTAGTTTGAATATGATCGACATGTTGAGTTTTTAAAATCTTGTCAGATTTAATGCACAATGGACAATTTTCAACAAATTTGACAATATCATTGTCCATATAAGGCCACCAAAAAAATTCCTGACTTTTTTAACAGTGCTAGATTGACCCAAATGACCTAAATGAGCAATAGAAATCAATTTGTTTCTGATACCAGAAGGAGGAACAAAACAAGAATCTTTAATGATAAGATAATTTTCGAGAAATAAATCATCTCTGACTTTCCCAAAAACTTGTGACTCCTTAGATAAATGTTTTTCCAAAGGCCAACCATCCAAAATAAAAATTTTGAGAGAAACTAAAACCTCATCTTGGGACATAGCTGCAAGCCATTACTCTTTAGAAATAACCTCACCAACAGAGAGAATCACATCATCGATGGATGCAACAACACATTCTTCCGAAGAAGAACAAATAGGACTTGAAATGACATCCCCTGTCAACCGAGAAAAACAATCCGCCCGGACATTTTGAGATCCAGGAATGTAACACACAGTGAAATTATACTCATAAAGCTTTGATAAAATTCTAACTAATCTAGAGGAAGCCTTGCCCATGCCATGTTTGGAAAGTAAAGAAATCAAAGGTTTATGATCAGTTCTGAGATTAAAATGTTTTCCCCACAAATACATTTTAAAATGTTCAACAGACCATGTACATCCCAAAACTTCACGCTCAATGGTGGAGTATCTTGATTCTGCAGTAGTTTAAAGTCTGGAAGCGAAAGCAATAGTGCGTTCAACACCATCCTTGATTTGACTAAACACTGCTCCGAGCCCTGTAGAACTGGCAACAACAGTGATGACATTAGTTCCATCTTGTGAAAAGCCAAATAATGGTTTGGATTCAATAATAGAATTTTTAAGGGCTTTGAAAGCAGAATCATGTACTTCCAGCCATTCAAATTTGACACCTTTTTTTAACAATAATCTTAAAGGTAAAACAATGTCAGAAAACTTTTGCACAAATCTTGCATAAAACTCACACAAGCCTAAAAACGATTTGAGTTGGTCTTTACATTTGGGAACATGCATGTCACGGATAGAGTTAAGTAAATCTTCTTTAGGAGCAATACCAGAGCTAGATATGGTATGTCCTAAGTACTCAACTTCGTTTGTAAAAAATTTACACTTATCTAAGCGTACAGTCATACCTTTGTCCTCCAAAATAGACAAAACTCTACTTAGTAAGGAAGCATGCTCATCATTGTTTTTGGAAAAAACAAGAATGTTGTCTTGGAAAACGACTACCCCTTCGATACTCCCAAAAAGACAAAACATCAATTTTTGAAAGACCGAAGCGGCAGACGCCAATCCAAACGGCATTCTGATATATCTAAATGCTCCATCAGGTGTAATAAAGGTAACTATATGTTTTGACTGGGGAGAAAGTGTGACTTGATGATAAGCCGATTTAAGGTCTATGGTGGAAAAGACCTTAGCACCATCCAATTTAGATAACAAATCCTGAATACGGGGAAGGGGATGACAATCAATTAGGATTTGTTTGTTAACAGACCTAAGGTCTGAGCAAAGACGAAGTTCCCCATTTTTTTTTAACTAAAACAATGGGAGAAACCCATTCTGATGAGTTCACAGGTTCGATAATACCTTCAGCACACATATTTTTAAGCATTTGGGATAATTCAGAACGAATAGACAGAGGAACGTGTCTCAATTTATGTTTCACAGGAACAGCATTTTTTATAAGTTGAATGTGATGTTAGAATCCTTTAACCTGACCTAATTCTTTCCGGAAGAGATTTTTATGTTTATCAAGGATAGATTCTAGTCTGTTATCTTTCTCCAAAACACTCTGAACAACGTCCAGATCTTCAGCAAAACAAACTTGTACTTTTGAATTTGGGCGAAGAGTAATGTTAAACTTTCCTTGATGTCTCCAGCCTAAGACCTGTAAACCATCAACAGCTACATATACTTTTCCTAAAATACTTTATGTCTGAATTTAATCTCAGACACAAAATAACCGCTTATAGCGATTTCTTTTCCACCAAACCCATAAACTTTGATGTCAGAGTGTTCCAAAATTTTGTTATTCCAATTCTTCTTAAAAAATGAATCAGAAATGATGGTGTATGGAGAGCCCGAGTCCGCCATGACTTGTAAAGTTTTACCATCAACACTAATTTCACACATAGGTGGGACATAAGGTTCGCCATCAATGTCTTCCAAAGAAACACCAGAAATCAATTGATTTGCTTCCAAACAACTCAAATCAGAAGATAAATCATTAATATGTTCAACAGAAACTGAATCTTGAGAATCAACCATGCAATCATTTTTCTGCTCAGAAAAGGTAGAACTTTCTCTAATGCATAACATAACATTTTGTGTGCATTGTTCTTCATTGACATTTTCTTGGATAACAGAAACTCTTTTACCTTTGTTTAAGCATACATTGCCAAAATGACCCATTTTACCACAAGAATAACATTCTCTATTCTTGGCAGGACAAAATTTAAATTGAGCTGAATGGGTTTTAGATCCACAACGATTACACCCCATTTTAAAAAAAGAATTATTGTATGGAGTAATAGGCTTAGAAAATTTAGTTTTGGAAAAACTAGTTTTGTTACTATCTTTAACAGATAATGCTGCTACGCCATCAACAGTTGAGTCAACATTAATTGTTTTAAAAGAACTAATAGAACGTTCTACACTTTTAGCTATGTCAATAGTCTCTTGGAGATAAGCATTGCGTTGACTGAGGAGCTGCTCTTGTATCTTTTTGTTTGAACAACGAATTATAAGCTGATCTCTGATATAGTTATCAACCTCAGCGCCAAACGCACAGTCAGCAGCCAAAACTCTCAATGTAGAAACATATGCATCCACAGATTCATCAATCAATTGATGACGAGTGTAAAAATGAAATCTCTCTAAGACTATATGTGGCTCCTCCTTAAATCTTTTCTTTAGTCTATCAAGGGCTTCAGAAAAACAGTCATAATCCCCAGCTTCTACTCCGTGTGGGGGTGCTGAAGTAGGTAAGTGCTCAAAAATATCCTTGGCATCATTACCCATAAGATTAAGGAGTAAAGCTGTTTTCCTTTGTGGAGAAAATGTAGCGCCATTTATAGCCAATAAATAGTTGTTGAAATGACAAAGCCATTTGTCCCATTTCATGCTGGGTTGGTTGGGACCTTTAAAAAACGGTGGTGGGGGATTACCACAACTTGAACTTGCCATGTAGAGAAAATGAAATCCAACTTCAAAAATTAGATTTTTTTTTTAAGTGAAAAACACAACGTGTAAAAGAATGAAGCGGAGCAAAATCTAAGAAAAACTGTGAACTTTCATGAAGAATTGCTTCAGATAACAGCGTGAATCCAAAACGAGCTGTAATTAATATCCAGGAAACACTTTGCACTTTTATAAAAAAATGGCTTCAAGTGGCAGCGTTAACAAGGAAACACTTTACATATTCACGAAGAAAATCTTAAATGACCAGGAGGCTCCAAGGCATGCTGCAGCTAGGAAACAAAGTATCTGAAATTGACGAAAACACGAGTACTTAATCCAACAGAGCTCATGTGTAAGAAAGAACATATAATGTTAATTCTCAACTTGGTCACTAGATGGCAGCATAGAATTACATTGCAGAACCCATCCTTCCAATGCTGTGTGTGTCAGCGCGAGAAAAGAAAGTTGAAAACTCTGCCGAAAATAGCAGGAATGGGAAGAATGTCGCAGAGCACAATGAAAAATCTTCCCAGCTTGATCAGTGTGAGTAATCTCGTGCAGAGAATCAAAGTACAATGTTGTGGTTGCCAGGCAACACTCTCGAGGATTCAGTCTTTTCAGGCAGAGGCACGAGTGTAACGACGAAATGTCAAATTTAAAAAAAAATATGACAAAAGCCCAAGCGGAAGTGGGTGCCCATTTACAAATAAAATTAAAGGCTTACCGCAGCGCCACACAATGAAAGGGAAAGAGGCAGCATGCAAAATTCGTCCTTTAAAAAAAAAAAACGGAAGTATCAGTCCGTTGTTCAAAATAAGTCTATGCTCCAATGTAGACTCACGAATGATTGCTCCAGCGATGCTTGAGAGGTGGATGCTCCTGTCAGATCCCACTCGTCGTCAAAATGTAGTAAAGGTCCGACACAGAAGAAGTTCACTCAGAGCTTTAATAGGAGCATCCACATAGAAAGGCAGCCACAGGTAAACTGAATAGAACACCACAAGGAAAGGAATGCTCTTACACAAACCAATGAAATTGAAGAGACACAATGATAAGGGAGAAAAGAATGTTCATTCAACCAAGCTTGGTTAAATGAACATTACCACACACACCCACACACACGAGGCACACCACAAAAAGAGACTCCACACAAGGTTATATAAAATATCCTTTGTTTTTAAACATAAAACACATAGACCATAAATCACTTTTTAGTATGTAAATCACATTTAGACCACAATCACATAAATCACTGCCACTATGGCAATTGACATCACATAAATCACTGTGCCACTAGGCACTGTCATGATGTTACATACACCGTAAAAATCAATTTGCCACCAGGCAATTTGTCATAGACATAACATGGATCCTAGATCACCACTGTCCATAATATGCAGTTCCTGAAATAAGTCACAGTGGCCTGTCACAGTAAGGCCTAACATGACTCATAGCACCAGTAATACAACATAACTCATAACATTAACGCATCACAGGCAGCCGGTTAAATTAGGAAGCAGTTAGGTTAGAGGCAAACCCATATGAGTTACCAGAGTATCACCATAATCACCGGTGTTATAGACAAATGACCCCTAGCTTGACAACTAGGCAAGTGTCGTGAGGATAACAGTGATAACATGCCTCACATATACTTTCAGGACATCTATTTTCATAAAAACAATTCCTCTGGCTGCTCCTGCTGCCAGGAAACACTCTACTGGTTTCCGCAGAGCAGGCAACTGGCCCAAATTACATAGGTGACATGCGGGGAAATAACACTGGTAAATGCTCTTCCCCTCAGGGCCAGCACCTCTGTGCTAGCGGTTTGCGTGCACACCGTCCCGGTGCGCCTGCGCCGATTGGCGTGATGGGGCTGCTGGCCTGTACCCGATTCAGCCCTGAGGGGCTGGAAGCCAGCACAATGCTCTGGTGGAGCTCCATATGTGGAAGGGACTGCTAGCAACAAAATGCCCCGGGTTGACTCCGTAGCCAGAAGGGGGAGAGGGGGGGGGGAGAGCACCACCACCCCTTGGGGAGCCCACAGCAGGTCTCCGTTGGGAGGGACATGAGGCTCTCTGCGTCACTGCTCGTCTGCCTGGTGTGGCTGGAGGCTCCTGCTTCCCTTGACCGAGCCCGCACCCAGGCAGCAGACGCCACAATCACTTCCTGGTTGCCACGGCAACCTGCCACCACTCTCCAGCCCTCCGGCATTGCTCTCTCCCTTTCGGTGAGCGTCCTGGTGCGGGTGGCGAAGCTCCAGGGTACTGGAGCACTTCCACGTGGTACTCGGGTGGCCCGGTGTCCTGCTGAGCGGGACTGCAGTGAGTCGTGGCTTCCCTGCCTTGCATGGTTGCTAGGCAACGCCGAGTGCCCTGTGGCATCAATGGAGTTGCCACACGGAGATCTGGGGTTTTTCTGCGCAGCTTGAGTAGATTGGCCCGGACTCGGGTCCCAAGCGGTGTACAGGGCAGTGTCCTGAGCAGGCTCCTCCCTCCTGACGGCCCACTACGAAAGCTCCCCCTGAGCTCTTGGGCATTAAGCATGCAGCGCTATATTAGAACCAGGCACACAGCGTGCTGGCCACAGTGAAGCACCCTGAGTACTTGCCAACAGCACACTCTGGTGCCCCACCATAAAAGCGCTTCAACATGCGCTTGGGTTTTAATCAAATACAAATAAAAGAGTGAAGGACACAGCGCTCACAACATGCTATTTTTGCAGATTGGGGAAAGGATGGTCCAGTCCTTTCCCTGTCCCAGCCAGGAGCAGCAACTGCAGGCCACCTTACCCCACACAAATCAGGGGCAGCGCTCCTCGCACAGCTCCCAGGCCTCCTTCCAGGCAGATTACGTATAGATCCAGCCAGGATCTCTCCTGAAGTCTTTTGTATCCCTGAGACTTCCAAAGGGAGACAAGCACACACAAGACCTTGGAGAGTGATTCACAAGCAGGATACCACAGCAGGGCAAAAATAGTCAGTCCTTTTCTGCCACCACAGACAGAAGCAGCAACTGCAGGCCAACCCTCCCCTCACACAGAAAAGGCAGCACTCCTCACACAGTCCTTCCGCTCTACCTCTTGGCAGGATCCTCTTGTTCCTTGAAGTTATCTAAAGTCCTGGGGTTTTAGGTGTAATACTTCTACTCCAAAATGTCTTTGTTCTCTTTGTGGCAAGGGTCTCTGAACCCAGTCCAAACCAGTCCTGTCCTCCCTGATGCAGCATGACCAAAGGGGGGGGGGGAGATAGCATTGTGCAAAAGGAGACACTGTTACACATTCATCGCAAAGACATCAGGGGCGAGTACCGAAACGTTTGTGTGCCAGTGGAGAATGGTCCTCGTTGCCCATGTTGTGTTCCTCTCAGAGTCATTCAGCCATGCAGGTGTTGTAGTCTCAGTTGGTGGCTTGGTGGGAGGAGATGGTGTGAGAGATGGTAGGCAATGTACCGTACAAGGAAATACAAGAATCGACCTGTCTGAGAGACAGAACTTCCATTCCCATGATACCTGCTGAACCGGAAGTATAAAAACAGCTTCGGGGTTCAGCACGCTGCAGATTATTCTTACCGGATCTCTGAAGCAGAGCTGCTGTGCGTTTGTTATCAGAGTCTTCTTGTGGGTAAGGGTGCAGTGCAACAATCAAAGTTTGGATTGTTATAAAATGGTGGCGGAGTGAAGGTTTACTCTGTAATCACCGCCCGGCTTTGTCTATTCAAACAAAGTGGACATTTCTTTCTGTGTCAGAAACGTGTTCCTGTAAAACATTTCATGGTGAAGTATTTGCCGGTGTTATACCTAAGACGCAATTCACAGTTCGGTGGTTATTCTTCCCCTTGCCAGGATAACTTTTTCGTGTCTGGATTCTTTGGTATTGGGTAAGAGAAACAGCTGTGAATGTTACCAAAGAAAATACAAAGCCACTGTGTGAATGGAATGTGGCTTCCCTGCAATATTTTGATAGACTTTCAGAGTATCGATTTTGTTGCTGAGAAAAAAGTCCTAAAGAACTTATGAACTATAAAAAGGAAGTTGCGGTAATGAGAATGAATAATCACTGATTCCTTGATTACTATTATAAGACTCTGTTGCCCATTGGAACATTTATTAGTTTTTGTATTTTCTTTTTGATATCCTAACAGGGCATCATTGAGTCCTGATTGGTTCAAACCCTGTGAGGCTTGTCTTCTTGTTCTATTTGGTAGGTATTAATGATTATGGGAAGGTTGAAGGAAATCTCCCAGTACAAAGTCTAGGTAGATAAACCTTATTTTATATTACAGTATTACTCGGAGGAAAAGAGGATAGTGGAATACTTGGCCTCTTGTCCTTGGACACAAGGTTATCCAGAGTTGTTTTATTTTGCAGGTAAAAATTACATATACTAGTATAGAAGAATTGTGATGATTATTCATCATTCAAATATATAAAGTTCATATGCTATGTTTTACAGATCTCCTTCCCTGTCGTTCCCTTCCCTTCCTCTTCTCACTTGATCACCTTAATAATCTGTGCTGTTATAGCAATTGGATTTAAGGCTATCAAGAGGTGGGCCACTTTGAGCAGCGAGCCGATCCCGAGGGAAACGATTATTGAGACTCAACAGACACAGCCTATTCAGGTGCAAGCGAAACTACTCCCACCACTCCAAATGCAGACCAGTTCTATTCAGCCTTGCGTTGAGTCACCCAGGCAAGGCAGGACACATCTCAACCCCTCCCAGTGACTGTCTAGAGTGAATGCACATCTCAGCTCCTGTCACTCCCACACCAGGCGCTGAATACACAAACAGCCAGAGGCACACAGAATGGTAAAGTAAGAAAATGCCCACTTTCTAAAAGTAAGAGAACAAAGTGGTGGAATGCACTCCTCATAAATACTAAATTTGAACAGTGTGAACAAGTCTTCATTGATGCATTTTTTGTGCGTGCAAACCAGAAGTGCACTATGTCACAATAGCACATCAATATATCTCAATTATCTGGTGCGTCGTCACGCACCAGCTTCATGTTGCACTGCTATTTGATTTCAGTCTCCACAAGGATAAGAAAGTTTTCTTTTATCGCACACAACATGGGGTTGAGGTTAGATCCATTGCACAATGATTGTAGTGAGGTTGAGGATGTGCACACAGTTCACTCTGGTTTGGAATTTGCGACCTTTTGTATCTTTTTTTTTTTTTAATTCTCTTTTTATTGAATAAATGTGGTGGTACAATAACGGACCGCGGGTCCACACATTATCAGTGCAGTATATAGAAAACAATTGTGTACATACAGGCATTCCATTACAGCACATCATGACACTAAACAGGAAGAGCAGTGACGTCAGTAACCGTATTGCGCAGTTCAACTGTGGGAGAGATACAGAGTCCGCCCCTAGAAACATTCCACTTTGCCCACTTGCTGTCCCACTTCTTCGGGCACCCTCGGTGTTTGAACACATCTTTTTCGGCGAGCATGGCTCTGTCCATATCCTTGACCCACTTTGAATACCTCGGAAGGATATCAGTTCCCCACCCCTGAGCGATATTTCTTTTCACCAGAGCGAACCCCAGTGATGCCCATGAACGTTCGGTGTGGGCCAGATCCGTGGCTTTCCACACATCTAATAAACAAATCTGTGGGGACAGTGTGATGGCCTTCCCACCCACCCTTACCAACTCCGAGACTATTTTCTCCAAGTAAGGTTGTAGCTGTGGGCACTCCCAAATCGTATGAAAGAAGGTGCCCACCGAGGCGCACCCCCTAAGGCAGCTAGGGTCAGTCCGACGGCCCATCTTGACTAATGTGTGTGCAGGTAGATAGGATCTGTGTAAGACCTTAAGTTGGACCATCCGGAGACGCATAGGGATGGCGACCACTCGGGGAGAGGCCAGGGCTTCCTGCCAGTCATCGTCCTCTAGATAGCCTACGTCCGTTTCCCACTGTTGGCGAAGTTTGATTAATGAATCAGGCTGATTATTCATAAGCTTACGGTAGGTGAGCGAGATCGCCCTACGTGGCAGGGGGTCAGTCAAGAGTCTGTCCTCCAGTGGGGAGGCCTCTGGTAAAGTTTCCTCCTTAGAAACCACAGAAGTGAGCGCATGCCGAATCTGCAGGCATCGATCGGTTTCGAAGTCGGCAAGGTGATAATCTTTTTGGAGATCTGCAAATGAGACCATGCCGTTGCGTTTCCATAAGTCACCTACCAAGGAGAGGCCAATGAGGTCCCATTTGTCGAACCCCGGATACCTATTCATTATGCCTAATCGTTCGGAGTCCCACAGGGGGGTGTGTAGCGTGATTTTGTTGTGCCAGCCCATTTTCTTGGTTACCGCATGCCAGATCGACACTGTGTGGGCGGTTGGGCCTGTCAGGTATAATTTCTTGGGATTGGAGTAGAGCGCTCGTTTGTAACCACCCCTGGACATAACCCATCTATCAGTACGGAATGCCGGCTCTAGCAGCGGGGAAAAAACCCACTGGTTTATCACCGCCAGTTGGGAGGCCCAGTAGTATCGCCGCAGATCGGGTAGCGCAATCCCCCCATCATACCATCCCCTGGTGAGTTTGTGTGTAGCTATGCGTGGGCACTTGCCGTCCCACAAGAGATTCCTGACTTCACTCTCTACGCTAACAAAATAGGCTTCGGGCACCCTGTGTGGGGTGTTGTGCAACGCATACTGGAAGCGAGGGAGGGGCAGTATTTTAAACAATGCCGCCCTGCCGAGCAGCGTAAGGGGTAGTGCCCGCCAGTGAATGACATCTTTGCGGAATCGGGCCAGAGGGGGCAAAAGGTTAGCCTCGTAGAAGTGGGTGTGGTTGAGTGTGATATGGATGCCGAGGTATAGGAAGCTCTCGTTGGCGACCATGATGGTGGTGTCTCTGGGCAACTGTGGGATAGAGCCCTGTAGCATAAACAAGACCGATTTTGTCAAGTTGATGGTATAGCTGGAGTGGGCACGGAAGATAGCAAATATGTGCAGGATTCGGTGTATCGAGGGTTTGGGGGCTGCCACATGTAGCAGAACGTCATCTGCGTAGAGGGAGATTTTATCTTCGTGGTGATCTGTCCACCGCAAGCCCCTGATCATGGGGTCACCTCTGATCCATGTCGCCAGCGGCTCCAGCACAAGGGCGAAGATGAGGGGCAACAGGGGGCAGCCCTGACGGGTGCCTCTGCCCAGGCCAAAACTACGGGAAGTGTGACGATTGACAACCACTTGCGCAGTGGGGTTTGTGTACAACAGTTGAACCCATCGAGTAAAGTGAGGGCCGAACCCCATCTGTTCGAGAAGGGCAAATAGATAGGGCCATTCGATAATATCAAATGCCATTTTCGCGTCAAGGGAGAGAAGTGCCGCATTCTCCAGGATAGTGTCAATTCTCCCCAAGACGCCGTGGAGACGCCGTAGGTTGTGGGCCATATTACGGCCAGGCATAAAGCCTGACTGGTCAGGATGAATAAGCTTACCCAGCACTGGAAGGAGCCGATTGGCCAAAACACCTTGGCCAGAATTTTGTTCTCGGCTGTCAACAGCGAGATGGGTCGGTAGGACTCACATCTTGTGGCAGTTTTTCCCGGCTTATGTATGATGACAATAGAGGTGTGCATTAAGTCCTTGGGTAGGGAGCCCAACTGGAAGCTTTCGACATACAGGGCGTGTAGGGTGGGTGTTATCTTGGATGAGGTAAGCTTGAAGAATTCTATTGGGAGCCCATTGGGGCCCATCGCCTTACTGGATTTAATGCCGTTGATGGGAGCTGCAAGCTCTTCCTATGTGAGATCCCCTTCAAGGGAGTCCCGGTCTGTCGGAGTTAGGACCTCGAGTGGTATTGTGGCCAGAAGGTCTCGGGAATCTTGCAGGGTGGAGCGGGTGGTGGAGGAATACACTGCTGTACAGTGGGAGGCAAAGGTTTCTGTGATCTGTTGGGGGTCGACACTAAATCCCCGGGGCTCGTCTCTATCAGTGGCACCCATCTTTGGGCTGTATCACGCTTTTCCAGCCATGCCAGCATCTTGCCAGTGGAGTCGCCCAGTTCGTACACCCTGTGTGCAGTTGCCATATATTTAGCCCTGACCGTTTCCCCGGCTAGTTGTCGATAATCTAAGCGCTTCATGTTCAGGGCATGTGTGGATTGCTCATTATCATCGGTCGCTACCTCACCCTCCATGTCTCTTATTTCTTATTCTAGGGCTGTCAGTCTGGCCGTGTGTTCCCTTCTATGTCCCGCCATTAATGAGAGTGCCTGACCCTTAATTACTGCTCCAAAGGCCCCCCACAATATAGCACTGGATTGAACTGAGTGTGTGTTTTCTATGAAGTAATGACTAACTCCTTCCATAAGGGCTGCTCGGATCTGCGGATCTTCAGACTCCATGGGTTGATAGAGAGGGTGAGCTTTCCCTGGGTATTGTCAGCTGGGTCAGTATTGGGGAGTGGTCAGAGATACCACGGGCCAGGAGAGTGGCTTCGCTAAAGTAGGGGAGATCGGCTGTGTGCGTGAAAAGGTGATCAATGCGAGATTGGCTCCCTTGGGCCCCGGAGTGGAATGTGAAGCCCTGTGTTAGGGGGTTGAAGTAACGCCAGAGATCCAAAAGGCCGAACGCCTTAAGGAAATCCAGCAGAGTGGACGTGCTGGAGACGTCCGGTCGAGGAGGCCGTCGGTCCACACGGCCATCTAATGCTAGGTTAAAATCTCCTCCCATTACCAGTGAGCCATTTGGAAGTTCCAGCAATAGCCTACCCAGGTCCAATAGAGTGGCTGCCTTGAGAGTGGGGGGGACGTAGACTGAAATGACATTAAAGGGCTTCCCTTCCCACGTGCCTGCTACAGCCGTATATCTGCCCAAGTCATCAGTCCAAACTTTACTCGGAATAAAGGGGCATTGTTAACGGATAAGAATGCCCACCCCTCTGGAACTGGATGTGAACCCGGAGTGTGTTGCTAGTCTGTAACCCCAGCAATCGAGCGCTTTGCAGCTGTTGCCTTGAAGGTGTGTTTCCTGGAGGAGTGCTATATCAGGGGCATGTCGTTTAAGATAGTGAAGCACCACCCCCCGCTTCAGTTTGTCTCCCAACCCATTAACATTCCACATTAAGATGCAGAGAGATCTCATTGCCATATGGTCAGACATGGTGCATGCAAGTGGTGTAGTGTTTCATCAGGCCATGGCTCCCGTGTGTACTGCGGTGCATAGCATGTAAGATCTGCGTGTCCCGTGTATTCCTGTGTGTGCTTCATAAAGTGCGGCATTTCCATCGCAAAAGAGAGATTTGAACAAATCAAACTAATCCCCCCTGTCCCCAACTCCCCAGTCCCACCCCTCTCCCTGCCTCCCTGCATGACGGGCACAGAACCTCCCGCCACCCCCAACTTGCAGAGTGCCTATCGCCCACCCTCAAAATTGTTAGGAACGTGACCCAACCCCACTCCCTTAGGCAATTGTTCACGTTGAGACATATACCCCCTAACAATCGACCCAATAATATGTCAATTGGGCCAAGCAAAGGATACATTGCATTAAATCAGAATGACAGTATCACCCCCACTGAAGGTGGGCATGTTGGCAGGACTGATTTAAATACGTACATATCGTGGTGAAATGAAGAAGGCAGATGGGTGGAAGACTGGGCGTCCTGCGTCCAACGAGAGTCATCGCAGGTTGGCCTGCCAGCCAGAGTCTTGTCGCATCAGTGCAGAGTGTCTAAGCCCTATCCCGTTGGGCCTCGTGTCAATGAGTCGCCGCTCGGATGGGACTCAGTCCGCGGACTCAACCTCCCGTTGCTGCCCTCGTCGCCAGCTGGTTTGCGACGACATTTGTTAACCGTTCTCCAACCATCAAGCCAATCCCAAGCATCTTCCGTTCTAGTAAAGAATCACACCTTCCCCTCCGACTCCACTCGTAGCTTGGCTGGAAACAACATGGCGTATTTGATGTTTTGGTCTCGCAACGCCCGCTTAACATCCAGAAAGCTGCAACATTTTTTCTGAACCCGCAGGGTGAAGTCTGGAAAAAGGGTGACTTTGCTGTTGTCGATAGCTAGTGGGGGGGCCATTCGCGCCATTTGAAGAATAACATCTCTGTCACGAAAGTTAAAGACTCTTGCCAGCAAGGGTCGGGGCGGTGCGCCCGGTTTGGCTCTACCGCCAGGGACTCGATGTGCGCGTTCAATGGAAAAATACTGGGAGAGCCCCTTTGGTTGCAATTGCTTAAGAATTAAGTCTTTGACAAAGAGGTCTGCTGTGGGCCCTTCGGCACATTCAGGCACCCCCAGAATGCGGATGTTGTTGCACCGCATACAACCTTCGTAATCGTCGAGTTGCAATACCATGGCTTCTTGAGTCGTGTGAAGTTCGGCCACCTGGCGTTTGAGTAGGTCGGTGTCTGTGACAGGTCCTTAGTGGTGACTTCAACTTCATGCATGCGTTCTGCCATTTTCCTCATGTCCGCTCTCATCAAGGAGACCTCCGAGGCAACGGCATCTATACGGCCCTCCAGGGAGGTGCGCACCGCCGTTATTGCGGCGAGAACGCCTTGCAGCGTGGGGTCTGGTTGCTTCCCGCTGGAGTCCAGGCTAGTCCGCTTCTCTTCTTGGCCCTTCCATGCGAATTTGACAAGTTTGGCTTGGAGCGCCGCGCGGCCGCTGCGGCCGCCTGCCATGATGGCGTTGTGGGTGGTGGTATGTCGCAGATGGGGGCCGGGGTCGTACTAGCTACTCGCCGCCGCCTGCTTGCGAGATTAACCCACAACGGCTTGTCGGTTTCCACCAGTCGGACCCGGACCCAAGAGTACCGCCGATGCAGAGGGGAGCTCACCCCGGTAAGGACAGATGGAAGAAGGTACAGTCAGCACGCTAGGGTCAGCTCCCACTGAGCAAAGATGGGGCTCGCCTCCAAATGGAACCGCCAGCATGGGTCGCTGGCTACGCCGGGTGCCTCCTGGTGTGGTGCGCAGTCTGGGCCGGCTCGCAGGGCAGGATGATGCAGTACTCAAGTTCACAGCCTTCCCAGCAGGGTTCGAGCCATCGCATCCGGATATGGTGGTGTCTGGGGGGCTCCACTGTCCGCGGGGCACTCCGGTTATTGAGCCGATCTGTGTATGGCCTGCTGTCCCCCACAGCACGCTCACCGGCAGCACACCAGTTACGCTGGTCGTTGTTTGGCTCTCCTGGCGCAAACGCGGGCAACAGGCCCCAACCGCAGTCGCGGTGTGAATTGGAAGCGCGCTGCCAGATAGAGGCCCAGCACGCCCAGCGCCCTGGCTCTGCCGCACCACCTTCGCTGCCGCGCAGCCGCCCAGGTGTCGCTGAACGCGGTGATTTTCGGTCCAGCAGTCGCTCTCTGCACCAGGGTCAAGCGAGCTCCTCAGCGCCAAGTTATGGCCGGGGCAAGTCTATATTTTTCGGATTTATCGTGAGTGGCGCAACGGAGCGAAGCTACCGTGCGTCCATTTCCCTCCGCAGTTGGCCATGCCCCCGACCTTTTGTATCTTGGTTACTTTATTGTATTTATATTCAGAGCACAATTCTCTTTATCATAAACACGGTTTTCCTCTTATTAAGTTTTCTTACTAAGCACGTTTCTTTCTGCAGTTATCTGGCACAGTACATGATGCATGTCGTAGGCTCGTTCTTTTACGTCTTAGATTCCTCACGTTTCTTATGGGTTGTCTTTATGTTACAGTTACCCCTGAGGAAGGGCTATCGGCCCGAAATGCATTGGGTTTTTGTGACATCATGGCTGCCCAGGATAATAGTGATTTCTGTCGACCTGTGGGATAAAGGCCTGGATGGGCATTTCTCAGGCATTTGAAGCTCAGTATCACGAAGCCTCTGTTTTGGAAATGGATAAAAATATTCTTGAAACAATTTTGAATAAAAAAGATTACCTGGATGAATATTGGGTTCAACTTTCTTATCCTTGTGGAGACTGAAATCAAATAGCAGTGCAACATGAAGCTAGTTAGTGCGTGACGACGCACCAGATAATTGAGACACTTTCTAAAAGTGGCATTTTCAAACACAGGATTTAAAAACCACCTTTACCAAAAGGAGTGTTAATAAATTTTGAGTTCAGAGAGTCTAAACCTCATTTTCCTACCTTGTCCCTATCGAAAATTACACATGTAAAAATGGTACAGTGCAACCCCAATGATAAGCCTATGGGGCAGATAGCCTTTCAATAGTGAAAAATTAAATACACAGTGTTTCACTATCAGGACATGTCACCCACACCAGGACATGTCCTACCTTTCACATACACTGCATACTGCCCTTGGGGGTACCGTAGCCCTAGCTTAGGGGTGCCTTACATGTAAGGGAAGGGAAGGTTTGGTTCTGGCAAGTGGGTGAACTTGCCAGGACAACATGGCAATTTACAACTGCGCGCACAGACACAACAGTGGTAGATCTAAGACACATTTACAGGGCTACTCATGTGGGTGGCACAACCAGTGCTGAAAACCCACTAGTTGCATTTGATTTACAGGCCATGGCACACACCGTGCACTTTACTAGGGACTTACTAGTAAATCAAATATGCCAATCATGGATAACCAATTATTGTCACAATTTATACAGAGAGCATATGCACTTTAGCACTGGTCCACAGTGGTAAAGTGCCTAGAATCCTCTAGCCAACGAAAACAGGGTCAGAAAAATAGGAGGCAAAAGGCAAAACGTTTGGGGATAAACCTGTCAAAAGGGCCAGGTCTAATAGTCACTGGGAAGTATGACAACAAGTTTACTTGTTACAGATGTGGTAGCTCCAACCATTTGGCTTCATCGCCTCACTGCTCAGCTGTGGGCATAGAGTGTAGCATTTGGGGACATAAAGGACACTTTTCACGTGTGTGTAGGAGTGGGAGGAAGAAAGTTTTGTCTTTGTACAATAGTAAGTCTGGGACTGCTAAGGAAGCGGTTTGTGTCAAGTTTGTATGTGGTCTAGACAATGACATGGAGAAGGTTATTGTTTTATCTTTGAATAGTCAGAAGTGGGAGAGAGAAGATGTCAAACCTCACAAATGCAAAGTACAAATGTTGTGTAGGGAGTTGGTGCTTATGGCGGACTCAGGGTCTCCTTGGACCATAATCACTGGAGAGTATTTTCTATAAACGTTTGGAAATATTAGAACTGTGAGTGAACTGAAAGAATCTGATATAATGGCACAAAGTTGTGATGGGTCCACTATTGAAATTAGAGGTTTTTTTTAGCTGGATGTGGTGTACAAGGGTAGGATGGCTCATATTAAATTAGTTGTGGCCAGAAAATGTGTGAATGTTTTGGGGTGGAAGGATCAGTGGAAATTGGGCATCATCTTAAATCCTCGCAGTAAGAATTCTGTATTAGTGGTTAGTGACCCAGAGGATTGTGCTTTGTTTATTTCAGAATTTCCTGATGTATTTTCAGGAAAGTTGGGCAAGCTAGAAGGGTATTCTCACTCTAATAAGCTCAAAAGTGGGGCCAGACCAGTGAAACTAAAACTAATGGGGGTACCCATTAACATGAGAGAGGAGCTTAGTAATACTCTTAAAGAGATGTTGGATGGAGGAATTATCAAGGAAGTAGAGTCTTCGGAATGGGTATCTCCCATAGTTTTGGCCCGCAAAGCGGATAAACGTTTGAGATTATGCATTGACCGTAGAGCATTAAATGCAAATATTGTAGTAGACTGCCATCCTCTACCCAAAATCAATGAGGTGGTTAATATGCTGTCTACCCTAAACTGAATTTGCATTCAGTGTATCACCAAATTGAGCTTAGTTAAGACTCTGGGTCACTCACTGTTTTTACTACTCCTCAAGGTTTATTCCAGTTCAAGAGGATGCCATTTGGACTAGTGTCAGCTGCATCTGTCTATCAAAGAGCGATGTTTCAAATTTTCAAGGGAATGGAATCCTTTGTCAAATGTTTTCAAGATGACATTCTAGTCTTTTCAAAGAACAAGCAAGAACAGTTGGAGCATTTACAACAAATATGTGCGTTGAGTAAACAAGGTTTGACCTTGAAGGAGGGCAAATGCAATTTAGTCAATGAATCTGTAAAGTATTTAGGACATATGTTGCCAAGGCAAGGGGTGGTACCTAAGCAGTTGTCAGTGGATGCCATTGTCAACACTCCTGCACATCATAACAAAGAAAAGTTACTTTCATTTACTGGACCCTGCGAGTACTACAGCAAGTTTATTAAAGATTTTGTGCCAGAAATGAAGCCTCTGAGAGAACTAACACGGAGAAATGTGGAATTTACGTGGTCGGATAGACAACAACATACATTTGATTTAGTGAAAGCTGAGATTTTAGGAGCACCCACTTTAAAGCCTTTCTGTATGAACAAAGAATGAATAATTACTGTGGATGCCAGTCTATATGGGTTAGGAAGTGTTCCATCACAGAAGTGTGGAGGTGAGGAGTGGAATGTGACATTTACCATGTGGACACTTAGTGAGGTGGAAAGGAAATATGTAATGATAGAAAAGGAGCTTCTGGCATGTGTGTGGGCAGTGGAGCACCTCTGAAATTATGTGTGGGGTTCTCATTTTACCCTTAAGACTGATCACAAACCTTTGGTGGGGGTCTTATCTCCTAGGGGTGGAAGTTGAGCTACTGCGTGCATTGGTAGGTTGATGCCAAGGCTTCAAGAGTATAACTACATTGTGGAACATGCAGAAGGAGGGTACAGCTTGTTAGATGACCTCTGGGCGGTGGATCATCAGAAGTGAGCGGTTTCTTTGAATATCTAGCCAATAATAATATCTAGCCACCTGTGCACACGAGTTCTGTGACCCTCACCGCTCTTTAAAGTTGGTTTAATGTGGAACATGCACCTGGTAGGAAAAATGTTACAGCAGATTGTTTGTTGAGGATATCATATGACGAAGGATGAGAGTAAGGAAGAAGGAGACACAGAGGTTTGTGCCAGTGTTGCTGATGTCATCTCCAAGGATTTTGGGGGTGTTGACGAGAAGATGTGGAAGGTTGCAGTGGAAGAGGATTTGTTGTTGAAGGAAGTGCTGTTGTTTGTCAAAGAAGGTTGGCATAAGAGATGGGAGATTCTGGCAGAGTTGTATCCTTATTGGAGGGTATCTGAGGAGCTAGAAGTGAAAGGAGAAATGTTGTTCAAGGGTGGGAAGTGTATAACATCTGTTGGGTTACGTGATCGCATTCTGCTGATAGCTCATGAAGGACATTTGGGAATGTCGTCTAAAAGGTTGATCAGGGCTACTTTTTGGTAGCCAGGGTTAGATAGACTTGTGGACAGAGTAGTGCGAGAGTGAAATGTATGTGCCAGCAGTGAGACAATGCTCAAAGTGGTGCCAGCTCCTTTGTGTCCCGTTAAGTGGCCGGAGTTTCCCTAGCAAAAAATAGGTTCTGATATTTCAGGTCCTTTCTATTTTTTGCCCCATGAGTGTAGGTTTGCTATGGTGGTGGTAGATTACCATTTGAAGTGGCCAGAGGTCACGTTTGTGTCTCAGGTTACTACCACTTCAGTTATTGAATTTGTCAAAGAACTCTTTGCAAATTAAGGTTTTTCTGATGTTCTTATCACGGACAATAGTATGCAATTTAAGTCACGAGAGATGAGTAGTTTTCTTAAATTTAGCAACATTCGTCATGCCACTACCGCACTGTATGAACCTTGTGGAAATGGTCAAGTGGAACGGTTCAACCGTGTGGTGAAGGAGAGCATTTTGTGGGCACTTGATTTTGGAGGTGAATGGAAGGACAGGCTAAGAGAGAAGCTGTGGTCATATCGCATCACACCTCACACCACTACAAAGGTCAGTCCTTTTAAACTCCTTAAAGGGAGAGATCCTGTTTCAAAGCTGTGTCCCTGGTGGTTCAAGAGGAGCAGCCAGATAAGGTGGAGGGAAGGGTGAGAGATGAGGTACCGTTGAGAGTGGAAGAGAAGCAGGAAAAAATCAAACGTGCTTATGATAATAAGTGGAAGATTAAAGTCCCTGATTTCATTGTAGGAGATTGGGTCAGGATACACAAACCAGGAGTTTTGTCCAAAAGTGAACTTAAATGTGGAAAAGCTATTAAAGTGGATAAGGTCAACAAGAACAGTGTGATCACTCAAGATGGGAAAGTATGGAATGTTAGGGTGGCCCAGTGTAAAGGTGAAGAAAATATTAAACTGCGGGATCAGCTTTGTGAGAAGAATCCTGTTGAAGGTGTGGCTACAAGGATCAAAATTAGTAGTCGGGTTAGGAGGTCTCCTGGCTGATTTGTTGATTTTGTATAGTCCTCTGTCTGTATTGTGTTCCTGTCTGTTCGTAGTGTGGTCTCTCTGTTTGTTTTGTAAGAGGATAGGTGTGTTATATGTGCTGTGCATTTATATTGCTTTTGTGTGTTCACTTTAAGAGCCTTGTTATTTTTCCAATGTCATTGTTACGCCGGTTTACCTTCATGTGTTCTGAATCTAGAATTGTGGGCATTGGGAAGTTGGATGCCTGAATAAAGGCTAGTACTGTGCTGTGTCTCCAATAAAACTTTGAAAATTCTTCCAAGGACTGGTTCCTACATACAAGCATGTCTCACCACAGAGACACTCGCTTTTAGATTACACCACGGTTTCTGGGCAACACTTTGATTTAACAGAAAATGTTAAAATAGTAACTTTATTATGTGGTGATTATATTCCTCAGTGAGGAATGGCGCAGTACCTGTATTGGGCCGCCCAGTTGACATAGAATCCATTGAAAACACGAGGTGGGAAATAAATAAAACACATCCTCCCAATTCCATTTTTTTTTTACTCATTTACCTGCAGATGGTTCTAACAAGAAGTAGCCGGGGAAAGGGAACTGGCAACCATCTTACAGACTCTGCTGAAATTGTTGGCCTGAAATGACTTCAAGGCATCCCCTTCCACCCGATCTTGGTCTAATCAGAGGACTCAATAAGGAATATACCAGATCGTACCTTTTATCTCACCATGATAAAAAAGGCAACCACATCTCTTGGATTTTTATCATTGAACAAGGACCTGACTCCAACCTACTTATCGTATCTAGTGACTAAATCCATTCCCTACCTGAGGGAGGCTGATGCTATATCCATTTCTTACACATATCCCTCCATGCTACTAGGATCAAAAGAACAGGTTTTACCTTAGGCTGGGGCAGAGATGCACCATTCCAAAGAAAATCAAGGTAAAAGCTTACCTTAATCGTCAGGCCTAGGATTTCTTCCCAAAAGTTATCAAGCATTGGGCAAGACAAAAACATTTGGACATTTTCGGCACTCATCTCACTGCATCTTTTACAGATTGAAACTGGGCTTTTTGCTAATTTACTAATTTTCCTCGGTCTCTTGTTGATTCTGTGAAGAGTATGAAAAGTGATTCTTCTTTAAGGTAGAGGTTGTGGCAGTGGAATAAAATGATTTAAAAATATTTGCCATAAGTCCGGCTGTGCGGGTGCTGGCAAGTGTCCTTCCCAGGATTGCAGCAGGGTCTTCACCTTTTTATCGTCTGCCTTTGTTAGCTCCCACTATCATATTGATACCTCCTTCTTTACAGGGGCTGGATCCTGTATTCGCTCTTCGAATTCCCACTTGTCACCTGATAAACGTTTTTTTACACTACACCACAATGTTAACTGAAGAAACTTGAATCTGGAAATAGACCCTTTTGTGACCTCAGCTAGTTCCTCCCATGTCTTTAGTATTTTCAGCTGGCCCTAATATAGCAGGCCCACCTCTCTTAATGGAAGGCTCAATTTATCTTCTAGGAAGACTGGAGTACCTGGAGAATCCCAGAAAGGTGCACATGTTGCATAGTAATCAATCCCCAACATTTTTCTCATACTATACCATATGATATTATAGGTTCTACAGCTGCTCAGAGAATTATGAGACTTACCTTTTTAAATTGTCTTGGGTCTCCAACTTAAGGCAGAAAACCATTTGAGTCTAAAGAACCTAATAAGGATAAAATACCCTTCCTCTACATGAATCATCCGGTCTGGACAGCAGCATTCTGCAATTTTTAAATTGAAACACAAGATGGTACATCTACACATCCGGGAGGGCCAGTCACATTTCTTAAGCTTTCTTCTGAGCCTATTTCCCTTATTTGCCCATATAAAACTACTCAGCATGCTCTGAATCATTGCAATAGTAATTTTTGAGAAAGACAGAGGTATATTATCAAAAAAACATCAACTTTGGGAGGATCACCATTTTAATCAGATTTGTATGCCTATGTATTGTCAATGGAAGATTCCTCAATCTATTAAATAATTCTTTAGTTTCTCTCATCATCCTTTTAAAGTTAAAGTCTGGCAAATCCCCACGTGTATCTGTGACTGTAATGCTCAGATATCTGATGGTGGGTTGCTTTTCGCACCTATAGTTCAGCAGATTCCAACTCACAATCTGTGTTGTGCACTTTTTCATTGCATACCCTGAAAAGGCACCAAATTCTTCCAAAATCTCCTCCATTTGGCCAACAGTTAATTCAGGGTCTTTGGTATAAAGCATGATATCGTCGGCATATAAAGCTATTTTATTTTCAAAATTCTGAAACTGAAATTATATAATCCATTTGTCCCTCCTAAAGGCTTGTGCCAGTGGTTCTATATATGTGCCAAAAAGGGCAGGTGAGAGTAGACAGCCATGCCGTGTCCCTCTAGAGATATTAAATTTGCCAGCTAAATTCCTGTTAACCAAAATCCGGGATGATGGTGCTCTATATAACCTTTTAATCCTGTCTATAAGGGGTGGGGGCATTCCCAAATGACTTCAAGACCTCCCAGAGGTAATAACCACACGCTCAATCAAAGACTTTTGCCATGTCAATTGTTACTATTGCTATAGGACCCCTCTTGCAACAGCAAGATCAATTGAGGATAATAAGAAATGTGTGAGAACGTGCATTTGCCTGCCCGGTAGAAACCCTTTCTGATCTCAATGAATGACCTTCCCTACTTTCTTTGCTAATCCTCTTACTATTATCCCTAAATACATTTTGTAATCATAGTTAATTAATGATATTGGGTAGTAAGATTATGCACTTTCGGGTCCTTATTGGGCTTTAAAATCACAGTTATTGTTGCCTCATTCCTGCTAGGGGGTATCTATGCTTCATTCTTATATATTAAGTTAAACAGTTCTACCCACACAGGAATTGCTGGAAGGTGGTTTATTAGTAGGGGTAAGTCTACACCTACCACTAGAAATAAGGCCACCAACTCAATCTATAATTGGGGAGAGGATGTACCCTAACGGCTAGGGTGGTCGATCTCAAATCTGGGGAACCGGGTTTGAGTCTCGGCAATGACGTTCAACATTCTTTGATTCTGGGCAAATCACTTAATCTCCCAGTGCCTAACAAAAATGAATGTGTCCTTGTGTAAAGCAACTGGTGCTCATGTAAAGTGCTCTGATACCTGATACCATCCGGTCAAGTTCGCGCTATGTAAAACTACGAAAAAAAAAAAATCTAAGGTCTATACAAGTTCTCAATAAATTATTCCCCTGCTCAAAACTTGTTAGCGCGCAACGAGCAGTCAGGCTTAACTCAGGAGACAAGTCTGTAAAGCATTTTTTTTAAAACAATACATTAAATAAGTAAGACACAACACACAATAAATATCCCACTCCAATTTATAAGAATAGTAAATATTTGTATCTTTAAAATGACACTAAAACAACAAAAAAACAATGTAGGCAACTGGAGATATGAATTTATAAAGTTTAACCACTTTCTAGTGCTTATAAAAATATAACGCCAACCTGGAACATCTGGTCGCAATTGAGAAGGACAAAGTGAAAGTCTGAGGCTGATCACGGTGGAACCCTGGTTGGATACACTAAGCGGTAGGCCCCGGTCAAAATTTTACCTTCGGGCGTAGATATTTTTCTGGAGGATTTTCCTTCAACATCGTGCGGTTCCCTCCAGCAGGCTGATTTTGATGCAATGTCTTCGGATTGCTTTTTCACGAGGCCCCGGTCAAATCCTGGTAGTCTGGAGTTCCAGAGCTTTCAGCGGGACAAACCTGAAATCCAGGCCAGGTCACGGTTGAAGGTAGTCAGTTTGGCTCTCGACGTCATGCCGGTCCACTTATGGAGCTTTTTCCAAAAGTTCCTCAAAACTTCTCCAAACTTCTGGAACTTCTTCCTGAAGTTCCTCTTGAGGGTACAAAGTGTCCAAAACACAAATCCAAGGGTCTGGAAGCTCTGAGATGGTCCTTAGAAGGTTATACTACAGTTCCCACAATGCACCTGACCAAATCCTTTAAAGTCCACTGGACACATTCCAGGCTGGGGACTTCTTGAAGGAGATGGTGCAGGGAAGCTCTGTTAACTTGTTGCTTTCAGGGAGTCCACTCCTTAATCCTTTTTGAAGCAAGGCAAAGTCCTCAGGGCTATAGTTCCAAGTGTGCAACAGGAGCAGTCATTCAGGGAGCAATCCTGTGTGGTGCAGACAAGAGTCCCGGGGCACTCAGGTAGATCAAGCATCCTTGCATGGACCATTCTCTCCACCTCTGACCAGTCAGATGCTTCAATATCATGCTTCAAGAGAAACAACTACCTGTTTGGGGCCGGTCACACCTCCCCATTTCAAACTCCCTATTGCTATGGGATGGAGTTTGGCTCTGCTGTCTGCATAGGTTACCTGGTGATACTCACCATGATCTGCCCTGGGGAAACCAGTCGCTCTGTAACCATAGTCACACTAGCTCCTGTGTCTCTCAGAGCCTCCACCTCAGTCCATAGATTTTAGGCCTCTGCTTCTACCTCTCCATGCTGGGAGGCAAGATGGCCAGGGTTGCCATTTCACCCCACCCAAGGATGCTTTGTTGCCTCTGTCAACCCCTTCCCCATCTCTAGGACAATCAATCAATCAATCATGATTTATAAAGCGCAGCTAATCACTCAATAGGGTATCCAGGCACGTGCAGGTCCAGGAGGCTTATTCGAATAGCCAGGTCTTGAGGGCCATTCAGAATTCTGGAAGTGAGGTGGTGGTCCAGTGGTGCGTGGGGAGGCTGTTCCAGGTCTTTGCTGTGATGTGGGAGAAGGAGCGTCTTCCAATTCTGCTACAATAGATGCAGGGAGTATGGGCACGTAAAAGGGAGGTGGAGCGCAGTCTTCTCAATGGTTGGTGGAGGTTCAGGTGGTGATTAATATATGAGGGTCCTTTAGAGCCTTGTGTGCGTGGGTCAGCAACTTGTTGCCTGAGGTGGGGTGTGATGTGGGTTCGTTGGGGACGGCAGACGAAGTGTCTGGCTGCGGCGTTCTGTATGGTCTGAAGTCTCTGTAGGTGGTTTTTCAGCTATTCCTATGCAGAGGGCGTTGTTGTAGTCTAGTCTGCTGGTGATGAGGGCCTGTGTCACTTTGCATCTCGTCTGTAGGGGTAGCCACTTGAAGATCTTGCATAGCATGCGCAGAGTGAGGAAGTAGGCAGAGGAGATGGCGTTGATCTGTGATTTCATGGTGAGCTTGTTGTCAATGATGATTCCGAAGTTCCTGACGTGGTCTGAGGGAGTGGGTGCGGGTCCTAGGTCTGAGGGACACCAGGAGTTGTTCCATGTGTTGCTGCTGTTACCCAAGATCTGTACTTCTGTCTTGTCTGTGTTCCTTTCCAGGCAGTTGTTGTTCATCGAGTCAGTGACATTTGTAATGCATCTGTGGAAGTTGGTTATGGTGGTGGTGGGGTTGTCGGTGAGTGAGAGGATGAGTTGGGTATTGTCTGCGTAGGAAATTGAGACCGTGGGATCTGACGATGTTGACCAGCGGGGTCATATATGTGTTGAAGAGCATGGGGCTGAGGGATAAGCCCTGCGGGACATCCTTGGGTTCAGAGGTAAAAGGCTAGAGGTGGATCCTCTGGGTTCTACCAGTGAGGAAGGAGGTGATCCATCTGAGCGCATCCCTTGGATGCCGATGTGGTGGAGTCCTTTGATCAGCGTGTGGTGGGATATGGTGTCGAAGGCTGCTGAGATGTTGAGAAGGATCAAAGCTGATGTTTCTTCTAAGTCAAGGAGGGTTTGGATGTCATCGGTGGCTGCAATCAGGGCGGTTCAGTGCTGTGATTGCTGAGGAAGCCGGATTGGGAGGCATCTAGCAGCTGGTTCTGCTCCAGGTTTGTCATGAGTTGATTGTTGAAGATCTTTTCTAGTACCTTCACTGGGATTGGGAGCAGAGAGATTGGCTGGTAGTTTTTGGGTTCACTGGGGTCGGCAAGGTTTTTTTTTTGTAGTAGTAGTCTGACTTCGCTGTGTTTCCAGGCATCTGGAAATGTTGCGGTGGTGATACAGGTGTTAAGTCGGTGGTGAGTTCCTGGCCGATCCTTTGGTTTCCAAGTTTGAAGATGTGGTGCGGGCATAGGTCTGTGGGAGCTCACAAGTGGATGGATTTAATGGTGGAGGTTGTTTCCTGTGTGGAGAGTATGTTTCAGGTGGTCTGTGTGTGGTTCGTGTTTGTTACTGTGGCAGCTTATCTGTCAAAGAAGTCCATAGCTGTGGGTTGGGGTTCGAAGTTTCTGTATATGATTGCGATCTTGTTGTGGAATAAGTGGGCGAGGTTGACTCACATCTTCCGAAGATGCTGAAGTGAATGAGGGAGTGATCAGCCCATGTGAGTTCTGTGACATGGCTGTATTTGACAATCTCTACCGCCAACCCAATGCTAGCAATCCCCTGGGACTGCCCACCTGTGGGGTCTTCTTGGTGCAGACAGAATCCCCTTTCTTAAGTCCTGGCTGCGAACAGTCAAAACACTGACCTGCCTTCATGGTGTCACAGAACTTTCCTGCCTTTGCAGGGTCAAGGGCCTTCATCAGATACCCCTTCTTCTTGAAAGTGGCTTGGCTCTCTATGCCTCCCCCTGCGCACGTTTTTGTGAGTCTTGTGAGGACTCTCTGTTTTTGACCATCTTTCCCCTGAGCTTCCTCCTGGGGGGGCCGGTCCTCCCTTCTTATGATCACCCCCCACTGCTGATTGGAAACCCAGGTTCCCAACCCCTCATCAGCTACCTCCCCCAGCTCTCTAGGGCTTGTCAGCTTAGAGTCCAATAGGGATTGACTTAACTTCTCTTGTGCATAATGAGTCAGGATGTGCTCTTTCAACACTAATTTGTGCAGCCCCTCATAAGTGCTCACTTGGTTACCACTAATCCAGTCCTCTGGTACCTTCACTGAGCTGTCCACAAAGTCCACCTAGGACTGTGTGTTAATTTTCTGGGTTTCCCTGAGCCTCACCCGGTACTGCTCTGGGGTCAGACCAAATTTCTTGACTAAGCATTGCCTCATGTGCGATTAAGATTTCACCTCATTCCCCTTTAGGGTCAGGAGCCTATCCCTCCCAGCTACTGGGACCAGTTCCCACAGGAGTGAGCCCCAATATTTAGAGCGGACCTCTATCATCTCAAGGGCCCTCTCAAATGCAGTCAGCCATTTGTCAGTGTCATCTCTCTCAGTGTACATGGAAATTATTCCCTTGAGAAGCCTGGAATTAAACTCACCACCCTTGGGCATCTCAGTATTTTCTTCATTGGCGCTGCCACCATGTCTTTTTCCTTTTGCCTCCTCCCACTTCTTCTCCTCTAGGGCCAACTTCCTTTCTTCCAATGCTATGGAAGCTAACTGAGCCTCAAGTTCCCTCTCTCTAATGGACATCAGTGGGCCCAGTTTCAGTGGAACCCCTCCTCCCCCCCCATTAGCTGGAAGTATGAACCTAGTGCTAAAAGAAATGGAAAGGTTATTGTTAGACCTGGCACCATTGGCGTGGGTCTCCCTTCCATTTTTTGCTGTTGCCTCCTGTGTTTTGCTATGTTTTTGCTGGTCTAGATGCTTTGGGCACTTTGCCACTGCTGTTCAGGGCCAAAGTGCAAGTGTTCCCTTTTGAAAATTGATGTATGGATTAGTGATTCCGTGATTGGTTATTTGATTTACTTGTCAGACCCTAGTACAGTGCACCATGTGTGCCCAGGGCCTGTAAATCAAATGCTGCTGGTGGACTTGCAGCACTGATTGTGCCACCCACAGAAGCAGCTTGTAAAATGTGGCTCAGGCCTGCCATTGCAGAGCCTGTGTGCAGTCTGGGACTGCCATGTCGACTTGGCAAGTGCACACACTTGCCAGTCCCTAAACCTTCCCTTTTCTGCATGTTAGTCATCCCTAAGGTAGGCCCAAGGTACCCCTGTGGGCAGGGTGCATTGTATGTGAAAGGTAGGACATGCCCTGATGTGTGTGGCATGTCCTGATAGTGAATTACAGCCAATTTCGTTTTTCACTATTGCAAAGCTATCAGTTCCCATAGGCCAGAATGGCCAGTTTGATGATAACATCTTATAAACATAACTGACCCAGGGAACAAGATAGGAAAATAAAGTTTAGTATGCCTGAACTCAGAATGTTAAAGTGCATCTTTTAGTGTGGGTGATTTTTACATTCTGTGTTTGAAAATACCACTTTTAGAAAGTGAGTATTTTCTTGCCTAACCATCCAGTATGCCTCTGCTAGGTTTGTGTATTGCATGTCTGGCTTGTGAGTGACAGGAGCTGGGAGAGGGAATTGGCTCCGGCAGTCTGATGGGTCAGGGCTGGGCTGAATGGGCCCTGGGTTGAATTTAGAGTAGGGGGAGGAGATTTCCTTTCACCTGCCTGGGCCAGGTCTGCTTTTAACAATGCTGTCTCCACCTCCTGCCAGGAAGCTGCACCAGGGAGGACAGAACTGGTTTTGGCTGGGTACAGACACTCTCTGCCTTCAGAGACAAAGGATTTGTGTGTATAAAAAGGGGGACCCAGACCCCAGAACTTTAGATCACTTCTGGGAAATCAAGAAGAACCTTTGCCAAGGAGAAGGACCGGAGAAGCTGAAGGAAGATTACTGCCCCTGTGCTGTTTGCTGTTGGGGTTGGCCTGCAGTGGTTACTTTATTGCCAAGGAAAGGAGAAAAGGACTTTGCTGTATTTGCTTTGTCATCTTGAGGAAGATCTCCAAGGGCTTGTGACTGAGCTTGCCTCCTGTTCTGAAGTCTCAGGGACACAAAGACTTCACCACCAGCTCCCCTGAATTTCCTTGCTGGGAATTCTATCCTGAAGAGAGAGGCCTGGTGCTGTTTATGACCTCTAGAGACTGTCTGTCGCTGGGAGCTGGAAAGTCGATGCATCGAGAAAGAAGCGTGTCGCCGCCGTTGCTGTTGCCGTCGCATCGCCGAAGAAGCATGTCGCCGCCGCTGCTGTGGTCGCCGCACCACCGAAGAAGCGAGTCGCAGCGCCTGTCGCGGTGTAAGAAGATGCCGCACGACGCAATGGGTGCATCGATCTCTGAAGACCGGGACCGGCGCACTGAGTTCAACGCAATGCCGCTGGGCGTGCACGCATTGTACCGAAATCGTCGCACTGCATCAAAGACGCCATCTTGTCGCATCGTAACCGGAACGCAGTAAGAAACCGATGCATCAACTCCCCACACAGTAAGGAAGCGACGCATCACCTCCCCTGCGCTGCAGTAAGGAACTGACGCATCCACTCCCCTGAGTGTAAGGAACGGCGCATCACCTTCCCTGCGACCCTTTTGTTTGCTTTGCGTAACGCATCCAAGGTACTTTGAGAGAAACGTGTTGCATTTACCATCTGCATTGAATTGAGTTAGTTCTACAATTTGAGAGTCATATTATTGATACTGTATTGTGGATTTTTGTCGTTTGGTCTTGTTTAGATAAAGATTACTTATTTTTCTAAACTGGTGTGGTGTCCATTTGTAGTGATTCACTGTGTTACTGTATGTGTTCACAAATGCTTTACACACTGCCGCTGAGATAAGCCTGTCTGCTCGTGCCAAGCTACCAAGGGGGTGAGCAGGGGTTATTTTAGGAGTGTATCCCCCTTTCCCTGACTAGAAGCAAGGGTCCCTATTTGGACAAAGGTGCAAACCATTGCCAACCAGAGACCCCCATTTCTAACATTGGTGGGCAGCGGTGAGGATTTGGACATGCATTTGTGACTTACATACAATGATTGGTGTACACTACTAGTGAGTGCAGACCATTACGCGACCACATACATTTTTGGTGAACTCTTTTCCTTGGAGCTTCTATTTTTGTTGAGAACTGCCAATTTTCTTTCACCATGAGCAAAGCAGCATCCATCGCACCTGCAGATTTTGATTTTGAAGAAGAAAGGGTTGATACCTACACTGTGCCACAACTCAAAGCTGTTTGCAAAAAATTTAAAATCTCCATGAAGGGCCTCACCAGAAAGGAGGAATACCAAAAGGCGCTGAGGGCCTGGTTGGAAACAAGGAGTGCCAGTGAGCATCCTGAAGATCCTATGGTAGAGGGGGAGTATTTAGAGGGGCAGCGAGAGGGGCCTGGATGGAGGGAAAGGAAAGTGCCTTCCAGAGTGGGCAGCAGTGTTTCTTCAAAGGGCCCTACCCCAGAAGAGCTGGAGGAAAGGGAGAGGAGTAGAGTGCATGTAATGGAGCTAGCCAAGCTCAAGGTGAGGAGTCAGAATGACATAGAAAAGGGGAAATTGGAGTTAGAAAACAGGAGGTTGGCCTTGGAAGAAAAGAGGATGCGTTTAGAGCATGAGAGAGTGGTGAGGGAGCTGGAGCTCAAAGCAAAGAGTTTAGAGATCACTCCCTCTGGTGGCAGCACACCGTCAGTGCCTGTAGAAGGGAAAGTATACATACCCAAAGATGTGATTAACCCCTTCGCTGCTAGGCCTTTTCCCCCCCGTGCTAAGCCTTTTTTTGGCTATTTGGGGTAGTTTGCGCTTAGGCCCCTGTAACGTTTTGAGCACATAAGGTATCCACGCCAAATTTGCGTCCTTTTCTTCCAACATCATGGGAATTCTAAAGGTACCCAGGGTTTGTGGATTCCCCTAGAGGGGACCCAGAAATTAGCCAAAATACAGATACATTTTGTTTTTTTTGGGAAAAATGGGAAAAAAGTGCTGCAAATGAAAGCGTCTGGGATTTTCCCTGCAAATGGTATCAAAAAAGGGTTTGTGGGGCTGAAATCACCATTTTCCCAGCTTTTATGGAATGACAGACCTTTGTCAGAAAACCAAAATTTTTTACACAGTTTTGGCATTTGTCTGGGACATAGCCTATTTTTGCTATTTTTTGTGCTTTTAACCTCCTTCCAGTTAATGGTAGAAATGGGTATGAAAGCAATAATGGATCCTGGAAAGCTATACATTTTAGTAAAGTAGACAAAATTCTTAATTCAGCAAGGGGTCATTTGTGTAGATCCTTCAAGGTTTCTTTATAGAAACTAACAGTTAACTATAGGAAAAATTGAAAATTAGTTGAAAAAAACAGCCTTTTGTGTTAACGTTTTCACCTGTAACTTCTTCTAATTATGACAGCTCTTTGAAAGCAATATACCGTTACATTTGCGGGACCTTACTGGTTGTGGGGATATATAGGACTTGTAGGTTCACCAAGAACCCGACGAACCCAGAGCCAAAAACTGAGCAGCGACTTGCAATGGTTTTTTATTATGTACCGGGTATATAGCAATTATTCTGGGAAAATATATACATGGAAAAATCGGTATGAAAGACACCTATGTATTTCTGAAATGGGAACAAAATATAGAGTTTAGAAACAGTTGATATTTGCACATTTCCAAAATTGGGAATACTCATACTAGCATGAGAATTATCGGTCATTTTTCAAAATGACTTCTTTTTTACATATAGTCTTTCATTTGGAAGGCAGAAATGCAATGAAAGTCAAGAGGTAATAACAGTTGCTTTACAAATCTGAATTACCCTAAGTCTCCCGATAAAAATGGTACCTCACTTGTGTGGGTAGGCATAGTGCCCACGACACGAAACGGCTCAAAACGCAACGTGAACACACCACATTTTCACAATGAAATTACCCTTTTTTTGTAAAGTGCCTAGCTGTAGTTTTTGTACCCTAGCTCTGTCGGCACTTAGGGAAACCTAGCAAACCTATACATTTTTGAAAACTAGACACCCAGGGGAATCCAGGATGGGTTGACTTGACTGGCTCCCACCAGGTTCTGTTACCCAGAATCCCTTGCAAACCTAAAGAAATGTAAAAAAAAACCACATTTTCCTCACATTTCTGAGGTGGAAAGTTCTGGAATCTGCGTGGATCCACAAATTTCCACCCACCCCGCGTTTCCCAAAGTCTTCCGAGAAAAATGGTACCTCACTTGTGTGGGTAGGCCTAGGGCCCGCAACAGGAAACGGCGCAAAATGCAACGTGGACACACCTCAATTTCACAGTGAAAACTGACCCTTTTTTGGCAAAGTGCCTAGCTGTAGTTTCTGAACCCTAGCGCTGCCGGCACCTAGGGAAACCTAGCAAACCTATACATTTATGAAAACTAGACACCGAGGGGAATCCAGGATGGGGTGACTTGACTGCCTCTCACCAGGTTCTGTTACCCAGAATCCCTTGCAAACCTAAAAAATTGTCAAAAAAAACACATTTTCCTCACATTTCTGTGGTGGAAAGTTCTGGAATCTGCGTGGATCCACAAATTTCCACCCACCCCGCGTTCCCCAAAGTCTTCCAAGAAAAATGGTACCTCAATTGTGTGGGTAGGCCTAGTGCCCGCGACAGGAAACAGCGCAAATCGCAACGTGTACACTCCACAATTTCACAGTGAAAAATGACCCTTTTTTGGCAAAGTGCCTAGCTGTAGTTTTTTAACCCTAGCTCTGCCGGCACCTAGGGAAACCTAGCAAACCTATACTTTTTTGAAAACTAGACACCCAGGGGAATCTAGGATGGGGTGACTTGTCTGGCTCTCACCAGGTTCTGTTACCCAGAATCCCTTGCAAACCTAAAACATTGTCAAAAAAAACACATTTTCCTCACATTTCTGTGGTGGAAAGTTCTGGAACCTGCGTGGATCCACAAATTTCCACCCACCCCGCGTTCCCCAAAGTCTTCCGAGAGAAATGGTACCTCACTTGTGTGGGTAAGCCTAGTGCCCGCGACAGGAAACGCGCAAAACGCAACGTGGACACAACACAATTTCACAGTGAAAAATGTCCCTTTTTTGGCAAAGTGCCTAGCTGTAGTTTTTGAACCCTAGCTCTGCCGGCACCTAGGGAAACCTAGCAAACCTATACATTTTTGAAAAACTAGACACCCAGGGGAATCCAGGATGGGGTGACTCGACTGCCTCTCACCAGGTTCTGTTACCCAGATTCCCTTGCAAACCTAAAAAATTGTCAAAAAAACACATTTTCCTCACATTTCTGTGGTGGAAAGTTCTGGAATCTGTGTGGATCCACAAATTTCCACCTACCCCGCGTTTCCCAAAGTCTTCCGAGAGAAATGGTACCTCACTTGCGTAGTTAGGCCTAGTGCCCGCGACAGGAAACGGCGCAAAACGCAACGTACACACACCACAATTTCACAGTGAAAAATGACCCTTTTTTGGCAAAGTGCCCTGCTGTAGTTTTTGAACCCTAGCTCTGCCGGCACCTAGGGAAACCTGGCAAACATATACATTTTTGAAAACTAGACACCCAGAGGAATTCAATTTGGGGTGACTTGACTGCCTCTCACCAGGTTCTGTTACCCAGAATCCCTTGCAAACCTAAAACATTGTCAAAAAAACCACATTTTCCTCACATTTCTGTGGTGGAAATTTCTGGAATCCGCGTGGATCCACAAATTTCCACCGACCCCGTGTTTCCCAAAGTCTTTCGAGAAAAATGGTACCTCACTTGTGTGGATAGGCCTATGCCCGTGACAGGAAACTGCGCAAAACGCAACGTGGACACACCACAATTTCACTTTGAAAAATTACCCTTTTTTGGTAAAGTACCCAGCTGTAGGTTTTGAACCCTAGCTCTGCCGGCACCTAGGGAAACCTAGCAAACCTATACATTTATGACAACTAGACACCCGGGGGATTCCAGGGAGGTATGGCTTGCGTGGATCCCCCATCGTTTCCTTACCCAGAATCCCCTGCAAACCTCAAATTTAGCTGAAAAAATCACTTTTTTCACACATTTTTGTGTGGGAAAGTTGTGGCATCACCGGGCTGACACAAATTTCCTACCACCCAGCGCTCCCCCGCATCTCCCGATAAAAATGGTGCCTCACTCGTGTGGGAGGCCCAAGTACCCGCGACAGGCAAGGGCCCAAAACGTATTGAGGCGACATCAAAATTGCCTATCTCAAAACGACCTGGTTTTGCAAGGGGGGTCACCTGGGTTTTTGGCCCCGTGCTCGGCGGCCATCTAGGGAAACTTACCAAACCCACACATTTCTGAAAACTAGACACCCAGGGGATTCCAGGGAGGTATGGCTTGCGTGGATCCCCTAATGTTTCCTTACCCAGAATCCCCTGCAAACCTCAAATTTAGCTGAAAAAATCACTTTTTTCACACATTTTTGTGTGGGAAAGTTGTGGCATCACCGGGCTGACACAAATTTCCTACCACCCAGCGCTCCCCCGGGTCTCCCGATAAAAATGGTGCCTCACTCGTGTGGGAGGCCCAAGTACCCGCGACAGGCAAGGGCCCAAAACGTTTTGAGGCGACATCAAAATTGCCTTTCTCAAAATGACCTGGTTTTGCATTGATGATGTGGAGGTGGGGGCGGGGGCGGGGGGAGGCAGGGGAAGGGCTTCCCCTGCCTTCCCCGGTGGGGGCATGAAGATCGGCATCCCACGGGGGAGCGCCAGCGCTTCCCCCGTGGGTGGGTGCCAGGACGGCGGGGAGCCGTCATGAGCACACGCCCACTGTGTCTCATGACGGCTCCCGGCCGTCATGAGCACCGAAGGGGTTAAGTACTTTGTGAAGCATGAGGACATTGGGCAGTGGTTTAAGGCTTATTAGGTAGCCATGACATCCCATAGAATCCCTGAGAAGGACTGGGGAGCGGGGCTTTGGGGCCGCTTTGCCAGTGATGGGAGGGACATCTTGTTAGACCTGCCCAGAGAGGATCAGCATTACTATGCCCCCATGAAAGAAGCCTTAATGTCCAGGTATGGGTTGACCCCAGAGCTTTATAGGCAGAAATTTAAGAAGTGCAAGAAGCTGGACTCTAGTACCTGGTTGGAGTCTGTGTCTTTCTTTTGCAGAGCATTGGATGGTTGGGTGAAGGGTAGCAAAGTAAATGATTTTCAGGCGCTCTATGATTTGGTTGCATGGGAGCACTTGTCCAGTAATTTGTTTCCAGAGCTACGCCAGCACCTGATTGATTGTAAGCTAACTGTGCCTAGAGAGCTTGCTATGGAGGCGGATTGCTGGGTCAGTACCCGAGTCCACAAGGGTCGATGGAGCAAGGGCTCATAAGAAAGAGACTTGTTTGGAGGCAATCCTCTCGTTTAACTCATTAACGAATTACTAACCCTGTTTTGTAAATAAATAACACGCACCACACGAACACGAGGGTTAGCGAAGCTTGCTTATGTGTGTACTAATGCAGATAACAATGAAGACGGACTAATTCCGCTTTTAACGGGAGAAACTGTTGTGCGCATGCGTCAACTGCATATACGCAGTATGACGAACGTAATGCTTGGAGGGAATTCTAGCGCATGTGCAGAAGGCATTAAAATGGAGTCTTGAAGACTCACGTGCATGGCATCTGCTCAGCTGAAACTAAAACAATTAATTGCTAATGCGGGAAAGTATTAATAAATGAATTGGGATAGAGTAGAGGTGGGAGGTATACAATGTGACCATTTATTTGTGAAATTAATATTTGTCTTTTTGACTTTATTATTAGTGTGCATTTGGGCCTTTCACGTATAGCCGAATTGAGCTGAGTGATTCAAAGTCTGCGCATGTCCAACAGAAAGTTAACCCGGAAGGATGACAGGAATTTTCAATGCAAGCCAATGCAAGCAAACTCTTATTCATGCTTTTAATATAATGTTGCAAATAAAGTTTGGAGATGTATGGGAAAGCAAGAGATGAATAAAAATTAAGGGGATGGGTTTACGAACAATAGTTTGACAGAATAAAGTGTCATGTAAGCATGGTGTGATGATCTTCCCCCCTTGCCTGACCAATTAGATTTCGTATTTTTACGATATTGAAACTTTAATGGGTGGTACATGATGAACGAAAGGTATAATTGACGTAGCTTTAGTTAGTTAGTTAGTTACTTAGAAGTCGAGAGCTCGGAATGCTGTCGGTGCTGTGGGAGGTGCTGATGCTGGGAGAGATGCTATGAGATGCTGATGAAGAAGCTGAATGCAGAACCTTCTATCCTAATTTAATTGGGTTAGATAAGAAGATCGCGGAAGAATCTCGAGGAGGAAGAGAGTGTCAGAGAGGGGTGCGACACGACCGTCGGTATTAGAGAGGTCATCTATCCTGTCCTGAATCCTGTCCTGAAGTCTTTGTCTCCTGACTTATCCCGGGGGACCCTTACCAGCCCTTTGGCCAGGGTGTTTGGTCTTCACACCATTCTTGGTAATTATAATTTCATGTTATCTGTAGATGTTCTTTTCTCTCTATCCTCTCCTTTTCTGTGCATTAGTCATTGTATGAGTCCGAAATATATGCTTGATGTCTAATCAATTTAATTTTTCTCTCCTATAATAATGGTGACTGCACTGTAATTTTGAGATGTTCACATGCATTTAATTTAGATAAAGTTTTAAAACTTCCCAAGTCTGTGGTCATTTACTTTAAAATTAAAGAATAGTAAAGAGTTATGTTCATTATCACCATCAATTAGTTCAACTAATGGTCCATCGACCAGAGGAAAGAACTTTTTGATCAGTGAAAGGTTAGTTAGGAAAAGTGAAATAACTAATCCTGAGAAACATGAAATGTTAAACTAAACCCCAGCGGTCTACTCAATTGTGTGTTTCTATGGGCCCAGGTTAGTATATGGTAGTGGAGTATCAGTTGTTGGTATACCGCTGGATCAGTTTTCTGGTAGCAGAGTTATGGTTATTATTGACTAGTTTGGTGATAAGTATTGATTATTGATTTATGTTTTAACAAAAAGAGTTAGTGTTTTGTTTTATGTTGTCCAGAAATCCCGGAAAAATGAATAGCGGGTGGTGACAGAAGCCACACTGCAGTGAGGTTACTCGTCTGTTGGAATAACACTGAGAAGCTACGTAGGGCTGGCAGTGTTAAACTAGGGACTATTTCGTATAAATGTCGAGTGTGAATGGTAGCAGAAGGGGTTTGCTGGTGAAACTTTGGTCTCATTTCCCAATACGGGTGACACTGGGGAAGTAACAGGTTCTCCTGAGCTTGAATGAAGAGTAAACAGGGGTTTTACTCGCAGTAGAAGAAGAGTAATTTCTGAAACTCAAGAATAAGTTGAAATCTATCCTTTTGTTTAGTGCAACAGACAGAGTAGCGAATGTTTTTATGTTGTTACTAACGGTTTTTATTTTCTGAAAAGTAAAGGAAATAAGTTTTTATATTACCTTGTGAAGGGAGGGTCAGTCGCCGGAGTTGCACTGACGTCACAGAGAGCCACGCTGGCATTGGTTGAAACAGCGGGCGTGTGACAGAAGCAGATTGTAAAGGAGGGGTCAGTAGTGAGGATTAATACTGACGTCACAAAAGGCCGCGCTAGCATTGGTCAGACCACGAGCGTGAGCCTGAGTCTGATTGGTTAATAGATAGAAGTCGCGCTAGGATTAGTCAGAAAAGAAATTGTATGCTGAGTCCTGATTTGACTGTGGGTGTGTGTTGTGCTGACATAGGACGCGATGTAGGTAATAGAGCTAGAAGATATACGGAAGACTCTTTCCTATATCGACCGATTGAAATGTTCGGAAGACCAAAGAAAATGACGTTAATGAAGAAAATTAAAAATTTCTTTAAGAAAGACAAGCCTGTAATGACTAGAGAGGGAATCCCTATTCCGCCACCCAAAACACCTGCTTCCTTTATGATGATGGAGAAAGGATACCACACGTGTGCATGGTTGGAAAATTGGATAGAGTACACTAAAGGTGATGGAGTTTTAGCTTTTCCGGAGCATGGTACTTTTAATTTGAAGATACTTCAGAATTTGAGAGATCGAATGAATATGCTAGAATCGAGTCCTAGAATGACACAGTATGAAGCCTTGGAAGAATGGGAAATTGAGGCATTTGATCGTGAGAAATACAGAAGTGGTCGGAGATTCAGAGGATTTCTACCTAGATATCCGTATGAGTCAAGTGAAAATCAAATGAAGCGTTGGAGAAGAGCTGTAATAACCGAGGGTTTATATCCAGTGTTAATGGCCGAAGAACAGTTAACAGGAAAGTGTAAGGAAAAACCAAAACACATGAATACGACAGGATATGGCGAATCAGATGATGAGCTATTAGAGGATATTTTGATTAAAAACCCTCCACCATACCAAGAAGCACCTAGTAAGGTTACCCCGAGTGCACCAGTGATAGGAATGCCTTTAACCCCACAAATTTTGCATGATGCGTCACTTAATAGGGTATTGCAGGATAATGAGAGAGAGGCTTTAAATAAAACTAGAGAAGAATTAGTTCAGAAAGTAAACCAATTGAATTTAAATGCTGAAGCTTTGACAGTACCAGTGACTATTGGTCCTGTAATCCCATTATATGGAGATAAATAGACTTGTCAGAAACCTCAAACTGTGACAGTTCCGTTAACTAGCCCCAGAAAAGAAGTAATAATTATGGATGACCAGGCCAGTGAAAATGAATCAATTATCTCATTAATGGATCTCCCGAATGTAGAACCTTTAACTGAAACTCCGAAAATAATTATACCAGCAAATTCAAGAGAAAAGAGATCTTTGGTTCCTATAGGAACTGGAGGTTCAACAGTAGTTACCTCTGAAGATATAGAGAGATGGGCACAGGAAATAGATAACCGAACCCACAACCAAAGATTTTAGATATCAGTAGATTAAAAATAGAATTGGAAGAAATGATAACTGGCAATGTGAGTATAGAAAGACTGAGCGTTTATAATGATGAGGAATTATTATTTTTATGTAAGAGTATAACCAGAAGAGCAAGAGTATTTCATGAGAAATTAACAGAAGTTGCTTCAGAAATTGGAATAGATATAGGGAAATCGAAATTATTGCAGAAACCATTTCGAGTGGATTTTACTGACAAGGATTTAGAAAGTGTAAATGCTTCTGGAAAGAGATTACAGATAAAAGAGTTAATGAATATTTTGCGAAAATGGGGAGACATTGAGAAATGGAGAATTAGGTGGATAAGAAAGAAAGAGGAGGTACAAGCAAGAGAAGCATCAGCTGCATTTCCAGTGAGAGAATCAGATAAGGTTGAGAAAATGTGTCCGATGAGAGAAGTTCTTGGTGGTGGATATGTTCATGTTCCTTGGAGTAGACAAGATATTTTGTCATTTACGAATGATTTTCCCAAGTTGAGAGAAAAACCAGTTGAATGGTATAAACAGGTGGAAAGATTTGTGAAGGTTTCAAAGGTTCTATTGAAAGATCTGGATGGTTTATTTGACATTGTGGTACCTGCTGATTTATGGACAGAGTGTAAGATCACAATTGACTGGCCAAGTGAGGAGTATGCTAGAGACACGAAGACAGGAGCACCCACAGAGGAGGTGATGAAGAAATATCATCAAGTAATTACTTTCCTGAAAGGGAAAATCCCTCCTAAAGAGACAGATTGGGTAAAAATAGATAGAACAACCCAAAAGCCAAATGAGTCCCTTCATGGATATTATGAGCGGTTGCTACAGGAGTTTAAACAGTATAGTCGTTTTGAGAACATTTGTGACAAGGATATGGGACATTTTGTGTATCCGTTTGTGTATGGTCTGAAACCGGAGATTAGTCAGATGATTCAGCAGCACATGTTGTGCTGGCAGAGCAAGACAGTGGATGAGATTTTAAAATATGCCAAGTACTGTGGGGATGACATAGAAGCAAGGTGTAGAAAGCTAAAAGAGAAAATGATGTGGGTTCAAGTAAAATTAGCAGAACAACAGGAGAATAAATCTAATATTCAGACTGATAATCAGGTGAAAGAGCAGAGTCAAAATGATCAAGCGGCGAATGGTGGTAAAGTAAGAGGACGGATGAATAGAGAGGAAGCGAAGAAAAAGTTTCCTTGTCATGCGTGCTGTAAGATTGGACATTGGAAAAACGAGTGTAAGAGTATTCAGAATAATAATGGGCCAAACCAAAATTTAATTCCACAGATGCAGAATGAAGTGTTTATGAATCAGCCGCAGCAGGTAGTTACTCCACACTATCAGGTGCCACCAGCTCCTATGCCAAACTTTGTGAATACACAAAAGTACAGTGGGAACACCGGATTTCACGGAGAAAGTGGTAAGAATGACAGAGTGGTTACACAATATTTTTTGCAGAATGATGAAGAAAATTCGGACTGTGTGCAATGACGGTGCCTGAGGGGGGAGGAAGAGGAGTACGTGCTTGGCGCATCCTTGCCGGTAGATCAGTCAGGTCCATTTGTTGATGGGAAAGTTGAAGGTAATGACATCACTTTTCTATTGGATACTGGTGCTACCCGGTCTACTGTGAGAACAGCAGACATCCCAAACCTACCCCTCTCGGGAGAGTCCATCCAAGTTGTAGGAGTGTCAAATCAACAGATTAGAACCCCAATTACAAAACCAATGGAGGTACATATCGGGAATTTTAAAGAAATGCATCGGTTTGTAGTTTGTGATAGTAAATCTGTTGGGAAGAGATCTACTGTGCAAGATGAATTGCACGATCTATTGTACAGCAGATGGTGTCGCTTTCCAAACCCCTGATGAAGACGTGATATATAAAATGATGCTAGCTAAGCAAGGTACAGAAGTAGATGGGATGTTTTCATTGATGACTGAAAGTGAATTGCCGGAAGAGTTGAGAACCACAGTAAACACAGAAGTGTGGGATTTCACAGGAAAAGACATTGGACTGATGTCAGATGTTGATCCGGTTAAAGTGACAGTGAAAGAAGGTGCAGTTTTTCCAAACACACGACAGTACAAAATGAGTCCAGAAGTGAAAGCAGGAATTGCCCCAGAAATCGACCGAATGATTAAACAAGGCATTTTAAAAGAAATAATGGGTAGTCCTTGTATTTCGCCAATAATGGGACTCAAAAAGCTAAGTGGAAAATATAGGATAGTACAAGATTTGAGAAAGATTAATAAAATTGTAGTGCCTTGTTGCCCAGTAGTGCCAAATCCAGCAGTGATCCTTTGCCAAATACCCTGGAATGCAGGTTGGTTTACAGTAATTGATTTGTGCCAAGCATTCTTTTCTATTCCATTGCACCCAGACAGCCAGTATCTTTTCGCCTTCCGGTTTGAGGATCATATTGTGGTATGCTGCCGAGTTCCTCAAGGGTACACAGAGAGTCCCTCAATTTTCAATCAAATACTGAAAAAGTGTCTAGAGTCATTAGTTATGCCCGGGAAATCAGTTCTGGTTCAGTACATTGATGACCTATTGGTGGCATCAAAAACACAAGAAGATTGTGTCACCCATACAATTGCGCTACTGAACCATTTGGCCGAAGGAGGACACAAAGTGTCTCCAGAAAAATTGCAGTTCTGTCAACAAGAAGTTAGATATTTAGGGCATAAAATAGAAAGAGGAGTTAGAAAAGTGACACCAGAAAGAATAAAAATAATCAAAGAAATGCAGCTACCTCAGACACAAAAGGAGATGAGAATGTTTCTGGGAGTGGTTGGGTACTGTAGACAGTGGATTAATGGCTTTTCGATGCTAGCAAAGCCATTGATACAATTAACTCGGAAAAGAGCAAAAGATCCCATCGATTGGACTGATGAAACATTTATAAGCATTTGTGAAATTACGAAATTGTTTGTGAGGCCCCTGCCTTAGGCATGCCTGATTATTCAAAAGAATTTGCGTTGTTTTGTTGTGAGAGAGAAAATTGTGCACTTTCAGTTTTAACACAGAGACATGAACTGAGCCGACATCCAATGGCGTATTTTTCTGCCACTTTGGATTCAGTGGCTTCAGCCTTACCTGGCTGCTTCAAAGCAGTAGCTGCTACTTGTATGAGTCTGGAGCAAAGTGAGTCAATAGTGATGGGACATCCAGTAAAGGTTTATGTTCCACACTCAGTTGAGATTCTTTTGACAAGAACAAGAACACATCTCACTCCTAGTCGGCTGACTAAGTATGAAAGAGTGATTTTGGGAGCAGAGAATGTGACAGTGATAAGATGTATGATAATAAATCCTGCCACATTATTGCCAGATCCATGTTGTGAAGAAGTGAAAGATGAGATTGATCATAACTGTTTGGATGTGACTGAATTGTGCACTAAGCCCCGTCCGGATATAAAGGAAACACCATTGAAGGAAGCTGATCATGAATTGTTTGTGGATGGGTCTTGTCTAAGAACTGAAGGAGGAGGATTAAGTGCTGCGTATGCTGTATGTAAAATTAAAGGGGTGGTTGAAGCATCCTGTTTACCGGGAGTCAAATCTGCACAAGTAGCCGAATTGGTGGCCTTAACAAAGGCATGCAAAAGTGGGAAAAATTGGAGAATAACCATATTTACGGACAGTCAATATGGTTTCGGGGTTGTGCATGATTTTGGCCAAATCTGGATGCAAAGGGGATTTATGACTTCTTCAGGATCTCCTATAAGATACAGTAAAAATGTAAAGGATTTGTTGGAAGCATTACAATTGCCAAAGGAAGTAGCAGTTGTTAAATGCGCTGCACATCAGTCAGGAAATGACTATGTGGTGGCAGGAAATAGATATGCCAACCAAATTGCCCGATACTGTGCAAGAAATACAATGTCAATTAACAGAAAAATTGAAACGGGTGGAACCAGCTGCCAATTATGTTTTTCTCGGTTCTAGAAACATGGGATGAGGTCAGACAGTTGCAGGAAGAAGTTGAAAAAAAAGAAAAGGAAATCTGGATAAAATCAAGTTGTACAAAAAGAACAGAGGATGAAGTGTGGGTGTATTTAGATGGTAGACCAGTCATGCCAGATTGTTTACTCTCTCAAATGGCAAGAGTGTACCATGGGACAATAGACATTGGCAGAGATTCGGTGATCAGATTATTCAGACAGTTTAGGGTAGTCGCAGAGAGCCTTTGCCAAAGATGCTTAATCTGTCAGCAGCAAAACCCAGGCAGGAAGACAGTGGTCAGTTGGGGAAAGATTGGAAAGGCAGAAGGACCCTTCACCAGATTGCAGTTAGACTTTATTGAATTGCCTCCTTGCAACGGATTGAAGTATGTGCTAGTCATAGTGTGCCTGTTCTCAAGATGGGTAGAGGCATATCCCACTAGAAGAAATGACAGTCTTACAGTTGCTAAACTACTGTTGAGGGAGTTGATACCTTGTTTTGGTTTTCCAGTCACTTTGGAATCAGATAGAGGACCTCATTTTAATAATGAGATAATTCGATTAATCTGTGCTGCATTTAATATTGAACAAACACTGCACTGTGCTTATCGTCCAGAGGCTTCTGGAATAGTTGAACAGCTGAATGGCACAATCAAATCAAGATTAGGGAAGGTCTGTGCATCCACAATGCTGAAATGGCCAGATGCATTGCCTCTTGTACTGATGGGTCTCAGAAGTATTCCTGACAGAAAAACAGGATTGAGTCCACATGAGAAGGGCAATGAGACAAGCATTTATTCCTGGAAATAAATTAATGAATATAACTGATGATCTGGTATTGGACTATAGGAAAGGATTGGCTGAAATGGTGCGTTCTGTCTCTCACCAGGTTGGAGAAGACGCAGTTGAAAGACAGCCAGACCAAACACATGATTTGAATCCTGGAGATTGAGTGCTAGTGAAGAAACATGCAAGAAATTCGTGCCTAGCACCTAGGTGGGATAAACCACGTCAAGTCGTACTAGTCACTACCACAGCAGTGAAGTGTGCAGGTTTACCCAATTGGATTCATGCTAGTCATACCAGAAGAGTTCCGAGCCCATCTGAACAACAAGAGCAGCCGCTGACTGAACAAGCTGAAACGTCAGAAGTTGAAAGCTGTAAAGCTGAAGAATCTAGAGTGATAGATTCTGAAAGACAGCTATATGATGAACAGCCAGGTACAAGTCAGGAAGAGTGGATACCAGTAATTGAAATACCCGATGCTGCTGTCAAAACAAGAAGAACAACTGAATTAAAAAGACAGGCAGATAGAGAGAAAAAGTCAGGGAAAGAAGAACACACTCAGGTAAAAACAAACAAAGACATTCATAGACCTGAGCAGGGAGAGATAGATCTAGAAGAACAGGTTCAGGCAGAAGAAGAACAAATTGAAATAAGACCTGAACAGGAACAGATAGATCTAGAAGAACAAGTTCAGGCAGAAGAAGAACAAACTATTGTAAGACCTGAACAGGAACAAGTAGAAGATGATCCAAACACAGAAAATACAGAACAAAGACAAGTAAAAAGAAAAGAAGAACAAGAACAGATTGTGCCCAAATTAAGTGAAAATAAAAGAACTTTAGAAAGAGACGGGGAAGGTGAAAGTGCAGTTCAAATCAAAAGAGTTAGAAAAGGAGACAATTGGCCAGAAGGAGTGAAGAAACTAAAATATTACCTAAGAAGAACAGAAAATAAACCAGAGCAAGTAAATGAAGTTACAAGTCAGACGAAATCCAAACAAACCTTAGTAAAGCTTACACGAAGAAGCCCAAGATTGAGAATTCTGAACAGAAAATACAAGGCCCCTGAGTGGACCTATGTGATACTAGAAGAATTTGAAAACTTAGATTTACACGAAGAACCAGAGAGAGTTCATGTTGCACAGATTGATGAAAACGAATTGAGACCTCCTTAAAATAAAGAACTGGAATTTTAAGAGATTTTTGACAAAGAAAGAGAAGAGAAGTTTTTCTCTGAATTAAAATGGCAGAAATTGAAATCACTGAAAGACAGAAATGAAGTTTGAAAAGAAAATGTTTAAGATTTTGCTTATGTAATATTATACTGATATTATTAGTATGGTTATTTCTAACAATAGGAGTACCTTTGTTAATGGAAATAAGTAACAAGAATAGTACAATTGTTAATGAGAAGATAGATATAATAAAGGGAACTAAAATAGAAATAGGGGTAGAAGATGAGATAAATTATCATAATGAATCTGAAAATGATTCGTCTTTAAATGTGTTTACTAAATTGTTATTTCAGTACGTTAATACAATGGAGATTAGTAATTGTTATGTTTGTATGAAGTTACCCTCTTCAGTGTCAGAAGGGGTGACCTATCACCATATACCTTTAACATATGGTGTGTCATGTAGTGTATTATCAAGTTTATTTTATGTAACAGGGAAACTTCAGTATTTTTATTCAAACTTAGATGTAGTATTTTCAGAATTACCTATTAGAAAGAATATGAATCCAGTGATTAGTAGTAGAAATGCACAGTTCATGGGTGAATTCTTTTTAACAATGAGTTCAATAGACATAGCCAAAGCACATAAGGATAATCTAATATGTATATTACGTGAAGGAGAAAAAGAATTTTTGAATTTAGTAGAAGAAAGGAGACAGGATTTAACAAAAAAAGCTGCTGAACAGAAATCCCATGTACCTCCATGGGCTGAGAAAGAGGGAATTTATGCAACGGGCAAGGATCGTGCTGCGATGTCCCTAGACTTTGTGAAAAAGGGGAAATTCTGCCTCCATAGGTTAAAGACACATTATAATAACATTTTCATTGGTTCCAGGGAATGTGAACACAACTTCCTAATTCTAGGAGGGTGGGGACTAAAAGGGGGAACTGATCCTGTATTTCCAGGAATTTATTATGTATGCAGGAATAATGCCTATTATAGGTTGCCTGCAAGATGGTATGGAAGCTGTTATTTTGTAATAGTTTTTCCAAAAATCTATCATGTGGACAGAATCAATGGAATCAATGGAAAATATAATGGGCTAACATGAAGAAGAAGAGCTAGTTTTTCTGAAATAGTAGGTGATATATTTAGTGCAATGATACCCACAGTTGGAGTCATTCTAAACTCGCGTAAAATTTGCAAATTATCAACCATAGTTGATCGTCTTTCTACAGATACTGCAGGAGGATTCTTAATGATTAACACAGAGATGGTTGCAATAAGGTCTATGGTTTTACAAAATCGTCTTGCTCTTGATATTATATTGGCAAAAGAGGCGGAGTCTGTGGTATGTTGAAAATTAAACATTGCTGCACTTATATTCCGGACAAAAGTAAGGAAATTAAAGGGTACATTAGAAATATTACAAGAATGCATAATGATTTGACCCAACTGGAGGTTGACAGTGTATGGGGAAGATTAACAAAGAGTATAACATCATTAGGGAATTGGTTTACTAATTTTGGGAAAAGTTTTCTAGCTCAAATAATCTTACCAGTAGTTGTGATAATGACGATAGTCTTGATAGTAATGATCACATGCAAATGTTTCAGAAGCAAGGGAAAGAGAGGGATACATGTAGAAAGGTGAGGAAAGGGAGAGAAACAAAAGAGAGAATATGAAGAAATTCAACTAGAAGAAATGAAAGGAAAGCTATATAAAAAGATGAAAAATTTAGAAGGAAAAGAAGTAACTGACAAACTGATGAAAGAGAAAAGAGAAGGCGAAAACTGAGATGTGCTAAAGTTGGCATCTGGGAAGGGATGGGTAATTTTGTGATGGCTCAAAAGGCCATCAGAGAGGAGATTGATGGAGCAAGGACTCGTAAGAAAGAGACTTGTTCTGAGGCAATCCTCTCGTTTAACTCATTAACGAATTACTAACTAGGGGTGGGCGGAATTTGCGTAGTCGCGCTACGCAAAGCTCCGCGAAACGGTAAAAAATCTCCGCGAGCACGCAAAAGTTCCGCGAACATGCGGAATTGCTTGTTCCGCCCGTTCGCAATGCTTTTTTCCTGTTCGCGAACGCTGTTTGCGTGCTCGGGGAGAAATATCTCGCGAACACGCATTTTGAAAGCGCAAACAAGCAAAAAATTCCGCGAAGCCGCGGATCGCGGAATTTTTGGTAATTCCGCGTTCTCTGCGGAACGCGAAATTACCCAAATTCCGCAAATTCCGCGAGCGGAACGGAATTTACCGCCCAGGCCTATTACTAACCCTGTTTTGTAAATAAATAACACGCACCACATGAACACGAGGGTTAGCGAAGCTTGCTTATGTGTGTACTAATGCAGATAACAATGAAGACGGACTAATTCCGCTTTTAACGGGAGAAACTGTTGTGCGCATGCATCAACTGCATCTACGCAGTATGACGAAAGTAATGCTTGGAGGGAATTCTAGCGCATGTGCAGAAGGCATTAAAATGGAGTCTTGAAGACTCGCGTGCATGGCATCTGCTCAGCTGAAACTAAAACAAGCTATTTTACTAATGCTAATGCAGGGAACGTATTAATAAATGAATTGGGATAGAGTAGAGGTGGGAGGTATACAGTGTGACCATTTATTTGTGAAATTAATATTTGTCTTTTTGACTTTATTATTAGTGCGCATTTGGGCCTTTCACGTATAGCCGAATTGAGCTGAGTGATTCAAAGTCTGCGCATGTCCAACAGAAAGTTAACCCGGAAATATGACAGGAGTTTTGAATGCAAGCCAAGGACGAGAATGATGTGCCCTGAGAACGGAGGGTGAAGAGGTCCACAAAGAAGACTCTTATTCATGCTTTTAATATAATGTTGCAAATAAAGTTTGGACATGTATGGTAAAGCAAGAGATGAATAAAAATTAAGGGGATGGGTTTACGAACAATAGTTTGACAGAATAAAGCGTCAGGAAGAGAGTGTCAGAGAGGGGTGCGACACGACCGTCGGTATTAGAGAGGTCATCTATCCTGTCCTGAATCCTGTCCTGAAGTCCTTGTCTCCTGACCTATCCCGGGGGACCCTTACCAGCCCTTTGGCCAGGGTGTTTGGTCTTCACACCATTCTTGGTAATTATAATTTCATGTTATCTGTAGATGTTCTTTTCTCTCTATCCTCTCCTTTTCTGTGCATTAGTCATTGTATGAGTCCGAAATATATGCTTGATGTCTAATCAATTAAATTTTTCTCTCCTATAATAATGGTGACTGCACTGTAATTTTGAGATGTTCACATGCATTTAATTTAGATAAAGTTTTAAAACTTCCCAAGTCTGTGGTTATTTACTTTAAAATTAAAGAATAGTAAAGAGTTATGTTCATTATCACCATCAATTAGTTCAACTAATGGTACATCGACCAGAGGAAAGAACTTTTTGATCAGTGAAAGGTTAGTTAGGAAAAGTGAAATAACTAATCCTGAGAAACATGAAAGTTTAAACTAAACCCTAGCGGTCTACTCAATTGTGTGTTTCTATGGGCCCAGGTGAGTATATGGTAGTGGAGTATCTGTTGTTGGTGTACCGCTGGATCAGGGTCATGTGGGAGACTTCGCCAAAGGTGGGCAGGGTTCCCAGCAGAAGAGTGGGGGGGACAAGGGTAAACAGAGGGAGTTCCAGAAATTCCCCAAAGTAATCCCCAAGGGAACCAAGGGAAGGGTTCCCAGCCTCCCACTGAGAAAAAGTCAGGGGCCCCGACAGATAAGCCTGTTCAGAGGGGTTCCAAGAGATGTTTTAACTGTGGTCAGGTGGGCCACTTCTTCCAGGATCCTCAGTGTCCCAAGAAGGGTAACGCAGCACCCACTGGTGCACCGCCCCGGCAGATGGCTAGTGTAGCCCTGGGGTAGGAGATGGGTGCCCAAGGTGGGTGGGGTCCCACAGAGATGTCCCTAGTCTCTTTAGGAGACAGTGAGATGGTCCCTAGGACTCAGCTGCCTGATAACACTAAGAAGTACAGGCAGTGGGTGACCATCAATGGCCATAGGGTGGAGGCTCTGAGAGACACCGGAGCCAGTGTGACAGCTGTCAGTTGTCGGCTGGTGTCTGAAGAGCAGGTGATCCCCAATGCATTCTACCCTGTAATTGCTGCTGACAATTCATAGAGCCACTGCAAGGTGGCACAGGTTCCCTTTGAGTGGGGGGGGTCTCAGGTACCTTTCATGTAGCTGTGAGGCCAGCCATGCCTGTTGACTGTCTGCTAGGCAATGATTTGGAGCGCTCCCCTTGGGCTAAGGTGGAGAGAAGGTCTCATTTGGAGATGTTAGGTCTGCCAGAGTGGGCGTGTGTGACCACTGAGTCAATGGCAGCCCAAAAGGTGCAAACCATTGCCAACTAGAGACCCCCACTTCTAACATTGGTGGTCAGCGGTGAGGATTTGGACTTTCATTTGTGACTTACATACAATGATTGGTGTACACTACTAGTGAGTGCAGCCCATTACGCGACCACATACATTTTTGGTAGAGTCTTTTCCTTGGAACTTCTATTTTTGTTGAGAACTGCCGATTTTCTTTCACCATGAGCAAAGCAGCATCCATCGCACCTGCAGATTTTGATTTTGAAGAAGAAAGGGTTGATACCTACACTGTGCCACAACTCAAAGCTGTTTGCAAAAAATTTAAAATCTCCATGAAGGGCCTCACCAGAAAGGAGGAATACCAAAAGGCGCTGAGGGCCTGGTTGGAAACAAGGAGTGCCAGTGAGCATCCTGAAGATCCTATGGTAGAGGGGGAGTATTTAGAGGGGCAGCGAGAGGGGCCGTTGGGCCTGGATGGAGGGAAAGTGCCTTCCAGAGTGGGCAGCAGTGTCTCTTCAAAGGGCCCTACCCCAGAAGAGATGGAGGACAGGGAGAGGAGTAGAGTGCATGCAATGGAGCTAGCCAAGCTTAAGGTGAGGAGCCAGAATGACATAGAAAAGGGGAAATTGGAGTTAGAAAACAAGAGGTTGGCCTTGGAAGAAAAGAGGATGCTTTTAGAGCATGAGAGAGTGGTGAGGGAGCTGGAGCTCAAAGCAAAGAGTTTAGAGATCACTCCCTCTGGTGGCAGCACACCGTCAGTGCCTGTAGAAGGGAAAGTATACATACCCAAAGATGTGATTAAGGACTTTGTGAAGCATGAGGACATTGGGCAGTGGTTTAAGGCTTATGAGGTAGCCATGACATCCCATAGAATCCCTGAGAAGGACTGGGGAGCGGGGCTGTGGGGCCGCGTTGTCAGTGATGGGAGGGATACCTTGTTAGACCTGCCCAGAGAGGATCAGCATTCCTATGCCCCCATGAAAGAAGCCTTAATGTCCAGGTATGGGTTGACCCCAGAGCTTTATAGGCAGAAATTTAAGAATTGCAAGAAGCTGGTGTCTAGTACCTGGTTGGAGTATGTGTCTTTCTTTTGCAGAGCATTGGATGGTTGGGTGAAGGGTAGCAAAGTAAATGATTTTCAGGCGCTCTATGATTTGGTTGCATGGGAGCACTTGTCCAGTAATTTTTTTCCAGAGCTACGCCAGCACCTGATTGATAGTAAGCTAACTGTGCCTAGAGAGCTTGCTATGGTCCACAAGGGTCATGTGGGAGACTTCGCCAAAGGTGTCAGGGTCCCCAGCAGAAGAGTGGGGGGGACAAGGGTAAACAGAGGGAGTTCCAGAAAGGGCCCCAAAGTAATCCCCAAGGGAACCAAGGGAAGGGTTCCCAGCCTCCCACTGAGAAAAAGCCAGGGGCCCCGACAGATAAGCCTGTTCAGAGGGGTCCCAAGAGATGTTTTAACTGTGGTCAGGTGGGCCACTTCTTCTGGGATCCTCAGTGTCCCAAGAAGGGTAACGCAGCACCCACTGGTGCACCGCCCCGGCAGATGCCTAGTGTAGCCCTGGGGGAGGAGATGGGTGCCCAAGGTGGGTGGGGTCCCGCAGAGATGTCCCTAGTCTCTTTAGGAGACAGTGAGATGGTCCCTAGCACTCTGATAACACTAAGAAGTACAGTGGGTGATCATCAATGGCCATAGGGTGGAGGCTCTGAGAGACACCGGAGCCAGTGTGACAGCTGTCAGTTGTTGGCTGGTGTCTAAAGAGCAGGTGATCCCCAATGCATTCTATCCTGTAATTGCTGCTGATAATTCAGAGAGCCACTGCAAGGTGGCAGGGGTTCCCTTTGAGTGGGGGGGTCTCAGGTACCTTTCAAGTAGCTGTGAGACCAGCCATGCCTGTTGACTGTCTGCTAGGCAATGATTTGGAGAGCTCCCCTTTGGCTAAGGTGGAGAGAAGGTCTCATTTGGAGATGTTAGGTCTGCCAGAGTGGGCGTGTGTGACCACTCAGTCAATGGCAGCCGGTAAGGGTGTTCAAGAGGACCTGGAGCCTGAGAGAGTGGCCCAGGTGCCTGCCTTAAAGAGAAGAGGCAGGGGGCGCAGGAAACCGGCCCCGGAGTTCCCACAGTCCAGGAGGAGGCAGACCTTGAGGGGGATGCCCTGGAACCTACAGGGGAACAAGTAGCTGAACTGGGGACCCTGCCTGAGCTGACCCATTGGCAGCAGGAAGGAGGACCCTCCAGGGAAGAGTTCTGCGAGGAGCAGAAGAAGTGCCCTTCTCTTGTGGGTTTGCAGCAACAGGCTGCAAACCAGGCAGCAGGTGATCAGTCTGGATCACATTGGATTTCTTGGGAGAATGGTCTCCTGTATAGTGAGCCTAAGGTTGCTGAGCCTGGGTCAGCCAGTGTGCTGGTGGTACCCCAGCGCTTCAGAGCCTTCCTACTGGGTATGGCTCATGATGTGCCTTTAGCAGGACATTTGGGGCAAGACAAGACCTTTGAGAGGCTTGTCACCCACTTTTATTGGCCCCAAATGCGCAAGAGTTCAGATACTCATTGCAGGACCTGTCAGACTTGCCAGGCAAGTGGTAAGAGTGGGAGGAAGCACAAGGCTCCACTCCAGCCTTTCCCTGTGGTCAGCACCCCCTTTGAAAGGGTGGGCATTGACATTGTGGGGCCTCTGGATCCCAAGACAGCCATGGGCAACAGGTTCATCCTGGTCTTGGTGGACCATGCCACGCGGTACCCAGAAGCCATCCCTCTCCGGACGGTGACAGCCCCCGTGGTGGGTCGTGCGTTGATGGGGATTTTCTCCCATGTGGGGGTCCCCAGAGAGGTGGTGTCAGACCGTGGTACCAACTTCATATCTAAGTATATGAAGTCCCTGTGGCAGGAGTGCGGTGTAACCTATAAGTTCACCACTCCTTACTACCCCCAAGGTAAAGGGCTGGTTGAGAGATTCAACCGGACCCTGAGGGGCATGATTATGAGTTTTGAGGAACCCATGAGGCGTAAGTGGGACGTCCTCTTGCCATGCCTTCTGTTTGCTTACAGAGAGGTGCCACAGAAGTCCTTAGGGTTCAGTCCCTTTGAACTGCTGTATGGTCACCCTGTAAGAGGACCTCTGAGTCTGGTGAAAGAAGGCTGGGAGAAAGCTCCCAGTAAACTTCCCCAGGATGTATATAGCTACATGCTTCCCTTCAGAAACCAGACTAGGCGTTTCAGACAACTCGCTCAGGCGAATCTGGAAGCCAGCCAGGAGGAGATGAAACATTGGTATGATCAGAATGCCACTCTGATTGAGTTTCAGCCTGGACAAAAAGTTTGGGTCATGGCCCCAGTGGAGCCTTGTGAGCTCCAGGATAAGTGGACGTGACCATTTGAGGTGGTGGAGCGCAAGAGTAATGTCACCTACTTAGTGGACTTGCAGTCTCCTAGGAACCCTTTGCGGGTCCTGCATGTGAAACGCCTGAAGCCCCACTTGGAGAGGTCCGAAGTGGGCATGCTCCTAGCAACAGATGATGGGATGGAAGAGGAGACTGAGCCTCTTCCTGACCTCCTGTCTGCAAAAGAGCAAGATGGGTCAGTGGACGGTGTGAACCTCTCCACCACCCTGACCCCTAAGCAGCAGAATGACTGTCGCCAACTGTTGGGACAGTTTCCTGATCTGTTCTCCCTGACTCCCGGTGTCACTCAGTGGTGTGTCCATGATGTAGACACTGGGGACAGTCCTCCTGTAAAACATAAGATTTACAGAGTGAATGACAGGGTCAGAGCTTGCATCAAGGAGGAGGTCTCCAAGATGCTAGCGTTAGGGGTGATTGTGTCCTCAAACAGCCCTTGGGCCAGCCCAGTGGTCTTGGTCCCAAAGGCTGCCGCACCCGGTGCCACACCAGAACTCCGGTTCTGTGTGGACTACCGAGGGCTCAATTCAGTCACCAGGACTGACTCGCACCCCATCCCCAGAGCTGATGAGCTCATCGATCGGTTAGGGGCTGCCCGGTACCTCAGTACGTTCGACTTAACATCTGGGTACTGGCAGATCGCCTTGACTGATGGGGCAAGAGAGAGGTCAGCATTCTCCACACCAGATGGGCACTACCAATTCCGGGTGATGCCCTTTGGGATGAAGAATGCCCCTGCCACCTTTCAGAGGTTGGTCAACCAGGTGTTGGCTGGACTGGAGGATTTCAGTGCCGCCTACCTGGATGACATCGCAGTGTTCAGTGCCACTTGGGAGGAACATCTGCACCACCACTGGGAAGTGTTTAAGGCGCTGCAGAGGGCAGGCCTCATGATCAAGGCGAGTAAGTGCCAGATCGGGCAGGGTTCTGTGGTGTACTTGGGACACCAGGTGGGGAGCGGCCAGGTGGCGCCCCTACAGCCCAAGATTGATACCATTCTGGCTTGGGAACCCCCCAAGACCCAGACAGAGGTGAGAGCCTTTGTAGGACTCACAGGGTATTACAGGAGGTTTGTCAAGGGGTATGGCAGCATTGTTGCACCCTTGACAGAGCTGACTTCCAAGAAGCAGCCCAAGAAAGTGAACTGGACTGATGCCTGCCAGAAAGCTTTTGATGCCCTGAAATCTGCCATGTGCACGGCGCCCGTGCTTCAGGCGCCCAACTTCTCAAAGGAATTTATTGTGCAGACAGACGCTTCAGAGCATGGTGTGGGGGCTGTACTTTCACAGATGAATGAAGAGGGCCAAGACCAACCTGTAGCCTTCATTAGTAGGAGGTTACTTCCACAGGAACAGAGGTGGAGTGCAATTGAGAGTGAGGCATTTGCTGTGGTCTGAGCATACTTGTTTGGGACTCACTTCCTGGTTCAGACAGACCACAGGACCCTCAGATGGTTGATGCAGATGAGGGGTGAGAATCCAAAGCTGTTGAGGTGGTCCATTTCCCTACAGGGGATGGACTTCATGTGGAACACCGCCCTGGTACAGAACACGCCAATGCGGATGGTCTGTCCAGATTTTTCCGCCTTAGTTCTCCCCACATTTCAGCTGGAGGGGACACGTGTTAGACCTGGCACCATTGGCGTGGGTCTCCCTTCCATTTTTTGCTGTTGCCTCCTGTGTTTTGCTATGTTTTTGCTGGTCTAGATGCTTTGGGCACTTTGCCACTGCTGTTCAGGGCGAAAGTGCAAGTGCTCCATTTTGTAAATTGATGTATGGATTAGTGAATCCGTGATTGGTTATTTGATTTACTTGTCAGACCCTAGTACAGTGCACCATGTGTGCCCAGGGCCTGTAAATCAAATGTTGCTGGTGGGCTTGCAGCGCTGATTGTGCCACCCACAGAAGCAGCTTGTAAAATGTGGCTCAGGCCTGCCATTGCAGAGCCTGTGTGCAGTCTGGGACTGCCATGTCGACTTGGCACACACTTGCCAGTCCCTAAACCTTCCCTTTTCTGCATGTTAGTCACCCCTAAGGTAGGCCCAAGGTACCCCTGCGGGCAGGGTGCATTGTATGTGAAAGGTAGGACATGCCCTGGTGTGTGTGGCATGTCCTGATAGGAATTACAGCCAATTTCGTTTTTCACTATTGCAAGGCTATCTGTTCCCATAGGCCAGAATGGGCAGTTTGATTATAACATCGTATGAACATAACTGACCCAGGGAACAAGATAGGAAAATAGTATGCCTGAACTCAGAATGTTAAAGTGCATCTTTTAGTGTGGGTGATTTTTACATTCTGTGTTTGAAAATACCACTTTTAGAAAGTGGGTATTTTCTTGCCTAACCATCCAGTATGCCTCTGCTAGGTTTGTGTATTGCATGTCTGGTTTGTGAGTGACAGGAGCTGGGAGAGGGCAGTGTCTCCGGCAGTCTGATGGGTAAGGGCTGGGCTGAATGGGACCTGGGTTGAATTTAGAGTAGGGGGAGGAGATTTCCTTTCACCTGCCTGGGCCAGGTCTGCTTTCAACAATGCTGACTCCACCTCCTGCCAGGAAGCTGCACCAGGGAGGAAAGAACTGGTTTTGGCTGGGTACAGACACTCTCTGCCTTCAGAGACAAAGGATTTGTATGTATAAAAAGGGGGACCCAGACCCCAAAAATGTAGATCACTTCTGGGAAATCAAGAAGAACCTTTGCCAAGGAGAAGGACCGGAGAAGCTGAAGGTTACTGCCCCTGTGCTGTTTGCTGTTGGGGTTGGCCTGCAGTGGTTACTTTATTGCCAAGGAAAGGAGAAAAGGACTTTGCTGTATTTGCTTTGTCATCTTGAGGAAGATCTCCAAGGGCTTGTGACTGAGCTTGCCTCCTGTTCTGAAGTCTCAGGGACACAAAGACTTCACCACCAGCTCCCCTGAATTTCCTTGCTGGGAATTCTATCCCGAAGAGAGAGGCCTGCTGCTGTTTAGGACCTCTAGAGACTGTTTGTCGCTGGGAGCTGGAAAGTCGACGCATCGAGGAAGAAGCGTGTCGCCGCCGCTGCTGTTGCCGTTGCATCGCCGAAGAAGCGTGTCGTCGCCACTGCTTTTGTCGCCGCACCGCCGAAGAAGTGAGTCGCAGCACCTGTCGCGGCATAAGAAGACGCCACACGACGCAACGGGTGCATCGATCTCCGAAGCCCGGGACCGGCGCACCGAGTTCAACGCAAGGCCGCTGGGCGTGCACGCATCGTACCGAAATCGTCGCACCGCATCAAAGACGCCTTCTTGTTGCATCGCACCGGATCGTTGCATTGCGGCGCCATCTTGTCTCATTGTAACCGGAACGCAGTAAGAAACCAACGCATCAACTCCCCACACAGTAAGGAAGCGACGCATCACCTCCCCTGCACTGCAGTAAGGAACTGATGCATCCACTCCCCTGAGTGTAAGGAACGGCGCATCACCTACCCTGCGACCCTTTTGTTTGCTTTGCGTAACGCATCCAAGGTACTTTGAGAGAAACGTGTCGCATTTACCATCTGCATTGAATTGAGTTAGTTCTACCATTTGAGAGTCATGTTTTTGATACTGTATTATTGATTTTTGTCGTTTGGTCTTGTTTAGATAAAGATTACTTATTTTTCTAAACTGGTGTGGTGTCCATTTGTAGTGTTTCACTGTGTTACTGTATGTGTTCACAAATGCTTTACACACTGCCTCTGAGATAAGCCTGCCTGCTCGTGCCAAGCTACCAAGGGGGTGAGCAGGGGTTATTTTAGGAGTGTATCCCCCTTTCCCTGACTAGAAGCAAGGGTCCCTATTTGGACAAAGGTGCAAACCATTGCCAACTAGAGACCCCCATTTCTAACAGTTATCATCATCCACTCCCTGGAGGTGGTTGGAGGGGTCACCCTCCCCTTCTATCTCTGGAACTGTCTGTGCCCAGGCCTTAAGGAACCTAATCAACTCTGGCTTCCTGTTCTTTTTGCTATGCAGTAGCCTCCAGACCTACAATGAACCCTAAGCTCATCCACTGTGAGTTTGTTCATTTTAGCCAGATTCAGCTCCATGATATCCCTAGTTTTGGGTCACACAAACTTCAAAAATCAGCAATAGAACCAATGGATTAAAAATCAGTTTTAGTCCAATTTTTATTTTTTTTTAAATCAACAGTTTTGATCTAAGTCAATTTATCGGATTTTTAAAGATTTTAACTTACTTTACTTTAAGGTGTTATTTAAACACAAGTTCACATCCCACCACTGCCACCAAAATGTTGGAAGGTGCTTTATTAGTAGGGGTAAGTCTGCACCTACCACTAGAGATAAGGCCACCAACGCAATCTAAGGTCCAGACAAGGTCTCAATAAATTATTCCCCTGCCCAAACCTTGGTAGCGTGCAACAAGCAGTCAGACTTAACTTAGGAGACAAGTTTGTAAAGCATTAAAAAACATCAATACGACAAAAATCCAATGTAGGGAACCGGAGATATGAATTTCTAGTGCTTAAAAACATATAGCGCCAGCCTGGAACATTGACAAGGACAAAGTCAAAGTCTGAGGCTGATTGCGATGGACCCCTGGTCAGATACAGCAAGTGGGCGGCCCCGGTCAAAATTTTACCTTCGGACGTAGGAAATTTTTGGGAGTATTTTCTCTCAACGTCGTGCAGTCCCCTCCAGCAGGCCAATTTTGATGCGATCTCATTGGATTGTTTTTCCACTAGGCCCCGGTCAAATCCTGGAAGTCCGGAGTTCTGGAGCTTTCAGCGGGACGGACCTGAAATCCAGACCGCGTCGCGGTTGAAGGTAGTCTGCTTACCTCTCGAAGTCGTACCGGTCCACTTATGGAGCTTTTTTCCTAAAGTTCCTCCAAATTTCTCCAAACGTCTGGAACTTGAAGTTCCTCTTGCGGGTTCAAAGTGTCCAAAACACAAATCCAAGGGTCTAGAAGCTTTGAGATGTTCCTTGGAAGGTTGGACTACAGTTCCCACAATGCCCCTTGCCAAATCCTTAAAAGTCCACTGGAAGCACTCCAGGCTGGGGACGTCTTGAGGGAGATGGTGCAGGGAAGGTCTGTTAACCTGTTGCATTCATGTGGTCCACTCCTTAATCCTTTTTGAAGCAAGGCAAAGTCCTCAGGGCTGTAGTTTGAAGTGTGCAACAGGAGCAGTCCTTCAGGGAGCGATTCTGTGTGGTGCAGACAAAGATTCCAGCAGGGCAGTCCTTGTTGTTGTTTCAGGCAGCAGATTCAAATCCAAATTCAGAACTGAGTTGCTCTGCAACTCTCACATATTTATTCAATGATCTGGGACGACAAGCAGGGGGCACCCCTGTCCAATGGGGTACAGGGTGCCACCCAAAAGCATGACAGCTTCCTCGAAAGTGTGGCACATTCTTGTCCCACAAAGCACTGCACTTTAAAATGCGAGATGGCGATTTTCTCTTCTTTGGAGTTAGAGCTGGCTAAACTAACCCAATGGGGTAGCTCATTTTCATCAACACTCCCCTTCACCTATTGCAAATTTAAAAAACCTTTTGTTATACAATAGTATCGCAAAATTCACTAAAAATGATTCATTAAATCACACTGTTAATACATCTGTTTAGAAACATTAATCAATTTTCAAAATAAAATACATTCTTAAAAAAGAACAAACTGTTGACGCGGCGTTTCGGTGATAAGGTGTTTCGTCACCTTCTTCAGGACAATAGATCAATTAAAAATCTGGGTAAACAATATGAAAAAAGCTATATTTAGTGAATTGTGCAATACTATTGTATAACAAAAAGTTTTTAAATAAAAATTGGTTTTTATATAGCATTCCTTTTCACATTGTATGATTTGTTTTTATGTATTTATTTCAACATTGTGTCCTCCACTGAGAATCATGTACTTTAGCAACCTGGAAATTTAGTAATTTTTCTTTGATCACGGATTTATTGTATCTGGTCTGCTAGTTTGGTTACAGCATCAGGGTTCTTATTTTAATTTAGGAAAAGGGAATTTTTTGTTTTTTTGTGTATATATACCCATCCCTTTTCCGAGGATCAGGGTACCTCCCTTACATTGTGACTTTGGTTCATTATATGTGCCAGTATAATGTCTAAGATGTATTATGTCTAAATGTCCTGAAGAGAGGTTTAGAATATTTGTGCACCGCAGATAACGGTGCCGGATGACTCCATGCCAACAGCGCCACACTGATACTGCCTTTTCTTTTCTCTTGATAACCCCAGCAGCTTCTGGGAGTTGTAGTCCTTCCTCACCTCTATTGAACCGGTGTCTATAAGCTACTGCAATCTAGAAAGGAAAACGGGACTACACCGAAATATGGTGTCTTTGTTTATAGTTGGCAAAATGATGTATCGAGACCTCTCCTCATTTATGCGGTTTCAAACATTAATTCCCAAATCCTAATTTATTACAAAACACACAAATCTTAAATAATAAACAACATAAAATCGTCACAGCGGCACGTCTTCAGTGTGGAACTGTAGAAACACTGCAGGCCTGCGATGCACACGTACTACGCCGACTTATTTGGGCCAAACTCGAATTGTATTGTATTGTATTGTAATTGCATTTATATAGTGCTTACTGCCCCTGATGAGGCGTTGAAGCGCTTTTTCGGCAAATAGCACGCTACTCCGGAACCCAAGAAGGATTAGTGTTGAATTAGTATAGTGAAATATGAAAGTAATTTGAGTGGTGGATAGGTTAGTCAGTTATTTGGATTCAGAAGGATAGCGGAGGGATAGAAGAGGGAAAAAGGTTTGCATTTATATAGCGCTTGTTACCCCTGATGGGGTGTTGAAGCGCTTTTTTTGGTGAGTAGCACGCTACTCCGGAACCCATAAAGGATTAGTGGTGAATTAGTATAGTGAAATATGAAAGTAATTTGAGTGGTGGATTAGTCAGTTATTTGGATTGAGAAGGATAGCGGAGGGATAGAGGAGGGAAAAAGGTTTGCATTTATAATTTTATATAGCACTTGTTACCCCTGTTGGGGTGTTGAAGTGCTTTTTTGGCGAGTAGCACGCTACTCCGGAACTCATTAAAGTATTAGTGTTGAATTAGTATAGTGAAATATGAAAGTAATTTGAGTGGTGGATGATATGTCAGTCAGTTATTTGGATTGAGAAGGGTAGCAGAGTGATAGAAGAGGGACAGAGGTTTGCATATATATAAAGCGCTTGTTACCCCGTTGGGGTGTTGAAGCGCTTTTTTGGCGAGTAGCACGCTACTCCGGAACCCATAAAGGATTAGTGGTGAATTAGTATAGTGAAATATGAAAGTAATTTGAGTGGTGGATATTAGTAAGTTAATTGGATTGAGAAGGATAGCGGAGGGATAGAAGAGGGAAAAAGGGTTGCATTTACATAGTTCTTGCTACCCCTAATGAGGTGTTGAAGCACTTTTTCGGCAAGTAGTACGCTACTCGGAACCCATAAAGGATTAGTGGTGAATTAGTATAGTGACATATGAAATTTGATAAGTCGACATGTTAGTCTGTTATTTTGATTGAAAAGGATGAGTAAAAAGGGATGTGGAGGGGAAGAGTCAGAGGGAAGAGTTTAGAAAGGCTTGTTTTGGGAGATCAGTATAGTAAAAAGAGGTGTCAGATGGTGCAAGGAGGGGTAGAGTAGGGGAGAGTCTAGAAAGGGCTATTTTGGGGGTCATAGTAGTGGTATGGGGTTTGAGATGAATGAGAGAGTGGATGTAGAGGATATATTGATAGAGGTATAGGGTGAGAAATAGGGTAGTGCATTGGAAAGAGTAGTAGAAAGAGGTTTGAGATGAGTCAGAAAGTTGAGGTAGAAGATATATTGAGAGAGGTATAGGGTGAGAAATAGGGTAGTGCAATATGAAGTCTCAGGTTTTCGTTTTTTGAGTGCACACATTTCTCACTTACAATGGCTTCTCCAGTGTACAGTGGCAAAACGTAACATATTCCCTTGGTATAACGTTTTATTTACATTTAAACATCGCTTCATTAGAACTGTGATTCGAATAGCAACAGTTTAGGGAGTATAAAATCTCTGTTTCTTAGACTGTTCTATTTCCCTAATATCTTCTTAAGCTACCGCTGTAGCGAAGGAATATATTTGTCTGTAAGCAGGAAGAGTATGCTTACATTGAGCAACAACCTGTGCAGGATAATTCAGAACTTTATGTTAGGTTTTATGTGCAAGTGTCAAAGTAAGCTTCAAGTAAAGTTTATTAATATTCCAAGAATAGAAATGCTGCAGTATGATTGACTTGAACAAACAGACCCAACGAGCATAATGAAAGCAGGTATGAGCAATCAGTGTCTTACATTGCTTTTGCAATGTGGCGATTTATGCCTAATTGACCTTAGCCACAAGCAAGGAATAATTTTAGGGACAGGCTAATCTATCATTAACATCTTATCATGCAAGAAATTACCTTCACTACACATGTTTTGCTGGGAGAACGTTGCAATTCCATTCTAAATTCAAAGTAAGCTGATGCAAAATCTGTGCACAAAATACTGTATCAGCTTGAGACTAATTTCATTCTCCTGTGACTTTCAAACAAATGCCACCCATCCCCACACACCAAACAGCACACAGACATGTTTCACTATTTCACTGCGCTTCCACTTACTCCTCATTCTTAGCGAACAGGCTAGTGTTTCTTAAATCCTTCTTCAGATTAATTCAACAGTTGTAAAGGCTTCACAAGGAAGAAAGCTGCACGGGCCCACTCATTCCAGAAATGCAGTATCAATTTGAGACTGCTTCTTTACAGGCCTAAGGCTGCTACACAAAACTGCAGCCATGTTGTGTCAATGACATCAATCATCCAAAACACTATTCAATCTGGTATTACAACACCCAATCCCTACTGTCAACATTGAAGTTATACTATCTATGCAAGGCCTTCAATGAGCTCAAAGCAAACAAATGATCGTACATACACCAACACTGCATTCAGTATATTACTGCACCATTGCCAGCCTTTATTTACTTTCTGAAACCAGAAAATAAGCATGTGTTTCTTGCATCCCTCCATAGATAAGTTCAGCGCTTTCACAGGCTCTGCGCAAAGTGTCATCTCCAAGGGCCGTTCACCATTCTCCTCCTGTGCAGCACCAGTTTGTCGTTCTGGATTATGTTACAGTGCGCTAATGTTTGGTCATAGTTTTGTACCGAAGGCAATAAAGCAGAACCGGAATGTAAGAGCACGTACATGGTGAAATATTTCAAACAGACTAATGGAGTGTGCAGCTTTTCCCAGGAGTTGCAATGTCAGTTTTGTACATTAGCGACATGGTCATTATTTAATTTATGCTACAAACTGTGAAATATTGCACAGATATCGTGCACTTTATTGCCATGTATATACACATGGTCAGAATGCACTTGAAGGGTGGGCTTAAAGGAAACAATTGCGCTGTCGGACGCTGTCTGTCCAGGCGCTGCATCGTTTGCAGTGGAACACTCCACCCTGAGCAGCCCGCTGCATCAAAAAAGCCATAACTCTCCACATAGAATTAATAAAATTAAATTTAAGGCCGTTTTATTAGGAAGCACTGTTTATTTCTCCAACCTTAATGTATCTTCCTTCCTGTAGTAGCCAAGCCCTTCTTGTGCTCCCAGGGCAACTGAGGGGCATATTCTCAAGGACCTATTGCCGAGTCATCGGCATTTTAACGCATCCAAAGTCGCGCTAAATTTATCGCCCCATTCACAAGCTGGTGCTAACAGCCCATAACACCAGTTTACCTGCGAAAGCAGTCGCAAAAAACATCGCCACAGATGACCCCGGCAACTAACGCTAATGAGATGCAGAGTAGGCATTCCCGAGCAAAAACCCGCGAAAACACCACAATGCAACATTCTCAATGACCAGCCAGATCGGCGATAAGACCACAAAACCTGCGCTAAGGCGCGTTAGCAGCAGGAAACTAACACCTGCTCCTACCTGGTGTAAAGTCGGCCGACAACCGGTACCAGACAAGGGAGCACAGCCCATAGCCACACATGAAGAACAACAGATGCCCTGGAGCAACCCATCATGCAGCCCGGAGCCCCAATACGTCAACAACACCCACCGTCACCACCCCCAGGAACCACCCCCCACGGGGCCCTACCCCGGGCACCCCCCACACCCCCGGACAAAGATACTGCACATCAACTCCACGAAATCATGAACCAAACAAATCTCCTGAAGTCGCACAATCACAACACCCAACATACATGTGTAGTCAGAAAAAGGGAAAGCAGACATCCATTTCACTATATCCAAACAATACGTTTATTACAGGGTAAACAAAGAAAAACAATTCCGAAGAGGCATGGCGGGTCGTCCCAGGACATTCTGTAAGTCACAGCCTGCAAAACAGAAATCTGGATCAGAAGGTGTGCCATGCGCCCATCAAAGTACAGAGAGAGAGAGCGAAAGAGCGAAAGAGAGAGGGAGAGAGAGGGAGAGAGAAAGAGAGAGAGGGAGAGTGGGAGAGGGTGAGAGAGGGAGAGAGAGAGGGAGAGAGAAAGAGAGAGAGAGAGAGGAAGAGAGGGAGAGAGGGAGAGAGGGAGAGAGAAAGAGAGGGTGAGAGAGTGCCGACACTGCGGACCTAGGCCTCACTGCTCACCTGCTGCCACCGGTGTGTCTCCAACCACGTGCCGGTATCCACAGCAGTCCCCCAGGTCCCCCATCTGAAACAGTGTCCAGAGACATTAATGGCAGAGTCCATACAGTTGCACACGCCAGCATCGCTTGCCCGCCCATGCGCACACAGGCCGCTGCACCCAGCCCCTCCCGACGCCCAGTTGCGAATGCACGCCCCTGTGCAACCAGTCCTCACTGCTCAACTTCCACCATCGGCGTGTCTCCAAGAGGGCCCACCACATTCTGGAGGGATCTCCAAGCCCGTGGCCCGCGACCATGGCACCCTCCACATCATGCAGCCCTGCACCGTGGGCCACCAGGTCACACACAAATCCTTGCCAGTCCGGACCGCCAGGACGGCGCATCATCGCAGGCTGCACACCCGCTCAGCACTTGAGGTGCCCCTATCTCACTGCACCACAAGACACCGTCCCGTGGCGGGGTGCCTGTGCCTGCCGCAGTGCATCCGGTGCCACCAAGTCTGTGCCCCGCTAGCCATGGACCCTTCATGATTGAGTCCCGTGGTGCGGACGCCATCATGTCACCCCCGGCACTGGGCAATGTGAGGTTGCAGGGCCCTAGGCCCTCATGCATACATGAAGACAACACAGAGACACCCAGTTAGAGAGTGGAAATGGCGTCCAGCACGTGCGCCAGGCCCTTTTATTGGCAGGGTCACATGTCCTGTGACGCCTGTGCTGGATGGGTGTGGTTTGGGTGTACACCAGCCATGAGGGATTGGCTGTGGCATGCTGACAACTAGACCTGTGAGCTGCAGATCCCTGCAGTGGAGACCTGGGACATGTAGCGTTGTCGTTCCCCCCTGTGTGCGTAAGCGGATTGGGCTGTCCTGGCATATGCCAGTCCAGCGTAAGGGTGTGGACATTGACCCTGGGGCTCTGGGCGTGGTTCCGTCCTGGGCTGGACAAGGAAGTGACTAATGGATGTGTCTCTGTTGTAGTGTCGGCGCCACCCGGACCGCAATCCGGAATGTGTCACCCTGTGACAAAAGTCCCACAACATGGGCAACATGGATGTAAGGGGGAATCACTGACCCTACATTCATCCATACTTCCACACTTGAAAGATCATAGACATGACACATCTGTGTGAATATGAATGTTTATTGCACATTCAAGGGAATGTTGCAGCTGGAGCAGTACAGGGCCATGCCAACCCCACTTCCCATTGTCGGCCCGTGGAGATCCAGCCAGAGTCCTTGAGGGAATGACCGGTACATCAGGAGAGGAGGACTGCAGTCTGCAGTCAGATAGCTGTGTCATTGGTGAGCAAACAGTATATGGCAGTCCATGTCGAGGTCCAAGGTGACTGTCGTAGAGTGCATCGGGGGACAGTGGGAGGTGATGATGCAGAGTGCAGAACCAAGCAGAGACAGGCCACATGGCGGAGGTGGATGCTACTGCGTCCTCCTGACTACGATGGCAGATTCATCCGCATCTTCGTCCTCTGCTGTTGCATGTGCCTCACATGTGGGTTGTGGTGTTCTGTCTCCAGCACTGTGTGGCACTGACACATCAGGGGCCGGAGATTTGGATGGGGTGGCAGCAGCAGCATGCATCAGCACCAGGCCTCGTGGCAGCAATGCCATGAGGAGGGTCATGAGGGCATTGAGGGACCCAGCTTCCTCTCGTTGGTGTGCAGCCGTGGCAGCCGCTCAGTCCACCTGCGTTCGCTCCATGTTCTCCATGGTCCTCTGCATGTGTCCCAACTCCTGGGCGAGATCGCTGGAGGCACTCGGACTAGACAGTCGTTCTTGTCGCAGTCAGGACTCCAGCGATGTCAGCCCTGGTCTGTTGGAGAGCATGGAGCGGACTGTGGGTGTCCGTTAGGGACTGTGAGTGGTCCCTGATGGAACTTAAACACCCACGTATGGCATCTAGTATGTCTGCCATGCGGTCGAACCCCACCTGCACCTGTTCAGCCAGCTTCTCCTGGCACCCCAACACACGGCGTTGGAAGGCCATGTGTTCGTCGTGGGGGTCCTGGGAGGCGCCCGTGGTGGTGGGTGCTGCCTGCTGTGTGTACTGTGCAGGGGGTGGGTGCTCCTCGTGGCAGCTGGGCTGCCCTGCTCCTGGAAGTGGGCTGTGGAAGCTGTCCACGACCTTTTGGAGGGCGTCGGAGTCGAAGGTGTGGTGGTCCTCTTCGTCATCAGAGAACAGAGTTTCGGACTGCTCTGCAGGAGGTGTTGGATTTCCCCCTGCAATGTGGAGGGGAGATGCAGTTTAACATCGTGTTCACATGTATGTTGACGCATTGTACAGGTTCACATTCAGACTGCATGACAGTGTACATTATGACTGTTTGGGGGGGCTGCCTATTTGATGCGGGACAGTGGACATTCTGACTACATCACGGATGTGTGTTTGTACAGGTACATTGTCAACTCACATTTCCATGCGGTGCCAGATGTGATTGGCCAGTTTCTACACACATGCGGCACCAGTTGCGTCCTCTGTTCTGTTGTGGACGTGTTGCGGTTTGTAACACATCGTTGTCAATGTTGATGTGCTCTGCATGTAATGTGTGTGTGCCGCATTTTGGGGGAGTTGCCACTGCAGCTCTGATTTGGCTGCCCTTATTCCTTACATGCGGTGTGCCTCTGGGTTCTGTGCTTATGCAGTGCTGAGATGTTGCATACCTGTGTGCATTGGTCTCTTGGTGGGAGTTGTGGGTCGGGGCATGGTTTGTCCGCAGATGTGCTATGCTTAATTGTGCATGTGTGCCATTGTGCCCATCTCCCCCATCCCACCAGTCCCTGGTGGTTACTCACCCTGTTGCTGTTGTGTCCGGTCATGTTGAGCAGTGTCCGGTCCCCCAACTCCTGTCACCGTCTCCCCACTGATGACTGTGGAGACCATTTCCTCCATCTCGTCCGGCTCCTCCTGTGGCGCTGGACTTCCATCTCCAGTCTGCATTGCTGCCTTCAGGTTGTTTGCGAGTTTCAGCTTGGTTTTGCGCTTCACATCATTCCCGCGCCTCTTGACCTCGTCCATTGTCCTCCTCAGCACTCCGACTGCATTCACCTTGTCCACGATGGTCTGCCATATTCCATTTTTATTTGCCAGTGACACAGTGGAGGTGACGAACAGTGATTGATGGTGTTCTATCACCTCCGTTATCAGGATCCTGTTTTCCTGCGGACTGAACCGCTTCTTCCTACTCTTCTTGTCCTTGCCCTTCCCTGACCCCGAGGTCCCTGGCTGTTCCTCCGTGGGGCTTGTGGGGTTCTGGTTGTCTTCTGTACTTGCTCCGATGCCTCCATTGTGCTTCGCTGTTGTTTGGCTTTTGTCAGTGTGTTTTTTTTCTACTTTTGGTGCATTTTCCCGCATGACGCATGGGAATTGCAGGCCTGTGGCTGGTTTTCGCAGATCTTTGTATCGCGATTGGCGTCATCGCTACTATTTTTGCGTTGGGGTTTCACGTTTTTGCGCCATCGCGTTGATCTTAACGCGCTCATTTGACGCGTTATCGTGTGAGTATCGCATGGTACCGCCGTGTTGTGAATTCCACGTTGACACGGAGTTGTTTTCCCGCGATGGACTGCGATGTGAAGGATTGCATTAACAACTTTTGCGGTAGTTATCACACGTTCTTGGGAATATGCCCCTTATGCCCCTGAATGTTCGCCGACAGATCCAAGTTAAGTTTTCTAAACCTGCCTGCTGTGTACATGACCGGTGGCGCTCGGCAGTTTAAAGCACCAAATATGCTGCTTCCCTGCCGCTTTTTGTATCAAAACAGCTTAAATTTCAGCTGTACTAGTGGGCCAAAAAGAATAATAATGAGGATTAGAAAATAAAAAGACTTACAGGGCCGTGGGAGCTCGGTAACATACGTGCTTACTGCAACAAGCCGTCGAGATTGTCCCACAGCTCTGAAAGTGAAAGCGCACTGAAAGTAAACAAAGCAGACGTCCTGCCTCAAGTAGGACAAACGCAATAAAGAATTAGTGCTTACGGTGTAAGAGCCAAAGTGAAGGGGCCAGTAGCCATGGGAGGACTCAAATGACCACACGGGCCGTACTAAGGAGGGACTAACGAGCCGATAAGCGAATCTGAAGGCAGCATTACGAATGACAAAGAAACAAGCCAATGACAAATATGGGCGGGGCTTCACTCCCGTACTGAACTACCCCAGATCTTCGCAGAGCAGCGCTTGCGCGCTGACTCTTCCTCAACCTAAAAAAGACATCCTTCTGTCCTGAAGAATGCATACTCTTAATAAACCCGTCAACCTGTTCCACTTTCCTGATATTAAACATGTCATTTCTCCGCATTACATTCAACATGGCTTGGAACCTTAACTGAACTTTAGCCCACAATTTCAGCATCTCATCCATTCTCTGTCCTAACTCCCATTGGCGCTGTTAAGCCGATCTGCTTATATCCGATCGAATACTATATGTGTAATCTGCTGCTGTTAGTATTCTAGGCTTAAGTGCAAGCCCTAATATCTGCTCCTTATTAGTGTATGATAAGAAATTCAACATGGTTTCCCTGGGTTTCTTCTGCCTCTCCTTCTACTTAAAAGGGTCCCCATGGACCCTTTGGATGTCTTTTTCCAGGCCTACCTCTAGTTTGCCACTAAGGACCCCCAATCTGAGGAGCTTGATAACAAACCCTTTTAGATATCTGCCTTCAGACCCTCCGAACGTTCAAATTCTTAAATTGTTTCGGCACAAGTAGTTTTCCAACCTCTCAGGATCATCTAAAAGTTTTTGATTTTGACGCTTCAGCGACAGGAATCTCAGAGACATTTTCTCTAAGTTCATCATTTATTTTATCTACTTTTAGCTCTAGGGCCACGGTTCTCTGAGTAACATTGTTTAGCTTAGATTCCAGAGCTTGACACGCATCTTGAATGTGTCTTTGGTCTGACTCAGAGGTCTCAAATCTTTTTCGGATCTCAGCCCGTAAACCCAGTGTTGTAATCTAGTAAGTGAATGATGCATCCTCTCTGTTGTTGCCCTTATGCCTTGCTTCTCAGTCTATGTGATGTCATCAGAATGTTGAGAGTGTTTGAGTGTAAGAAGGAATCAGTTGGTGTGGAAGGGCTGAGCAGCAAGGAGGCTGCTCCTGGTGGGGCATAATATGTATCTATCTTGTTTCCCGTAACCAACCAACAAGGAAGTAACCTGATGAATAAATCAACTATCCTGTTTTACATAACTCGGCCTACGTATCATTCTTCCTTTCAACACCCAGCAATAGACTCTCAAGGTTTGCGGTACCAGTACTCATTAATACCTTATTCCTCTCTTCATATTCACCATCCACACTCCTTGCAATCCGTCCTAAACCCTTAATTCCTACTACTATATCTACCATTGGTTCATATCTATTTCGTTTCTGCACTCCCTGACCACTAATAGTAGTGGGCAACACATCAGTTACAGCAGCACCGGTACCTGTAGTACCTATATTTTCATTAGCCAAAGGGACTGAAAGCTGAGACAGCTATTCCTGATTATCTGATATTTGCACATCCTGCTCGGGGGTCAGGGTACCCAGAGATGAGACACTCTTAATAAGGATGCGTCTTTGTGCCATAACTCTAAAATAGTAATTAAGCAAGTGTGTAGGTTTCATTGCAAGATTCAAATTTTACCTCCCCTCCTTCCCCTTTTCTGACCCTGTGTCGGAGGTACACCTGTAATGTCCTGTTTTACTCGTGTCCTAATTCGGGTCTTAAAAGCTAACTCTGTTGTTTCAACCATATGGGGGTTTGGGGTGTGCGAGGTAGCAAACATGTCTCACCTTGGCTAGTTGAATTGGATAATCAAGGGCAGATTTACAAGAAGGTGCCGCAGCGTGGCACCGCAAGCCCTTAGGCTGCGCCACGCTTCGGCACTTTCAGAGCACAGGAATGCGACATATTTACAATGTGTCACATTCCTGTGCTCTCCTTTGCGCGGGCGCACAAGCAGCTGCCTTGCGCTGGCACAGGCACCCTTGCACCATGGTGCAAGGATGCCTGCGTCATGGGGAGATTGTTTTTGTGCAGGAAGGGGCACCCTCCTGCACAAAAACAATCACTACAGGCATTTTCCTCTTTCAGTGCGTGCTGTAGAATACAGCACGCATTGAAAGAGGAAAAAAACGAGGAGAAATGAAAACATTTCTCCTCGGTGCACCTCGCTACGCATACTGACGCATTTCTAGATTTATGAATCCTCGTAAACCTGGAAATGTGTCTGGTTCCATGGGTGTTGTTGGGAACACCCACAGCTACACCCACGGAACACCCCTTTCACGCAAAGTGCTACGTGTAAAGGGGCCGTATTTACAAGGACAGGAAAAGCCACACAGAGTCCTTGTAAATATGGGGCAGTGTAATGCCCTGCCAGTGCGTCACAAAAAATGACGTGCTGGCAGCGCAAGGGGCTTGTAAATCTGCCCCTGAGAATTGTGCAACCCTGTTCTTCACCGACCACATAACTTGATGAGTTATTGCTTATTTACAAGTCCCTTGCGCCGGCGGTGCGTCACTTTTAGTATGGGAGAAAGTGAGGTACTGGCGCTACAGGGGGCTTGTAAATAAGCCCCTAAGCCTGGAAGTCTTTTTCCATGCTTCCATTCAAACGGGCTGCTTCAGCCACGTGGGCTGTGTCTTTACTGTGTAAGGGGCAGCCTCCGCTCCTGCACTAACCCTCCATACACATCGTTTACTTCAATGCAAAGAGAACCACAACGGGGAAGCCTTGAGGACACCCAGGAAGCTTTGGCAGGGAGGGTTGTTCTGACTCAGGAGCCTCTCCAGAGGGCAACCGCGGCCACCGCTGAACTCCAGCGCACCAGTGCAGTACAGGTGTCCCGAGACACCAGCATCCACGAACCGAAGCCTCCTCAGTCCGGCCAAAGGGAATGTGGCAGGGGCAGAGGAAAAATGAATTGCGCTCCAAAGAGATTAGATCTTTAGAGAATTAATTAAATAAGGAAGTCAGGAATGGCAGAATGGACAAAGTGACCCCACAGTACAACATAATTAAGGACAATATGGGCCATACACAGCAAAATAATCTGGCAGTAAAGATATGAATCAGCTGAACAAAACTGGATTAACTTATATGAAACTAGTAAAACAGGAGGTGCATGCACATTTTGGAGATTAATGAACCAACCACTGGGACAAGTAAATAGGGAAGCAAATAACTGTGTCCCTGTAGTTGAGTGGTCAACTTACATTAGAACATTATATCCATCTGGCAATCAAACATTACAAAATATTGTTTAATTCAAGGGCGGTCCAGCCCACTCTGAAAGCCATCAGAAGAGATAGTGCTCCAGACCTGGACGGTCTTCCTGCAGCGATTCCCGTCCACTGGTCAAAGATACTAACCTCTTTCTATGGAAATTGTCTGGAAAGCAATCAGGTGCCTGGTATTTGGTGGGATTCCATCCTAGTGCCTATGGAACAAACAGTCCCTACTTTTCACCCGCTAATTATCGATAAATTGCCTTGTTCTGCATCCATTTGAGAGCACTGGGACACTTGCAAAGGTCTCATCCTATATTACCAGAGAGGATGTAGTACAGAAGACAATGCTCTGCTCTCTCACTGAATACTCATAGATCTGCCACTAGTAAAGGTGATCTCCTCTATGCGGCATACATTGACTTGGCAACAGCAGTCCACTGTGCTGATATTGGGAGGTTAAGAGGAAAACTGTTACAATTGGGGGATACCGGTGCATTTAGGGAATGCTATGCTCTCCTGATAAACCTAGCCTTAGCTGAGGGACTAGAAAGGCTTTCCCTATAAATGGTGGCATCAGGGAAAAAAATAACACCAATAGAAGCCTTAAACTGGGCTCTATACGTATGCCTTTACTTTTTAACTTGCATATGGCAGATGGGCATACTACAGTATGGGGGTGATACAATGCTGCTAGATTAAAAAAAAAAGTTGTCCAAAAAGCTCCAAATTCTTTATTTAGTTAGTGGCAGTAAAATAAATTAAGAAATAATGAAGGGAAAACTAAAATAGAATTCTTTGGCAGAAAGCTACAACCAAAGGAAAATGGTACTTAGAGAATTAGTCCCTTGAGAGAGTAAATAGTAACAACACCTGAGGCCTTTCTCTGAAGAAAGGGGCAGTTTTTCTATACATTAAGTGACATTGAAGGCTAAGGCCCTGGCTCTGAATTCTATTTTTGTTGGCGTCTACAATAAATTATCAGGCCTGGACTTTAACCAGTGCTACAGGCAGTGGCGAGCAAACTTCTGTTCATCTGGTGTTTGGATCTTGCACAGGATGCAGGATACATAAACTGCTGCTTCGTTTGCCAGATTGCACTCCTCAAACACAGGTGAGTCTGGAGTTTAATTTGTGGAAACATTTATACAATGTTTGTATCAAAATTGAAAAAAAACTTGTTATAACCATATCAATAGAAGGATGGTTGGGTACATACATTTATTGAAGGATTCTCATAGGTATACTTAGTAAAACGATTGTCAATTATCAATGAGATATTTGTATTTAAGTATTTTATGTCAAGTAATGGCAATGATTTTAACTTAAATGACGTTGATTAAATGTACAATAAATAGTAGTTTACTGACCTTGAAGCAGAAAGGGCACAAAAGCTCTCTGCGTGTAGTCCATTTTCATTGATTAAACGTGTAGCTCTTCAATAAAGCTCCTCTGCACACCTTTGTCAGGTGGGTTTACAGCACTAGAATGAGGAAAAAGAAAGATTTCATCAACCAAAAAACGAAAGAAAACGAGACAGATTTCAGAGCTGACACTTCACTGACCATTGGTTTCGACCATTTCCGCAAACGACGGCAAATCAAGAGTGTCCAACATTGATCCACAATGGCCAGACCCAACCAGATGTTCAGGATAACCACTGACTATGAGTATGAGTCCTGTTTACATTCATTGAACGTAAATGAATCTCCGGTTTATATCCTGAAAATGCAGTATGGGCCATCCATCATGGAGCAAAGTTGGACACCTGACGTGAATGTAATAAGACAAATACGTGTGTAAGACAAATATGTGTGTCCTAATACGTTCCATTGGGTGTGCACGTTTGGTGTTTCTCTACTGCTATACTAAGTGGTTGTTCACTCTTTCAATAATCCTTCAGCTGTGTGCTATATATGTATATATTCGTAATTGGTATTTACACAGTGAATCAGTGAGAACTCTACAGGTTAGGAGGGTCCAGCCCATGCACCCTGCTACTTGACACTTGGAGGTAGCACACTGGTCAGTGGGGTGACACCCTGCAAAGCAACCTAAAGGCCCGACCACCACCTAAAGTGAGGTCCTTGACCATCTGAGAACATCCATCCGGCAGCTATCGTGTCATCCATATGCAGGCCCTACTTTGCTTGCCCTTCCTCAACTACCAGCGCTGTAATAAAGTGCCTTTTTTGCATGATCATCCCCATTTATTGTGGACTGCTTTTGCTGCGTGTTTTTTTACTCTGTGCACTGGGACTCAGCTAACTAAGCCCAAATGCATGTGCCGACCCCAAAAATATGCAGAAATCGGTATACTCCTAAATAGGATATTTAACTTACCTATAGGTCCCTAGTGTATGGTACAGGTCCTGTAAGTTAAATGTCAGTTGTGGACTGCAGCCTGACCGTAGCCGTTTAAAAAATGCAATTTGACCTGACAAAATAAACCCTTTTGACAGGTCTAAACCTACCTTTTACAATTAAATCGATTTTTATTGATTTTTATAGCGGTAATTAACCAGTTAACATAACAGCTCACCTACATCCATAGGCTGGTGAGGGCATAGAGAAAAGAGGGATGAAGGGTGGAGGGGGGATACCTAGAGACACAGATAAAGAAAAGAAAGGTGATGAAAAGAAGGGGAGGAATAAGAAGAGGGGAGTAGATAGATGCTCTCACAAAGCAATGTCTTGCGTCTCATCTCCCATTCCGACTCCAACATAGGGTGAGGACTACACTGTATCGGTAGTGTCTACTGTGAGGTTGAGTACACGTAGATAGATTGGGTAGGAGAGTTCTCAAAATGTTGTGGATAAGAATTTCAAGCATTAGCCCCATGTTTTCTCAAACCGGGGGACTGTGTGCTCAACAAAGGCCATTAGCTTCTCCATACTTAGTAGGTCCCAAAGCTTATGGAGCCAATGAGTATGTGTGGGCTCCACGTCTGTGCCCCATTTGGATAGCAGGACCTGTTTCGCTGTGTAGAGTGCAATGGTAATGGCCCTTCCTCTTGGAGATCGTAAATGTCAATGCATTGGGGGGACCTAGGAGGAAATAACTGAAAAACGGGGTAAGTCAGTATGAAACATCTGGTCAATATCTACCAGTATGTCAGACCAGTAGCAGAGTAGTTTGGGGCAAATGCCACAGCAAATTGGATAGAGTGCCCAGGTTATTACAGTGGCACCAGCATCCCCCCCCATTTTCAACCTAGCTGTGCATGCTGGCGTGTAATTCCAATAGTGGGCAACCTTAAGAAGAGTCTCCCTTCCTGAGGTGCTGCAAGCTGAAGTACGAGCCCCTCATAGAATATCAGACCATTCTTTGTCAGAGAGCTCCTGTTCATACTCCTGTTCACACCGTGCATGGGCAGGTGAAACAGTTGCATGGGGGATAGTGTTTAGGAAAGTGTTGATGTCAGAGCGGATATGTTGGTCGTCACGTCTCGAAAGGAGCCACCGCTCAAAAGGTGTGAGTGGTCTACTCGTATGAGGGTGCATCGAGGGGTGAGTCACCCATTGACTAAGAGCAGTGAAGTGCCAGTGCTCGGAGTCAGGCAGTCCAAAGTTGTCCTGTATTTAGAAAAGTTTAGTAATCTCTTTACATCAAATAAATCTCCTATTCGCTTGCAGTTGGCTTCCTGCCAGCGGGAGAAGGACGTACCTTGTAGTGCCGGAGGGAAATCCGGATTCTCCAAGATTGGTGTGAGCTGGGACTCCTGGGGTAATATATACCCTGTGTGGGTGGTGTTTCCAAGGGGGCCATGGAATTTTCTAAAAAATACCAATGTTTCTCTGTACCGGGGCACTGCCACTCCACTATGAACCCCAGTTGTGCTGCTTGGTAGTAACGTATCAGGTGTGGTATTCCTAATCCTCCCCCCGCCACTGGTAAGTATGATCTCTCTCTGGCCATCCAAGGTCGCTTGCCTCCCCAGATGAAGGTTTCAATAAGCTGCTGAAGTTTTTGTAGACCATGAGGCGGGGCTGGAGAGGCAGTGTCTGCATAATATACAGGATCCTGGGGAGAATGGACATTTTAATCGTTGCTATTCTCCCGAGCCACGATATAGGACCGCCGTGCCAGGACTGAACTGTGGAGCGGATGGCAGCCAGCAGGGATGCATCATTTCGCTTCACTGTCTTCTCCGGGGTGGAGAACAGTTGACTTCCCAGGTATGGAATTCTCTGGGTCGTCCATGGGAAAGGGAAATAGGCTGCCAGGTGGGCTTGTTCCTCTGGAGGAATAGTGAGATTGAGGGCCTGGGACTTATATGCATTAATTTTAAACCATGACGCTTTGCAAAATAGTTCAAGTTCCTCTAGCAGAGGGGGTAAGGACTGGCGAGGCTTGGTGATAGCTAAAAGCACATTGTCTGCGTACAGTGCCACCTTATGCGTTTGACTGCCCATGATGACTTCCTCTGTGAGGGGATGCCGTCTGATCCGCTCTGCCATAGGCTCCATGTAGAAAACGAACAAGAGCGGTGACAGAGTGCATCCCTGCAGCGTCCCTCGAGAGATGGTAAATGAACGGGACTACAACCCGTCAACCCGTACCAATGCAGTTGGGCTCGAGTAGCTAGACCATACCCATCAACAGAAGCGGGGGCCCAGCCCCACCGTCTCTAGCACGGATTGCATAAAGGGCCAATGTACGTCATCAAATACTTTCTCAGTGTCGATTGATATCAAAAGGGTGGGCACCCAAGAGCTGGCGGTCTTGTTAAAAGATGGATTAAACGCTTAGTGTTGTCCTAGTAGTTGCGCCCCGGGATAAAGCTAGCCTGGTCTGGATCTATCAATACAGGCATGTATGGCCCCAGACGGGATGCGAGAATGCAGATAAAAAGATTTGCATTGACATTTAGCAAGGATATAGGGTGGTATGAGGCACAATAAACTAGGTCTTTCCCGGGTTTGGGTGTAACTGTGATAATAGCCAATTTCATGGTGTCTGTAAGTGAACCTTGCGTGCTAAAGTAATTATATAGCCTGGTCAGTACTGGAGCTAGTTGTGTGGCAAATGTTTTGTAAAAAGCGGCTGTGAACCCATCTTTATCCAACTTGAGCCTCCTTATAGCCCCAAGGACTTCCTCTACTGTTATATCTTTGTCCAAAGAAAGTGCCTCTCTCAGGAAGGTTGGTTAGGGGTGTCTGTGCTATGTAAAAGTAATGTCTTCAGGGATAGGCGATTTGGCCCCATATAGCTCAGTGTAGAAATGCTCAAATTCCGCCGCAATCCCTGCATTATGACGCACTGTGTAATTGGCTGGATCTCTGATTTCGGAGATCCATTTGCTTTGTGTCTGCATGCGTAGCCAATGGGCGAGAAGTTGCCCAGCTTTGTTGCCTCCTGTGTAGTATATCTGTCTGGTGCGGCGCAAAGCATGCTCCGCTGCATCTATGTCCAAGGCCTTGGGTTGCTTCCTAGCGAGTGTCAGTTGTTTCTGCATCTTGTGGGAGCCTGTTTGTCTGTGGGACTCTTCCAGAGCCGTTACTTGAACCTTCTGAAAATGGAGCATTTGTCTTTCCTATCCCTGCAAAGCTTTGCAGCTATTGCTATATGGGCTGCTCTTACCACCGCCTTAAGCGCTTCCCACAGTAATGCCACTGGTGTGTGGGGGGATACCCTTGGATTACACCTTGGATTTCTTTAACTGGGGGCTCATAGGCCAATGACTTAGGGTTGAGTCTCCACCGCTGTGATCGGGGACAGCGTGTGGGTAGGTGTAAAATAAGTGTGATTGGACCATCATCGGAGAGTGCTGCTACTCCTATATCTGTGTGTGTAACTACTGGCAGAAGGGGATTGGTGAATAAGAAATAGTCTATCCTAGCGTAGGTCTGGTGTGCAGCAGAGAAAAAGGAGTAGTTCTGTGTAGTAGGGTTCCTGGACCTCCATACATCCACTAGGCCCGCCTCACTGAGCCACAGTAGTCCCTAGGGGGTGTACGCTCTGGCCAAGCCCACCCACTAAATCGAGCGGTCCAGAAGGGCATCCAGTACCAGATTGAAGTCTCCCCTAATCAAGGCAAGGACCTTTCCAATTGCTTGTTGAATAAAGGATTCTTGATGATCGTTAGGGGCATATAGACAGGCCATCGTAAGGCTATGGTTGTGGAGGGTAAGCCATAGAGAAAGTAGACGGCCTGTAATTTCTAAGTGTCCTTGGAGCACCTGCCCCTGGAAGTGAGCGGCCAAAAGGATTGCCACCCACTGTGTTTCCGGGGCCAGAGGAAAATTACTGTCTATAGAACCATTTCGATTTCATGCGACCCCAATCATGCCGGAGAAGGTGTGTTTCCTACAGGAGGCAGACATCACATTGGGAGGATTTTAGCATTTCTAAGTGAGCCAGACATTTAGCCAGATCACTGAGTCACCCGACATTGAGGCTAAGTACTTTTACCATGGGCCCATTGTAGGGGTTAGGCCAAGGTATCCATGTGATGTAGCTCAGATTTCATCTGGATTCAGGCATTGCTTTATTTTTGTGTTTCAGAGAGACTGCATTTTAAAATGGCACTTTTTGGTGCATGCAAAGTGAAAAACCTGAAATGAGGCCTGGTCAAAATGCTTTCAGTCTGAAATGCTTGTGCTGAATTAACATGTGTTTTTGCAGTGTAGAAAACTCGTGATTTCAGTTTCCTTTAGACGGCTCACTGTGGCCTCTTTAGCTTTGCCCAGCTCCTTTTCCTTGTAATCTACACTCCCTGTTCCTGTCTCAAGAGACTTTGGCTTTGTTGCATATTTAGACAATGCATATTCAGTTCATAACACATCTTCTTATAATGTGTATTAATTAATCAACCATGCACCAACACTACATGTTGGGCAAACGCATTTTGCATGAAAAGCTATCTAAAACATTAGAGCTATGAGTATGTATTAATTGTTTGCGCTTTGAAAATTTGCACTAGAGCATGTTTATGCTATGTTGTACATTGCGCATTTTGCATGTTGTGCACAAATGATAGAAAAGCTGCTTTAAACTAAAAGCTTTTGCTAGGTAATAACTAATACAGGGTACTGGTATGGGGGAGGTAAACATAATGGGTTTTATTTCATAAATTAATATTCTTTTGTGTTTGTTTTTGTTTTGGGCCCGCTATAAAATGGCTGCCTAGGAATCCAGCATGGCTGAGAATTGTTAGCAGTGTGCTGAATGAGAGACGCATGCGCAGAGCCAGCTGCATGAACTGCCAAGTGCCTCAAGTGAAGACACATGGGTCAAGGCCACAATGAACTGTACACTCTTGTCACCGTGTCAATGTAACAGTGTTTGTGGGAAAGTGTCATCCCTGTGTGCCAAGTGAAAGAGAGACAGGAAATTCAGTGATACATTTTGTTGCATTAAATGTTCTTACTGACACATGTTATGTATATTGTTCTTAGCATTAAGCCCTTATTGTCAGAACTGGTATGGGTTGGATTTGCAATGAGAACAGGATGGTGAGACCCTCATGTCATCTATGCTAACCAATCACAGTGCGAGTTTCTACTGAAACTGCAACATTATTAGTATACTCAGCCAAGAACTAGAGTATAAATAATGACCCCTTAGGGGGCGTGTCAGCCTTAGACGCCTTAGAAGTCTTAGAGAGAGGAGAGGAGAAGAAGCAGATCTGACACAGACATCATATGGGTTAGGTACGTGAATGTCGCGGGTGCAGCCTGGGAGGAGATTGCGTCTGAGAAGAGACAGAGGGAGGAGGGTTTCTTGCTCATATTCTTTCAGAGAGTCCTTGCACGTCACATTTTTGGCAAGGCAGATCACATTCCTCTGTGGTCTTGTGAAGGGAGGGCAGCCTCTCTGTGTGAGACACAGAGAGACAGATTGAACAGACAAGGGCAGAGAACGCAGCTGATGGTACAGGTTTAGATTTAGATGCTAAAACTCTAAGTTTATGCTTTGACTAACTAACTAGTTCTGAAAAGATTTATTTGTCTTATGCATTTATTTCTCTTTATGGGAGATTTTTGCCAATTATTAATTATTGATTAGCCTTGCAAAACTCACTCTTGAATTATATTTTTCCTGAAACTCTTTAAAGAGTTCTGACTGACATAGAATTAGGGGTTTTCCCTCCTTTATGAAGTGCTTTGTATGCAACCTATAATATGTTCTGTATTAATTCTATTTTTCCTATTTTTCAATTCTGTAACCTGATTGAAAATTGACTAATGAATAAAGAATCAGAGAAACTTAACTTTTGACAAGAAAATAAACCCTTTAAAATATTCACAACTCTCTTTATTGGCTTAAATATTAATTGTATTTTTGATTTTTCATGTTTATGTAAAGTCTCCTGAAGGTCATACACGGTGGCAAAGGTCAATCACCTTTAAAGCGGTAAACTAGAGGTAAATTATGTTTTGCATTGAGAAATTACAGTGAAATTACCGCTGGATCAGTTTCTGGTAGCAGAGGTACGGTTAACACCATCACCAAAAGGAGCATAGTTTAGTTTAAAGCCTAAATAGCGCTAGAAAAATAATTGCCCAAGTTAGATAAATGTCCAGATTCTCAAAAAGTCCTGATTCTAATGCTCAAAACTTGAAGACTGGCAAAGCAGTACTGGAAGGTGATGCAAGAAGGCGATTGCTGGAGTGGTGTGAGTATCACTAGGGTTGTGAAATGTTGTTAATGTGCTAGAAGGTATGTTTTGATTTTTTTGAAGTGTTGAAAAATAGTAAGGGTTTTGACTGTTGGTGAAATTTTGCTCATTTTTGACTTGATAGTTTTATTGATTATATTGGTAATTTCATAGGACAGAATTATTGATTATTGATTTATGTTTAACAAAAAGAGTTAGCGTCTTGTTTTATGTTGTCTGGAAAATTCCCGGGGAATGAATAGCGGGTGGCGATAGAAACCACACTGCAGTGAGGTTACTCGTCTGTTGGAATAACACTGAGAAGCTATGCAGGGCTGGCAGTGTTAAAGTAGGGACTATTTTCTTTGTAAAAGTGAGAGTGATTGATAGCAAAGAGTTCGCTGGTGAAACTTTGGTCTTACATAACCTAGAAAGGGTAACACTGAAGGAGTAGCAGGTTCTTCCAGGCTTGAGTGAAGGGTAAGCGGAAGGGATTTACTCGCAGTGTTTGAAGAGAAAACAGAAGGTCTTACTTTGTGAAGAGTAAGCAGAATGTGTTACTCGCAGTGAAAAGAAATCTATCCTTTATTTAGTGGACAGAGTAGCGAATGTTTTTATGTTGTTACTAACAGAATTTTGATTAATAAAACTCAGAAAAATATTGCAGTAAGATTTTGTTTGAGAGGGTCAGTAGTAGGAGTTAAACTGACTGAAATTGAAACTGACAGCATTGGAGAAAAGAAATTGCATTGAACTATTGCAGGAATTAAATTGTTTGAAGGTTTAAAGAAACTGTTTGGAGGTAAAGTGAAAAATTTGTTTTTAATTGGTGATGCTCCTGAAGGAACACCCGTGCATTTTATGTGTACCAATTTGGGACAAAATTCATGTATGTGGGTTCACCAATGGTGCAAGATTACTGAAAAAGAAGGTCCTTTGAGACTTCCAAAAGATGGTACTTTTGAATTGAAGATTATTGACAAATTAAGGGAAGTGTTATGTGAAATAAAGACACCATCTAGAGCTGCACAATTTGAGGCTTTAAGCATGTGGGAAAAGGTAGCAAGAGACAAAGCAAGTGAGGATAAAATGGTAAAGCACCAGATACAGGAGAAGGAAATTAAAGATGACAAAAAGCTTCAAATAAATAGTGATTCAGGGGATGAAATAATGGATGCATTGTTAACTAAGTGTCCACCAATTTATGTGGTTCCCATTAAAAATACTGAAAATAGTGAACCAGTAAGTACTACAGTGGCTACTGCTTCTGTTAAACAGAGAGAAACACAGATTGAGAGAACTGTGCAGACATTCCAGATTGACCCACTATCTGTTGATTCAGCACTGACAGTGATATATCCAGGTGTTACTGCTTCAAATGTGACTGATTCAGTCCAAATATTACAAACTACAGATGCACAGGCAGTGCCTAGACAAATTGTGACTGTCCCAATTAATGTGGCCCCTATTCAAAACGTTCAAAGAGCTGCAGAAGAAGTAATTATGTCAGGGTTTGTTTCAGAATCTCAGAATTCACATTTTATTGAACAGAAACTACCCCAGACAGTTCAAGCACTGAAAGGTGGGGGAAAAATGGTCTTTACAACATCTGCAGCCCAGGATAAAATGAATATATTTGAAGATGGGATTTTTCAAACCTGCTTTGAGGAAGCAGCAGTGATTAAAAAGATAGAGAGCATGGGGGAACAAATTAACTCAGACCCTGAAAAAGAGAAACAGCTTAGGGCCCGATTCTGATGCGGGTTGGAAAAGCTTCCCGACCGAATCGGTTGGGAAATGGTTTCCGACCCACTCGGATCGGGAAAGTCCGACCGGCGGAGTAGGATGCATCCGGATGCTTCCAGATACGATTTGGTTGAACTCCCATTGACTTCAATGGGAACATTTGTTCCTAACCGCATCAGAATTGGGCCCTCGGTCGGGAAGACACGTTCCCGATCCGATTTGGAAAGAGCAAATGCTGTTAGGAGGCCTTCCTAACCGCATCAGAATCAGGCCCTCGGTCGGGAAGCTTTTCCAACCCGCATCAGAATCGGACCCTTGGTGTCTTAAAATCAACATTTGAACATGAAGAAATTAACAGTCCCTGCTGTTTAAATCATGAAAATGTGAACCAGTGTCAGGAGAAAGAATTAATTTCCCTGAGTAAGGAAACAGCTACATGTGCAGTAACTACACATGATAGACTGACTGATTTTGCTCAAAAATATGAAATTGATGTTACAGGAAGTTTTCCATTTCAGAAAAGTTTCAGGGTACATATGAATGATGAGGCAAATGAGAAAATGTGTTCTTCAGGAATGCGATTGCACATTGCAGAAATAATTAAATATATTTTCAAATGCAATGGGTTTGAGAAATTAGGAGACAAGTGGGCAAGAAAACATGAGAATAAAAAGAAACCACCAGACCTAGCAAGAAAACTGGTTAAGAAAAAGAAACCACCAGACCTTGTTGAAGAAAATAATAAACAGGATGAGGGCGAAGCTTTTGCTTACTCATTGAGAGAAAAGGTGGGAGAAGTGCTTGTTCATGTGCCACGGAACAAAAGTGAACTTGCAGCATTTCTGAACACAATCCCACAATTGAGAGACAAACTTATGCTGTGGTACCCACAAGTTGATGGATTTGTTGAAATTTTAAAAGAGTTGTGTATTAATTTGGAAATGTTCTTTGACACTGCCATGCAAACTGAATTGTGGTTTGAATCTAAAGTTGTTGTGCAAAGGCCAGGTGAGGAGACAATGAAAAAGGTTTGCATGAATGCACCATCATTTTCTGCTGTTATGGAGAAAAACGTAGCAGTGATTACTTTCCTGAAAGGCAGAGTGCCAGCAAAGGATGTTAACTGGGTACAGATTAAAAGAACACAGGATGGAAGTAAAGGTGTTTTGGTTCGTGCAAATTCAGGTATGGATGTTGCATTGCTGGAAAAAGTATTCTTTTGCCATCTTTATAACAGATTTGAGCATTGGAAGAAGAAATGTAAATTTAAACTTGATGCAGAAAATGGAAATGAGCAAACACAGAGAGAAATGCAGGTGCAAAATGTGCCAGTTAAGAAAATGCAAATGTCAGTTCAGAAACAAGTACCAATGGCAGGAGTTTTTCAAGCCCAGATGCTCCCACAAAATATGGAAAATGCTAAAATTAATTTAAATAGGTTGTCCAGAGCAAATGTGAATTCTTTCCAGAAACAAAATCAGAACCCATTTCAACAGGTTGATATATTTGAAAATGAGAGTTTTATCTCTAACAATTCTGAATTTACCAAGTCCATTGTGAAAGCAGTGGTAGGTCCAGACTTAGTTGTAGGAGTTTTAAACAAAGAAATTACAAACCCAGTTTTAGAAAAGGTTGGAGCAAAAATAGGCCCATTTGATAAAAATTGCCAAGTTGTTGTTTGTGACTCAGGCCTGGCAGGAAAACAATTGTTTTGCAAATTAAACAGCACAGATTATTGTACACCAGATGATGTTAATTTTCAGATTCCTGATGAGGATGTACATTTTAAAATGGCCCAACAAGAGACAGCTGTAACATTGTTTTCAGAAAGGACAGTTGAAAAATTACCTTCTTATTTGAAAGAAATAATAAACACAGAAATAAGAGAGTTCACAGAGAAGGATGTCAGATTAATAAAATGTGCAGAACATGTCTTATTCAAATTAGAACCAGATGACATGTATTCAAGAACACCATCAGTTGCAGAAATGTTACCCATAATTGGAGATAAACTGAGTAAAAGATTTTTGATGGAATTGATTAGAAGTTTATGTAACTTTCTGATCACAGGTTCACAGAAACTAAATGAAAAGAACAGATTAGTACAGGAGATTAATAGCATAACTTTTCTATGTTGTCCTGTGGTACCGAATCCAGCCGACATATTTTTTCACATTCCATGTGCTGAAGAATGGCTTACTGTTATTGATTTTTGTCAAGTTCATGTCACAGTGCCATTGCATGAGAATAGTCAGGAGTACTGTCAAAAAGAAGATGAATGTCTGGGACACATAATTGAAAAGGGAGTTAGAAAGGTGTCACCAGAGAGAGTGGAAATAATTCACCAGATGAATCCACCTCAAATTCAGAAAGAAGTAAGGACGTTTTGGGGAATGGTTAGCTGCTGTAGAGAGTGGTTACTAAACCTTTCCCTAGATGCAAAGCCTTTACTGAGGCTGACACACAAGGATGTGTCTGATCTGCTTCCATTGGACAACAATTGCACAAAAGCATTCCTAGAGTTGAAAGAGAAAAAGTGTTGCGCCCCGGCACTAGGAATGCAGGTTTATTTAAAAGAAAATACACCAATTTGCAGTGAGAGGGAGGGCTGCGCTCTCTCAGTGCCTGTTCAAAAACATGAATGTGTTCAAAGGTCTGTGATGTATTTCCCAATGACCTTTGACCCTAACGTCACAGAAATGCCAGCAAATGAATTGGTTTGTTATGAAACTGAATATGAGTGTCTATATGTCATGAATATATGCATGAAGCCAAGATCAGACTTTAAGGATGAACGTCTGATTCAGCCCAACAATGTCCATTTTGTAGATGGCCCATATTTGAAAGGTAACAATGACACATTAGGAGCAACACATGCTGTGCTTCCTATACATTATGTTGTCAAAGCTTCATGGCTTTCAGTAGTTACCTCAGCCCAAAATTCGAAAATGATTGCCCTTACCATAATATGCAGTATATCTGCTCAAATGGGAGTCACTGTTGTCATGGGAGAGAGAAATGCTAATTCAGTTGCACAAAATTGTATTCTGTTAGCCTATACATTCAATGGGATTTCCACAGGTGAATATGAAAAGAATACTGTTTATGTTGAGAAAAGTGACAACTGCATAGTGGCAAATGTGTTATTGCAAAAACTGATGCCCAGGTGTAGATTGCCAGTTTCTCTGAAATCAAATCGTAATGAGGCTTCAAAGATGATGTGTGCAGAGCCACAGATTGGACAAGGATTGGATTGTAACTATCTGCCTCAAGTTTCAAGCATAATAAAGCAACACAAAGACAGCACAGAGTTACACTTTGCAAAAGACTGTGTTTCAGCATCACTGAAGTGGCTTGAATATATAAATGCAAATGCACTTGTGAAAAACACAGATGAAAAGACTACTCATTGCTGTGAAGGTCTGACTGATGTGGAGCGTGCAGTTTCTCACCAGATTGCAGCTGCTACACAAGATCTACATAATGGATGGTGCCAAAACTTTGATCTGAGAGATGCTGTAAAATGGAAAGGCCTGTTCCAAATGATCCTGGCAAAGACTGTTGTGAAATGTGGTGGCCTTCCAAATTGGGTGCATGCCTCTCACACACGTATGGTCCTGTGTCCCCCTGATAAAACAGCTCCTCTTCAAGAAGAGATGCCAGCAGTGGTCAAAAGTCCACAGAAGAGGGTCAGTCAAGCTGTAAGGGAACACACAGAGTCTGAAGCAGCACTAGAGAAAACTGAAGTGGCACTGGAAAAGCAAAAAGTGGAAACTGACTCAGATGAAAGCGGTGTCCAAAGGGTGAAAGAGTCAGATGCAGCCTCTGAAGAAGAAATTAGTGCTGTGGGCCTACAAGTGGAGGTAGGAAAAAGCTGGCTGAAAGGGTATCCAAAACGTTTGCAGTGGTCCCTTGAAAAATCATTTGCACCAATAACTGAAACATCTGAATCTGATCAAAGTGAAAATAAAAGTGAAAGGCTTGGATTGGAAAAGTGCAAAGAATTGATGGTGCTCTGTCAGAGTTTCTCAGCACCTGAGTGGTCAAAATGCATGGAAAAAGTGCAGAATGCCACTTTGAATGAACTGTATGAGCCACCCTGATGGCAAGCTGGTGACAAAGAGAAAGAGAAAGGCTGAAACAATAACTGAGAATTGTCAAGAGCTGAAGAGAAAATAATCTTTGAATGATGAAAGAAAAAGAAGAAAATAAAATAGAAAAGAGAACTGTCCTGTTGAAATTTTCCTTTTATTATTTTAGTTACTTATTTTAAAGAAGACTAACTGTTCCAGGAAGCTACTTATAGAACTCTGCACTAAAATTTTGAGCTTGGATATAAATGATCTGATTACAGACAAAACTTGTGTTGCCTTAGAAATAGAGGTAAAATTGTTATATGCTCAGCTATTGCAATAAATAAAATAAAAAATCACCTGTGAGATTAAATAAGTGTGATGATTTACAAATCATTTGAGATATCATGATTTGTTATCATCAAAGGGAGGGTTGATGTAGCTCAGATTTCATCTGGATTCAGGCATTGCTTTATTTGTGCATTTTAAAATGGCACTTTTGGTGCATGCAAAGTGAAAAACATGAAATGAGGCCTGGTCAAAATGCTTTCAGTCTGAAATGCTTGTGCTGAATAACATGTGTTTTTGCAGTGTAGAAAACTCGTGATTTCAGTTTCCTTTAGAAGGCTCACTGTGGCCTCTTTAGCTTTGCCCAGCTCCTTTTCCTTGTAATCTACACTCCCTGTTCCTGTCTCAAGAGACTTTGGTTTTGTTGCATATTTAGACAATGCATATTCAGTTCACAATACATCTTCTTATAATGTGTATTAATTAATCAACCATGCACCAACACTACATGTAGGGCAAACGCATTTTGCATGAAAAGCTATCTAAAAAATTAGAGCATGTTGCTATGAGTATGTATTAATTGTTTGCGCTTTGAAACTTTGCACTAGAGCATGTTTATGCTCTGTTGTACATTGCACATTTTGCATGTTGTGCACAAATGATAGAAAAGCTGCTTTAAACTAAAAGCTTTTGCTAGGTAATAACTAATACAGGGTACTAGTATGGGGAGGTAAACATAATTGGTTTTATTTCATAAATTAATATTCTTTTGTGTTTGTTTTTGTTTTGGGCCCACTATAAAATGGCTGCCTAGGAATCCAGCATGGCTGAGAATTGTTAGCAATGTGCTGAATGAGAGACGCATGCGCAGAGCCAGCTGCATGAACTGCCAAGTGCCTCAAGTGAAGACACATGGGTCAAGGCCACAATGAACTGTACACTATTTTGTCACTGTGTCAATGTAACAGTGTTTGTGGGAAAGTGTCATCCCTGTGTGCCAAGTGAAAGAGAGACAGGAAATTCAGTGATACATTTTGTTGCATTAAATGTTCTTACTGACACATGTTATGTATATTGTTCTTGCATTAAGCCCTTATTGTCAGAACTGGTATGGGTTGGATTTGCAATGAGAACAGGATGGTGAGACCCTCATGTCATCTATGCTAACCAATCACAGTGCGAGTTTCTACTGAAACTGCAACATTATTAGTATAGTCAGCCAAGAACTAGAGTATAAATAATGACCCCTTAGGGGGCGTGTCAGCCTTAGACGCCTTAGAAGTCTTAGAGGGAGGAGAGGAGAAGAAGCAGATCTGACACAGACATCATATGGGTTAGGTACGTGAACGTCGCGGGTGCAGCCTGGGAGGAGATTGCGTCTGAGGAGAGACAGAGGGAGGAGGGGTTCTTGCTCATATTTTTTCAGAGAGTCCTTGCACGTCATATTTTTGGCAAGGCAGATCACATTCCTCTGTGGTCTTGTGAAGGGAGGGCAGACTCTCTGTGTGAGACACAGAGAGACAGATTGAACAGACCAGGGCAGAGAACGCAGCTGATGGAACAGGTTTAAATTTAGATGCTAAACCTCTAAGTTTATGCTTTGACTAACTAACTAGTTCTGAAAAGATTTATTTGTCTTATGCATTTATTTCTCTTTATGGGAGATTTTTGCCAATTATTAATTATTGATTAGCCTTGCAAAACTCACTCTTGAATTATATTTTTCCTGAAACTCTTTAAAGAGTTCTGACTGACATAGAATTAGGGTTTTCCCTCCTTTATGGAGTGCTTTGTATGCAACCTATAATATGTTCTGTATTAATTCTATTTTTCCTATTTTTCAATTCTGTAACCTGATTGAAAATTGACTAATGAATAAAGAATCAGAGAAACTTAACTTTTGACTAGAAAATAAAACCCTTTAAAATATTCACAACTCTCTTTATTGGCTTAAATATTAATTGTATTTTTGATTTTTCATGTTTATGTAAAGTCTCCTGAAGGTGATACACGGTGGCAAAGGTCCATCACCTTTAAAGCGGTAAACTAGAGGTAAATTATGTTTTGCATTGAGAAATTACCGTGAAATTACCGCTGGATCACATGCCCAGGATTGTCCCTCAAAAGTGTTTGTGGGCACTAGTCCCAGTTGAGCCTCAGAATATGAGCTGGATGAGTATGCAGGCTGTGAGCATCTTAGGGGTTGGGTAGGAAATAAACTGGGGATATCAACGGCTCCAACATGTGGAGAGCAAAAAAATCATAGAGATAGGGTCCATGTCACTGGTGAAGTCCCCTGCAGAAGAAAGGAGTAAGTGGGAGCCCCGCCGCACCCAGGGTGTAATAGTGTAAGATCATAAGGTGTGGGGGAGTCTACTACTCAGCCCAGAAGGAGGGGGCTATGCAGTCAGGGCAGCTTGTCTCGTACACCGGTGGGTGCAACGTGGGCATTATGAGGTTGGGTCAACGTGAAAAAAGCAAATCACCACCTCACTCGGCTGTGGAGCCTAGAGATGACTGTCTACAGCTAAGCTGCTGCAGCAGGGCCGAGCGCTCCCTAGAGCTCTCCACCACTAATGTTTTTCTTGACTTCTTTCAGGTCTGGATCGATGTGTCATGTGGAGCGGAAGTGAGGAGGAGGAGGTGGAGTTGTGGCGGCGTGGGTGTCAGCTTCTCTTGATCCATCCCCTAGATCGAAGCCTCCTTATGGAGAGTACGGACTGCGTGCGTCTCTCCCTCCCATGCAAAGATGAGGTGGAACGGGTGGCCCCACTTGTTCGAATCCCCTTCTCCTGCACCAAGGAGGTCGCTGGTTTCAAGGCTCTGAGTCTCTGCAGCATGATAAATGAGAGGTCCTTGTAAAGCCAGACCATCGCCTCTTCAAAGGAGATAAAGTTCCCGTCACGTACCTCCCCCATTATCAGCACATTTTGGCGGTAGCTATGTAGGCAGGTCAAGATGTCCTGTGGGGTTCCTGGGGCACTTGAGGGGTGGCCGGCTCTGTGTGTATGATCTAGAATTGATTCCTTATCTGCCAACTCAGGGACGATGTGGCAGAAGAGCCGAAGCACATAATCCTCTTATTTGCCAGCATCTTCCTGCAACGGAACCCCTTTTATCCAGATGTTGGATTTGTGGGACCTGTTCTCCAAGTCTTCCAGGTAGTAGTTGAGGTCTGATTCCGGTCTTGGAGCTCGAGTATCTGGCTGCAGCAGGCTTCCAACTTCTCCTCCCAAGCATTGTTTTCCTGTTTCAATGTATCCACACGCTGGCCTAGTTCTCCCATCTCTTGGCAGAGTTCGTTGACCTCACTGGCTACCTCCTACCTCAAGGCCGCTATATCCTCCTGTAGTGTGTGGAACAGAGACTAGATGAATCCCCAAGTGACTGGAGCTCCTTCTGGGGGTCTCCGGAGAGGGCCGTGAAGGGGATCTGGGGTCTCAGGCAGGATCCATCCATTTAGATGCAGTCTTGGACAGCAGGTCCTTAATGGCTTGCTCTCTCATGTTTGGAGGAGTCATCATGTCCTCTGTGTGCCAAGGCACTTGTGGAGCGTGCTTCAGCCGGCCTCAGACAACAAATAGAGGGCTCCCCAGGGCCCCTCTCTCTCGAAGCACTATCAATGAAGGGCTGCTCAGCTTCAGAAAAAGCCTATGGCAGCACCACTTCCAGGGCTAAGCAGTCGCCAGCAGCCGCGGTCCGTGCAGGTAATAGTGGTGGGGCCAGTTAAGGGGGGAGTGCGAGGGACGATGCCGAGGGAAAATTAAATAAATAATACATTTTCCCTTGGCATCATTCCTCGAAATCCCCCCTTACATGACCCCACCGCCCCACCGCTGTTACCTGTACGGACTGCGGCTGGTCGCCAGTCACCTCAATCGATCAGGGCAGACTCTCAGCTCACTCCAGCCATCCCACCGGTCGAATGGCGACCACACCAGCAAAGTCAATGGGCCTCACTCCCCATCCAGTCAAGTGTAGTGAAGGTTGCAGAAGGGGTGCAAGAGCTCTCCCAGGTCAGCAGGCCACTCCTTTAAAAGCAGCACAGCAGGTCCCAAACAACTCTGTGAGGCAGCCGCGACTTCCCCAGCTCTGCTGTCCCAGCAGGCAAGCGCAATCTCCTCCGTTCACCCCAGCAGCTCCCGAAGAGGACCCCGCTGCAGGCAAGTCGCTTAGACAACAGGAGTGTTCGAGGGTCCAACTGAGTGGCAGAACTCCACCTCCTCCCTCTGTAGATGCCCCAGTAGCTGCCTGGTCTGGTGTCGTGGGTCTCTCTCACCCTCAAGCGGGGGCCACGGCCTCCCCATAATCACCAGTGTGGGTGGAGAGACACCACAATCACCAATGCCTGCTCTGCTCCCGCAGGGCCCCCGGCCGGGGGGCCCCACTGACTCGGACTCACCGCACTTCCTCAGAGCACTACCGGCAGTTCTCCGCACCCTCCAGCCAATGCATGGGCCTCTGGCCCCAGTGTCGTTGCTGCAGTGGACAGTCTCCAGGCGCGGGGTTGGCAGCTGTTGCCCCTCCTGGTTATGGAGCCAGAAGGGTGGCAGGTCGTCTCAGAGCCCAGCAGGGGGCTAGTAGGCCCCAGCAAGGCCCACCGCCGCAGTTGCCATTTTGAATGCCAGGACCACCAGGTGTCTTCTCACCCAAGTAGATGAAGTGCCATGTGCGGTCAGCGATGTGGCCAGTACAGACCCCACACTCTCCTGTGTACTTTCTTTCAGTCCCACGGGTGCAGGATTGCCCCGGTGTCCCAGAGCAGCATATAGTCTGACAGGTGCAGCGGAGCTCCGCAAGTTGGCTCCTACATGGGTGCCATCTTGGACACGCCCCCTAAACCTTCCTTTTAAATATTAGTATGTCATCGCTTAGTAGCTTGTACATCAAACAAGGCATGGGTGCATGGTGTTTCAAAGTGAGACACATGGAAAGGTGCTATGCAGTACTATGTTCAGACCCTCACATTCTCAGCTATGAGCTGTGGTTCACTGTTCAGGGATTACATATTTTATAAAATCAATGGCACAACATAATACCATATTCCAGGGCCATTTAAAAAACAATGGCTGATCATAACGACATTATACGATCTCACATATATCTATTTCTTGATCAGTTAACAGGGACAATACCATCCCTTGCATTAATTGCTTTTAAAATATATGGCGCAACATAATAGCAAATTCCCGGGTCATTCAGTGCAAGAAGTAAATTCATAGCGGCATGATACGATCTTACATTATTTTTTATAAGAAGCGGTTTCAGGTAAAAACATCAAAAATACAGGTAAAATTTACAAAAAAGCATAAAGTGCAATGTCTTTTTAAAACGTCTCCTAAGCCTACCACCTTCAGCATCTACTGAGTTAATACACCGGGAGGTGGATCTGACATACCTAGCAGATTTGACCTCTATGCGGCCACTGCTGGTATGGAGATCGATATGGGCTAAAGATGAGACAGCCTTTACTAGATCTATCATTAAAGATTGTTTACTCCTTGAAAAAAAAATCACATATCCCGTGGCTAAAAAATAATATGGATACATATAGTAAGCTATTTAATATACAGATTTCTGATAACCCGGGTCAAGTGGCTTCTTCTTTAAACAAAAAGGTAAGTACTTATAATGTTCTGCTTTATTCCAGGGTACATAATAAGGTAGCAACAGCTTAATGTGAAAAACATGTTGCAGAAAGCTGTGTGATGTGCAGTGGATAGTGCAGGGGGGTTGATCATTTTTCAGAGACATCGAGGCATGCCTAGAGGTCAGAGTAATGTAAGTAAGTTTGCTTGAAGGAATAATGCACCTACTGGCAAAGTGCTTAAAACCGACAGGGTCTCAAACTTGAGTAACCAACTTTTGGATGGGTATCCCACACCAAAGAGCCCCCTCCTATTGATGCACCTCTGCAGGCAGGCAAAAACACACACACTCAACCAGGCACACACACAGGCAGGAGTACAGAACAGAGGAAAGCGTACAGCTGTACAGTAGCACTTAGGCCTTCATGCAGGCACAATACATTGACAGACAGACTCTAAGGCATATACTGAGGAAAGTGATACAGAACAGTACTGTTAGACTTGGCATCTTTAGGCGTGTTTCCCCTGAGTTTTTGCTTTCTGACCTACCGGTTTTGACTCTGTTTTTGCTGGCTTAGTGTCTCTGCGCACTTTTCTGACTGCTGATCAGTGGTAAAGTGCAAGTGCTCCTGTTGTAAACTGTGTTATGGATTGGTGTTTCCATGATTGGCATATTTGATTTACCTGTCAGTCCCTAGTAAAGTGCACTGAGCGTGCCAGGGCCTGTAAATCAAATGCTGTTAGTGGGCTGCAGCACTGGATTGTGCCACCCACGCAAACGGCCTGTAAATGTAACTCTGGCCTGCCATTGCAGAGCCTGTGTGCAGTCTGGGACTGCCATGTCGACTTGGCAAGTGTACCCACTTGCCAGGCCAAACCTTCCCTTTTCTTACATGTCAGTCACCCCTAAGGTAGACCCAAGGTACCCCTGTGGGCAGGGTGCAGTGTATGTGAAAGGTAGGACATGCCCTAGTGTGTGGCATGTCCTGATAGTGAATTACTGCCAATTTCGTTTTTCACTATTGCAAGGCTACCTGTTCCCATAGGACAGAATGGGGAGTTTGTTTATAACATCTGGGAACTATAACATCTGGGAACTAGGTAGAAAAATAAAGTTTAGTATGCCTGAACTCAGAATCTAAAGATGCATCTTTTAGTGAAGGTGATTTTTACATTCTATGTTTGAAAATACCACTTTTAGAAAGTAGGTAGTTTCTTGCTCAGCCATCCAGTAGGCCTCCGCTGGGGTTGTGGATTGACTGTCTGGGTTTTGGATGACAAGGGCTGGGGAGCACCTATGCCTCCAGATAGTCTAGGTGGGTCCGGAAAGGGATGAATAGACCTGGGCTGCATTTAGAGTAGGGGGAGGAGATTTCCTTTCACCTGAATGGGCCTGGTCTGCCTTTGACAATGCCTTCTCCACCTCCTGCCAGGAAGCAACACAAGAGAGGGCAGAACTGGTTCTGGCTGGGCACAGACACTCTCTGTCTGAGAGGATAAAGGATTTTGGGCTATAAAAAGTGCGGCCCAAACCCCTGAACTTTAGAACTCTTTTGGACCAAGAAGACCGCCAAAGAGAAGAGCTGGAGAAGCTGTGAGGAGGAACTACCACTTTGCTGTGTGCTTTCCTGTGTTGGCCTGCAGTGGCTGCTTTTGTCTTGGGCAGTGAAAGGACTGGACTGGACTTTCTGCAATCTATTCTTGTGAGTTTCTCCAAGGGCTTGAGGTAGAGCTTGCCCCCTGTTCAAGAAGTCTCAGGAACAGCAAAGACTTCAAGTTCTTCTGCCCTCAGCACTGGGGACTGTGTGTTTTGTGCTGCAACAGAAGTAAAAGCAACCCGATGCCGTCTACTACGCCGCTGCCAACTCCGTGTCCTGAAGGCACCGCAGAGGGCACCGCCGCAATGCTGCACCGCAACCCTGGTCTCACCGACGATGTCTGCTGATGCCGCCACCGAGCCGCTGCTTGCAATCTGTGGGCCGCTGTGGGCACCTCACTCCGCACCGCCTCGCTTCACGATGCCGCCTTGGTATCCCTGACGACACTGATCCACGCCGAAATCTATGCCGCTGCCTCCACCATGGTTCGAGGGCACCGCTCGTAAACACAGAAATGTGTACAAAACAAGCACACATACACACAACACATATAGAATCCACTAATCACCCACATCCTGCCTGGGTACACAGAACCCTCTCCCCTCACCCAATTCTACACACAGCTGAGCTCTCCGCGCCCTATATCCAGCTTTAGTTTGTGTGATCTGTCCCTCCTGCATGCATTGACATACCCACTCACTAGCAGCACTACTGCTGGACCTCTGTGCAATATGGGTACTCATTACTAGCCTCCTAGCTGAGCTGCTGCTGCTGCTACTGCTCCTGGACTGGGATGCTATCAACGGTGTAGCAGGTGCAGCAGCACCATGGTCCAAGAACATGCAGTGCTCACTGCACTCAAGTTAGTATATCTCAATGACTACCAGACCAGAAGGTGAGTGCTTGATTTCCTTTCTTACATCAGGACCCATGACACCCTTACTACGATACTGCTCCAGGGAGTGACAACAAGCCCAGTGGCGGCCAAGCAGGCAGGGTAACCTGGCTACTGCATGGAACCTTGGACCTGAAGGAGCGCTGGGCCTTAAAAAGTAATCTCTTAGTCAAGTCATTAAAGATTTTTCCCCAGTTGTAGTAAGGACCTTTGTTGGTTGACGTGAAGCATTGAAAGGGAAAATGCATCAATAATACATTTCTAACTTGTGAAGCCTACGTGCCTCTACAATAAGTACCAGGAATCATCAAATATAGTTAAAGGGTTTTATTTCGGTTTACCAATCAATTCAGTACAAACGCAAACCAAAAGTAAGTTCAATAAGTATGGCAATACAGCAGATAAGCTGAAATATCTCAGTAAATTGAGCCGCCATAGAATGAGATACGCGCAAAAACAACAATTGATGGACAGAATGCAGAACAATGTCATACATTCACCCCAGTACAGAGATCTGGGCCTAAATCCATCGTTTTTTTGCTCACCATGCCATTCCAGAGATACAGAATTGTGATAGCCACAATAATAAAGAAACAGATCAAAGCAAATAGGTATTCCATATAGAAACGTCCTTTCTCTCTTCTAAACATATTACAAATATGGGATCATCTTTCAAGGGTCTCTATTTAGGGAGCGTAGAAGATGTCAGCATGATCAGACTTCAGTAGAAGTCTTAGGAAAAGTAAATAAGTGTTTAGCATAAAGCTTCACACTTGCAAGAATAGGGCAAGGAGAGAGGTCTGTACCTCTCCAATTCTAGAAGAAATCTCATGCCTCCTAACTGTGCGAACACCAATTTAAAAGTAACCAAAGATTCCAAAAACGTTCTTATCTCCTTTCACGCTACCAGGAACCAACCAAATCATTGCTCGAGTGCATCTGCCACATCATTCAGTTTCCCATTGCATTGAACTGGGACTGCAGTCCTCAAGCATGAACATCTTTCATGATGAACAGACTAAAAAGGGCTATGACTTTTCTTGTTGATGTAAACAACTCCAATGGCATAACAGGTAATTACAATAGCACTTGTAAGAAATTGGGTTGTTGGTTGACTGTGGATTGAGACATATTTAAGCGGCAACCACAATCCTTGTCAGGGTGGGGCACAAGCCAACCCCTCTTTCAAACAATAATTCTCCATGTTCACTGCCAAGTTCTTCCCTCCAGGCCTTGCTATCAACAGTCTAATACACCCACTAAGCCTTTCTCTAACTAATGAGAATCATGATAATACACCTGCAAAGAAAGAAAGAACATGCTGGCAAAGCAAAATGCATTTAAATTGAGGTCCGTAGTCAGGCTAAGTTTTACTGAACATTTATTATGCATTTCGAATACATGGTTATACATACACATGTTTAACTGAAAGAATAAATGCAAAACATGAATAAAAGAGTACATGTTTACATATGCAAATATAACTTGAAGTATATGTATAAAAACGTGAATGAATGATACATGCTTACATGTTTAACCTGAACATTAGTGTATACATGTACAAATCTCTAATTTCTACCATGATTACATTTCATCAAGAAATTTAAATGCTTCACACATGTTAATGAAGTTAAGTCACACAGTGAATATAATGTCAAATGCGACTATACAATTTTTTTTTTTTAATTGTGTTTATTGATTTTCAAAGAGAAAGTACAACAATGAGAGAATCCATTATTCGCACATACACAGATATACAAACCTACGGATTGACACAGTTCAGGCATTAGCATTTGATGGCACATAGTTGAACTAACATTTTGTATAACCCTGTTGCGTAACTTTTAGTTCATGGGTCAAGAATTTTGGTGAAAAGTGCATTACAATATAGTATTGTTTAGTATTTTTGTGAATATTTGCAATAACCTACGGGGGATATTCTCAAGGACTTATCGCCGAGTTAGCGGCACTTTATCGCAGCCAAAGTGGCGATAGATATAACGCACCATTCACAAGCTGGTGCTAACAGCCGACATCGCCAGTTTAAGTGCGATAGCAGCCGCAAAAAACATCGCCATGATGACACCGGCAACTAACGCTAATGAGATGCAGAGTAGGCGTTCCCGTGCAAAAAGCAGCAACAACACCACTTCGCAATATTCTCTACGACCAGCCAGATCAGCAATAAGATCACAAAACAGGAGATAAGGCGCGTTAGCAGCAGGGATTTAACACCTGCTCTTACCTGGTGTTAAGTCGGACGACAACCTGCACCACAAAAGGGAGCCCAGACCAGAGCCACACCTGAAGAACAAAAGATGTCATGGAGCCACTGATCATGCAGCTCGGAGCCCCAAGAGGGCCACAACGCCCATCGCCACCACACCCAGGCCCTCCCCCCCCCGGGCCCTACCACGGACAAAGATATTTAACATCAACTCTACGAAATCATGAACAAAACAATTCGCCTGATGTCGCACAAGTACAACAATTAACATTCATGTGTGGTCAGAAAAAGGAGAATCATCCATTCCTCTTTGAATTTCAAAACAAATGATTTTATTCAAATTCAGCCCAAAACAACGATTCGGAAGAGCCATGGCGGATCTTCTCTGGACAATCTGTAAGACACAGCCTGCAAGACAAAATTCAAGATAAGAAGGTGTGTCATGCGCTCATCAAAGGACAGAGAGAGAGTAAGAGAAAGAGAGAGAGGAAGAAAGGGAGAGAGAGAGAGAGTGAAAGAGAGGGAGAGAGAGAAAGAGGGAGAAGGAGAGAGAGAGCGAGAGAGAGAGAAACAGAGGAAGAGAGAGAGACAGTGAAAGGAAGAGAGGGAGAAGGAGAGAGAGACAGTGAAAGGAAGAGAGGGAGAAGGAGAGAGAGAGAAACAGAGGAAGAGAGAGAGAGACAGTGAAAGGAGGAGAAGGAGAGAGAGTGCCGACACTGCAGACTCAGGCCTCACTGCTCATCTGCTGCCACCGGTGTGTCTCCAACCACGTGCCGGTATACACTGCAGTCCACCAGCTCCCCTATCTGAAACAGAGTCCAGATTTATGAATGGCAGAGTTCATATCAGTGCACACGCCATCATCGCTTGGCCGCCCCTGCGCACATAGGCTGCTGCACCCCAACCCCAGCCCCTCCCGCCGACCAGCCGTGTTTGCCCGCCCCTGCGCACCCAGGCCTCACTGCTCACCTTCCGCCACCAGCGTGCCTCCAAGAGGGCCCACCATGTGCCGGTGCAAGCTCCAAGTCCGGGGCCCGCGACCTTGGCAGCCCCCACATCATGCAGCCCCGCCCCACGAGCCAACAGGTCACACACGTGATTCTGGGTCTTGATTTCGCAATGGCAGAGATCATATCAGTGCACACGGCATCATCGCAGGCTGCACACCCGCTCAGTGCTATAGGTGCCACTAACTCTGTGAACCGCGAGGCAACGCCACGTGGCGGTAGGCCCGCGCTGCCCGCTGGCTCAGGCCTACACTGCGGTCCAACAGGGCTCACACAAACCATTCCCAGTCCGGACCGCCAGGACGGCGCATCATCGCAGGCTGCACACCCGAAATCACCGTCCCATGGCGGTAGGCCCGTGCCAGCCGCAGTGTTTCCGGTGCCACCAACTCTGTGCAACACAAGTCATGGACTCTTTCTGATTGAGTCCCGTGAAATTCCAGGCAGACGCAGTCATGTCACCTCCGGCTGTGGGGCAGAACTGGGACATGTAGCATCGTCGTTCCCCCTTTATACGTACGCCGAGTGGGCTGGGTCGGCGTACGCCAGGCCAGCGTAGGGGTGTGAATAATTATCCCTGAGCATGGTTCATTTCTGGGCTGGACAGGAAACCAACTGATGCGTGTGTCTCTGTTGCAGTGTCTGCGCCACACAGCCCGCAATCGACAACGTTGCAATGTTGCATGCACCCGGAGGGCGGCCGCGCACCAAGGTATTGTACAAGGAGCGCAAGGCCGCTTGGGCTCTTGACTCATGCATGCCAACTGTTGTGTGTGCATCGCTATTGGCTCACCATAAGCCTAAGGCCTAGCCCCAATTGCAGCGCGAAAGCCACATCACATTTCCAGGATGCAAGCAGTAGTCAGACAAACATTAGGGATGAAAGCTCCTTTGTCGCAATACATAAGGCGGAAGGACATCTGCACCTCCGACCTTGGTCTTGCATGCGGCAGGCACCCCCTGAGAGAGATACCATAGCAGATGATGACGACTCCCACACTACGCACAGCTCTAATGATAGACCAACGTATCCACACCCCACACACAGAAGTCCTTGCTCGAGGTACTCTTGCATGGAATGCCCTTGACACTTACGTACACAACAACCCATACGTCCAAACGTTGCGCACACATATGACTCATTGCTCCAGGCTGTGGCATATCATCCACATAACTGCCGCAGGTCAGAAGAGTGCCGGTTCTACGAGAGCCACCAACGCAATGGCAGAACATCCCGGGCGCATGCACAACGCCTGTCACGTGGAACTGTACCGTGACCGAATGCTGCCTGTTAGTGTCTGATGCATTGGTCTGCATGTTGTGGCCCTTGTCTTGCCCGTACTGACACGCACATGGCAATAAAGTCTACGCAACTTCACTAGTGTACAACTGTGATGAGTGTTGATTTGAATGACTAATCGTGTGCCTCAATGAGCATTGTCCGTACACAGGGAGGGACTGACTGACGCATTTCACTTAGGGGTGAGTCCCTATTGCCAGCTCCACCTCTGTGAGCCAGACATAGTGGTTGAGATAGTTGCTGATAGACCTGTGCTCTTACGTGTCTTCAGCAATGTGAGTATGGTGTCCACATTCTTGCCATTTAGATCAATGTGATCCATCACTACAGGCTGTGTCCACCCAGTTGAGTGTGAGTAGGTATGCGAAGAGATGTTCTGTTGTCAAATGTGGTGGGGGACGCTACTTTAGGCCTGCCAACGACTTTGACATTTCATACCCATCCCTATTACTAACATTGCGTGGGGCAAAGTTGAGGATTTGCATGATTGTTGTTTCAGAGCAATGAGGCCACAGCTAGTGCACACATTCCCAAAAATCTCACTTCCTATGTGTGTCATGGTCAAACATGCGCACTACTTTCATTTCCCAGGGTGTACCTATTTGGGCAATCAATGTTCTTACATTCATCCACACTTTCATACTTGATCGATTATGGACATGACACATCTGTGTGAATTTGAATGATTTATTCACATTCGGTGGGGTGTCGGAGCTGGAGCAGTACATGGCCATGCAAACCCCACATTACATTGTAGCCCTGTGGAGGGCCAGCCAGAGTCATTTAGGGATTGACAAGTACATCGGAAGGGGAAGAGTACAGTCCGCAGTCTGATTGCTGTGTCATTGGTAAGCAAACAAAATATGGCAGCCCATGTCGAGGTGCAGGGTGAGTGTCGCAGAGTGTTTCGGGGGACAGCGGGAGGTGTTGTTACAGGGCATGATGCAGAGGGCAGAACCAAGCTGAAACAGGGCATATTGCGGAGAAGAATGCTACTGGCTCCTTCTTACTACAAAGGTGGAATCACCCGCATCTTCGTCCTCTATGTCATCTGTCTGACATGAGGGTGCTGATGTTTGGTCTGCAGCACTGTGTGCCACTGACACATCAGGGGCCGGAGATGTGTGTGTAGAAGTACCAGCAGCATTCATCAGCAACTGCCTTAGTGGCAGCAATGCAATGATGAGGATCTGCAGGGCATGGAAGATTCCAACAACTTTTCGCAGGTGTGCATCCGTGGCAGCCATTCTTTCTGCATGCATCCGCTCCATGTTCTCCATTATCCTCAGCATCTGTGCCAACTCTTGGCTGACATCGCTGAGGCCACTCTGACTGGACAGTTGTTCTCCTCTCAGAGTCATGACTCCAGCGATGTCAGGCATGGATTGTTGGACATCATGGAGCGAACTGTGGGTGGCCGTTAGGGTGTGTAAGCGGTCCCTGATGGGACTTAGACACCCACGTATGTCATCTAGTTTGGAACCCCACCCGCACCTGTTCAGCCACCTCCTTCTGGCAGTCTAACACATGGCCTTAGAATGCAATGTGTTCTTTGGTGAGGTGCTGGGTGGGTGCTTCCTGCTGTGTGGTCTGTGCAGGGGGTGGGGTCTCCTCGATGCAGCTGGGCTGCCCTGCTCCTGGAGGTGTGTTGCCGTAGCTGTCCATGAGCTGTTGTAGGGCGTCGGTGTCGAAGGTGTGGAGGTTCTCTCCATCATCACTGATGAGTTGTCTGGTCTGCTCTGCAGGAGGTGTTGATTGTCCCTCTGCAATGTGAAGGGGAGATGCATTTTAACATTGTGTTGACATGTATGTTGACGCATTGTTCAAGTTTACATACAGACTGCATGACAATGTACATTGTGACTGTTTGGGAGGAGCTTACTATTTGATGTGGGACAGTGGACATTTGAACTACATCACGGATGTGAGGTTGTACACGTACATTATCATCTCACAGTTTCCTGCTATGCCAGATGTGATTGGCTGGTTTCTACGCACAAGCGGAACCAGTTGTGTCCTCTGTTCTGTAGTGAGAGAGTTGCACTTTGTACCACATTGTCGTCAATGATGTTGTGCTGTTATTGCTATGTGTGTGTGCTGCATTGTGGGAGAGTCGCCCCTGCAGCTGTGATTTTGCTGCCCCTTATCCCTTTGAGGCGGTGTGCCTTTGACTTCTGTGCTTCTACAGTGCTGAGATGTTGCAGACTTGGCTAATTTTGGCTCTAGTTCGGATTTTGGACTCTTGGGCATGGTTTATCCCCAGATGTGTTGTTGACGTCAGGGGTTGTTTGTGCACGTGGATGTGTCAGAGTGTGACCTGCTCCTTTCCGGATGTGTTCCACACTCAGCCACCTCAGTGTCGTGGAGTGCACCATGTCATGATAATTGGACTGCAGCCATGCTGTTTGTCATGCAGTGTCACTTGCATTGTCAGTGTGGCTCACAGATACGCAGCTTTGCTGGTTTTGACATGTGTGCATGGGTTGGTTGTGAGATTGGTGCTGTGTGGGGAGGGACCCCTTAGTGTCCATAGTGGACGGGGGCCTACTTGCTGTTTGTATGTGTGCTGCTGTGTGCCAAGGGGATCAGGGACATGATCCAGAGTCATTGTGGGTGTGCAGTGTGCTGTACTTAATTGTGCATGTGTGCCATTGTGCCCATCTCCCCCGTCCCCCCAGTCCATGTTCGGTACTCACCCTGGTGCTGTTGTGTCAGGTCATGTCGAGCAGTGTCCGAACCCCAACTCCTACCACCGTCTCCCCACTGATGACTGTGGCCAACATTTCCTCCATCTCATCCAGCTCCTGGTGTTCCGCTGGACTGCCACCTCCAGTCTGCATTGCTGCCTGATGGTTGTCAGCGAGTTTCTTCTTGGTTTTGCGCTTCGCATCATTCCAGTGCCTCTTGACCTCTCCAATTGTCCTCCTCCTCACTGCATTCACCTTGTCCAGGATGGACTGCCATGTTGCATTTTTATTTGCCAATGACACGTTGGAGGTGACAAACAGTTGTTGGTGGTGTTCTATCACCTCCGTGATGATGATCCTGTTTTCCTGCGGACTGAACCTCGTATTCCTCGTCTTCTTCTCCTTGCCCTTCCGTGACCCCGAGGTCCCAGGCTGTTCCTCCTGGGGGCTTGTGGGGTTCTGGTCGTCCTCTGTACTTGCTCCGGCTTCCTCCATGGTGCTACACAGTTTTAATTATTTTGTTTGTGTGTTTTCGGTGCTTTTATAGTGCATTTTCTCGCATGACGCGTGGGAATTGCAGGCCTGTCGCTGGTTATCGCTGATTTTTTATCACGGTTGGCCACAAACGCAACTTTTTTCGCGTTCGTGTTTCGCGTTTTTTGCCGTCACAGTAATTTTATCGCGGTCATTTGACGCGTTAGCGTGTGACTATCGCATGGTACCGCCGTGTTGAGAATAAAACGTTAACACAGCGTTATTTTCCCGTGATGGACTGCGATGTGCAAAGTTGCGTTAAGCTAATTTTGAAATAATTATCACACGTTCTTGAGAATATCCCCCTACATTGTTTAATATCAACAACCAAATATCAGAACATAGACAGTGTGCAGCATGACTAGTGCAATGACATGGAGAAGACTGCTTAGTGGTCTAAAGTACATAGTACGATCCCCATGGAGCTCCTCGGGTTGATATACCTATAGCTGCTGTATTCCCGCACTTGTGGCAGGGGCATCTAGTGGATGCGTCAATAGATAATTTTTTAAAGGGTCCCAAATATCCTTGGGTCGTGACGTCGGGGGGAGCAGTTCCCCATAGTTATTCATCTGCTCTTGACAATATATCAAATCAGTAAGCCAATCCTTGAATTTGGGTGCCCTCCCTCTGCCCCATCTGCACGCAATGTGGCGTTTGGGCATTAATAGAGCTGTTGTAAGGTAACGGCGATATGGTTTGTCTATTAATTCGGTGTAGCCCAAAAAGGCCACTAGGGGTGTGGGTGCCAAGGTAGATGTTGTCATTACCGCTAGATCCTCGAAAACCTGTCTCCAATAGTCATGTATACTAGGACAGTCCCAAGCTAGATGGAGGAAGTCAACCCCTTCCATGCCGCATCTATCGCATCTATCTGAATCTTTCAGCTTATATTTGTACATTTTGACTGGTGTATAGTACAAATGGTGTAGAAATTTGAAGTGCAAATTGCGGAGTCTACTACTCGCTGAAATTTGCTCTATTTGCATACAACAATATGTCCACTGTTTATCTGTGAGCTCGTAGCCTAGCTCTACGTCCCAGTGTGTGCAAGCAGGGCATGGGGTCACTTCTTGTTGAGTATGTATTGTGTGGTAGAGTGTGGAGACAATATGCCCTGGAGAGGTAGCTTGCAATAGCAGGTGCAGGGGGGCTAGTGTCGGGGGCTCTAGTGGGAAAGCTGGAGTATTATGTCACATTCCCTGTCGGAGTCGAACATATAGAAATGCATCCAGTGGAGAGGACGGAGCCTCACGGAATAGTTGCCCTTGTGAGAGGAAAGTCCCATTGTAGTAGAGGTCTCCCCAAGTTGAGATATTCGTCCGTTCCATGACCTTGCGAAACCGTGCCTCTTGGAATAGTTGCATTTGGGGATGATAAAGTAGCGGGAGTAGTGGGGAATAAAGCATTGGGGCTTTTAACAGGTTCATAAACCGCGCCCAGGCAGCGACCGTGCACGAGATCGACGTGGGTTCTTTGTCTCGAGGCTGGGGAGTGGTGCATATCATGCCTGCAAGGGGGACAGGGTCTGCCAGCCACTGTTCCACTGCGACCTGCGGCATATACGTGGGTGGGTGGAACCAGTAATAAGCATAATGCGCTTGGGCACATATATAGTATAGTTCAAAGTTAGGAACATCAAATCCACCCAGAGAGTAGGGTCTGGTGAGTATGTTCCATTGTAGTCGTGGTTGTTTTCCTCCCCATAATAATCTGATCATTTCTGAATGCACTGCCTTGAAAAAGTGCCTACCAGGGTGATACAGGATATTTAGGAATAAGTACAGTAGTTGTGGGAGAACCACCATTTTAATTAGTGAGGTGCGCCCCGCCATGGAGAGTGGCAATGAGATCCATTGTGTAACGCAGCTAGCGATATGGTCTAGTGCTTTGCCATAATTGAGGTGCAGTAGCTCCTCTCGGTCCCTGGAGGTGCGTATGCCTAGATATCTCATGTCGGCGTTTCACCACTCTAGTGGATAATCCAATGGGAATTGCGTGGCCGCAGAGGTAAGGGGGAATATTTGTGATTTCCCCCAATTAATGTGAATGCCGGATAGTTTCCCAAAGATAATGAATTCTCGCAAAAGCGGGTTTATTTTGTCCTGCGGATCTCTAACGTAGAGAGTAATATCCGCGTAGAGGGAGATGAGTATCTGGCGCATCTTGCAACGTAGAGCTTTGTCCTGGTGGTGTTGCCTCAGCCGAGCCACCAAAGACTCATCCGCCAGGGCAAAAAGCAGGGGGGGAAAGTGGGCAGCCCTGCCTAGTGCCCCTGGTGATGGAGAAGGCTGGAGACATCCGCCCATTAATCAGGACTTTAGCTGTTGGAAGCCGGTATAGCAGACTTATCCAGGAAAGAAACAGTGGAGGGAAGCCCATTTGTTGTAATACCCCCAGGAGATAGTCCCACTCAACGGAGTCGACCGCCTTGGTGGCGTCTAAAAAGACCGCTGCCAGCGCTAGGTCGGGATCCCCATTATGCAATATGGAAAAAAAGGTACGTAAGTTATGCGTGGTCGCACGACCTGGGATAAAACCAGCCTGATCAGGAAGGACAAGTTTCTCCATTAATAAATGTAATCTATTGGCTAGGATCTTGGCTAGAATTTTAGCATCGTTATTGATGAGAGACAGTGGTCTATAAGAGTCACATTGATTTGCTGGCTTCCCGGGCTTCAGGAGGGAGGTAATGAGTGCCTCTCTCATTGAAGATGGGAGTATTCCCGTATCTCATCCAATTCAAAGGGAGCACACAGGAATTCTCTTTATGAGTCACCCAACCATCATAAGGCTACATCCTCCAGATAGCTAGCCAGATTGAGAGAGTCTCATCTGCCTGAGGTGTATAGCGCAGAGTAGTTGGCTGTGAACGTATCTAGTATATCAGCAGTGTCTCTGTTTAACTCTCCATCAGGACCCACAATTTCAAAGACGTAATTAGAGAAGCAGGGCTTCCTGATTGTCTCTGCTAGAGCCCTGCCGGGGCGTTTGCCCTCTCCGTATTTACGGGCCACCCAGTATTTACCTCTAAATTTAATCTTGCGGTCAGAAGTTGCTGTGCAGTCTGAAAGCTTTTCACGGAATTCGCATTGGGTCTTACCGTCTGCGCCCATAGAGAGCAGAATCTCCAGACTCTTGAGTTCCGTTTCTAGTTTCTTCAATGTTTCTTGGATGTCATGCAAGACTCCAGAACCTTTCGAGATACAAAACCCGCGAATCATGACCTTAAAGGCCTCCCACACTGTTTCAACACTGTCTACAGACCCCATGTTCCTTAAGAAAAAGTCTGTGATTTCCTGTCCCAATTCACTGTGGAATGCTTCGTCAAGTAGTGTGAGGGGTTTTAATCTCCAGACAGTACGTGGGGCACCGTATCCCGGAGGGGCGAACATCCGCATTACAGGAGAGTGATCTGAATATGTTCTCGCTAGGTGTGTAACAGCGATTATCGACGAGCCTAGGCCACGTGATGCTAGACAGTAATCCAATCGGGCCCAGGATGCGTGCATGGCTGTGTAGTGTGTGCCTTCAGTGGTTTGTGGGTGTACATGGCGCCATGTATCTAACAATCCATTAGCAGTCACTATGTCTCTCAGCACTTTGTGTGATCTAGTGTAATGATGTGGTGCAGGGTTAGATCTGTCCATGGCAGGGTTGAGAGTGGTGTTGAAATCTCCCCCCCATATAATGTGAGTAGAGCCTATCTCCATAATTTTCCCACAGAGCATAGGAAAGAAATCTGGGGTATCTATATTGGGGCCATAGCAACATACCAAGGTGATCGACTCCGTTCCCAGCCTGCCCCATGTAATGCAGTAACGTCCGTGTTGATCCTGCGACGAACCAGCTAGGGCGAATGGAGTATGCTTTTTTATAAGTATAGCTGTGCCTCTATACTAGGAGGAGTAGGATGAAAATATTCTATGGTCCGCCCATTTATGTGCGAAAGTGCTATCGTGCCTGGGATTTAAGTGGGCCTCTTGGAGCAGTGCGATGTGGACTTGGTGTCGATCGAGGTATGCTAGAATCTGCTGACGTTTCCGTGGGTCGCCTAATCCTCTGACGTTCCACGTGAGGATATGCAAGTTCTGATTAGACACTGGGCTTGTCATGCAGCAAGGTGGTACATAATGTGTAGAGCAGTGTTTGTACTGTGTCTGCGAAGTGAATAAAAGAGCTGTGATGCCTCTGCCTTTTATATTCTCGTGTTAATGCCGTGTCAAACTTCAAGAACAGTGTCATTCCCACCCCCACCCACTGTAGCATCCCAATCATGCCAGAAAGAACATTACCTCCCTCCACCCAAGTCCCCAACAAGACAGAAACAATCTGCATTCTTGTCTGCAGTACAAAAAGGGGGGAGGGCCCTCGGGGGGAACTCCTAGTCTCAGGCACGGTTACACCCCGCCCTCAGAGTTGCGAGTTGTCAGAGAGTCCAAACTCATCGAGGGTGGGGGTGCTCGGTGCCAAATATCATATGGCACTAGGAAGTCACGTATCTGGTTTGTAGCTTCAGACGTCCCCATCCTTCAGTTTTGCACATCAATGTAAATTTGTCGTGGCAGGGGTATAGGTTCCCAGCAGTTCTGGAGTAAATCAATGCCCCGCATAAAGTTCCAGTTATTCTTCAGCCGGGGAGGGCGGCCTCGATGATGGTTTATGTGAGGAGCGGGAGCCATTGTGACGTTTAACACGCTTCAGAAAGTCTTCAATTTGTTGTGGATTAGTGAAGAAGTGTTGTTTGCCCTGGTGAGTTACCCGCAAGCGGGCAGGATACATGAGAGCGTAGTCGATTTGCGCCTGGCGAAGTTTTTGTTTGGCCGGTAGGATCTTGCGTTGTTCTTCTTGAACAGTTGCTGTGAAATCCGGGTACAGGGTGAATGTGTTACCTTCGAATGTGAGTCACCGTTTTTCACGTGCTGTTTTGAGAGCTACATCGCGGTCACGGTAATTTAGCAGCCTCGCGATGATGGGGCGCGGCGTGCTGCTCGGAGGAGGCCTGGGGACAAGAGAACGGTGCACTCTTTCTACAATGAATTGAGAGGAGAGAGATTCTGCGCCAATTGTTTCTCGCAGTAGTCTCTCGATAAACTCCTCCATCCGGCCAGTGTTGGTACTCTCTGGAATGCCTATGACTCGGATGTTGTTCCTCCTACTGTGCGCTTCGAGGTCTTCGTTTTTTGCAGCAATCAGTTGAAGTAGTTTATGCATTTGCATCACTTGCGTCTGAATATGTGATGTGGTATCTTCTGCATCCGAGATGCGGCGTTCGGTTTCTTTGATGCGTTCATCTTGGCCACCTAGCTTGTGAACAATGGCATCCATCCGAGTGTTCATAGCGTCCATTTTCTCTGCGATCGAAGTAAGGCTTTGGCGCATTTCAAGAATGAGGGTTTTCATGTCTTCATCCTGTGATGGTGCTGATCCCTGTGCTTGCTCTTCATTTGTCTGCTCAGTGTTGTCTTGTTGCATACGGCCTCCCTTTTTGGCTTCAAAGGTTAGCCAGGTTTGTTTGGCATCTACCTTCCCCATTTTGTGATTCCACAGCTGCTGCGATAGCGCCAGTCGCAGGGGGTCTGCAACGATCAGCTTCGTTGCGCCGTGGCCAAGTAGTGAAAGTTGCAAAAGAAACAATTGATGGACGGAATGCTGGACAATGCAAACATTCACCCCCAGTCACAAGGATCTGGGTTAAATCCATCATTCTTTTGCTCACCACACCACCCCAGTTTGGACCCAGCCATATGCAAATCAGTCTTGACCCTGTTATTTGTGGGAACATTCCAGCCCGAACTGCCAAGCCAGGTCCTCCCTGGACCGGAAACAAGCATCCTAGGACCGGTTTCAGGGCATCACCCTTCTTCAGCCAGGCTAGCTTGAATCCAGTGGTGTAGTGAGCACGGGACCCACGTCTGGGCATACCCTTCCCACTTAGGGCGACAAATGCAAAAGAAACAATTGATGGACGGAATGCTGGACAATGCAAACATTCACCCCCAGTCACAAGGATCTGGGTTAAATCCATCATTCTTTTGCTCACCACACCACCCCAGTTTGGACCCAGCCATATGCAAATCAGTCTTGACCCTGTTCCTTGTGGGAACAGTCCAGCCCGAACTGCCAAGCCAGGTCCTCCCTGGACCGGAAACAAGCATCCTAGGACCGGTTTCAGGGCATCACCCTTCTTCAGCCAGGCTAGCTTGAATCCAGTGGTGTAGTGAGCACGGGACCCACGTCTGGGCATACCCTTCCCACTTAGGGCGACAAATGCAAAAGAAACAATTGATGGACGGAATGCTGGACAATGCAAACATTCACCCCCAGTCACAAGGATCTGGGTTAAATCCATCATTCTTTTGCTCACCACACCACCCCAGTTTGGACCCAGCCATATGCAAATCAGTCTTGACCCTGTTCCTTGTGGGAACAGTCCAGCCCGAACTGCCAAGCCAGGTCCTCCCTGGACCGGAAACAAGCATCCTAGGACCTGTTTCAGGGCATCACCCTTCTTCAGCCAGGCTAGCTTGAATCCAGTGGTGTAGTGAGCACAGGACCCACGTCTGGGCATACCCTTCCCACTTAGGGCGACAAATGGAAAAGAAACAATTGATGGACGGAATGCTGGACAATGCAAACATTCACCCCCAGTCACAAGGATCTGGGTTAAATCCATCATTCTTTTGCTCACCACACCACCCCAGTTTGGACCCAGCCATATGCAAATCAGTCTTGACCCTGTTCCTTGTGGGAACAGTCCAGCCCGAACTGCCAAGCCAGGTCCTCCCTGGACCGGAAACAAGCATCCTAGGACCGGTTTCAGGGCATCACCCTTCTTCAGCCAGGCTAGCTTGAATCCAGTGGTGTAGTGAGCACGGGACCCACGTCTGGGCATACCCTTCCCACTTAGGGCGACAAATGCAAAAGAAACAATTGATGGACGGAATGCTGGACAATGCAAACATTCACCCCCAGTCACAAGGATCTGGGTTAAATCCATCATTCTTTTGCTCACCACACCACCCCAGTTTGGACCCAGCCATATGCAAATCAGTCTTGACCCTGTTCCTTGTGGGAACAGTCCAGCCCGAACTGCCAAGCCAGGTCCTCCCTGGACCGGAAACAAGCATCCTAGGACCGGTTTCAGGGCATCACCCTTCTTCAGCCAGGCTAGCTTGAATCCAGTGGTGTAGTGAGCACGGGACCCACGTCTGGGCATACCCTTCCCACTTAGGGCGACAAATGCAAAAGAAACAATTGATGGACGGAATGCTGGACAATGCAAACATTCACCCCCAGTCACAAGGATCTGGGTTAAATCCATCATTCTTTTGCTCACCACACCACCCCAGTTTGGACCCAGCCATATGCAAATCAGTCTTGACCCTGTTCCTTGTGGGAACAGTCCAGCCCGAACTGCCAAGCCAGGTCCTCCCTGGACCGGAAACAAGCATCCTAGGACCGGTTTCAGGGCATCACCCTTCTTCAGCCAGGCTAGCTTGAATCCAGTGGTGTAGTGAGCACGGGACCCACGTCTGGGCATACCCTTCCCACTTAGGGCGACAAATGCAAAAGAAACAATTGATGGACGGAATGCTGGACAATGCAAACATTCACCCCCAGTCACAAGGATCTGGGTTAAATCCATCATTCTTTTGCTCACCACACCACCCCAGTTTGGACCCAGCCATATGCAAATCAGTCTTGACCCTGTTCCTTGTGGGAACAGTCCAGCCCGAACTGCCAAGCCAGGTCCTCCCTGGACCGGAAACAAGCATCCTAGGACCGGTTTCAGGGCATCACCCTTCTTCAGCCAGGCTAGCTTGAATCCAGTGGTGTAGTGAGCACGGGACCCACGTCTGGGCATACCCTTCCCACTTAGGGCGACAAATGCAAAAGAAACAATTGATGGACGGAATGCTGGACAATGCAAACATTCGCCCCCAGTCACAAGGATCTGGGTTAAATCCATCATTCTTTTGCTCACCACACCACCCCAGTTTGGACCCAGCCATATGCAAATCAGTCTTGACCCTGTTCCTTGTGGGAACAGTCCAGCCCGAACTGCCAAGCCAGGTCCTCCCTGGACCGGAAACAAGCATCCTAGGACCGGTTTCAGGGCATCACCCTTCTTCAGCCAGGCTAGCTTGAATCCAGTGGTGTAGTGAGCACGGGACCCACGTCTGGGCATACCCTTCCCACTTAGGGCGACAAATGCAAAAGAAACAATTGATGGACGGAATGCTGGACAATGCAAACATTCACTACCAGTCACAAGGATCTGGGTTAAATCCATCATTCTTTTGCTCACCACACCACCCCAGTTTGGACCCAGCCATATGCAAATCAGTCTTGACCCTGTTCCTTGTGGGAACAGTCCAGCCCGAACTGCCAAGCCAGGTCCTCCCTGGACCGGAAACAAGCATCCTAGGACCGGTTTCAGGGCATCACCCTTCTTCAGCCAGGCTAGCTTGAATCCAGTGGTGTAGTGAGCACGGGACCCACATCTGGGCATACCCTTCCCACTTAGGGCGACAAATGCAAAAGAAACAATTGATGGACGGAATGCTGGACAATGCAAACATTCACCCCCAGTCATAAGGATCTGGGTTAAATCCATCATTCTTTTGCTCACCACACCACCCCAGTTTGGACCCAGCCATATGCAAATCAGTCTTGACCCTGTTCCTTGTGGGAACAGTCCAGCCCGAACTGCCAAGCCAGGTCCTCCCTGGACCGGAAACAAGCATCCTAGGACCGGTTTCAGGGCATCACCCTTCTTCAGCCAGGCTAGCTTGAATCCAGTGGTGTAGTGAGCACGGGACCCACGTCTGGGCATACCCTTCCCACTTAGGGCGACACATGCAAAAGAAACAATTGATGGACGGAATGCTGGACAATGCAAACATTCACCCCCAGTCACAAGGATCTGGGTTAAATCCATCATTCTTTTGCTCACCACACCACCCCAGTTTGGACCCAGCCATATGCAAATCAGTCTTGACCCTGTTCCTTGGGGGACAGTCCAGCCCGAACTGCCAAGCCAGGTCCTCCCTGGACCGGAAACAAGCATCCTAGGACCGGTTTCAGGGCATCACCCTTCTTCAGCCAGGCTAGCTTGAATCCAGTGGTGTAGTGAGCACGGGACCCACGTCTGGGCATACCCTTCCCACTTAGGGCGACAAATGCAAAAGAAACAATTGATGGACGGAATGCTGGACAATGCAAACATTCACCCCCAGTCACAAGGATCTGGGTTAAATCCATCATTCTTTTGCTCACCACACCACCCCAGTTTGGACCCAGCCATATGCAAATCAGTCTTGACCCTGTTCCTTGTGGGAACAGTCCAGCCCGAACTGCCAAGCCAGGTCCTCCCTGGACCGGAAACAAGCATCCTAGGACCGGTTTCAGGGCATCACCCTTCTTCAGCCAGGCTAGCTTGAATCCAGTGGTGTAGTGAGCACGGGACCCACGTCTGGGCATACCCTTCCCACTTAGGGCGACAAATGCAAAAGAAACAATTGATGGACGGAATGCTGGACAATGCAAACATTCACCCCCAGTCACAAGGATCTGGGTTAAATCCATCATTCTTTTGCTCACCACACCACCCCAGTTTGGACCCAGCCATATGCAAATCAATCTTGACCCTGTTCCTTGTGGGAACAGTCCAGCCCGAACTGCCAAGCCAGGTCCTCCCTGGACCGGAAACAAGCATCCTAGGACCGGTTTCAGGGTATCACCCTTCTTCAGCCAGGCTAGCTTGAATCCAGTGGTGTAGTGAGCACGGGACCCACGTCTGGGCATACCCTTCCCACTTAGGGCGACAAATGCAAAAGAAACAATTGATGGACGGAATGCTGGACAATGCAAACATTCACCCCCAGTCACAAGGATCTGGGTTAAATCCATCATTCTTTTGCTCACCACACCACCCCAGTTTGGACCCAGCCATATGCAAATCAGTCTTGACCCTGTTCCTTGTGGGAACAGTCCAGCCCGAACTGCCAAGCCAGGTCCTCCCTGGACCGGAAACAAGCATCCTAGGACCGGTTTCAGGGCATCACCCTTCTTCAGCCAGGCTAGCTTGAATCCAGTGGTGTAGTGAGCACGGGACCCACGTCTGGGCATACCCTTCCCACTTAGGGCGACAAATGCAAAAGAAACAATTGATGGACGGAATGCTGGACAATGCAAACATTCACCCCCAGTCACAAGGATCTGGGTTAAATCCATCATTCTTTTGCTCACCACACCACCCCAGTTTGGACCCAGCCATATGCAAATCAGTCTTGACCCTGTTCCTTGTGGGAACAGTCCAGCCCGAACTGCCAAGCCAGGTCCTCCCTGGACCGGAAACAAGCATCCTAGGACCGGTTTCAGGGCATCACCCTTCTTCAGCCAGGCTAGCTTGAATCCAGTGGTGTAGTGAGCACGGGACCCATGTCTGGGCATACCCTTCCCACTTAGGGCGACAAATGCAAAAGAAACAATTGATGGACGGAATGCTGGACAATGCAAACATTCACCCCCAGTCACAAGGATCTGGGTTAAATCCATCATTCTTTTGCTCACCACACCACCCCAGTTTGGACCCAGCCATATGCAAATCAGTCTTGACCCTGTTCCTTGTGGGAACAGTCCAGCCCGAACTGCCAAGCCAGGTCCTCCCTGGACCGGAAACAAGCATCCTAGGACCGGTTTCAGGGCATCACCCTTCTTCAGCCAGGCTAGCTTGAATCCAGTGGTGTAGTGAGCACGGGACCCACGTCTGGGCATACCCTTCCCACTTAGGGTGACAAATGCAAAAGAAACAATTGATGGACGGAATGCTGGACAATGCAAACATTCACCCCCAGTCACAAGGATCTGGGTTAAATCCATCATTCTTTTGCTCACCACACCACCCCAGTTTGGACCCAGCCATATGCAAATCAGTCTTGACCCTGTTCCTTGTGGGAACAGTCCAGCCCGAACTGCCAAGCCAGGTCCTCCCTGGACCGGAAACAAGCATCCTAGGACCGGTTTCAGGGCATCACCCTTCTTCAGCCAGGCTAGCTTGAATCCAGTGGTGTAGTGAGCACGGGACCCACGTCTGGGCATACCCTTCCCACTTAGGGCGACAAATGCAAAAGAAACAATTGATGGACGGAATGCTGGACATTGCAAACATTCACCCCCAGTCACAAGGATCTGGGTTAAATCCATCATTCTTTTGCTCACCACACCACCCCAGTTTGGACCCAGCCATATGCAAATCAGTCTTGACCCTGTTCCTTGTGGGAACAGTCCAGCCCGAACTGCCAAGCCAGGTCCTCCCTGGACCGGAAACAAGCATCCTAGGACCGGTTTCAGGGCATTACCCTTCTTCAGCCAGGCTAGCTTGAATCCAGTGGTGTAGTGAGCACGGGACCCACGTCTGGGCATACCCTTCCCACTTAGGGCGACAAATGCAAAAGAAACAATTGATGGACGGAATGCTGGACAATGCAAACATTCACCCCCAGTCACAAGGATCTGGGTTAAATCCATCATTCTTTTGCTCACCACACCACCCCAGTTTGGACCCAGCCATATGCATATCAGTCTTGACCCTGTTCCTGTGGGAACAGTCCAGCCCGAACTGCCAAGCCAGGTCCTCCCTGGACCGGAAACAAGCATCCTAGGACCGGTTTCAGGGCATCACCCTTCTTCAGCCAGGCTAGCTTGAATCCAGTGGTGTAGTGAGCACGGGACCCACGTCTGGGCATACCCCTCACACTTAGGGCGTAAAATGCAAAAGAAACAATTGATGGACGGAATGCAGAACAATGTCGTACATTCACCCCAGTACAGAGATCTGGGCCTAAATCCATCGGTTTTTTGCTCACCATGCCATTCCAGTTTGGACCCATCCATATGCAAATCAGTCTTGACCCTGCACCCAATGGGAACAGTCCAGCCCGAACTGCCAGGCCAGGTCCTCCCTGGACTGGAAACAAGCATCTTAGGACCGGTTTCAGGCTTTCAGCCCTCATCAGCCAGGATTGCTTGACTCCAGTGGCATGGAGAGCATGGGACCCATGTCTGGGCATACCCGTCCCACTCGGGGTGACGAATGCAAAAACAACAATTGGTGGACAGAATGCAGAACAATGTCATACATTCACCCCAGTACAGAGATCTGGGCCTAAATCCATCGGTTTTTTGCTCACCATGCCATTCCAGTTTGGACCCCGCCATATGCAAATCAGTCTTGACCCTGCACCCAATGGGAACAGTCGAGCACGAACTGCCAGGCCAGGTCCTCCCTGGACTGGAAACAAGCATCCTAGGACCGGTTTCGGGCTTTTAGCCCTCATCAGCCAGGATAGCTTGCAATCGTAGCGGCACGTTGGGCCCTCTGATGTGTAGAGCACAAATCTGAACGTTGCACAGGGGGTGAAAGACCCAATAACCTTGAGGCAGGGTCAAGACGCTGCCATCTGGTTCAACTCCGACCTCCAGAATTCCAAGCAGACCTGCAGAAGACTCGAGAAGCAGTGGTGCCAAGACCAGACAACCACGCAGCCCTCGTGAACGCCAGACGCAAGCACCACCAACTCATCCGATCCGCCAAAAGAACCTCCTTCAAGGAACGCATCGACAACAATGCACACAACAGCAAAGAGCTCTTCATCATCGTGAAAGAACTCGCCACCCCCAGCTCCAGCTCCAATGACATCCCGCCGTCACAAGAACTCTGCGACTCCCTGGCCACCTTCTTCCACCGCAAGATCGCAGACATCCACGACAGCTTCGACACCCAGACACCGACGACAGACACCGACACCCCCGACTCAACGCCCACCAAACACACCAACCTCCTGCTCTCCTGGAACAACGTCAACGACGAAGACACCATCAAAATCATGAACACCATCCACTCAGGCTCACCTTCCGACCCCTGCCCCTACCACATCTTCAACAAAGCAAGCTCCATCATCACACCTCAACTCCGAAAGATCATCAACAGCTCCTTCGAGACCGCCACCTTCCCGGAGAGCTGGAAACACGCCGAGATCAACGCCCTACTCAAGAAGCCCAAGGCGGACCCAAAGGACCTCAAGAACTTTCGACCCATCTCCCTGCTCCCGTTCCCGGCGAAAGTCATTGAGAAGACCGCCAACAGACAACTGACCCACTTCCTGGAGGAGAACAACATCCTGGACTCCTCCCAATCTCGTTCCTGCAGCAATCACAGCACCGAAACCGCCCTCATCGCCGCCATCGACGACATCAGAACCCTGCTGGACAACAGCGAAACCGTAGCCCTCATCCTCCTGGACCTCTCGGCCGCCTTCGACACCGTCTGCCACCACACCCTGCGCACACGCCTCCACGACGCAGGGATCCGTGACAAAACCCTGAACTGGGTCACCTCCTTCCTCACCGGCAGAACCCAGAGAGTCCGCATCCCCCCATTCCGATCCGAAGCCACCACGATCACCTGTGGCGTACCCCAAAGGTCATCCCTCAGCCCGACCCTTTTCAACATCTACATGGCACCTCTCACCAACATCGTCCGAGCACACCACCTCAACATCATCTCGTACGCCGACGACACCCAGCTGATCCTCTCCCTCACCAAGGACCCGACACCGCCAAATCCAACCTCCAAGAGGGAATGAAGGCTGTCGCAGACTGGATGAAGACCAGCCATCTGAAACTGATCTCCGACAAGACGGAGGTCCTCATCCTCGGCCCCACCCCCTCCGCATGGGACGACTCCTGCTGGACATCCATGTTGGGAGCTGCCCCGACACCCGCCAACCACGCACGCACCTTGGGGTTCATCCTGGACTCAACGCTCTCCATGACCCAGCAAGTCAACGCTGTCTCCTCCTCCTGCTTCAACACCCTCTGCATGCTCCGCAAGATCTACAGATGGATCCCCACCGGAACTAGAAGGACGGTCACCCAAGCCCTTGTCAGCAGCAGGCTGGACTACGGCAACGCCCTCTACGCGGGAACCACGGCCAAACTCCAGAAAAGACTCCAATGCATACAAAACGCCTCCGCACGCCTCATCCTCGGAATCCCTCGCCACAGCCACATCACCGCCCACCTGAGAGACCTGCACTGGCTCCCGGTCCACAAGAGGATCACATTCAAGCTCCTCACCCACGCTCACAAAGCATTCCACAACGCCGGACCAGCATACCTTAACGAACGGCTCACCTTCTACACCCCGAACCGCCAGCTCCACTCCGCTGACCTCGCCCTTGCCACTGTCCTACGCATCCGCCGAACGGACACCGGCGGCATATCATTCTCCCACCTCGCAGCCAAGACATGGAACACCCTCCCCATCCACCTGCGTCAGACCCAGGACCTGCTGACTTTCAGGAGACTTCTCAAGACCTGGCTGTTCGATCAGTAGCTGCGACATCCCCCACCCCCTCCAGCGCCTTGAGACCCTCACGGGTGAGTAGCACGCTTTACAAATGTTTGATTGATTGAACACGCTGATAGTCAACAAGGTCGTGGATTCTTGGCGGTCTAGACACAGCGCGCTTGGCTGGAGACTAGTGATGTCTTCGGGCGGTGGGTTCAAGGGAGAAAGGCAAGAAGGTGTGAGCAAGTGTGCACAACGGTGCAGCGTGCGATTTCTCCCTCGTCGTTTTCAGTGGTGCCACAGGCCACGGTCCGGTGGAGTAGCAGCCCAGGCTCTGCGTGCATGATTAGTGGACCGAGCTGCAGGAGCCTCATGCTTGTGCGGCCATTTTGCCTGTGCGCCACCTAGCGCCCCCAAATGCGACTATATAATTGCATAATTTCTGATGTGTAAGGGTGGAGCCTAAATTGTTCTGTTCCAATCCCCCCTCTGATGGCAATGTTAGCCATCACAATCAACATATGAATTTTATCAGAGGAGACCAGCTCAAAACCCTAATGTTCTCAACATTTTTCGTCTAGTGTTTTACAGTCATTTCATTTCATCATAAAATCTACACTGAGTCTCCTTTAGTTCTACATCCTTTCTCTTTCTTCTTGTTCCCCCTTCTTTCCTGCTCTTTTCCTTTCTCTTTCATACTCTGGTACTACCTTAAAGATTACAAACAAGCAAGGTGCACAAAGAGCAATTATTACAAGGGGTTCCAAAATGGATCCAGTTATTCCACTTCCAAGGTTTCCAAACCATTTGCTTATTGCAGCAAATCCATTTCCACTTGCTTCCCAAGCACCTGCACCTTCCAACTCTTTTAAATATCCCTTTAAATCTGTAATGTTCTTAATGTATCTCTCCACCTCCTCACTATCGTCAGGTATATAGGTGTGCAGCATTGCTGAACCTTCAACATCTTGAAGACTCTGCCCTCCTTCACCAGCAGAATGTCTAAAGCAAGGCGATTTCGTATTACCATAGACCTTATAGCTGTCATTTCAGTGTCCATGGCTAACAATGAATTTGCGGGACTAGTAGCTAACTTATCAACTATAGTGGATAACTTTCTAATTTTGAAATCATTCAAAACTATTTCTACAGAAGGAATCAATGCACCAAATATATCTCCAACTATTTCAGAACCACTACTGCTTCTTTTGGTTCTACCTTGTGCTCCCCATACAGGATCATCTAAATGTTCTATGTGATACATTTTCGGGAACCTATTTCCAAATAACACATACCATACCACCCTTGGAACCCCAGGAATAACAGGATACTGACCTCCCATGAATGATGGCCAATTTCCTCTTATTAAAAATGTGATCACAATCTCTCTTTCCCATAAATTTACCTCTAAGCACACATCATTTTCCCTTGTGTTTCCAATATAAAATTACTGCAGGCATAACGCCTGACTCTTGACGCTCTAATTCCTCTTTAGCCCACTTATTTCTGTACTTTTGATACTTTCCTGTTTTTAATCTAGCATCCATTGCCCTTCTCCTATCTTCTAGACATTTCTTTTGAACATCAGTTACGGAGCAAGTCAATTTGTGCCTATGAGCATAAGCAGTATCTAATTTTACTATAGGTTTAAAGAAACAATCAGCTGTATCAATATCTTTAGCATTAGGGTTGCGATTCATATGCTTAAACATGGGAAATTAGGAAAGCACTAAATCATAACTCAAAAAATAATACTGGAAATTACCCTTTCCATATAAAAGACTCATTTAAAGGCTACATGTAATATCATATGTAAGAGGAATGTGGTGGTAGGTAATGCCTTCTGCAGCTGATGCAGGTAACTGCGTACAGACCTACCTTTAACAGGACTATCTAATTTGCTTAAAGGACACTTCTGTATAATAATGTGACCTGAAGTATGTTCTTGGACTGCTCTGTAGTTCTACCTTGGTGCTGATTCCAATATTTACTCTGTAAATGACCCACTTTAATAAAAATACAGTCAATGGTGTAAGAATCAATTGGTGTACAGACATTGTCAAAATAGCTAATCTACTTTCAACCCACTTGAACTGAAATCTTCTTCAGCTTCAGATGTATGTGTATTTAACCTCTTTTAAGTTCACCCGAATACAAAGGAATTCTCATGTTGGTTTAGAGAGCACTAGTGGTATAAAATGTATTACACTGTCTAACCCCCTTACCACCCTCCAGATATGAATATTGCTGAGTTACACATATATATATTATTCTCCTTAAAGCTCACTTGACTAAAAAGGGCTATGACTTTTCTTGTTGATGTAAATAACTCCAATGGCATACCAGGTAATTACAATAGCACTTGTAAGAAATTGGGTTGTTGGTTGACTGCGGTGTGAGACCTATTCAAGCGGCAACCACAATCATTGTCAGGGTGAGGCACAAGTCAACACAAAATTAAGCTGTGCTCAACCCTCTGGTAGCTTGGCACAGACCAGTCACGCTTCACTTAGAGGCACACAAACACACACCCCTGGAAAATATCCAAGGTAGGGAACCAGAGGCTATGGGGTCTCAAGGGTAAGCTTGCCTCCAACACAATGTTTTGACACAAAAGAGCCACCCAAGAATAGATTTTTGAATTATATATCCCTCATGATTCTACTTACCATGGTATCCGTTGTCGGGAGTACACAAAAATGTGATGCTGTCATGCTTCATCATAGGAAAACCCAGGTTCCCCAAAAACCCAGTTTGATGGAGAGCGGGCCTTCACTTGGAGTCAGGGAGGTACTTTTATTTAAGGACGGACCTGTGATCTAAATAAACTAAAAAACAATGTGATATCCTAAATAGACTTTTATATTTACTAGTAATGACACTTGGTATTAAAACCGATCGTGGAGAAAAGGGGAATTAGTACTCCATCACCACTGTACTGTCAACATGTTTCTGCCTGGTGGCTCATGTAAGTCTGTGGCATTCCTCACGATGTAAACACGGGATCTTGGTATGGCAAATATACTAGTTTTGCCACTACTAACAAAAAGGGTGACCTGTGTCAACCTCTTTTAAGTCTGGCCCATAAGTACCTGTAACAGATAAAAATAATATTGAGATGTCTTCTAGTGTATAGATCAGGGATATGTATAATTATAGATAACCATCAGCATGCAACATTCACATGCTTGGTGAGAAGTGACACTGCACACGTGAGATAACCCCAAAAAAACATTTTTTTATACGAGTTGTTAGACCAGCTCAAATCTTACCCCACTATCAGGTCATCTTGGCCCCATCAGGAACCCCTGTAGTCACACTCTAAAGGTAGCAATGGGAAGCAAATCGGTATGTCAATTATAGCATCTACCCCCATTTGTGGTAACATACATCAAGGGATTCAGAATCCCTGCACACATCCACCCTCTTACTTTGTCAAGCTGCGTTCCTCTCAATAAACGTAACAGCGTCTTATCCTTCCTCCCGACGAGGAGGAGCACAGGATGGGGAGCATATATGTGCCTTTTGTAATCGCAGCTGTAGCTATTCCTCATAATGTCTAACTGCCGGGGGCAATTTCTTCCACCTGTGGCGGTACTGCTATGCGAGTGTTTGACGTGCTTCTCTATACGGGGACTACGCAGTCCTGCGAAGTCTTTACGGCAACGTCTCGAACCAGGGAATCCGGTCATCCATATGAGATTTCATGGGACCGGCTGGATGGGAACCGATGCATACAGCACCTTTTTCCCTGGACCTCTGACCTTTCTGTGTGGTTCGGGACTGTAATTAATGTTGTCATACATACAGCATGAATGGGGGACCACCCTTGGTCCCTACATCAAGTGCTCATGAGACATGTGCTCTCAGAGTACGATCTTATTTGGTGCTTTCCACTGGTTGGTCTCACCCTAAGTGCTGTTTATACTCTCTATATGTGGGACTCAATCTCCCTTGTGATTTAAAAACCCACAATTGTATGGAATATGCTCAAATGGCATAATTAGGGGAAGTCATGGGAGTGGGAATGTACGGGTCATCACTGGTGAATACCGAGAGGTACTGCTGTGCCACACGCTTCCCGTGCGCGTCTGCCTGCATTGCACAGATACTATTGATACTATTGATAATATCAATGTAAATATGTACCCGTCACCCAGAGTATTTTTAAAAATGCCATAGTGCAGCTAGGTGGATAAGGATTACCTAGTGGTGTAGTCATCATGTGTTAAGATCTTTTTACCCATTGCAGCTAGGTGGATCAAGATTGATTTATAGTGCTGTGATTATGTCTGATAAGGTCTTTAAATCAGTTGTAACCATGGGATTTCATCTTTTAGCCACTTCTTCCGTGTTCTCAATTGGTAAACACATCTTTGTTCTCATATGAGCAGTTTTTTTTCAACTTAGAGGCAAACAGTAATAAAGTGAAAATGCCACACACAAAAAGATCCAACACAAAATTCGAAAAATAGAGTGATTTTTAATAATAAAAACAAGGCCAAAATTACAAACATCCAATCAGTAGAACTGAAGATATTATAGTCAAAATAGTGCCAAAAAGCACAAAGCGCCAACTGTGGATATATGGTCGCGCCAGACTGGGACAAAGTCACAAGTTCAGGCTTACCATGATAAAGGGTGGACCAGCTACAGGGACCAAGTCAAGTCCGCTGAGCAGAGTACCCTAAATCCTGGTTGCGGAGCGTTGCAAGATCTTGAGTCAAGGATGTGTCCCATTGCCGAGGCGATGCGCTGGCTTCGAGGAGTTGCGGAGCTGCGATGCGAGGTCTTGCATTGTCATCAAGGATCCCATTTACGAGGATTTGTGATGCGAAGTCCGGCATTGAGGAAGCAAAAGGCAGTTGAGGCGATGTGTCAGTTCCAAAGAGCTGTGAGGCTGCAATGCAATGACCCAGTTAGGCCCCTTAAATTTGTGTTTGTGTTGCACAGCCAAAGCAATGCTACGGTTCTGAGATGCAGCGAGGCTGCAATGTGAGGTCCTGCCTAGTTGTTGAGGATCCCGTCAATAGGGCTTGCAATGTGAAGTCCAGCGCCGAGGTTGCATCACGCAGTCGGGGCGATTCATAGGCTCCGAGGAGTTGTGAGACTGTGATGCAGAGTCTGTTATTTTCATCGAGGCTGCCGTCGATGAGGGATGCGATGGCCTGTACCAAGGATATGTTGCGCATCGGCGATAACAAAGAGGCTGCAGATGCGATGCAGGTCTTTGCAACAGGTTTGATGCATGCAGCAGTGGTTCTGCTCGGGGCTTAACCGCATAGCAGAGGAGATGCATCGGTTCCACTAGATCCACAGAGGTTGGCAAGCACCTTAGGCCCACTTCCAAGGGTCGAGGCCTGGGATGGCACCACTTGGCAGGGTAGACTCACAGATGGTGGAGTCCAGATGCAGGTGGAAGATTGTTGAAAGGCTGTTGTGTCCCTGAGGCTTCAGATCAGGAGGTCAGCCAACTAGCCCTTGAAGTCACTCTGGGGCTCTGGGTCCAGTCCTTTTCAAAGAGTCAAGAGGGCCGCAGAAAGCAGGTCACCACAGCAGAGGAGCAGTCCCTTCAGAGCAGCAGTACAGTAGAGTGGCAGTCTTTTCAGCAGCACAGCAGTCATTCTTCCTGGCAGAGTATCCACAGGTCCAGAGATGTACTGAAGAGTTGGTGTATGAGGTCCAATAGTTATACCCAGTTGTGCCTTTGAAATGGGGGAGAAGGTTCTAGAGACATGCCTTTGAAGTGCCCAAGGGCCCTGCCTTCCTGGCTCCAGACTAACTACAGGGGGTATGCAGCCCTTTGTGTGGTGGCAGGACACAGCCTATTGAAGTGTAAGTGGTGCTGGGTCCAGCTCCTCCCTCCCATCCTGCCAGTGTTGGCCCATCCAGGCACACCTAAGCTCCCCATTATGTGTTACTATCCAGGAGGAATACACAAAGCTCAACTGTCAACTACACCCAGTCATGTGACCTAGGGACAGGCTACAGGCACTAAATGGGTAATGCAGGAAAATGCCAATTTTCTGTGACCTAGGGGCAGGCTACAGGCACTAAATGGGTAAGGCAGGAAAATGCCAAATTTCTAAAAATGTCATTTTCAAAACTGTAAATTTGAAATCCGACTTCACCATAAGTTAGAATTTTTCATTACCATTTCAAAGACTCCAAACATGAACTGGTCATCTGTTCCCATTTGGAAATTACACTTATTAAAGTCATAAGGTAACTCTAATGTTAGGCCTTGCAGTAATGACAAACTAATTTAAGAGTTTTTCACTACCAGGACATGTAAAACTTAAAAGTACATGTCTAAATTTTGAAATACACTGCACTGTGCCCTTGAGGCTGTCCAGGATCTACCTTAGTGGTGACTTACATATATTAAAAAGGAAGGTCTGGGTCTGAGAAAAGGTTTATTTTGCCAGGTCGAATCAGCAGTTTGAAACTGCACACACATGCTGCAATGGCAGGACCGAGTCATGTTTAAAGAGCTACTAAAGTGGGTGGCACAATCACTGCTGCAGGCTCACTAGTAGCATTTGAATTTGAGGCCCTGGGCATATGTAGTACTTTTTTCCTGGGGACTTACAAGTACATTAAATATGCCAATTAGGTATATCCCACTTCTAACATGTTTTAAGGAGAGAGCACAATCACTTTAGCACTGGCTAGCAGTGGTAACTTGCACAGAGTCCTAAAGCCAGCAAAAAGGAATTCAGCAAAAATAGGAGTAGTGCAGGCATATAGTTTGAGGATGACCCTGATGTGCAACAGCACTGTATTTACATTATTTAATCTGACCTCAGGCCTCCATAAATGAAATGTATTTGTACTTCATATGTTTGCATAAGCAGCACCAAGGATAATTTTCAGCAATCTTTAACTTACGTAATATATTTGATTCTCACATAAATGTGTGTTCTTGAACTGCCCTTGTTTGTATAAACAGTGCAACTGACCTACATCCGATTTAGTCAATCTATCTCACACTTGGATGAACACATCAAGAGTAAGACCCACTTTAAAATTATTTATTCCTGGTGTGTCTGTATCTTTGTTAACATCAGTACTGTCATATATGTAATCTGATGTGCTGTACTACAACAGATGCAGTTAATCTGTTAATTTTCACCTGAATTGGACTATCCACTTAGGCTGCCTATATTTGGGTCAAGATATCCTCCTAAGTGAAGTGTAGTCTGTAGTATTCCTGTGTGTACCAGACTATCCTTTAAAGCTTCCAGGCCTTGGGTAGTGGTACCAAATCCTTACTCTTCTTGAAATGGGAATTTGCCACCCAGGCTAATTCTGATAATGAATACCATGGCTGAATGAGTAATGCCCATTACTACAGGTCAATCTGTGCTGCATCACCCAGGAGGAATCACCAATAATTGCCACAATGGACCCATCAGAGACCCATTAGGGCACCTATGATGATGGGTCCTACAATGCTAAGATTTCAGAGTCTAATGGCATGAACTGTGTCTCACAGACATCTAGTGATTGTATGTTCACACATCCTTGCCTGCCTCTATTGTCATGCTTTCCCCAATTCTCATGCATTGAAGAAGAAAGCTAACGCTTATGGTAACATGGCCAGAGGAGTATCTGCCATACACACTTGGCACCTAAACACTTCTCTGACAGGCTACAGTGCACTCACACACTTCCTATCAATCCGCACCAAATCTTAATCCGTGAGTGTCCAGTGCTTCACTTCTTTTTGCTACAATTCACGCATAGGTGCAGCATCAAACACACAATAGGAGCACAACTCTGTTTTTTTTTTGCTCAATACTATACACTACCCTTATAGCCCATGTGGCTTACACAAATGTCTCTAACTACAGCTGTGGCAGGAAATAGCATTATAGTCATAGTGAAATACGCTTTGGGGCGTATTCACCAGCGGTATGAAGTGATATGTACATACCTTTACAATGCAACATAGAGATAAATAACACACACTTAAATAAAGTCTCCTGCCAGTGATCAGGTAATCACAATGCCAATAATGACAATAAATACGACTTTCCAAATTAATTTGAATGTCGAAGGTAAAAGGCCAATGAGTCAATAAGTATGAAATGCAAAATCTCATCCCATCTTTTATTTACAGGGTTTCAGTAACATTAGTTGAATAATATTATTATTAATTATTAGTGTGAATAATATTGGTAGGATGTGTGAGTAACATTAGTGTGACAGTATAAGGGCTGTATTTATCTAGATATGTTTACTTCTTGATCCTCTTGAGCCATACCTGATCATGAAAATCAGGGCCACTGAAATTAGGCAGCAAGGAAGCACCGAATTATGCAACAAGAAAAGGCAAATCATGTGGCATGATGTTGCACATTTTGTGATAGCATTACTTCCTTATTTGGTCATTTTTACACTGGTTTACACTTTCAAAGGTTTCATCCTCATTAGTTCTAGTTTAACACCCAGATACAGAACTAACCACCAGAAAGGGGACCTGTCAGCCTTTGCAAATTTCCAGTGGTACTGTTTTTAGTTGTAAAATACAGTTGTGGTACTTCCTTTGCACCAGAGCTTTTGTTTATTGAAAAACAAACCTGAATGAGATTTGATGCAATGGTCAAGTTATGAGTCTTAGTGGAACACACTGTACTTTGGGCCTCATTTACAAAAGGCCTGCGCCACCGGTGCATCACTATTTTTGACTCTCCAATGACACAGGCCTCTCAGTCATATCTATGAGGGGACGCAAAGCCACCCTGCGTGGCTTTGCATGGCCTCCTAGATATGGATTAAGGCAAGGCAGTGCAAAAACAATACCGAGAGGTGTTTACCTCGTGCTATGTGTGCTGCAGACTGCCACAAACATGGGAAGAGGAAAAAACGAGGAGAAATGAAAACATTTTTAATCGCTATGCTTGTTCTGGGGAAGCGTAAGGTCTTGGCACTGCCCAGGCTACGTGATTTTGTAAATCTGGGGCACGGTCAAAATCCATGGGTGTTGTGTGGGAACACCCAACGCAATGCCCATGGAATGCCTCCTTAATGCAGAGTAAGGCAACGCATCGCTTTGCGCTGTATTGCCTTACTCCATATCTATGAGGCCATGCAAAGCCACGCAGTGTGACTTTGTGTTGCTTCATAGATATGATTGAGAGGCCTGCCCAACTAGAGCATCAAAAAAAGTGACATTCTGGCGGCGCAGGCCTCTTGTAAAGAAGCCCCCCAGTGCTTAGTTTGTGCTTGTGGTCTTAGAAATAGCAAAATAAGTCACATTTAAGTGGAAGTATTACATAACTGCCTACAGTGTATTGAAACTTCGATATTTAGTCAAATAGCCAGGTACCATATTTGTACAATCCATAAAGAACTAGCTGATCAACTGTTTAACTTCAAATCAAATGAAGTAAGACATAAGGACTAAAACCACAATTGCTTGTAAAAGAAACACTAGCCCTTCGCTCATTAGGCGTAAACCTGCTGAGCTAGGTTTTCTCATGGAGACCTGGCTTAAACCTTCCTCGACACCAGCCATCACCTTAGCCCTTCCTGAAAATTACTGTATTCTCAGATTGGACAGGGAGAGTAAAGTGGGTGGAGGTATTGCCATCGTATATAAAGAAGCATTGAAAGCCTCCATCATTGACTCCGCCTCAAACAATGACATAGAAATCTGTATTTTTAAGATTGAACTCATGCCCCAGGATTGTTTGAAGGGCGCGCTCATCTACTGGCCCCCAGCCCTCTCAAGGATTTTACTCTTAAAATGATGGAAAAAATTGCACCTCACACTACCTCCTCCAAACATTTGTGGGTGCTAGGGGACTTTAACATTCACAGTGAAGACAGTTTGAACACTGAGGCTGTTAACTTTCTTGCAGATATGGCCTCCCTAGGATTAGTAAAGATCAATGCAGGCCCTACTCATTCTGCTGGCCACACCCTGGACATCATTCTCACCAACTCACCCCACATATTTGCCGAACCCCCTTGCCCAGTGATCTGGTCAGATCACTCTCTGATCTATTTTCAGATTGGAGGCATTCAACCTAGCGGCACCCCTACCTACACCCTTCGCAATTTTAGAAGACAATGGCATAAAATTACACACGATTCCTTTGGGAAAGGTTTTGTACCCCCTACATTTGAAGAACCTGTTGATATCGACATTAGGCTAAGGGTATTCCATGAAGCCATAAAATCAGTTACAGATACTCTGACGCTGTTAAAACAACATGCTGCCTGGTACACCTCCTAACTTCGAAGGGAAAAATTGAAAAAATGTAGTGAAAAACACAAACTGTGAAGGAGAAAGCAATTTATAAAATGGCCCTCGCACTCTACCACAAGAATATTAAAAAGGCACAGAAAGTCCATATTACCTCAAGGCTAAATCAAGCTGGCAACTCTACTAAATAACTCTACAAAGTTCTCAATTCTTTTACCAATCCCACAGCCTGTACCAATCACTTCCCCCCCTCTCAGGCGCTATGTGATAATATAGGCAATTAATTTGAGGAAAAAGTCAACATAATATATGATCAATTTCCCAGTGACTCTAAATTCCTGGATAACTATGTCCTACCGTCTACATCTCTGAGAGTGAAGGATGCCTGCTTAGAGATTTTTCCTGCTCTGCAGGTACCTCAAATAGAAGCGATGTTGAGAACAGCCAAATCTGGTTCACCCCTCGACATTTTGCGAGCCAATCTGTTTGTCTCATTAGCCACGCAACTAGCCCCCTCCATCTGCACTATATTAAATGCCTTGAATGGAAGGCGGCACAAGTGCTTCCGACCCGAAAAAAGGCACATGTACCCGCAGCAGAGTTTGCAAACTACCACCCTATCTCACTCCTCCCTCTCATGAGTAAACTCCTGGAAGGACATATCAATACTAAGCTTATGGGGTACTTAGACTCTCAAGGCAACCTTGATCCCTCTCAGTCTGGTTTCAGACCTAATTACTCTGTTGAAATCACCCTCATATTTGTATTTGTATGGGATTTATAAAGCACCGGAATCACCCCCGAAGGGGTATCTCCGCGCTGCAGAGGAGGCAAAAGACCGGTCAGGAAAAATCAGTCACGGAATAATTCAGTCTTCAGGAGTTTCCTGAACCGAGAAAGACTGGAGCATTTACGCAAATCCTCGGGCAGAGCGTTCCAGTATTTCGGAGCAAGATAGGCAAAGGTTTTGCCTCCTGTTCGTAGTTTCCTGTAACGGGGGACCACAAGCAACCCTTTACCCTCAGATCTAAGTAGTCTGTTCGGGAGGTAAAATTTTAGTTTTTCTGCCAGATAGCTAGGGCTCACACCATAAAGAGCTTATGGGCAAGGCAGCAGAGTTTAAACTTGATTCTCTGGCGGATAGGAAGCCAGTGAAGTTGTCTAAGCTGAGGCAGAGAAGAAGTACGAGGAGGCATTTTAAGAGCCAACAGCACGGCAACATTCTGAACTATCTGTAATCTACTCAGGAGGGATATATTGGCTGATGCTAAAAGAGCATTACAATAATCAAGTTGGCCAATGACCAAGGCTTGAATCAGAGTTCTTCGAACTGATAAGGGCAGCCACGGGAACACTCTACGCAGAAGACTCAGAGTGTGGTAACAGGCCCCTGAGGTGGCCATAACTTGGTCTCTCATAGGTGTCACAGACTACATCAAACTGGCCCTGGATAACAATAAGGCAGTGCTGCTAGTGCTGCTGGACTTGTCGGCAGCTTTTGATACTGTGTCTCACCAGAAGCTACTCTATAGATTGAATGACATTGGTATACAGGGACTGGTGCTAAAATGGCTTTCAAGTTTTCTGGAGCAGCGTACTCAAACTGTCAACTTGGGCCTTTTCTGGTCTCGCACTTTGGATCTCACTAAGGGGGTACCACAGGGCTCCTGCCTCAGCCCTACCCTGTTCAATGTGTATGTGGTCCTCCTTGCTAAGATTATCAGAGAACATGGGTTCACTCCCTACTCCTATGCGGACGATACCCAACTCCTCTAATCTTTTGATAACGACAAGGTTTCGACCAAATCTCTCTTCGCTGAGTGTATGCGAGCAATCTCCGGATGGATGATGGAAAACTTTCTCCAGCTCAATGCAGATAAAACAGAAATTTTGCTATTTGGTAATGCTCAAATGCAGTGGTCCCCCGACTGGTGGCCCGCAGAGTTGGGCTCAGCCCCTACCCCTACCCCTAAAATTGTGGCATAAAACCTTGGTGTCCGACTGGACCACTCTCTAACTATGAGAGACCAAGTCATGGCCACCTCAGGTACTTGTTTGCACACGTGAGTCTTCTCCATAGAGTGTTCCATCTGCTTCCCCTATCTGTCCACAGGACCTGATTCAAGCCTTCGTAATCAGCCGCCTCGATTACTGCAATGCCCTTCTTACATCCGCCAACGAAACCCTGCTGAACAGACTGCAGGTGGTTCAGAACACAGCAGCCCGCCTGGCTCTTAATAGGCCCCCAAGAACCTCTTCCCGGCCATTGCTGAAGCATCTTCACTGGCTTCCCATTCATCAGAGAATTAAGTTCAAAATCTGCAGTCTAGTCCACAAAGCACTACATGGCAGAGGTCCAAGTTACCTGGCGGAAAAACGTAAGCACTGTCTGCCTGGCAGATCACTTCGCTCAGGGGAAAAAGTTCTGCTTGTTGTCTCCCGCTACAGAAAATTCCGAGCTGGGGGCAAAGCTTTTGCCTATCTTGCTCCAAAATATTGGAACTCATTACCTGTTCAACTACGTAAGTGCACCAATCTCCTCCACTTTAGGAAACTCCTAAAGACAGAACTGTTCTGTAACTGATTGCTCTGACCTTGCATTTTCCACTCCTCCAGCGCGAGATGCCTCTTCGGGGGCGATTCCGGTGCTTTACAAATTACTTCATCATCATCATCATCACTTGAAACATATTTAGTGGTAGTCCGAGAGATTGTCAACCTGTTCTCTTGTGAGATGCCCGGAAATGACGGCCTTTTACGGGCACCAATGTGAGTCACAGCACCCCAAGAAGAGAAGAAGAACTGATGGGGGGCCTGTGGCCCAGCGCCAGCAACAATAGAGACAGACTTCAGTACAGGACAATGTGAAGGCAGTTACAAACAGTCATCACATGCCGCACAGATAGCATGTACTAATATGTCTGGTGGCCGCATCTACCAAGTGGTAGCTAAAATCCTCAAAAGGGTATTTCTTTCTTTAAACATTTAAACACCCGGAATCAGATCAGCTTCTAAGCTGAACTTATAAGTTAACGTGATTCTGCGTTGATGTGATTTTGCTTGCGATGTAGGAGCAGGTCCCTGCTCAGTTGTCCTGTGCTGCTGCACCGCTCTGCTTCCTCCCCTTTTTTCTGAGTGCTTTCTCCTGCTTTTGCCAAATTTTTCACTGCTTTCTCCGTCCTTCCCCCATTTGTCTGTGTGTATTCTCCTGCTTTTGCCTAATTTTTTACTGCCCTTCTCCTTCCTCTCCCGTTTTTCTGAGTGCTTTCTCCTGCTTCTCCCTAGTTCTTAACCGCTTTTCCTTTCTTTTTTACCTCATTTGCCGCTCCCGCCTGTTTTCCAGTCTAGCCCCACCCACCTCCTCCGAGCATCCCTCCCTCCTCCCAGGACCTACTTAACGAAGACTGCAGCACGGCCCCATTGAGCAGGCCCCAGACCCAGCTCTCCTTTGCTGCTGCACCGTTCTGCCTCCTCTCCATTTTTCTGAGTGCTTTCTCCTGTTTTTGCCTTGTTTTTTACTGCTTTCTCCTTCCTCTCCCCTGCTTTTCTGAGTGCTTTCTCCTGCTTTTGCCTCATTTTTCACTGTTTTCCATGCGAAGCAGGTAGCAGCTTCAGCACCTTGAGACCCTCACGGGTGATTTACCACCGCTTTATAAATTCTGATTGATTGATTGATTGATGTTTAGAGAAAGAAATAACCTTTTTTTCATTTGTGATGCCCATGGTCTGCCTGGTCACTCACAGCTATTGTTGCCATCTTTCCAAGAGAAAAATACTGGTCATTTGTTGTTGTTTTAAGAAATTGAAGAGAAAGAAAAGAGCCCAAGGGCCCGCACACCTGGGGGCACTAAGAAACTACAGAGGGAAGACTATGTGGATTTTTGGAGACCTTGGCAAAGCATTGCATGCTGCAAAGATAGCCTACATGCCAACATGTTAGACCAGGAAAGTGGGAGATTTTGAAAAACAAAATCTGGATAATATATTTTCCCCATTGACTTCTATTGAAGCAGAGGAAATTTTAGGCGGGAGACAACTAAAATAAGCCACTTTTTGTTTGACAAATCGGAAGTCACCAGCCTGAATCTGGTCTGTTGGCATGTATGAGACAGTGTCAGCATCCATCAACACCAAGATGTCATCAAAATTCAAATTAAGGGTATTTCTGTCTTTAAACGAAACATGCGAAATCACCTCAACTTATGTACATAAACAGAAGTCTTTCCGTGTGTCGTGAAATATCAATATCAATAGAGTATACCGTTCCAATAGTGGTCCTAGTTAATGTATTAAATACCCGCATCCAACTAGGAGAGGATGTAGCCTCACGGCTAGAGCGGTCGACCTCGAAGCTGGTGAACCGGGTTCGAGTCTCGGCAGAGATGCTCAACATCCTGTGATTCTGGGCAAATCACTTAATCTCCCTGTGCCTAATAAAAATGAATGTGTCTATCTGTAACGAAACTGGTGCTCATGTAAAGCGCTCTGATACCCGATATCTTTGGGTCAAGTTTGCGCTATATAAAACTCTAAAAAAAAACGAAGTCACTAGGAGTGTGAGCTCATTAGAGCACGTCCCTCACCCACCCAAGGGTGGCATGCTTCATTGTCAGGCTGTGCTCCTTGTTGGGCTGGCGCTGCATTACCCAACAGGCCCACGTTGCTGGAGATCTTTTTCTCGCCAGGTGCATTTGTAAGAATGCAATCCAGGTGTGTTGAAAGACTCCGGCAACTAAATGGGAAGATTGATGACTAAAATGAACTATAGAATCCTAATTTTCCTAATAATATTTAGATTAAGGGTCCATGTTAAGGTTAAAAAGGAGGTTGAGAATCCACAGGAAGTAATGTTTCTTGTGTTCTCAATAAATTGTCATTAGATGGTAACTAGTTTGATGGGATTTAATCACATTCTTGTTGACATGTTTCATGTCGCTTGTGTCCCTTGGGATCTATGGCAATTCATCAGGACCATATATCAACTATCTAATCTTTTCTATGGGTGGAGAGCCTGACCTGAGGTCAAACAAGTGATCCCCACTTCTGTGACAAAACGCCCCCGTGGATGACAGGTAGGCGAAGAGCCTGGACTCTGTCTCTGGGAAATATCCTGAGAATTGTCAATTTTCCACGTACTTCAAGGAGCCCGTTTCTCAATGTAGGAGGGTCACTAGAATTAGGACTACAATCCATACACAGGGAGTGTAAGTCTGGAAGACAATCATATCTGTTGTTTGTCATGCAGGTAGGGATCATTTGTTCGACACCATTAGCTCTGAATGGTATCACTAATCTACACAGGATATCAATGGGAAACAGTCTTTACAATGAAGCTGGAACCCCGCATGCCTTTATCATGCAGGCTTTACCACACATGCAACACTACCACGCATGCCATTACCACATATGTTTTTACAAGGAATATGCCTTTACTATGCATGCCATTGCAACAAATTTCATTGTAAAGGCATGAATGGTAAAGGCATATTCGTTGAAAGTTTGAAAGGTAAGTACAGGTAAATATTAAGTGTTTCAAGTATTAAGTGCTTTTTACACACACACACATATATATTCACTGGAAAAAAAAACGTTACAGGGACGTTATAGTTAGGCTCAGAATTAACTCGTACAAAAACAATCTAAATTCAGCATTTATGATTACCTGAGCTAACTATAACTCAAATCCCTGCAATGCACTGCTTATGGCCTCACATATTACATCACTCATGATATGGTCAGTGACATTACTGATGATATCTCAAGTGACATAATTATGATTGTTAGACATATATACTAACCTACTACAACAGTTAAATTAGTATACTAGGTGCACTACTACTGAGTGATACAATTTCTAACATGCATTATGTGAGTGGCTGTGTGACTGTATGTATCCTTCTGTGTATGGGTGTGTGAGTGGCTGTATAGGTGTATAACTGGGTGAGTGAGTAGCTGTGTGGGTGAGTGAGTAGCTGTATGGGTGAGTGAGTTTCTGTTTGAGTGGCTGTATTGGTGAGTAAGTGGGTGTGTCAGTGGCTGCATGGGTGAGTGAGTGGCAGTGTGAGTGGCTCTATGGGTGGGTATGTGGGTGTGTAGTGACTATGGGTGAGTGAGTGGGTGTCTGAATGGCAGTATGAGTGAGTGACTGGGTATGTAAGTGGCTGTATGTGTGTGTAAGTGGCTGTATGGGTGAGTGGGTGGCTGTTTGAGTGGGTGTTTGGTTAAGTGAGTTGGTGTGTGAGATGGCTGTATTGGAGAGTGAGTGTCTGTGTGAATGGCTGTATGGGTGACTGAGCAGATGTGTGAGTGCTTGTATGGATGTGTGAATGTGTAGTAAGTGGTTGTGTGGGTGTGTGAGTGAGTATGTGAGTGCTTGTATAGGTGAGTGAGTGGCTGTGTTGAGAGTCTGTATGGGTGAGTGAGTGGATGTGTCAGTGAATGTGCAGGTAAATAAGTGGGTGTGTTAGTAGATGTATGGGTGAGTGTATGGCTATGTGACTGGCTGTACGGGTGAGTGACTGATTGTATGAGTGGCTATATGGGTGAGTATATGGTTGTGTGAGTGGCTATATGAGTGAGTGAGTGGGTGTTTTGAGTGGCTCTATGAATGAATGAATGAGAAAGTTTATATGGTGCTCAGTTACTCCAAAAGGAGTGTCCCGGCGCTGCAGAATCACGTGACTGTTGACCTAAAGATGGATTACCTTCCAAAAAGCCATGTTTTCAACAGTTTCTTGAAACTCGTCAGGTCCTGAGAGAGTCTATGGGGCACCGGGAGTTTGTTCCATGCCTGTGCCCCCAGTAGGCTGAAGGATTTACCTCCCCTGCATGCCAAACGCACCTTAGGGACACATGCATACACCCCCGAGCTTGATCTGAGTGCCCTTGTCGGAGTGTACCAGCCAACCCGTCTTCTAAGGTAACGAGGCCCCTTACCATGAAGGGCTTTGAAGAACATTACTAATGCCTTAAACTGTATCCTCTCCCTGATAGGAAGCCAGTGGAGGGCTTTGAGATGAGGGGCCACATGGGACCTCGGTTTAAGGCGAAGAATGGCCCTGGCTGCGCCGTTTTGCGCCACCTGGAGGCGATGTAGGAGATACTCCGACAATCCTAGATAGAGGATGTTCCCATAGTCCAGTCTCGATGTAATCAGTGCCTGGACCACGGTCCTCCTACAATCCAGTGGAAGTTGTGGAAGAAAATTCCTCACCATCCTAAGTAATCCAATACAGGTCCCAACTAAGGCCTGAACTTGGGCACGCATAGAAAGAGCGGCATCAATCCGAATTCCCAAGTTTCTAACTATAGGCTGGGCCACACTGGGAGGAGAAAATTCCTCTGGCCACCATTGACTCCAATCCTGCACTGTGGGCTGGCCAAAGAGGACTATTTCTGACTTATCAGAATTACACTTCAGCTGGTTTTCCTCCAGCCACCCAAAAACGCCGGTGAGGCAAGATCTAATCATGTCCCCATCAAACTCGTTACCTCTGTTGCAGGAGAAAACCAGCTGCGTGTCATCGGCGTATGAAATTATCTTTACTCCGTACGACTCCACCAGTGTTGCCAAAGGGGACATATACAAGTTAAAAAGCGTTGGACTAAGGCAGGAACCCTGAGGGACTCCTACTTGTAAGCATGGCAGGGGGGATGAGAACGGGGGAGTCCAAATCACCTGCTCTCTATCTTCCAGATAGGAGGCTAACCAGGCCAGAGCCCGTCCCCCAAAACCCATTCTTTCCAATCTGTCTAGAAGCCTACTGTGTGGCACCGTGTTGAACGCTGCCGACAGGTCCAATAGTATGAGGATTGCTCTGCCCCCCTGGATGGAGGAGTGAGCGGGTATGTGAGTGCTGGTATGGGTCTGTGGATGGGTTTTGTGGGTGTGTGAGTGGGTGTACGAGAGGTTGTATGGGTGTAAGTGTGTGTGTGAGTGGTTCTGTGTACGCTGTCATCAGTGATGTCATTTGAGATGTCATCATTGATGTCATCAGTGATGTCACTGACCATATCATGAGTGATGTAATATGTGAGGTCATGAGCAGTGCATTGCAGGAGTGTAAATTATAGTTAGCTCAGGTAACTATAACTGCTGAATTTATATGGTTTTGTACGATTGAAACCTGAGCCAAACTATAAATATAAATTCTATTTCCTAACTATAACGTCCCTGTATCCTTTGTTTTTTTCGGTGAATTTCTAACGTTTTTCTAATTCTATCTCCTAACTATAATGTCCCTGTAACCTTTGATTTTTTAAGTGAATTTCTATGGTTTTTTAACTAGTAGTTGCATTTGCAGAGTGGTGAAGAAAGCTGTCAGGAATCCCGCTGAGTCGCACCTCCTGGAGGTTACAGCAGGGCTTTTTGGCCCAAGGACCCTCAGCATCCAAGAGGACTTCATCATCCAGCCATTAGTGCACGAGGAGGTGCATTTGGAGAATGGTGGAGAAAGGGGGCGGGGCCTCTGACCAGCTCTCAGCAATCGCGCTGTGTGGGACTTACTAGCGGTACCAGGAGTGGTTTTTGCCCCCCCAAGGACCCTCATGATCCAAGGCGACTTCATCCCCCAACCAGCAGTGCGCCTGGGGGTGCGTTTGCAGAGTGCTGGAGAAAGGGGGCATGGCCTCCTAAGAGCTCTCAGCAATCCCACTGTGTGGGACTTAATGGAGGTAACAGGAGGGCTTGTTGGCCCGTAAAACTCTCAGCAGCCAAGTGGACTTCATCCCCTAACCAGTAGTGCGCCAGGAGGCGCATTTGCAGAGTGGTGGAGAAAGGGGGCATGGCCTTCGATGACCACTCAGCAATCCCTCTGTTTGGGACTTACTGGAGGTAACAAGAGGGCTTGTTGGCACCAAAGACCCTCAGCAGCCAAGGGGAGTTTATCCCCAAACCAGTTGTGCACCAGAAGGCACATTTGCAGAGTGGTGGAAAAAGGTGGCGGGCCTACAGCGGCTTCCTAGGCCAGTCAATTTTTTTAATCTTTATCTTTTATCAGGGAAGGAGGCATGTGGCCCCCACCCCTGGACCGATTTCGGCCCCAGGGACCCCGTGCCCGAAAGCCAGTCCTTTTTTAAATGGGGGAGGGGGCTGTGCTGCCCCAATCCCCCCAGGGCGAGGCCTATATTCATTTTGCTTTTACTTTAGGGGGAGGGGGCCAATTTCAGTCCCAGGGACCGACCCCGAGGCCCGCCCATTTCGAAATAGAGGAGAGGTGCTGTGTGTGGGTTCAGCCCCAGGGACCCCACCCCCAGGGCCCAGCCATGTCTGCTGGGTGCCTCCTGGGCACCCAGTCTCCACTGGGAGCCTCAATGCCCCACACTCCCTGCTGGCTCCCCACCTCCTGCAGGAGTTGGCATCGCTTTGAGACAGAGGGAGCAGCTAAACATGCAGCTCCCTCTGTCTATAAGCGATTCTGCTCCACTTCCAGCAAGCAAGAGCATTTTTAATGCTCTCGCTTGCCTGGAAGCCGAGCATTTTCTGTGGCTTGGTGGGAGCGGTAAAGCTCCTGCCAAGCCACAGCAAACAGTCATGTCCCAGGGGTGGGCAAACCAGGACATAGCAGGAGCTAGCCCTGGGGGGTGGCAGACCCCAGGGCCATATATAGCTCCAAGAGGGGGGCCACGTGGCCCCCTCCTTTCCTAAACAATGAAAGTCTTGAGCACTTAAAATGAACTTCCACAAGTTCCAAAAGTATAAATGATTCAAGAGTTCTTTATTCAATTCTCATCATGTAGGTCTTTAATTGTAGATACGAAGACAGGCACTCGTGTATAACACCACACGAACAGCCAACAGCCATGTGTTTCGTTGTATGGCTACTTAGTTACCGTGACTCTGGAGATGGGGATGTTGCGGTACAGAATATATAATTACATCCGTATAGTTTTGGAGAATGGTAACATTGAGTTTTTTGATTTTGATATTCTTTTCTCCCCGTACCTTTTGTAGTTGGGTTGTCAATTATATAAGTTTTTGCATCTACATGTCTTTTTCTTAGGTTTTACCGCACTACAAGATGGCCGCCATGTAGATGGCTAGGTACTGTGGTTTGTAATCATTGGTATTTAAGTGATGGCAAAGATGGCGCCCACGGTGAACACCGTGACTTGCTGTGTGGAGTACTCTCCCACAGATGGCCCAGATACTCGGGGAGACGATGACTGGTAAGCTGGGTGTACACTGTCTGTTAGGACTAGTGGGGACAATCTATAAGTCAGTTATGGTGTAGGGAAACCCAACACGGGGACACTGGCTTTGAGATAACTCAGTTTTGCGGTATGATTTTGTGTGACAGTATACCCTTGGTGACAGTACTTATTGACCGGGGCAGTTTAAACCTCATGATTTTTGAGGATTACTATATTTGAGATAAGAAGTACGGGGGTACATGTGGAGCGATAACAAGTTTGCAGTATGACGATGTTCGATTGTATGGCCTCAGTCATCTGATGTGAAGACCGGGGTAGGTAATTTACCAATCATAACTTGATGTCTATTGAGAACATTCTGCCCAATATTTCATTTGGATATACCTTTATTTTGTTTTAACAGGACTTTTTCTGGATACCTGAAAGGTTATTTTGACTTTATTAACACTGCCTGCAGCCGGTATAGACACTACTGTATATTCCAGGTAGTGGTTCTTACTTACTCTTCCTTATCATTGTCTTTGTCATGTTTACTTTTTTTCACGCAATGTGTTCTGGTAATGTAGGGAACGTATCTGGGGATTACTGGTCTCCCAGGATCCTATAGTTAGTATGACATGCTTTTCTTGGGGAAATTATATATATATATATATATATATATATATATTTTTTGTGCAGGCATTACTATAATATTCAGGGTGGTGCTACCATAATTATAGATTGAGTACAACTTGGTACCTAATTGTTGGATGTTCACTTATGATAATATATATCTCTATACAGTAAAAAAAGGACGTGATTTTTACTCATGGGGCACTACTGGCCTTATCTGAAACAGATGCCTTTAGCATCCAAACTTGAAGTTCATTAACTAGGTATTATTCTCTTTGCATACATATATGTACAAACCTTTCTTTTCCTACTGGTTTTGTCTCCTTTTCTTTCTTCTTGCTCTTTTTCGTATTGCACTTAAGGGATTTATTTTAAACTAGGGAGCACTGACTTCTTTGGACTGCATGATCTAATGTATGGTATATAATCATTATGACTACAGTTATTCACTGCATGTTACTATATCCTGAGTTTGCACTGTGTGTTTGCTGATTGAGAGGACTATTCTACATCTGGTGTACTTTCCTCATACACCTTCCCATAATTTCAGACACCTTTCTGGTGAGGAATGATGTCCTTATGTAACAAATGGGCATTTCTCATTAAGGTTATTTTAATATCTAATCACTCACACAGTTAGTCACGCACCAATACACCTTGATACATTTTTTTAAAACACCCACAGTCACCAGATGATGTTATCAGTGATGTGATGTAGTGCATCACGAGCCGCGTTTGCAGAGTGGTGGAGAAAGGGGGCGTGGCCTCCAAAGACCTGTTAGCAATCCCGCTGTCTGGGACTTACTGGCGGTAACAGGAGGGGTAGTTGGGCCCCAGGACATCCTTCGGGTCCAACTACCCCTCCTAAAACTTCCAGTAAGTTACACACAGCAGGATTGCTGAGAGGTTGTCAGAGGCCACGCCCCCTTTCTCCACCACTCTGCAAACGCTCCTCCTGGTGCACTACTAGTAGGGGGATGAAGTCCCCTTGGTTCCAGAGGGTCCTTGGGGGCCAACTACCCCTCCTATTAACTCCAGTAAGTCCCACACAGTGGGTTTGCTGGAAGGTGTTCGGTGGCCACTCCCCCTTTCTCCACCACTCTGCAAACACGCCTCCTAGCTCACTACTAGCTGGGGGATAAAGTCCTCTTGGCTCTTGAGGGTCCTTGGGGGCCAACTACCCATCCTGTCACATCCAACAAGAACCACACAGCTGGATTGCTGAGAGGTTGTCAGAGGCCATGCCCCTTTCTCCACCACTCTGCAAACGCACCTCCTAGCACACTACAGGTTGGGGGGAGTAGTCCACTTTAGTCCTGAGGCCCTCAGGAGTAAAGTGGAATTAATTCCCTAACCAGAAATACGCCAGGAGGAATGTTTGCAGAGTGGTAGAGAAAGGAGGCGTGGCTGCCAAGTCCTCTCAGCAATCCCACTGTCTGGGACTTACTGGAGGTGACAGAAGGGGTTCCTGGACCCCAAGGACCCTCAGCGTCCCTCAACCACCACTGCACCAGGAGGCGCATTTGCAGAGTGGTGGTAGACAGGGCATGGAGTTGCGGATATGCAGCTCCCTTGGTCCCAAAGCAATGTTTGTTTCCCTTCTCTCTTCACAACGAGCAGGGAAACAGACACGGTTCTGCTTTCAACAAACAAGAGCATTTTATGCTCTCGCTTGTTGAATGCAGAGCAGTTGTTTGCTGCGGGGGAGGCGTAGTGCCTCCCCTGCATTGTTTAAAAAAAAATATTTAATTTATGTGCTGCGGGGAAGTGGCGGTGCAAGCAGATACTTTTTTCATTAGAGACAAGCAGGTCTGCCCAGGAGAATCTTGTCCAAGAGTACAAGGGCCCCCCTCACCTGGGGCAGTCGTTTTTAAAAGGTTTTTTGTAAGTTGTACTCCTTTTTGTTTTCAAGGAAATGCTGTTGCTGTTTGTTTAACACTTCAAGTTGTATGCTTTTGTTGTACCCTTTCAACAAAAATGTAAATTACCTAAAAGATATTTGAAAAAATTGAAAACACCAATTTTTTTTTATAGTTGTTGAAAACTGTTAATACAGATTTCTCTTTATGGAGCTACCCTATAGTTTCATGATCTATGTTCTTTAGACTATATATCCCTTTTTTTCTTCTCCAAAGCTCTCGGGAGAGCCAGGGAGTCAATCCCTTGCATTCAGTCCCGGGGGGCAGTGCTTCCTGGCTTGCTCTCACAAGCCTCTCACAAGATTGTACTTTTTATAATATTGGACTTTGCCTTTACACTTAATATATCCTGATGTAGTATGTATAGTTTATATCCAGCAGAATAGTAACAGTGGGTTTAGTTTAATGACATGCAATTCATCATATAATTGTGCCGGAAATAAATCACTTAGATTCGTGAAATAAAACATATGTTTTATCTGCATGACACCAACATTGGTACATAGCACACATTGATACTCATTTATTGAATTTAAGTCCATTTAATAATATTAGAAAACGTTCAATCACTACTTTTTTCATGATCCTGCGAGATTCTCACAAGATTGTAAACTTTTTTTTTAGGAAGAATTTCCCCATTAGTAGGTTGTAAGGAGAAAGTAGACTCTCAAATGAGATATTTTCACAGTATAACAACAGTGCACACTAGGGTGTAAGGAGACACTGGGATCTCACTTACAATTCTCCACAGCCTAACAACTGTGTACAGTTGATTATGGGGGGGAGACTAGCCTCTCCAGCGAGACCTTGCATGAAGGTAACCAGTGTGTAGAGTCGGGTGTAAAGAAACACTGCTTCTCCACTTATACCTTTCCACGGGCTCAGCAGTAGTAGAGAAGGTATTCACCTCAAATATAAGCCCTCACTATTCCATCGTAAGTATAACAAGTACGGACCTCTCCACTGAGATCTTTCCCCAGGGAAATAACCTTATGCATTAGGGTGTGGCATTGGATTTCACTGTCCTGTCACAACTCTCCCCAGCATGACTCACATGTACATTAGTGTGCAGGGAAATATTGTCTTCTCCACTAATGCCTATCTCCAGGACAACATGGATGTGCAGTACGGTGTGGGCAAGCAATGGCCACTGTACCAACAGCTCTCCCTACAGCAATAGCATTATGCAGTGCTGTCTGGGAATGAGCGAGCTGTGAGAGGTGTCTGTTGTAGGGTTTGAGAAGAATTCCTCTCTCTGCTCATACCTCTTCCCATGCTGACAAGTATGCATAGCAGACTGTGGGGAGGAAGTGACCTGTTTGCTGATACTTCTCTCTTGAATGATGAGACTTCACAGTACAGTGTGGGGAGAGACTGTCCCCTCTCGTGTGATCTGTGTCTATAACAACTATTAAGCAAACAAATCTGTACTAACTTTAAATGTTTTTAGTACAAAAAACAATTTTACAACATTTCAAAACTACAATAGCTATATTAAGAAACTATATCAACAATTCTAAAACAAAACAACCAACTTTACTAATTTTAAATATCTTCATAAAATTATGATGAGCAGCCTGGTAAAGCTGCACCACCTCTGCCACCTCAGAGTCTCTGGTATGGCAGTCTTTTGTTCAGAAGCCAACTAGCAAAAAAGTCTCAGCAAAGCTTTTCATACGTACAGTTTCTAAAAGGAGTTCACAAAGACTAGCTCCGGCAGACTTAGCCTGTGCTGCTAAACTGCAGAACTCTTCATGTGCGTCCACATCTCTTCAACCTGAATACATTGCACCTGCTCAGGTAATCACTCCTAAATAAGACAATAATCCTGCTTGTCTTAACAAGGATATTTTTTGCTGCTTATGTAAGCAGATAATTATTTCCTCAGAGACAAGTAGGACTACTCAGCACAATCTCGTGCAAGATCACTAATGCCTCTCATGCAATCTAAACATTATCACTTTTCCAATGAATAGTTTGTTTCCTCACTTTCCACAGAGTAATTATTTCCTGTTTATTCAAAAGTGAACAAGACTTCTTTTTCTCCTCCATCTATTTTCTCACATGATAATTTTCTTGTTAACTTCTGTTTTCCATTTTCCTCCAACAAAAAGAGAAAATAACCCATACTAGTCAATGCGTAATTACAGTCCTTCTTCACTATATTCTGTAACGTTTTCCACATCTTTCTCCTACAATCACATATTTATATCTAGTGAACCACTAACTTGTTATTCGTTTCTCCAGAACAATTCCACACCTTCACCCAGTGTTTTTTTCACAAATAAATTATAATATGTCATTAAAACTGATTTCATAAAAGTTTAGAAAGTGCCACATTCCTCTCGAGACACCTGGGCTAACACTGAGCATGGTGTTTCACTCTAGAAATAACAATATTACCACTCAAACATCTCATAGGGATAAAGTATATGTACAGTGAGGTGCATATAAATACTAGAGCTTGCATTAACACATTCCACAATCTTTGGTTTAAAATTTGAGAAACACTGCCTCCTTTACTTACAAGTGTCAGGAGCTCCCCATCCTTTCTGGTATGTCGGCATCCTCAGGGGCCCCTGCTTGCTCACGTTTCTGTCCACTAAGCTGTTTTTTTTTCCGTTTCTTGCCACTGCCAATGTTTGTTTCTTTTTATTCTATTTGTTGGTGCCAGTGCTTGTTTTGCCAATGCTTGTTGTTTTTGGGTGCTAGCAACAGTGGCACATTATTGGACATGTGCACTTGTCATGCTTATGGGCGTGGCTAAGGCACCTGGCATGCTTATGGGCGTGGCTAGCCATTTGTGGTTAACTGCCACTAAACTGGCTATAAAAGCCCAAGCCTCGCACCTGTCATTGCTTGGCTTAATCTCCTGGTTCCCGCTTCAGCTGGAGACTGCTTCTGTCACCGCTACAGGATTTCCTCCTTCACCATTGGACAGAAGCACGTGCCGGTCCGGAACTGCAGCAAGCATCAGACAGCTAAGTGCAGCGCGCTTTAAGGATGCGTCTGAAGTAAAAGGCTGTGTGACTTTGACATTTTCTGTCGGTATTGAAGGCTCGTCCTTGCACATTTGCCATGTGAATTGGCCATCTGGTATTTGGCACAAGTGACTTTTGATTCAAGACTATGGAATTTACATACATGTTTCGCGCTTAGTGTTGGAGTCATTTTATGTTTGAACTCATTTCATATTTGTATTATGCTTAGCGCTTGGAGTTATTTTATGTTTGAATTAATTTTATAGTTGTATTCAGCTTAGCGCTTGGGGTCATTTTATGATTGAACTCTTTACCGGCTTCTGAGAGTTTTGTTTCTACACTATTTGCATAGAACTTTGATATTAAGACAAATATCATGAACTTGATACAGCGCCTTCCGCAAGGAAGCATCCTGTTACCCCTCTGATCATCATATTGTATAGACACTGGCTTATGTAGCCCTTTTGGCCTGTTCCTAGATGTGAATATTTGTTTATGGGTGTTTTGTGCAAATGAAACAACGTGTCTAGGTGCCATTCGTTTACCTGGCTGCAGATGGCACATAATCATAGCCAGTGACACCTTTTTGGCAGCATTGTTCTTAGAGAACTATTATTTGGATTGTTTTCTCCTGCAACCTACAAAGGCTAAGAGAGTATCTCAGATCCTCTTTAACATAACTCGCTTATTATGAATGTTCTGTGTTGAGTGTGCCTGGGGGGCCCAGAAGTGTCTCTGTACTCATCTGTTGCTTTTCTTATTTTATAGAGACTCTAGTCCTCAAAAGAGCAACACTACTCTGCAAACAGATCCCCTTGAGGGTGCTGGGCTGGACCAGGCTGTGTGGGGTAGTAGTGTTCTCTCTCTTTTTCTCGTCCCATTCCCCTTCCCTTTTGGGACTCCTGTAGCGAGTTTAGTAGTGCTGAGAGGTGTTCTACGAGGAGAGAGGACAGTTCATCGCTCCTGCAGACAACCTGAACTTCCGGTGAGTGGCTGCGCCACAGTCTTGCAACAAGTACATACAGTTGGAACACTTCATTTCTCAACACAATCCGTAATCGTTGCTGATATCTCTCTGCATTCTAATGTCTACCTATCAAAAGCTATATTAAGAGATCAACACCTATCCTGGCCACCATCCCATGGATCCGCAGGACCACCGCTGGAGGAAGATCCTTCTATCTTGCTGCAAGGACCTGGAACTCTCTTCCTCTGCAACTCAGGCAATAACCGTATCTGCCTCAATTCAGGAAGGACCTCCAGACCTGGCTCTTCGACTGAACAGCAGATCCCCCTCCCCCACAGTGCCTTGAGACCCTTACGGGTAATTAGTCGTGCTCTACAAAACCATGATTGTTTGATTGAAACAGCTTTTTATTCTGTAAACATGATGTAGAATAAGGTTACCAACATTAGTACGCTTATTGACACTTCACAACACAGTTTATCAAATATATTATTAGAAATCTTTTATTGATTAACATTCTAATCATCACAGTACTTATCTGTTAAACACTTCCTCTCAAAAAAACAGGGACCACAATATGCATTCCTACTAATAGAGTACATTGAGAACTCATCTTCTGCTTTTCACGATCCTGAGAGAGTACTGTGAAATTGTAAAAATCAGTTAAAAACAATACACATTTATTTGCTCCTAGGAACTCTTAGGAGCATCTGCACACTATATAAATCTTGCTCATCATCATCAACGTCATCGTCATTTTCTTCACAGTTGTTATCCTTTAGGGCCAGATGAACGACCATGACAATTTGCGACTCCAAATTGCGCTCGATTGCGAGTCGCAAAATGCCATGTACAACAGTGTGTGATTCCCGATGGGGTCACAAATTGCATGCCTTATGAATATTCATGAGGCACTCTCAATTTGCGACCCCATTGGGAATGGCTGGCCCTCCCAGGGAAGGTGGCCTGATGGGCTCAGCAGACCTCCATGTCTGGGGCTGCTTTTAAATAAAGCATTTTTTTTTTTTAATGCAGCCCGTTTTCCTTAAACGGGATGCATTTAAAAAAAGAAAATGAAACGTTTGTGTTTCATTTTTTAAGGGCAGGTAGTGGTACCTGGCACCACTGCCTGCCCCTAAAAAAAATTTCCCATGCATTTCCATAGGAGAAGGGGTCTCCTGGGGACCCCTTCCCGTTTGCAAATGCTTTACCACCTACTTGAAGTAGGTGCTAAATTGCGACTGTTTTGCGACCGCAATTGCAGTCGCAAAACAGTCATACATAGGGCTCAGACTCGCTATTAGGAAGGGACGCCCTTGAAAGGCCCCTTCGTAATAGCGAGTCGCAAATCTTAATTAGCGAGTCGCAAATAAATTGCGACTCGTTAATTAGGGTTTGTACATGGCCCTTAGATATTTTTGCATGTGCAAATGGGTCGCAATCCCGTTTGCACATGCAAAAATACGTTGTACATCTAGCCCCAAGACCCTTAGACACCTCCTCTCTAAATCTAGGGGGACAGTGATAGAGCGCCATGTTCTCGTGAAATTTGTAGGGGTGCATCATAATCACCGTCAGTCCGCACCCGCATATATCTAGACATATATTAATCAGTGGCTAGTAAAATGTAATTTGAATCGCATTATTAGAGTGAATAAGAGAGTAGTTGTGCTATTATAATCATGCAAATGTAGTGCATAATTGAAATGCGTTTAAAATGATGCATAGATGATTTAGTTCATGGGTAGTTAAAGATGCAGTAGTTAACGTGTATGATATTAAGTTGCACGTGTAGTTATTTTTGCATATGAAATGTATGAGCTTATGCTTAAAGAAGTAACTGAGAATTGTGTGTTTAAAATGTGTAAAGGCCTGACTGCATATACGTCAAGGAAAGGCCTGTTCGTTCTTATGTTAGCTTATTTTGTAGGCAGAGAAGGTGTTCTTTTGGAAAGGCTCTCTGGGCACAGTTGGTAGATTCGTACAGAGGGAAAGTTTGTTGAAATGTATCTTTGTTGCAGGTGCAAGGACACATGCCTCGTTAGCAAAAGACTGGCTCTTTGTTTCAGGAGTTAGGGTGGTGGGAGGCATTGAGATGGGAGTATACTGGAATGTAGGGATGATACTTTCAGCGGAGAAGGTGCCTGGGACGCAAGGTCGCTGTAACCGTCCTGGATGAAGTAAGAGTTTTGATGGAAAAGTACGAGAAGAAAGACCTGGCCGAAGAGGCGTGACAAGGGCGTGTTCAATTGTATGTGGATTTTGTATTAGGGACAGTGCCCCGAGGGAAGAGAGGAGAGAGGAGGTAGAGGAGACCAGAGAGAAGGGCAGAGAGAGAGAGATCATTAGGAAGGAGCATCTTAGAATGAGCTCGAACTGCTAAAGTGAGTGTACTTCTTAGGAAGTCTTCACAGCTGACACCTTTTCTTTTACTCTTGCCTGGGGAAATTCGTTAAGTAGGGATGTCACCTTAGTAATAGAGTAGGGACAGTTAATGCTTTACACTTATTTAGGTAAATGAAGAATAATATAGAGATTGGAGCAGTGATTGTTTGTTTAATACTTTTGGAGCTAACGATTCTTCTTATTCTGAGTCGGATGAGACTCCTGCGTAGGATGATGTTTGTATTAGTGCCCATCTATTTCTTTAACCTCGTGTTGAGGTGCTTGCATGTGCAGTTATTCTTGGCTGTAATAAACCCACAAAATTGAATTCCGAGTCAGTGGTCTTTTAAGGTAAACTGGATTCTAAATCGTTGCATAACCAAATTGGATTTTCTTCCCTTCACACTATTCAGCAGGTAAAAATATTCTGGCGACCTGAGGATTCTTAGAGATGGTGAGATAAGATAAGAATCCCGCTTTATCAACAGCATGCCTTTTGTCTGGCCCCTTATATAGCATTTTTACTTCATTGACACAATGCCTCCAATTTTGCACAGTAAACAGTAATGGCGGGCATTTAATTTCTAACATTGCAACAGCCAAGCAATCAGAGCGCTCGCTCTCGTGGGAGCCTCTCCCTGCCACGAGAGCGTAAAAAATGGGCCTCTCGACCAATCACAGGGCTCCATTTTTTATTTTGCGCTCTTGCAGGATGCCTGCAGAACTGCCAAAATATACAATTATTCTTTACCCTTAATATCTCAAAAACTACTGGACGGATTTACACCAAATCACAAAAAGCACAATCTGCGGTCCAAGATCTAGCTTCCTGCCAAATTTAATTCCGTTCAGCAGTTTTTGCTATGACAGGTCTTAAAGAAGTCTAAGGAAAACCTTGGAGATTATAAGTTTTGGGATTCCCCCTCCCCTTTTTTTTCTCAGCCCCCATTTCATGGATCATCCCATAACTTTCCAGGAAGGAGTTGAGATGGATGAACTTTTTGGGGGAAAGTTTGTTAAGATTCGTCAAACAAGGCTGAAGTTATTAACAAACAAAAAAATGATCTTTCTATGGAAAAGCAGACCTAACTATAACTATAACTACCTAGTGGCGACCACCAGTGGCCAAAGATGAACATTTCATAAATCAGCAAAATTAGAACATTTATATTAATAATATTATGTTGCTGTGTGTTTTATGCAGTTTGACGAGGAGCTGGTGTTGCTATAGCTGTCTTTTTGTTGGTTCAACACTTTAAAGTCTTTTGTTGTTTTGGCTTATCGTGTGCTGTGTTGTGAACACATATCCTTGTGATCATTTCATTTGTATTTCACACATAACAAGGGGCAATGTTTTGACAAAGCTGACAATGAGATAATGGTTTTGACTTCATATCATTGTCAATTACCCTAACAGTGTAGGGGTCTTTTAGGAATGAATATAGGCTGCAGGAATAATTTTGTAGCCCAGCGAATGAGATGTGGAAACACCAACTTTGGCGGTCAACCTCCTGGCTTCTTTATCTTTTCTCCGGGTGCCCTACACCAAGCAGTCAAGCACCCCTTTGATCAGCCTGCACTTATGCAATCATTGTGGTTGATTGGGCAGGACTGGCATAAACGTCAATAAGAGTCTAAGGATGCCAATCATACTGAGAGGGGTACTATGCGGTGCAAGTGGAGCCTTCCAGAGTACATCAATCCCAGCTCAGGAGGAGCAGCAGAGAGCTTGCAAGACAGAGGCAGTGTAGGAAAAGAAGCATCAATCTGGATGCTTGGACGTGTGAAAGAATGCTGTGTTGGGTGTGCAGGTACGTGTTATAGCTGACCATGGCTTAATGGTGGAAATCTTTGGCTTATCCAGTGGTGGCTGGCACCATTGGGAAGTGGTGGGGCGCAAACATTGGTGATGAGTTTTATGTGGATAGCAAGCATGATTGACAAAAAAGAGTTTCAGGGGTGTTCTCAGGCACCATTTGGACATATTTTTCTCTTAGAGCTTGACACCAGGAAAAGCTGAGGATATTTGCATCAGCTTCGAAAGGGGGCAAAAGACCTGCACACATTTTGGATCAACTTAGCCAGGGAACAAATGGAGCAGCTCCACTTCTAAAGGGGTGTCACAGTGGGGATGGTCAGGCCCCACTCTCTTTCATGACTTCTTATTCCTCTCCCCCTCCCAAACATGTAACACTAGCTGTGCTCTTCCCACTTTAACCCCTTCCCTGCGGGGGTAATTCCCCCACGGGTGCGGGGGGGTGAGCGCGGCGCCGCGGTGCTCGTGACGAGACCAGCTCGTCATGAGTCACAGTGGAGCTGTGCTCATGACGAGCTGGTCTCGTCACAAACCCGCCCACTCATTAATTCTCCCGCACAGGCGGGGAATTAATCGCGCGTGTGCGGTGCGCACCTGTTATGACGAGACCAGCTCGTCATGAGCTCAGCTCCACTGTGACTCATGACGAGCTGGTCTCGTCATAAGCACCGAAGGGGTTAAAACAATCATTTGTCTCTGAACTAAGCTTTCTTTTGTTTCGCACAAAATCATACCTGACAGATACTCAGATTGACAAGACACTTGAGTTTCTGTCTGACACTGGTTATCTTGGTATATGTCTGAAGAGTTGCTTTTCTCAACTCGTTTTTCTGAGCATCTGACTCAGGATTTCTGATACTCTACAATGCTCTTGGTTTTATCTCTTTTCCTCTGAATTGCATGATAACAGTCTCTTATGCTAAGTCAAGCACAGTTAGGGGCCTATTACGATGTCAGGTGGACTGTCTCGGAAACGGGACCGACCGACCCCCGGTCGGCGGTCCTGACTGCCTCATTATGATGCAACCGCACATGGTGCGGTCGCATTCCGACATTTCCCTATGGGAGCATGTGTTACAGCTGTAAACCGGCCATAGTACATGCTCCCATAGGGAAATGTGAGGTGGTGTTAATCCCTGCACTCCGTGGCAGGCACCTCAAGGTGCCTGCTACGGGGTGCAGGGAATAACAGCGGGGCATGGCCACCAACCGGAGGATGCAAAGGAAAGGGGGCCCCGCTTGGGTCCCCAAACACAGTTTCCGACAGGGTTTCCATATCGGAAAGGCCGGCATGGAAACTCTGCCGGAAACCGTGCATCGTAATCCGGACGGCATAAACCAGCATCCATTTGGATTATGGGCCAGTTCTGACTGGCCGACGGGCCCCATGAGCCTGTCGAAAGCCAGCCGGAATGAGCGGCCGGTTTCAATTCCAACCGGCTGAATAAAAATCAGCCAGGAGTCGGAATTGAAACTGACGATGAGTGTTAGAAAGCTTCCGACCTGAGGTCGGAGGCTTTCTGACACCCATTGTCTTTTACTGGTATTAGTACAGCAAATACTTTACTTTTTCACAGTAATGAGCTCAACTTGTCTTTTCCAAAAATGTGCCAAGAAATGTCACTAATGTCTTTGTGAAAGTTCGGCAAATACTAATTGCAATTCTAATTTATAATCTTTTAAACTAGTAATTTCTGCCTTAATATGCTGATTTAAATGTCTTGCTGAATGTGCATGTACTATTGTGAGGTTTTTATAAGTACTTAGCTCTTTTCCATTCTTTTTTGTTCCTTTTCCCAGGTAGATTAAGAGGCATAACAAAACCAAAACAAAACATTTTAACGGCTTATAAGATTGTGTCTGCATTCAGTAGAGGGGCAGAATCCTAACTCCCCTTAGGAGGAAACGCCCCTGGGGACATCGGAGGAATTTATGCCATGTGGATCAATGGCACTACCATTGATCCACATGGCATAAATTCCACCTGTTTTCAATCACCAGGTCCTTGCTGCCCTTTCTCAGTAAGCTTTGTTGCAATTACATCATCTAGAAAAGCACAAAATGATGGCTGGAGCGTTTGAATTGATCTCCGCCATTGGTTACTACTCTGAACCTTATTCCAATCCATCATTTTTTTGACCAATGCACTACTCCAGACAGAGAGCAGCCAGATACAAATCGCAGTTGTTCTTGCTCCAGTAGCAACTGCCAGGCTATATGCCGTCTGGCTTGGGCACACCAACAGAATATTATTAACTTTTTTCAATCAATTTAAAACATCATGAATTAAGTTATTATATGCCCAAGAACAGCGTCACTTTCTTTTTATTTCTGGCTTTGTGTTTTATTTGTGTAATAAGGATTTGTGGGGTACGGGCAGTATATATTTTGAGGCCAATTGTTTGGAATAACTTTAATTGTATTACCCCATACAGGTTATTCCAGTCCTTATGATGCCAAACAATACTGAATGATATATTAATTCTTCAGAAACAAGGACATGCAAAAACAGCCTAAAGCTCAATCTGCCTCATGTCCATGGAACAAGCAGTCCCAAAAGGAGGCTTGACAGGTATTCATTTTTCAGTTTGGGTCTCGATTGGTTTTGCTTGCAAAACAAAATCTTATGTGTGATTCAGTGTCTAATCAGTCTGTCACTCCCATTGTAGGAAAAACATGCTAAGGGTGGCTTGTTAGGTGTTCAGTGGACTAGTGCATAATAGTAAAATAAGACATATGCACATAGCACTTGGGAATAGTATCTTTAGTGGCTGAATATTGGTAATCACAAATATCCCCCACCCCCTTCACCAGTGGAATTCTTGCTGCAACTGTGAAAATCCAAGCCCTTCATTGAGGATTTTCATCAACCCCTTGATTAAAATCTAATACCGTTAGCCTAATTTGTCTTTACCTGCCTTGTCACTTTGCTCCTCTGTATATAGCCACATTTTCATCAGAGACGTTTTAAGGCATGGGCAAAGTGGGCTCTGGCCCAGGGCCCCAGACTTTCAGGGGGCCCCCTTATAGAGCCAGCTATGTTCTGCAGAGTCTTACCCTAATGACCGTGGGTAATTCTTAAACCAATTGTTTTAAATTCCGTTTTCCTTTCATTTATTTTTAATGTGGGTGATGTGTTTATTAGGGGCGTTTTGAAGGGAAATGCTGTGTTTGTTTCATGCAACATCCATAAAAAAAGTTTTTTTAGATCAAAACAGGACCTCACCTATGAGAAATGGGAGGGTGTCACAAGATTATTTGCAGTAATATCAGTGAGCTGCTGCTGTGTTAAATATTGAAAGCACAAGTCACTAGCCCAAAATATTAGATGCAAACGCATTTAAAATTTGGACGAGTTTACCTGTGACTGCTGGGAATTACAGTGCCAATGGCCTCCGCGATGAGGGAGCCACGCTGAAATGATCTCAAATTATAATCTTTCTGGTATATACCATACACAAGTTTTTTAGTGATTGCTTAATGTTGTAATAATGACTGCCCAATAAAATATCCATATGGTATAGTATAGTTCCACATGCAAAACCACTGCCCTATTTACTCAGCATGAGCGCCAGCACACTGATGCCTGATTTCACGTCATTGTGATGGTTAATACAATCAGGGCAGATGTCTGTGTGTGCGTAACCAGAGAAACAGAATTGAATCCTGGTTGGCACAGCAGTGAATACTGACTTGTGTATTTACATTGCTACTAGGTCCCAGTCTTTGATTGAAAGCACTGTAAATTGTGTCCTTTTAGCTCCCGTCCGTCCGATCAGGTGGCTTCTATTCTCAATTGAGAAGCCACCCTATCGGACGGATGGGAGCTAAAAGGACAAAACACCAAAAGGGTGCTACAATCAAAATAGGAACAACCACTGGTGATACCCATCAATTGAGTTAGTTTTTTTTTTGAGTTTAGAAAGCTTTATTGAAATATATAAAGAAAACACGGTACAGAAATATAATAAAGAGAATAATAACTAAACCCAATGATAACAACAGATACAAATACTTAATACTTCATAAATTGCAAGATTAAAACTAGTATGAAAGGAAAACAAAGTCAAAGAGTACCGTAGTAAAAATTGCATTTTCATTTTATCAATTGAGGTTTTAAGGCACCCTTATTCACCAACCACGACAACTTGAAGTACATGGTGAAGAATTTAAATAAAAGGATACACTCTCCACCCTTAGCAGAGCAATCTTGAGAGAACAATTGACTGGTGACTGAAGATAGATTCATGAGTATTCTTCAGGAGAACAGTAACTAATTGAGAAGCATGAAATTTACCATGTGCTAATCCTGGACAATCAGACGAAAGATGATTGTTGTCATTTATTAGAGTCCTGCAGAAGGTGGTATATCGATTTTCTTCCACCGAAACGCCACGTCGACAAATACATGCTGTTTAGCATTGGTTACTTCATGTGATATTTGTATTCTTTTGACTAACTGCATACTGTGTATTTTTTTTTTTAATGGATTCTTAAAAAATGCGTTTTATCCTAAGACACTTGATGTATAAATATACTGATGTAGAAAGGACAAGGAGATAAAGTGGAAAGTGAAGACAAATATCTAAGTCTAATAGCAGTATTTTAAATTGTTTTAATTATCTTGTATTTGTACATTGGGATAATATAATATATATCATACATTTTTGCATATATTTGGGTTCAGTGTTATGAGTTCAGAGAGTGATTGAATTATGATGAATGCGTGAATTGAATATTTCAATAAGTTTTAGAAATCGGTATGTGGGGGATATTTTAATGATCATACTCTAGTGAACCCTGTCCCCTACATTTCTAAAGGTACCTCTCGAACTTTGGAAATAGTACAACCTTGGCCAGGAGGACCAGAGTGGTGAGACCAGGGACACAGAAAATCAGAGCCAGAATGAAAAGTTCTAAAAGGACCAAGACACAAAAGGTTGGGGGATCCGAAAGATTAGGGCAAAGAAGTTCCGGACCTTCAGTACTAGGAACAATAGGACAAGGTTGAGGAGGAAACTGAAGATCAGGACCGGGCACATCAGGCCAGGATGTCCAAAGCCTGGAGGTCAAGGCCACAGAGATAGGAACAGGATGGCTAGTTAGATAAGGAATGGGATGGCCAGGTCTCGGAGGGCCAGAGAAAGGAGGACCATAAGCAATTTGTGTAGAAGCATCAGGAGGACTTGGGCCAGGAGGCTCAGGACCAGATCCAGGAAGACTAGGGAGATTAGGAGCATGAGGTTTATGGCCATAGGACCAGGGCACCTGGGCACTAGGGGGACAGTACCAAGCATACAGCAAAGATCAGAGCCAGGAGGATTAGAAAGATCAGGCAGGGTGACTATGACCATAGGACCGTGGGTTCAGAGTACCAGATGGAGCAGCAATTCCAAGACCCAGGGAAAGCTGGCCTAGGTTAAGTAATAACAGAAAGGTCAGAACAGTCAGAGTCAGGAAGACAAGGGGACTGGACCTGGATGTTCAGAAGGACCAGGACCAAAATGATGAGACTCAGAAGGACCCAAACAGAGCAAACCAGTACCAAGAGACCTAGACCATTAGGTGCAGAGCCTGAAGGATCATGAGGACAAAGCACAGGCAGGAGGACCGGGATGATCCAAACCAGGAAGATGAGGGTTAAGAAGGCAAGGTCTGTTGTATACTTTATAGGGTGTCCATAAACGGGCCTTCTAGAATCATGACCTTATATAGGCACAATCCAACCTGCCCTTATATAGGCATAAAATCCCAGACCCTATTTAGGCATAAACCATGCATACCAAATACAGGCATGGCTTCCTACATCCGTCCACCCTAACGTCTCAACGAGTCCATGAAAAAACAGACCCTCAGGCTGCGGGAGTTTCCCTTGCCCAGGACTATTGATTTCTTCAAGGACTCATACATTATGCATGAACCTCTATTCCTTAAGGGATTCATTCATGACGTCTTTCGCTACCCAACTCACGTCAATGCTAACATTTTCAGGTATAAATATACCTTCCCAAACACCTGTAAATCAGAGGAGACCTCGACTTCAGAGGAGCCCGATTCCCGGCCGGACGCACTGAGAAGACACTGTCATTCCTGCACGCAGAGAGTCCAGCTTCCAGTGATGGAGTTCGAGTCCGGATAGAGATTCCTACCTCTCTCATTCTTCAGGTATGGAGCAGACTAGAACCTAGAGGGACTCTTGGCATACTAGACTCTTGGCATACTAGGCGTAACTTACTCTTAGTATACTCTAGTCAGGAATACAGCACCTACTTCTACTTCTCCCTACACCTAGGAAAGGTTAGGCACACTGGGTAGAACTAGGATAGAAACGCATCGTATGAGTACTCGCATTTTTAGGCTGTGTCATTTTATGTAAATGCATATATGCTGAAAAGATAATGCTAACGCAGTATTATTGATTTCTACTGCTCACTCTGTACATTATTTATCTCGCATACTGTCTTGTGATCGTAACAGCACATCTAACTTACAACAGAAACAAGACTGTTCAATAAACCTTTTATTGAAACGCCCGTCTGCTATTTCTGTGTAACTTTGAGACGTAACTGAATCCTGCACAACTGAGCTGAGTGAAATAGTTATCTATTGTTTCTACGACTCTGGGACACATCCTGATTCTGTAAGGGAAACACAGTGGTCATGTTTTGCGGCTGCCAGAAACTAATCCCTTCTTGTTGTCAAGAAGTTTCTAGTGGCCTCTGAGCTAGCTGGCACAAGTAATTAAGTTTAATATACTCGATAGGGACATACCGACCTTAGTCCTATGTCAAACCTATAGGATATATCATTCCAATGCGCAGAGCCTATAAGGGAAATAGGAGCTACACTACAGGTCTAGGAGGACAAAGATACAAGAGGCCCGTGGACTGAAGGGGCCAGCAGGATTAGGAACAGATGTACTAGGAATCAGCGAAGAAAGGTAAGAGGACAGGGCAAGAAGTATCAGTGGGCCGATTACCAAGGGGAAAAGGAAGTTCAAGTCACAGATGCCCTGGAGTATCAGGACCTGGCATACCAGGACAAGGAGGACTAGGATAAGGAGGGCCTGGATCCCAGGAGCCAGGATGACTGTTAGAACTGCTCAGCCTTAGGGTGGTCATCTCCCAAACATTTTGCCTTCACCCTCCTATTTTGCCTTTTTGTTAGCTTTAGGACTCTGTGCACTTTAATACTGCTAATCAGTGCTAAAGTGCTTGTGCTCACTCCCTAAAAAATGGTAAAATTGCCTTACACCTGATTGGCATATTTAATTTACTTGAAAGTCCCTAGTACAGTAGTATATCAAATACCCAGGGCCTGTAAATTAAAAGCCACTGGTGGGCCTGCAGCACTTATTGTGCCACTGAATTAAGAAGCCCTTTACAACGTGACCCAGGCCTTCCATTGCAGCCTGAATGAAGTTTTTAATTTCCGATTCAACTTGGCAATATAACCTCCTTGCCAAGCCTTAACTCCCTTTTGTTGCATGTAAGCCACCCCTAAGGTAGGCCCTAGGCAGCCCATAGGGCAGGGTGCATTGTAAATAAAAAGATTGGACATGTAATTTTTAAGTTTTACATGTCCTGGTAGTGAAAAACTCCTAAGTTCGATTTTCACTATTGAGAGGCATACCTCTCCCATTAGATAACATTAGGAATACTTATTGAATTTAATAAGTGCTAACTTATGATTGGGAACAGGAGAACATTTCATGTTTGGCGTCTGTGAGATTGTAATTTAAAACACTTTTAAATGGTAAAGTTGGATTTTAAGTTACAATTTTGAAAATGCCACTTTTAGAAAGTTAAAAAAGCAAAAAGAACAATTGATGAATGAAATGCTGAACAATGTTGAACACTCACCCCAATCAGAGATTTGGGCCTAAATCCATAGTTTTTTTGCCATTCCAGTTTGGACCCAGCCATATGCAAATCAGTGTTGACCCTGCTCCCCATGGGAACAGTCCAGACCGAACTGCCAGGTCAGGTCCTCCATGGACCAGAAACAAGTTTCCTAGGGCCTGCTGATGAGAGGTGATATCCTGAAACCGGTCCTAAGATGCGGTCTTAAATCAGATCAATGTAATTGATCATTTATGTGATTGTTATAATGCTCCACTGACAAGATTGCAGGGCTGTATAAAGAATACTTAAATATACATTGTAGAATTACAGTTAAGGGTCTGATTCCGATGCGGTTAGGAAGGCCTCCTAACGGCATTTGCTCTGTCCGAATAGGATCAGGAACGTGTCTTTCCGACCGAATCGGAATGGTTTCCGACCGACCGAGAACGATGCAAGTTACGGGTTAGGAATATCCCAATCCGAACCCGACGGCATTTGGAATGATCGAGCCATACAGAGCAGAATCGTACGTCTCTACGGGCTGCGTTTCGATGCTGGATTCAGGCAGCCTTTCCGAATCGTGCCGTCCGACTCGAATCGACAGTCGGAATCAGACTTTAGGGGCCCGTATCAGGCCCTCCTCCACCCGGAGCCTTCCCAATCGGGCCCGTGGGGGTACCCATGGTTCACCACTTACCAGCTGTTAGAAATGGGGGTCTCTAGTTGGCAATGGCTGGCCACTGTCCAAGTAGGGACCCTTCTTCCTAAGTCAGGGTAAGAGAGCCACACCCTTTGATAGCCCCTGCTCAACCCTGTGGTAACGTAGCACGAGCAGCTAGGCCTATCTCAGAGGCAGTGTGTGAAGCATTTATGACCATACACAGTAACACAGTGAGGAACACTACAAAGGGACACCACACAAGTAGTTATAAAAAATAAGTATCTTTATATATAGACTTAACACAAGACCAATAACGATCAAAAAGCCACAATACTGTAAAATAGGATTATTCTTGAAATGCTGTAAAAATAGTTCCAAGTGTGCAAAGAGGAGTTCAGTTCAAAGCAGTGGTATCTGCGACCCTTTTACTCACAAAGAACCTGAATTTCGTAGCAAAACCAACAAAATGTCGCAAAGAAGTGGTAGCGATGATTTTCCTCACGCGAGGCCGGCGATGCGTTAAATCCTTGCCGCAAGGGAGGATGATGCGCCGATCTGCTGATGCGTGCGGAGACGATGCGACCCACTTCTGCACGCTAGGCCGCCGATGCGATGACTCCTTGCCGCGAGGGAGGAGGCCATGCGACGATCCTGTTGCGTGTGCGATCAGATTGCGATGCGATGGCGCTCCGCGAGGCAGCGACGATCCGGATGCGATGAAAATGGCGGACGCCCGGCGTCCGCAATGCGATGTCGTGAAGCGATGATCTCTTTGGTTGCGAGCGCTCGGCGGCAGCAGCGCGATGATTTTTCGGGCGCTCTCAGCTGTGGTGGCTCGCAAACGTGCGGTTGCGATGATCTTTGGTTGCGAGTACTCAGCGGCAGCAGCGCGATGATTTTTCGGGCGCTCTCGGCTGCAGCGGCTCGCAAACGTGCGTTAGCGACGATTTCAGCACTCTCTTCTCTGTAGTAGAACTTGAGGCCCTGGAACTCACAGGAGCCTCACCTGCAGATAGAAATCCTCGCTGGGAGGAATCAGGAGGCTGGTGGTGAAGTCTGATGTGCCTGAGACTTCAGCAGGAGGCTAGCTCTTCTCCTAGCCCTTGGGTGATTGCTTTAGCAAGATTAATAAAAGTTCTCTCAAAAGTCCTTTTCCCTCTTCTTCCAAGTCCAATGGTAACTACTGCAGGCCAATCCAGGAAACAGCACACAAGCACAAGGACAGTCACCTCCTGCAGATTCCTTCAGTTACACGGACAGAGGTTCGTCTTGACATCCAGGAGCAATACAAATTGTAGGGGTTTGAGCACAGATATTTATACCCCAAAGTCTTTGTTCTCAGAAGCTACAAGTCACTGAACCCAGCCAGAACCAGTTCTGCTCAGTCCTGGAGCACTTTGTTTACCAGGCTGCATCCTTCCTTTCAGAAAGAGGGGGTCTGCCATCAGACGCACAGTAGGAGGTGGAGCCAGCATTCACCTTGCCAGGCACAACCCTATTCAGGTCAAGGAACTACCCCTCCCCATACTCTAAATGCAGTTCTCTCTATTCAACCCAGGTCTGACTCAGCCTGCCCTGTCCCTCCAAAACCAGACAGCCAATACACATAACAGCAGAGCACACTGGAAGGCTTAGGCAAGAAAATACCTACTTTCTAAAAGTGGTATTTTCAAACACAGAATATAAAAATAAACTTCACTAAAAGATGTATTTTAATATTCTGAGCTCAGGCATACTAAATTCGTTTTTCTACCATGTTCCTGGGGTCAGTTAGGACTATAGCATGTAATAGTCAAACTGCCCATTCTGGCCTATGAGGAACAGGTAGCCTTACAGTAGTGAAAAACGAAATTGGGTGTAATTCACTACCAGGACATGCTACACACCAAGGCATGTCCTACCTTACACATACAATGCACCCTACCATAGGGGTGACTTACATGATGCCAAGGGAAGGTTCAGGGGCTGGGAAGTGGGTGCACTTCACAGCCAAGATGGCAGTTCTGGACTGCACACAGACTCTGCAGTGGCAGGTCTGAGACACACTTTACAAGCTGCTTCTGTGGGTGGCGCAAACCAGCGCTGCAGGCCCACCAGCAGCATTTGGTTTACCAGCCCTGGGCAAACACAGGCCACACTACTAGGGACTAACAGGTAAACCAAATAAGCCAATCACGGATATACCAATTCACATGTCATATTTACACAGGGAGCATTCGCGCTGTGGCGCTGGATGGCAGTGGCACAGCGCCCAGAGCATCTAACACCAGCAAAAACAGAGGAGACAACAGCGAAAAATGGAAGGGAGACCCACGCCAATGGTGCCAGGTCTATAACCAGCCATGCACAGTGTGGCAGGCACCAGGGGGTGCCCGATTTTCCCCAGCCACCCCTTTCTTCAATGGGAGCCTATGTATTCGGTCGGAACATAGGCTTCCATTGAAGTCAATGGGAGTCCAACCAAATCGTATCTGGAAGCATCCGAATGCATCGTACTTGGTCAGTCGGACCCTCCCAATCCGAGTCGGTCGGAAACCATTCCCAAACCGATTCGGTCTGGAACATTTCTAAACCGCATCGGAATCGGGCCCTAAGAGTTGAAATAGAGCTAAAGTCCTTACTGGAAAATGTTAATTCCAATATGTACCCTAAGTCACTTCCAAAGCCGGCAAGGATGCTTTTAATTAAAAGAAATATGAAATACGTATCCCATGACACCGATAAAGGTTCCTTAACCAAATATAAGAATTCAGGTACATTATTAATACATTTATGAACAGAAGGCAAGATGCCTTATTACTCCAAGCAATTTAGATGGTTGGACTAAAAAGGCATTTTTAAGTATTAGACTACTATACTTCTTCTTTTAACTTTTGAAGGTTCCTTTTCAAGTCTTGTAGATAAAAATAGGAAGCTTTTCTTTTGCAACACATACCCTGAAACAACAAACCACATTTGTGTCTATCACTACAGAATCCAAGGTTTCAGTACCCAAAACCACTCTTTCGAGAAGCTGTTGTAAGAACAATTGAACACGCTAAGTTGCTTTGCATTTTTGGCGCAACAAATAAGATAATCGGATGCACAACCACATTTCTATTACATATGGCCTTCTGTATAAAGGACTAGTTTAATTAAGGCAGCTGGATTATGACACTTTCTCATGATTTTAAATAATTTCTGTATGTATTTTCTAATTAATTGACCTAAGTCTAGATGATGTTTAATAGTAATGTAACTGAAATCACATAACAAAATTATGTAACTATTTTGATAAAATCACCCTAAATATCAGATGACACTGTGTTTTTGCAAATCATTGTTTTCATGTGTTTAGTCTGATTTGCTTAACTGAACTGAACTAGATTTAACAGTTCCAGAGTGAATTGATTTGCTGCAGAAAAACAGGACTTCTGATAACCTGGAGCCTTTTGGTAATCCTATATCTGCCCCTGGTACAATCTCATGGCTTTGTTAGTAAGAGCGACTCCATAGCTGTTAGACCTGTCAGCCTTGGGGTGGTCTTCCCCCAAACATTTTGCCTGCTTACCTCCAATTTTGCTGCTCTTGATTTTGTTGACCTTAGGACTCTGTGAAATTTACCACTGCTAACCAGTGCTAAAGTGCTTGTGCTCACTCCCTAAAACATGGGAAAATTAGCTTACACCTGATGGGCATATTTAATTTACTTATAAGTCCCTAGCACAGTAGTATACTAAATGTCGAGGGCCTGTAAATTAAATGCTTCTAGTGGGCCTGCAGCACTGATTGTGCCACCTACTTAAGTAGCCCTTTAAACATGTCTCAGGCTTGCCACTGCAGAGCCTATTAGTGCAGTTTACACTGCCATGTCAACTTGGCATTTAAAACACCTTGCCAGGCCTTAAACTCCCATTTTTTACATATAACTCACCCCTAAGGAAAGCTCTAGGTAGCCCATACCATAGGGCAGAGTGCTGTGTAATTAAAAGGTTGGACACGTACTTTTAAGTTTTACATGCCCTGGTAGTGAAAAACTCATGCATTCGTTTTTCACTACTGTGAGGCCTACCCCTCCCATAGGTTAACATTGGGAGTTCCTTGTTACCTCAAAATAAGTTGTAATTCAGAATGGGAAGGAGGTAGAGCTGTCATATTTAGTACCTATGGAATTGTAATGATAAATCCTCTTTATTGGTCAATTTATCTTTACAATTTCAAAAATGCTACTTTTAGAAAGATGCAATTTTTTTGCTCTTAGCCCTGTGTGCCTGCAGCCTGACTCCAATACATGTCTGAGGTGGGTACGATTGAAACCATTTCAATGCTGTGCCCACAACCCCTATGTCCTTGAGCCTGGCCATTAGTATCTTATGGTTAACCATGTCAAAAGCGGCGGACAGGTCAAGCAGAATCAGTATTGCTGACTGCCCCCTGTCCGTCCGCATTCGAAGCTCGTCCAACACGGTTACCAGAGCTGTCTCCGTCCCATGTCCTGGACGGAAGCCAAATTGCACGTCCTCCAGTTTGTCATTAGTTTCAAGAAATTGGGAGAGTGCCTTACTGACCACCCGCTCTATGTTCTTTATCGGGTAGGGCAACAAGGAGATAGGTCTATAATTCTTAGGGCAGGCTGGGTCCAGCGTAGCTTTTTTCAACAGAGGTGTCACCACCGCTTGTTTCCAGCAATCCGGCACAGACCCGCTGGTCAATGATTGATTACAAATTGTCTGATTGTCGGAAATAGCTCTGAACTCAGCTCTTTCCATATTCTGTGTGGTAGTGGGTCCAGTCGAGAGCCTGAGGAAACACCTAGTGCCACTATTGAATTCCTCCACAGATGGGGGCTCAAAGTGGTCTAGAAGATGGGAGTGTTCCCCATAATTTCTCTTTCCTTCTTTCCCTGAAGTGCTTTGATTACCTCTACCTCAGCATTTCCCTCAGTGCATGCGCTACTCGCCTTAAAGCCATCAATGATTAAAGTAATCTTTTCCTCGAAGAAAGACACGAGGTTGTTACAATGATCCTGTGAAGGTTGTATTTTATTTTTTGCGCACTCTGGGTTGGCTATGTCCCCCACTATTTTAAAAATACTTCTGGTACTATTTGAGGCATTTAGGATTAAATCTGCAAAATACTTTGCTTTTATTATGCCAATTGCTCTCTTGTAGTGAGCTATTGCCTCTTTCCAGACGGCTTTGTCCTCGTCTGTATATCCCTTTCTCCATTTTCTTTCTGCTAACTTGCAGCTCAGCTTTAGAGTTCTAAGTTTTTCATTGTACCATGGTGTGTATGGTCTGCCAGTTTTCTTGTAGTTCTTTTGAGGAGCAACCATATCTACCCTGCGATGCAAGAACCTGCATCGTCGTTGAGTCTGCCATCAACAAGAGATTTACAATGTGAGGACCTGCATCGGTGAAATTTCGCACAGCACATTTCTTCTCTCTCCCTTTCACACAGTGCAACAAAGCAAATTTCCTTGCTCCATTGAGTTGCATAAAAGTTTAGTCATTCTGGACCTACGCTTTTTAATGGAAGTCAAAATCCTTCAGCAGGGTAAGGCGTCAGGTTGTATCCGAAGAGGGCTCTACAATGTCAGATAGGCATTGGATAGGATTCTGGTTAAGCCATTGGTTTTGGCAAGAAAAGCTCAGAGCAGTAATATTCAAAATTCACTCCGAGGAAAGTCCTCTCGCTGGCCGGACCCTAATGGCGCTTTGCCCATGTTTTGTTTTATATGTTTGGATGTAGTCACTTTGTGGAGCTCAGATTCCTCCAGCTGTGCAGTGCTGCAGGCAGTAGCCAAAGATGGCTCCATGAGATTGGATGTCCTCTCCGAGGTCAAGCTTAAACATATTTGCTACTGCAGAATAGTTCTGAGCTGGAGAAACCTGAATATTCAGTTCAGCAACAAAACACCCTAGTTGGATTTACTTCGTTCTGGTTATCCAGAGGTCTATGGAACCAAAAGGGTGCTAAGTCTGATGTTTTTCAATATGTTATGAGGAGTCCATTTTGACACATCCAAATTTGGGGTTTGCTTGTGACTTTATCCTGACAAGCATTGTAGTTGCTGCTTGAGTAGATTTTTACCCCCCCTCAACCCGTAACCCAATTTCTTACAAAGTGTAATCTCGCGAAATTCTTAGGTTATTCCGCCTGATTTCCCTTCATAAAACTATGCAAGCTACACCCCCCACCCCAATACCTGCATGTACAAAGATTTTTCTTAGAGGCTTATTCCTCTTTGTATGTGTGCTCCAGAATGCAGCACACAGGCAAAGAGGAAGTAAAGAGGAGAAATAAAAAAAAATCTCCTTGTCTTGCCAGCCTCAGATAGGTGCACATTTTAGCACAAACCCAGGTTTTGGGTTTTGTTCTAAGAATGGTAGTGATGCAATAAAGAGTATAATGTTCAGAAGGCAGGCAGGCATTTGCTGCCTTATGTTACCTTGAGCCGGGGAGGCATTCCATCAGTGGGGCATGGGCATTGCTATGCATCCACCCCTGGATTTTGACATAAAGTCAGATATATTAAAGTCTGTAAACCTGTTGAAATGTATTTGGCTACAGGAACACAGGAGCACAAGACAGGTAAGTGCTTATAATGTTCTGCTTTATTCCAGAGTACATTATAAGGTAGCAACAGCTTAATGTGAAGAACATGTTGCAGAAAGCTTTGTGATGTGCAATGGATAGTGCAGAGGGGGTTGATCATTTTTCAGAGACATAGAGGCATGCCTAGAGGTCAGAGTAATGTAAGTACGTTTGCTTGAAGGAATAATGCACCTACTGGCTAAGTGCTTAAATCCGTCAGAGTCTCAAACTTGAGTAACCAACTTTTGGATGAGTATCCCACACCGAAGAGCCCCCTCATATTGATGCACCTCTGCATGCAGGCAAAAACACACACACTCAACCAGGCACACACACAGGCAGGAGTACAGAACAGAGGAAAGCGTACAGCTGTACAGTAGCAGTTAGGCCTTCATGAAGGCACAATACATTGACAGACACACTCTAAGGCATATACTGAGGAAAGTGATACAGAACAGTACTAACACAGAAATGTGTACAAAATAAGCGCACATACACACAACACAGATAGAATCCACCAAACACCCACATCCTGCCTGGGTACACAGAACCCTCTCACCTCACCCAATTTTACACACAGCTGAGCTCTCAGCGCCCTCCCTTTATCCAGCTTTAGTTTGTGTGATCTGTCCCTCCTGCATGCATTCACATACCCACTCACTAGCAGCACTACTGCTGGACCTCCATGTAATATGGGTACTCATCACTAGCCTCCTAGCTGAGCTGCTGCTACTGCCCCAGGACTAGGATATGCTATCAACGGTGTAGCAGGTGCAGCAGCACCATGGTCCAAGAACATGCAGTGCTCACTGCACTCCAGTTAGTATATCCCAATGACTACCAGACCAGAAGGTGAGTGCCTGATTTCCTTTTTTACATCAGGACCCATGACACCCTTACTACGATACTGCTCCAGGGAGTGACAACAAGCCCAGTGGTGGCCAAGCAGGCAGGGTTACCTGGCTACTGCATGGAACCTTGGACCTGAAGGAGCGTTGGGCTTTAAAACGTAATCTCTTAGTCAAGTCATTAAAGTTTTTCCCCATTGGTAGTATGGACCTTTGTATGGACCTTTGTTGGCAAGAAATCATCCTGACACAATGTGACAGCTATTAGATCAGGGGAAAAGCATTGCAGCATCTTTAAGGAAGCATAACCAATCACTGTATGGCTTCATAATAAAGCCACACAGTGATTGGCTTTGTTTGGACATGTCCTTTAATTGGCAGGCCTCCACACTGTCTCCAAGTGTGGGACTGCACGGACAGGCCAACCTGACCACAGCCAATCCTGACTTTGCTCTCATGCAGCTTCAAGCAGAAAAAACATGAGAGCAATGTCATGATTAGGGTCAGCAGGTGAGCAGAGCGCTCCAAGGGAGACTGGGGAGTTGTGCTGTGATTTCTCTGGCTGCCTAATAGAGCATGGGTTTGAGAGGTACAAAGTGTGCATGTTGGGTTGGACAGACTCAGAAATCTGTCCAACCCAACATGCGGACTGGACTCAAGCTGGATTCCATTGCCAAACAAGAAGATTGGCCTTGACCTGCCTCCACCCCTGATGAACAAACACATTGGCTAAGCTGAACCCAGTCCATTAAAAATTTGGGAGAGCGACTTGGGGAATTTTTTAATTATAAGATTGTGTCTGCATTCAGTAGAGGGGCAAAATCCTAACTCCCCTGAGGAGGAACCGCCCCTGGGGACATCGGAGTAATTTATGCCATGTGGATCAATGGCACTACCATTGATCCACATGGCATACATTCCACCTGTTTTCAATCACCAGGTCCTTGCTGCCCTTTCTCAGTAAGCTTTGTTGCAATTACATCATTTAGAAAAGCACAAAATGATGGCTGGAGCGTTTGAATTGATCTCAGCCATTGGTTACTACTCTGAACCTTATTCCAATCCATCACTTTTTTGACCACTGCACTACTCCAGACAGAGAGTAGCCAGATGCAAATCGTAGTTGTTCCTGCTCCAGTAGCAACTGCCAGGCTATATGCTGTCTTGCTTGGGCACACCAACAAAATATTAACTTTTTTCAATCAATTTAAAACATCATGCATTAAGTTATTATATGCACCAAGAATAGCGTCACTTTCTTTTCATTTCTGTCTTTGAGTTTTATTTGTGTAATAGGCAGAACACATTAAGGATTTGTGGGGTACGGGCAGTATATATTTTGAGGCCCCTCGTTTGGAATAACTTTAATTGTATTACCCCTTACAGGTTATTCCAGTCCTTATAATGTCAAAAAAAATATGGAATGAGATATTTAATTCCTCAGATACAAGGACATGCAAAAACAGCCGAAAGCTCAATCTGCCTAATGTCCATGGAACAACCAGTCCCAAAAGGAGGCTTGACAAGTATTCATTTTTCAGTTTGGGTCTAGATTGGTTTTGCTTGCAAAACAAAATCTTATGTGCGATTCAGGTTCTAATCAGTTTGTCACTCCCACTGTAGGAAAAACATGCTAAGGGTGGCTTGTTAGATGTTTAGTGGACTAGTGCATAATAGTAAAATAAGACATATGCACATAGCACTTTGAATAGTAGCTTTAGTTGCTGAATATTGGTAATCACAAATATCCCCCACCCCCTTCACCAGTGGAATTCTTGCTGCAACTGTGAAAATCCAAGCCCTTCATTGAGGATTTTCACTAATCCCTAGATTAAAATCTAATACCTTTAGCCTAATTTGTCTTTACCTGCCTTGTCACTTTGCTGCTCTGTATATAGCCACCTTTTCTTAGCTAGACAGTTACCTGTGAACCTGGTAAGTGAGAGAAATGGGACAGGGGGGTATTGGAGATGGGCAGAGACATACATGGAACAGTATAGATAGAGATGTAAAGTAGCGGAAAAGGAGGTATAGATAAAGCTGATATAGAAAAATATGTGAGGCAGGGAGATAAGTAAAGAAAAGTAAATAGAGAAAGGTGAAGTAACCAGAGGCAAAGATAAAGAGAGGTAGAAAAAGGAAGATGTAGGTAGAGAAAGAGAAAAAGAGAAATAGATAAGATTTTAGGGTCAGAAAGGGAGAAGAAAATGTAGAGAGAGAGAGAGAAGCACAGTACTCCAAGGATGTGCTTCAGACAGGGAATGTTAAAAAAGAGGTCTATTAGAGATGTAAATACAGTGAGAGGTACAGGTAGACAGAGAAACATGAGGAAAAAAGGGATGCAAGGTAGAAAGAGAGAGCAATATGAGACGAGGTATAGAAAAACAGCTCAGATAAATAGACTAGTGGGTTAGAGAGAAAGGCAGAGGGTAAGCAGGCAAAAGGGAAATGTGGTGTAGAGAGAGAGGAGGGAGTTGAGGCATATGTAAAATAGAGAAAAAGAGGTGAAGCCTATATAGAGGTAGAGATTTGTGAGAAGAAATGATGGCGAGATACTGAGATCTTTACAAACTAACCTGATTTTCCTCAGAAGAAGGTCCTGGAGAACAAGAGGAGAAGAGCATCCTCCCTATGCATGCAACAAACAACCATAGTCAAACGTGACCAATCTCACAGAATGAACTCACTTTTTGGGAACTACCTTTTTATTCAGAGTCCTTTGTTGATCTGTATCATGTCTCCCGATATAAGTGGGACCAAGGGATTCACAAAAAATTGAAAGGCGTGGCCTCACACAGCCCCCTGGGTGTCATGCTTCATCATTGGCTGTGTCTCGTTCACCAGAGAAAATTCTAGTGGTGAATGAGCTTCTAGGCGTTGCGAGGAGTTCTTTTCAGGTGGTGGGTGTATCTGGAATCAGGATCTAGACATTCTTAAAAATCTGTGTGCCCCCAGCCCCAGGGCTTCTTTTTAATGTGGGAGGACCTAAGGGATGATTACAAATGAGGGTGATGCATGGGATTGGCTATTATCCCTACATCTGAATAGGTCGACATGTTGCAGCCTATTTAATGGCCCTACAAAGGGTCCTTGGCTTTCTTCAGGACCCAGATTCTTATTCTCCTAATTCCTCTACTGCAATCAGGTACATTCATTAATCTACAGGCACTCTATACCTATTCGTACAGTCCAGCAGGGTTATTCACTGGAGGTGCAAAGTTTTTATAATCCAGTGGGTATGTAAAACACATCAAAATGAACATCATAATTAATGAAAACACATAAATGGAGACAAACATAAAAAATGGTACAGGAAATAATTAAGGCAAAGAACAATGAAAGACATTTGATGCTTTTCATTCTCTTAATAACTAATTGCAAAGATCATGTCACACATGTGAAAAGTGCACACTGCACACCACAGAAATTCTGTGAAAGATGAGCACACCTTGCATATGTTCATTCATACAACATCATGGTATCTTACTCTAACTCAAACTAGCGAGGGCCTCACGGAGAGGTCCGCAGGGTAAACCCTTCTAGTCACATAGTTACGCAGTAAAGATAAAAAAACGGATTGGTAAATGAGCCAAATAGCAGTTTCTTAGGGTGGAAAAGGAATTCATCCATCCTGGCAGGTCCCCGGCTATTACTGTATCCAAGGTGTCTTCCCTCTACAATACCTATGCATTCTCATCGAACACTCCCCATGTTAATTACACAAGTGAAGGTACAACGCTCATTTCAGATCTTCCGGGTGTAACTGCGACATGCAGGGCTCATCTTAACCTCTAAAGTGAGTGTGTCGCGTCACGTGACGCCCAGGACGTCCCGGCATGATATGACTGCTGGGAATTACAGTGCCAATGGCCTCCGCGATGAGGGAGCCACGCTAAAATGATCTCAAATTATAATCTTTCTGGTATATACCATACACAAGTTTTTTAGTGATTGCTTAATGTTGTAATAATGACTGCCCAATAAAATATCCATATGGTATAGTATAGTTCCACATGCAAAACCACTGCCCTATTTACTCAGCATGAGCGCCAGCACACTGATGCCTGATTTCACGTCATTGTGATGGTTAATACAATCAGGGCAGATGTCTGTGTGTGCGTAACCAGAGAAACAGAATTGAATCCTGGTTGGCACAGCAGTGAATACGGACTTGTGTATTTACATTGCTACTAGGTCCCAGTCTTTGATTGAAAGCACTGTAAATTTTGTCCTTTTAGCTCCCCTCCGTCCGATCAGGTGGCTCCTATCCTCAATTGAGAAGCCACCCTATCGGACGGACGGGAGCTTAGAGGACAAAACACCAAAAGGGTGCTGCAATCAAAATAGGAACAACCACTGGTGATTACCCATCAATTGAGGTTTTTTTTTTTTTAGTTTAGAAAGCTTTATTGAAATATATAAAGAAAACACGGTACAGAAATATAATAAAGAGAATAATAACTAAACCCAATGATAACAACAGATACAAATACTTAATACTTCATAAATTGCAAGATTAAAACTAGTATGAAAGGAAAACAAAGTCAAAAAGTACCGTAGTAAAAATAGCATTTTTATTTTATCAATTGAGTGTTTAAGGCACCCTAATTCACCAACCACGACAACTTGAAATACGTGGTGAAGAATTTAAATAAAAGGATACACTCTCCACCCTTAGCAGAGCAATCTTGAGAGAACAATTTACTGGTGACTGAAGATAGATTCATGAGTATTCTTCAGGCGAACAGTAACTAATTGAGAAGCATGAAATTTACCATGTGCTAATCCTGGACAATTAGACGAAAGATGATTGTTGTCATTTATTAGAGTCCTGCAGAAGGTGGTATATCGATTTTCTTCCACCGAAACGCCGCGTCGACAAATACATGCTGTTTAGCATTGTTAAATTCATGTGATATTTGTATTCTTTTGACTAACTGCATACTGTGTATGTTTTTTTTTAAATTGATTCTTAAAAAATACGTTTTATCCTAAAACACTTGATGTATAAATATACTGATGTAGAAAGGACAAGGAGATAAAGTGGAAAGTGAAGACAAATATCTAAGTCTAATAGCAGTATTTTAAATTGTTTTAATTATCTTGTATTTGTACATTGGGATAATATAATAAATATCATACATTTTTGCATATATTTGGGTTCAGTGTTATGAGTCCAGAGAGTGATTGAATTATGATGAATGCGTGAATTGAATATTTCAATAAGTTTTAGAAATCGGTATGTGGGGGATATTTTTATGATCATACTCTAGTGAACCCTGTCCCCTACATTTCTAAAGGTACCTCTCGAACTTTGGAAATAGTACAAGCTTGGCCAGGAAGACCAGAGTGGTGAGACCAGGGACACAGAAAATCAGAGCCAGAATGAAAAGTTCTAAAAGGACCAAGACACAAAAGGTTGGGGGATCCGAAAGATTAGGGCAAAGAAGTTCCGGACCTTCAGTACTAGGAACAATAGGACAAGGTTGAGGAGGAAACGGAAGATCAGGACCGGGCACATCAGGTCAGGATGTCCAAAGCCTGGAGGTCAAGGCCACAGAGCTAGGAACAGGATGGCTAGTTAGATAAGGAACGGGATGGCCAGGTCTAGGAGGGCCAGAGAAAGGAGGACCATAAGCAATTTGTGTAGAAGCATCAGGAGGACTAGGGCCAGGAAGCTCAGGACCAGATCCAGGAAGACTAGGAAAATTAGGAGCATGAGGATTATGGCCATAGGACCAGGGCACCTGGGCACTAGGGGGACAGTACCAAGCATACAGCAAGGATCAGAGCCAGGAGGATTAGAAAGATCAGCCAGGGTGACTATGACCATAGGACCGTGGGTTCAGAGTACCAGATGGAGCAGTAATTCCAAGACCCAGGGAAAGCTGACCTAGGGTAAGTAATAACAGAAAGGCCAGAACAGTCAGAGTCAGGAAGACAAGGGGACTGGACCTGGATGTTCAGAAGGAACAGGACCAAAATGATGAGACTCAGAAGGACCCAAACAAAGCAAACCAGTACCAAGAGACCAAGACCATTAGGTGCAGAGCCAGAAGGATCATGAGGACAAAGCACAGGCAGGAGGACCGGGATGATCCAAACCAGGAAGATGAGGGTTAAGAAGGCAAGGTCTAAGAGGACAAAGATACAAGAGGCCCAGTGGACTGAAGGGGCCAGGAGGACCAGGAACAGAAGTACTAGGAATCAGCGAAGAAAGGTAAGAGGACAGGGCAAGAAGTATCAGTGGGCCCATTACCAAGGGGAAAAGGAAGTTCAAGTCACAGATGCCCTGGAGTATCAGGACCTGGCATACCAGGACAAGGAGGACTAGGATAAGGAGGGCCAGGATCCGAGGAGCCAGGATGACTGTTAGAACTGCTCAGCCTTAGGGTGGTCATCTCCCAAACATTTTGCCTTCACCCTCCTATTTTGCCTTTTTGTTAGCTTTAGGACTCTGTGCACTTTACTACTGCTAATCAGTGCTAAAGTGCTTGTGCTCACTCCCTAAAAAATGGTAAAATTGCCTTACACCTGATTGGCATATTTATTTTACTTGAAAGTCCCTAGTACAGTAGTATATCAAATACTCAGGGTCTGTAAATTAAAAGCCACTAGTGGGCCTGCAGCACTTATTGTGCCACTGAATTAAGAAGCCCTTTACAACGTGACCCAGGCCTTCCATTGCAGCCTGAATGCAGTTTTTAATTTCCGATTCAACTTGGCAATATAACTTCCTTGCCAAGCCTTAACTCCCTTTTGTTGCATGTAAGCCACCCCTAAGGTAGGCCCTAGGCAGCCCATAGGGCAGGGTGCATTGTAAATAAAAAGATTGGACATGTAATTTTTAAGTTTTACATGTCCTGGTAGTGAAAAACTCCTAAGTTCGATTTTCACTATTGAGAGGCATACCTCTCCCATTAGATAACATTAGGAATACTTATTGAATTTAATAAGTGCTAACTTATGATTGGGAACAGGAGAACATTTCATGTTTGGTGTCTGTGAGATTGTAATTTAAAACACTTTTAAATGGTAAAGTTGGATTTTAAGTTACAATTTTGAAAATGCCACTTTTAGAATGTTAAAAAAGCAAAAAGAACAATTGATTAATGAAATGCTGAACAATGTTGAACACTCACCCCCAGTCAGAGATTTGGGCCTAAATCCATTGTTTTTTTGCTCACCATGCCATTCCAGTTTGGACCCAGCCATATGCAAATCAGTGTTGACCCTGCTCCCCATGGGAACAGTCCAGACCGAACTGCCAGGTCAGGTCCTCCATGGACCAGAAACAAGTTTCCTAGGGCCGGCTGATGAGAGATGATACCCTGAAACCGGTCCTAAGATGCGGTCTTAAATCAGATCAATGTAATTGATCATTTATGTGATTGTTATAACGCTCCACTGACAATATTGCAGGGCTGTATAAAGAATACTTAAATATACATTGTAGAGGCCTGATTCCGATGCGGTTAGGAAGGCCTCCTAACGGCATTTGCTCTGTCCGAATCGGATCAGGAACGTGTCTTTCCGACTGAATCGGAATGGTTTCCGACCGACCGAGAACGATGCGAGTTACGGGTGAGGAATATCCCAATCCGAACCCGACGGCATTTGGAATGATCGAGCCAAACAGAGCAGAATCGTACGTCTCTACGGGCTGCGTTTCCAAATGACTGAGTACGATGCTGGATTCAGGCAGCCTTTCCGAATCGTGCCGTCCGACTTGAATCGACAGTCGGAATCAGACTTTGGGGGCCCGTATCAGGCCCCCCTCCACGCAAGCCTTCCCAATCGGGCCCGTGGGGGTACCCATGGTTCACCACTTACCAGCCATGCACAGTGTGGCAGGCACCAGGGGGTGCCCGCCCCAGGGTGACCGATTTTCCCCAGCCACCCCTTTCTTCAATGGGAGCCTATGTATTCGGTCGGAACATAGGCTCCCATTGAAGTCAATGGGAGTCCAACCAAATCGTATCTGGAAGCATCCGGATGCATCGTAATTGGTCGGTCGGACCCTCCCAATCCGAGTCGGTCGGAAACCATTCCCAAACCGATTCGGTCTGGAAGATTTCTAAACCGCATCGGAATCGGGCCCTAAGAGTTGAAATAGAGCTAAAGTCCTTACTGGAAAATGTTAATTCCAATATGTACCCTAAGTCACTTCCAAAGCCGGCAAGGATGCTTTTAATTAAAAGAAATATGAAATACGTATCCCATGACACCGATAAAGGTTCCTTAACCAAATATAAGAATTCAGGTAAATTATTAATACATTTATGAACAGAAGGCAAGATGCCTTATTACTCCAAGCAATTTAGATGGTTGGACTAAAAAGGCATTTTTAAGTATTAGACTACTATACTTCTTCTTTTAACTTTTGAAGGTTCTTTTTCAAGTCTTGTAGATAAAAATAGGAAGTTTTTCTTTTGCAACACATACCCTGAAACAACAAACCACATTTGTGTCTATCACTACAGAATCCAAGGTTTCAGTACCCAAAACCACTCTTTCGAGAAGCTGTTGTAAGAACAATTGAACACGCTAAGTTGCTTTGCATTTTTGGCGCAACAAATAAGATAATCGGATGCCCAACCACATTTCTATTACATATGGCCTTCTGTATAAAGGACTAGTTTAATTAAGGCAGCTGGATTATGACAATTTCTCATGATTTTAAATAATTTCTGTATGTATTTTCTAATTAATTGACCTAAGTCTAGATGATGTTTAATAGTAATGTAACTGAAATCACATAACAAAATTATGTAACTATTTTGATAAAATCACCCTAAATATCAGATGACACTGTGTTTTTGCAAATCATTGTTTTCATGTGTTTAGTCTGATTTGCTTAACTGAACTAGATTTAACAGTTCCAGAGTGAATTGATTTGCTGCAGAAAAACAGGACTTCTGATAACCTGGAGCCTTTTGGTAATCCTGTATCTGCCCCTGGTACAATCTCATGGCTTTGTTAGTAAGAGCGAATACATAGCTGTTAGACCTGTCAGCCTTAGGGTGGTCTTCCCCCAAACATTTTGCCTGCTTACCTCCAATTTTGCTGCTCTTGATTTTGTTGACCTTAGGACTCTGTGAAATTTTCCACTGCTAACCAGTGCTAAAGTGCTTGTGCTCACTCCCTAAAACATGGTAAAATTGACTTACACCTGATAGGCATATTTAATTTACTTATAAGTCCCTAGCACAGTAGTATACTAAATGTCGAGGGCCTGTAAATTAAATGCTTCTAGTGGGCCTGCAGCACTGAGTGTGCCACCTACTTAAGTAGTACTTAAAACATGTATCAGGCTTGCCACTGCAGAGCCTATTTGTGCAGTTTACACTGCCATGTCAACTTGGCATTTAAAACACCTTGCCAGGCCTTAAACTCCCATTTTTTTTACATATAAGTCACCCCTAAGGAAAGCCCTAGGTAGCCCATACCATAGGGCAGAGTGCTGTGTAATTAAAAGGTTGGATACGTACTTTTAAGTTTTACATGCTCTGGTAGTGAAAAACTCATGCATTCGTTTTTCACTACTGTGAGGCCTACCCCTCCCATAGGTTAACATTGGGAGTTCCTTGTTACCTCAAAATAAGTTGTAATTCAGAATGGGAAGGAGGTAGAGCTGTCATATTTAGTACCTATGGAATTGTAATGATAAATCCTCTTTATTGGTCAATTTATCTTTACAATTTCAAAAATGCTACTTTTAGAAAGATGCAATTTTTTTGCTCTTAGCCCCGTGTGCCTGCAGCCTGTCTCCAATACATGTCTGAGGTGGGTGACAGCCGGGCTTTATGTATTACCTCTATACAGCCACACACACTCGGAGATTGGGTGTGGCTTAATGGGCCATCCTGGGAGGATGAGAGGGAGGAGCTGGGAACAGCATCACACTTATACATGAATAGGCTGTGGCCTGTCCCCGCACAAAAGGCTGCATACCCCCTTGTAGAGAGTCCGGAGCCAGGGCAGGAAGGGAGGACCTCTGTGCACTTCAAAGCCCTTCTTTGAAGTCTCTCCCACTTCAAAGGCACCACTGGGTATAAGAACTGGACTTCGGACCCTACCACTTCAGTACTCTTTTGGACCTGTGAAGACTCTGCCAGGAAGAAGAACTACTGTGCTGCTGAAGAACTGCCACTCTGCTGGACTGCTGCTCTGGAAGAACTGCCTGCCCGATGCACAAAAGTAATCTGAGACTAAATCCTAACTTTACTACTTTCGGTATTCACAAAGATCATTTAGGAGTACCAAAATTTAAGCTTAACTGAGACAAAATCCTAACTTTACGATTTTCGGTATTCACAAAGGGCATTTAGGAGTACCAAAACTTAAGCTTAACTGAGACAAAATCCTAACTTTACGACTTTCGGTATTCACAAAGGGCATTTAGGAGTAGTAAAGTTAGGATTCCTAACTTTACTACTCCTAAATGCCCTTTGTGAATACCGAAAGTCGTAAAGTTAGGATTTTGTCTCAGATTACTTTTGTGAATCGGGCCCCGCTTTCTTGCTATGCTGACCTGCCGTGTGCTGCCTCTCTGGCCTGATGGAGAAGGACTAGACCTACATGACTTGAACCCAGAGTGATTCCAAGGGCGTGCTGGCTTGCCTCCTAATTGAAGACTCAGGGACATAAAAGACTTACAACTTACCTGCTTCAGCACCTGGACTCTGCCATTTGGGAGTCTGCACTGCCAAGTGATGTCCTGGGCCCTTGGAAGTGGATCTAAACTGCTGCCCCAGCAAGTCAAGGCTCAGAATAGGTGCATCTCCTCCACTGTGGATGCATCGCTGCTGTTGCGAGAAGCGGTACTGATGCATCGCAGCTGTTGCCAGGATCGATACCGACACATCACTGCTGTGGCCACATCATCCCCAGTGCGGACGCATCTTCGCGTTTGAGAGGCTCAGTAACGATGCATCGCCTTCAATGTGTGGACCATTGTCGATGTATCGCTTCACCTGCACTCCACATCTCATCTTTAATGACGCCGCAACCAAGGTATTTTTCAGTGGGCTAAGCCTGGTCCCTGTATCCGAAGCACATTCCATCTTGTTTGGCCTGAACATTTGGATTTGACCCAGTCTAGCGCGACCAGATAGCCCCAGTTGGCACTTTATGCTTTTAAGAATACATTTCAATATTCTTTAAAAATGCATAACTCCTGTTTTACTTATTGGATTTTGGTTGTTTGTGTTTGTTTGTTTATTAAATTAAGCTCCATTGTTCTAACCAGATGTGGTATGTTTTTATGGGGCGTTTTCACTGTTTTGCTGTTTGAGGTTTTGCACAAATACTTTACACTTTGCCTCTCCAGTTAAGCCTGACTGCTCTGTGTCAAGCTACCATGGGGTTAGCACAGGTTAAATTAGGGTATGTTTGTGACTTACCCTGACTAGGATTGTGGTTCCTGCTTGGACAGTGTGCATACCTCTGCCAACCAGAAAAACAATTTCTAACAATAGCTTTAGGAGATTAAACAGCTTCAACTAGTTGTGCAAAGTTTCCAATCATATTTATCATAAGCCACCTCTGCAGGTAAACACAAAAGAGTAGGAGCACTTGTGAGCATGACAAATCTCCTTAAAGGACCTCCCAAGCCGCTGTGCATTGGTCCATTATTGAATGGAGTGGCATTCAGTGCCATGTCTGTCAAAATATCTTAGAAACAAAGTCAATGCTTGCATATAAGCTAAAAGTAACAGCAGCCTTGTAGTCAAACGGTCACTTCCATAACAGATCTCGTCAAGTTGCCATTATTTTCTTTTACTTACCAAAGACGAAGAGTGTTTTACGGGAACAAGATATTTTCCTTACTTGAGAACATATGTATGAATATTTTAAACAGCCCGTGATTTGACTTGCCATTCAGAGGAATAAAGCCTTGAAAACATCACTTCCAATGAAAGTCATGTTGACTTTGCTTTAAAAAGTTCTCTATTTTTACAAACATGTTCTTACTGTATCAAATATATCTCTCTAAAGGAAATCGGCAATTTGTGTAACCATCCTGGCTGTGTCTCTCTCTGTAAGAGGTCTTCAATTGTGTACAAACATGTTCCTGTTTCATTGACTGTGTCTCTCCATAGGAAATCTTCAATTTGTACAAACACCTTTTTTGTCACATTGTCAAGCAGGTTTTGTACAGTCTTAGTATTTGGCTATAACACTACAAAATTGGTTCCATTCAATATAGTTTGTTTAGGTGCATCATGGTTGAAATGGCCTTTTTAAACTGTAATTAAAATAACCTATCCCATACCAAGTGTGGTTGGTTACCTAATCTTTATTGATGTGCTCTGGACCACTGTAGACACCGGCCAAACAGTGCAGAATCTCTACTATTTAACCAGTGGGCGGGTAAATAGTGAAGTCTTTCTGCTATGCCAAAGCCAGACGGCCAAACAGTACAGAACCTCTATTATTTAGCCAGCAGGCAGGTACATAGTGAAGTTTTGCTGCTATTTTCACACCTGCTGGCCAAACAGTGCAGAATCTCTGTAATGTAGCCAGCGGGCAGGTAAATGGTGACGTTTTCTGCTATTTACACGGCCGCCAGCAGAACAGTGCAGAATCTCTACTATTTAGCCAGAGACCAGGTAACTAGTGAAGTTTTTCTGCTATTTGCATGGCAGTCAGCTAAACAGTGCGGAATCTCTCCCATTTAGCCAGCAGCTAGGTAAATAGTGTCTTTTTTTTGCTATTTGCATGGCCTTGAGCCAAACAATGCAGCAGCCGGGTAAATAGTAAAGTTTCTCTTCTATTTTCAAGGCCACTAACCAATTAGTAAATAATTTCTACTATTTAATTAGTGGCCAAATTAACAGCAGAGAAAATTGTCTATTTACCCGTTGGCTGGATAAATAGCCACTACTGCCTGCACTACTCACTGCTCTCCCTCCTCCGTGCAACATTAAAAAAGTTGAAAAACGTTTCTATAGTTTTTCTCATTTTCCTTTGGCTGATTAGGCTTCCCTCTAAGTAAAAAAAAGGGATGAGTCTGGACAGCTGTGTCTCAGCTGCCTGCCCCAGAAGAGGCTGAGGGTGCACAGAGGTAGTCATCCCTTTGTGGGCCTTTAACAGGGGCTGTATTACACAAATGCAGCATTCTGATTGGCTGGCCAACTCCGAACATTCCATCCGGGTGTTAATACGTATTATAAAAAATGCGATTCCTAAAAAAGTGCATTTCTATTCTCCTTGTTACAGTCAAGTTGTTGACGCCTCTAGCCACCTGTTATAAGTTAGCTGCTCAACTGTTAAAAAGAATTGCATTCGAGATGTGACCTCATAATGCTTCCTGTCTCCACAATACAAGGTAAAGGGCATGTCAAAAGGCATAATTTCCACTGCAATTTAAACTATGAAATTGTCCTTTTATTCTTCTGATCTGCTTTTACAAACAATAAACAGTATTCAGCAGAAGGGATATATTTATGGCAACATGTTTATTTTTGCACAGTATGTCATTATAGGAAAGATAGAAACTCTGGCCATGTTTCACACATTCTGAGCTACAGCACAGATACAGCCTTCAGCCTCTTTGCTCTATATTGTCACAGAAATCCTCTGAGACTTGAAATATCCATCTAAAGTACACAGGGGGTGCACTTTCCCTAACTATAAGGATTGCCCATTTGCCCTGGAGTACCCTACATCCTGTAGAAACACATGCTATAGTTAATTTGATACTTAAACTGGAGCTCATTTGAACATTGGCCTCTCTGCTTAGGCACTTCATTTTTGCATATGTTTAAAGTGTAACAGTGAATCACCTATATGTGATGCAGATTTACCCCATCAGTGAAGCACCACACAACAGTGCAAGGCTGGTGATAGTTGCATTTTGTACAGAAATGGAAATGAGCTGGGGATTAAAAGAAGAAAGGTCAAATTTATGAAAGGTTTTGAGTTGCCCTGCGCCACGCAAAGAGATGCAGGGTAGCGCAAAACCTAAAATTAGATTTACCAAGCCAAGCAAGGCCACCTTGTGTAGCCCTGCGTGGCTTGATAAATCTAGAGTAATGCAAGGCAGTGCAAATCGCTGCCTTGCGTTACTATGCGGCAGGGATGTGTTCCATGGGTGAAGCGTGGGTGTTCCTAGACATCCACTCATGCGTTCTGACACATTCCCAGATTTAGCAAGAGTGGCAGATCCAGGAATGCATCAAACTGCTACGCCTCCCCACCAGAGACGCAATGAGGAGAAATATCTTAAATTCTCTTCATTTTCCTCTTTCTATGTGTGCTGCAGTGCAAAAATGCCTCTTAGGATTGTTTTTGTGCAGGAAAGTGCCCCTTCCTGCACAAGAACAATCCAGCCTACAACGCAGGCACCATTGCACCATGGTGCAAGGGTGCCTGCATTGGCGCTCAAGCTGACAGTGACACACATGGGCTAGGCGGCACACCGCAGCCAATGGAGATTCTAGCAACTGAGCTGGCTACCTCTTCAAAGCACTGATTGGTCAGTACCAGTACACACATGCATGCTGCTGCATGACCTGCCCACCACAATGACTCCTACTGCTTTCTGGCCAGTGGAGAATAAGTGCTGATAAAGGAAGTTCAGCAGCCCGCCTTGGCCTGGCCCACTGTGTTTGCTATTGACCATGAATTAAAGCCATGCTAGAATCACAGCAAGGGTGTTCTGGTTAGGAGAAGCTGATATCACAGAACAGCAACTGTTCGGGCGCTCTTCTACATCCGATGGTGATCAGGGCCGTGACTGTAGAAAAATGCCTCAATGGCCCATTGGCAGGGCTGTCCACCGGTGGTCAGATGATACATTCGCAGGCACATATCAGTGTCACAGTCTGCTGGTAAGAATAGCTTCAGGGGGCAAGGTGCCTGAGAGGCATGAGTGGCTCTTTTATTTTCACATGCAAAAACAGTAAGGTGATGGATAGAACGCTTGAATTGATCACAGCTACTGGCAATCGCTCGGGCTGCATCTCAAACCATCATTTTTCGCCCTCCATGCCACCTCAATTTGGACCCAGCCAAATGCAAATCAGTCTTGACCTTGCTTCTCATGGGAACAGTCCAGCCTGCACTGCGAAGCCAGGTCCTCCCTGAACCGGAACACAAGCAACCTAGGACAGGTGTCGGAATAGCTCTTCTGCTCACGGTGCCACTGGAATCAAGCTATAACTGGCTGATGAGCCCATAATAAGGGCAAAACTGGAACTGGGATTATTACTAGAGTAGATGCATTATGACCCATTTAATGCACATTCTCGTCTTGTAATGCACAAAAGGTGATCCATTTTTAAATTAATTTTATAACACAGAAAGAATTGCTTTCTTCAGCTAAAAGTAAAATGTCACTTAAATTGTCACACATAATGCCTGGGAATGTCACGCATAAGCATGCTGCAAGCGTGGGAATGTGACATATACTGGCACATTCATGGCACAAACATGGCAGCTTCGATATAGACAGTCAGGAAATGCATTTTTCTAAAACACTCATTTAAACAGTAGAAGGCTAGTGTCACACTTACCTTATGGGGTATTGGTGAGATGATTTTCAGGTACTGCACTCTCTTACAAGATGCAGGTTTGGAAACGACAAGTCAACACAGCCAGAGTGAAATGAGGAATGAGGAGAGGAAGTTGAAGTAAGAATAGAAAAACAGACTGTTGCAACACACAAAAGGGGATGGGGACACACGAGTCTGGTCAACAAAACCAGAAAAAGTTGAAACAGGCCAGATAGCAGTTCCCTCTGCCACTCTTCCAGAGGACGAAGCCCAGGGAGCTGGCAATATCCTTATACTAAAGTTGTGCACTTGCCACTAAGTGCATCCAGGGGTGTAATTTAGAACGCAATGCACAGCAGGGTAGCAGGGCTTGATGTATACTGGGCAAATTACACACTGACTGATTGCAGCCTACCCATCATTTTCTGATGTGACTAACATAGTATATATAGCCTCATAGCCCGCTTCTCAGAGCTATATGGGTTATTAAAGGTTCTGGTTGCAATGTACATGCCGGAACTGCAGAAAAGGACCTGGTATAGGGTCTTTAATGACTGGTATGGCCTTAGGTAGAATGGCTAGAAGACTACTAGAACATTACAACCCCTTAGGGAAGACGGTTCTAAATTAAAAAGGGAGAACACAAAAAGCACACATTGGAATGATGGAGCTGAACGTTTGTATCAGCCATTATCAACTATGAGCCACTCCATTCTCTCTTCAAAGGTGGTCTCAACATTCCAATGTTCTAATGACCGATCACACCTCAAAATGGATATTCAAAGGAGGCCTCAAAATCTGCTGCTTCTTGAATTTGGCAGAAGGCAATTTGTCATACCTTGTAAATGCTTGCAAATGCAAGGATAGGAGCCTGTGCCTGACATACCACAATCCCTGGATTTGCCTTCCTTAAAGGGACAAGGGCTACTTTAAAAATTGTTCCCATTTAGGGAAAGACATTTAGGAGTAATGCAGTGGTACCTTAGACCACTGTCTGTCCCTTCTGAAGCCACCCAATGTTCCGAAAATGGATTAACTTCCCCTTTGAGTCTGTTACGACCAGTGGTGCTCGAACAATTTTCAGAGTGGGGGTGCTGCCATCAATGTAACATCACTGAAGCCATAGGGATAGTGAAAACAGTGTCACACAAAGAACAAGCATAACAAGTGACCCAGCCCAATTCAGCAGAAGAGTGGTAAGGTTGTGGTATGTAGCCGCTGGTGCATCTTGGAGCATACTGTTGCAAATGTATGAATTACATTACATACAGAGATGCAGTTATACCTATAAGACCGGTTTCAGCATTCTGTCCATCATCTCCTTGTGTTTGCTTTGTTCGCCCTAAGTTGGCAGGGTATGACCAGACGTGGGTCCGTTGCTCACTTTGCCACTGGATTCAAGCTAGCCTCGCGGATGAGAGGTGCTACCCCAAAACCAGTCCCAGGATGCTTGTTTCCGGTCCAGGGAAGACCTGACTTGGCAGTTCGGGGTGGACTGTTCACATGGGAAACAGAGTCAAGACTGATTTGCATATGGCTGGGTCTGAACTGGGGTGGTGAAGTGAGCTAAAGAATGATGATGGATTCAACCCAGATTTGTGACTGGGGGTGAGTGTCTGAAAAGTTTCTGCGCTCCGTCTATCATCTCCTTGTGTTTGCTTTGTTCGTCCTAAGTTGGCAAGGTATGCCCAGACGTGGGTCCCTTGCTCACTTTGCCACTGGATTCAGGCCAACCTCGCTGATGAGGGGTGTTACCCCGAAACCAGTCCCAGGATGCTTGTTTCCGGTCCAGGGAAGACCTGGCTTGGCAGTCCGGGCTGGACTGTTCCTATGAGGAACAGGGTCAAGACTGATTTGCTTATAGCTGGGTCTGAACTGGGGTGGCGAAGTGAGCTAAAGAACGATGATGGATTCAACCCAGATCTGTGACTGGGGGTGAGTGTCTGAAAAGTTTCAGCGCTCCGTCCATCATCTCCTTGTTTTTGACAAAAATATTTACTCTGAACTAAAGTGCAGACAGGCAAACTAAAATTAAAACTGCAGCTAAAATGTAACATCCTGCATTTGCTTAAGAAATTCAAATCTTCTACTAAAATGAAAATAAAGTAGCAAAAGCAATTACTTAAAATAAATAAAATAATATAATTGTTAAATGGAACGGTCATAGTGTTAATGGCATCCATGGAATACCTTCTAATCAATTACTAAATGTGATTTGCATAAGCTTGATCATCATAACTTCTTGACACATGTACAGAACAGAAGAATATGCTAGAAACTAAAATGAAAGGAGTCTCTGCGTTGGAAGACGTGATCACAACACTTCAAAATCTGCTGCATCATTCACAAAGCCATCACTACTTGCACCATGCCTATCTTACAGTTAAGCTTACCATAGTTGGTGGTTCTCAGCACAACAGCAGACTGGACCAGACAGCAGACTAAGAAGTGTAAAAACAAACGAAAAAATAATGCAGGAGGCCTTTTCTATCTATTTACCCAGGATCTGGAGCAACAATCCCATATCCATCAAGACCACCAATGTAGGAAAGAGTTGAAAAAAACCTCTTTAAATAACACTAAATCACATTACACAAACCATCCACAAACCAGCTATCTTGTTCACTTTATACTTATCTTTGACCCTGTACAGTGCTCTTCTATCTTTTGACTAGGTTCGACCTATAGAAATATAAAATACATACATATTTACACTACTCCTTGGCCCCCTGCAGCAAGTCAGCTTATTGTCTCCACACAGATCTGATCCAATAGTGTTGGGGAGGAGCTGTTGCACACAGACTCAGGCACCTGGACAGTGGAGCCTGAAGTGCACTCTCTGACCTAATGGGACCCACACGGGACACCTTCTCAGTTCCTAGCCATCAGACCACCACCAACCTTCCTGGCTCAGATCAAGTAAAAACACCAGACTGCTGCCACACTCTGTGGTGCAGAGAAGGCTGTTCTCACAGTTTACCGTCTCCACCGCTCTCTCCTCCACAGCGGGCCCCTGTGCACCCTCCTCTCAACTCCAACATCCTGATAAGGCACATGAACCAGGGTCTAAGCAGATTGGTATGGATTTTTGAGGATGTAAGGGTGGTGGTGGAGGTGCTCTTTCGGAGTGCATCTATCATCGTGGACTGCCAGCTACACTTGTTATTTTTAACTTTTTACACTCCTCCTGGTTCAGCTCCTGCAAAACAAAAATGCCTTCATCATTTCATTATGCATTTCAATATTGCTCACCTTGGTGTCTCCAAGAAGGGAATCATTGAGTAGTTTGAAAGGATTCATTCTATTGAAATTAATCAGCTAAAAAGGCTTTAGAGGTGGAAACATGCTGTGAGTTTTGATGAGCACATTTAAGGTGAAGATGAAGTAACCTTTTCTATGAAGGCTAACTGGGACATCAACACAAACCCCAGGCAGAATCCCCCAAGAGCTGCAACATTTGTAGAGTATCACATCAACATATAATACATGTAATCATGGTAACCATGATGCCAAACTCTATTAAAAACAGAAGTCATAGCTTATTAGCCCGACTACATCTTTGCTCATCCTTACTATGGCATAATCCAATCACCAATACCAAATGCTCTCCACTCAGGTCAAATAACTTTATTCGCAATTGATATATGCATAAAAGTACAGAATAAAATGTTCCTAGTGCCATTTAAAAAAAGGATCTAAAATTAATTAATAGTTCATTTTAAGCTATGTCCGTTAAAATACCAATATTTACAAATGACCTCGTTACTAAAACCGACATCAATTCATTATGAAAACAGTTTATCACAGCATGCAATTAAGAATGCGCCTCCCCCTGAACAATTCCAAATAGCATTTTTAAAGCCATACAGTAGGTCATTTTCCAGACGTAGGAGTTTAGTGTAGATGGTCAAATAAAACAACAGCCCTGTCTGTTGTACTTCTCCTGATGCGAAGAACTGAATATAAACATTTTGCAACCGTAAAACAGACAAGGTGTTTCCAAAGAATTAATGACTGCAAAAGCTGAGGAATGTGAATACAGGCTCAATTTTGTTATCAAGGGGAGGATGCACTTTTTTCTTTCCATTTTGTAAAAATGACAAAAAAATAAAATATGGGACATGGTTTGGGAAGACAAGCCATCACAAGGACATTGCGACAAGTTATTTAGTGAGTGTACATGTGCAGGGTATCCTACCATCAAGGGGAAAAAATGTAACCTCATCCTTGTTAAAAGTAATTGATGCATATTGTTAGTAACAAAGGAGAGATAGGAGTCATGGCCCTTGGGGATTCTGGGCAGAGTATAGTAATGGGTAACCGTAGCTTTACTTTGGTTGCGTTGCCACCTTTCTAGCACACATTTTTTTCAGAATGCCTCTCTCAGCCTAATCTTGGAATAGGGCAAACATTTATTTAGTGTTGTGTACAAATCCGCTAAGCCCAAGTCTGTGAGAGACTTTCTAACATATACTAGCCAGGGGATGCTATTGGCTTGGTCTAGGTTAATTACGTCTTTTAAAATGGTTTGATTTAACCCAACCGTTTCCCTTTTCCAGATGCGCAACCATAAAAGGAGTGGGGCCAATTTAATAGTGTCAGTAATGAAAGGGAGGGCAAGTTCATTGTGGGCAATCAAATTCGAACAGCCCGATTTGACTGATAACAACTTTTTAGCAAACTTGTCCTCAACTTTCTGCAAGGCACCCACTTCTACTATGCCCCATATTTCCGCTTTGTAGGTAGCTATAGCTATTGATTTTGCTGTGTATATTTCTAGCATTTCACTAATTGATTTTTTCCCCAATTTAGAGGCGAATTTCCACAGGGCAGCTATACTTCTTTGCAGCATATTAGTTCTGTTTGCAACCATGGTCGCCCAGTTGAGTTTGGAGTCAAAGAATAGGCCTAAGTACATAAAGGACTCTACTCATTCCAACGAGCCCCCATCTAAGTGAAATAATATAGACTTATTCTTTCCCATCCCCGCTATCATGATATAAGTTTTTGATCTATTTACTATCAAATCCAATTCCGCCATAAAAGTTGAGTAGGAGCCAATCAAGTGTTGTAAGGCCAGGGGTGTCCTGGCCATCAAGACTGCATCATCTACATAGAAGAGGGCGGGCAGCTATATGCCACCCGCTGATGGAACATCCATGCATTGTGCGGTTAGAACTTCATTACATTTATTGGTATACATGGAGAATAAAAAGGGGGCGAGGACACACCCCTGGCGCACCCCCTTTTCAATTTTAAAGATTTCTGTGCATTCCCCTTATTTACCATACCTGACTACGGCCCCCGCCTCTCTGTAGAGCTCCCTGATGAAAAGAATAATGGAATTGTTATGTTATGTTAATAACTTTTATAAAGCGCAGCGGCTACCCGAGGGTGTCCTGGCGCTAGTTATTTATCCTGAAGGCAAGAACAAGGAGGGAATGAGATTTATTCAGCAAAAAGCCAGGTTTTTAAACCCTTCCTAAAGGCTAAAAGATCCGTGGCATTTCTTAAGTGAAACGGAAGGTCATTCCAGGCTTTCGCCGCACAAACGGCAAAGCTTCTGCCACCTCACAAAACTTTTTTTGTGTGCGGTACTGAGACCAACTTGGCACCTTGTGACCGAAGTGTCCTTTTCGGTGTATACCACTGGAACAACCATTTTAAAAAGTCTGGGCCTGTACCTTGAAGAGCTTTAAAAACCATGCAGAGCGATTTAAAGCGCACTCGACTCCTTACGGGGAGCCAGTGCAATTTTTTTATTTCCTTGGAGATGGGAGAGAACTTGGACGTACCAGTGAGGAGTCTCGCAGCTGCATTTTGCAGCAGCTGGAGTTTGTTCATAAATGTTTGTTGAATATTCAAATACAGGCTATTGCAATAGTCCAGCCCCGACAATACCAGTGCTGTGACCACTGTTTGCCGGCTACCCAGGGGTAGGAATGGCAATACTTTCCTGACTGTTCTAAGCACATAGGCAGTTGTTGATGCCACTGCATTTACTTGATCCCCAAAGGTAAGTCTCTCATCCACTATTACTCCCAAATTTTTTACCTTTTTTGAAGGTAGCGGGAGAGAGCCCATCGAGTCAGGCCACCAACTCGGTGTCCAAAAGTTGGTATCCTTGTCCATTGTCCACGCCCATCGACTCCAAGAGGGCCCACAATTTAATGTGGTCTACACAGTCGAAGGCCGCGGACAAATCCACAAAGCCCATATAAAATTGGCCCTTTTTTGCGCAAACATACTTTTCTGCAAGTAATGCCAGGTTAAGTCCTTGATCCATCGTACCCCTCCCTTTTCTAAACCCATATTGGGTCTCTGCTAAAACATTATTGGCCACAGCCCAATCCTCCAGTCTGTTTAGGAGCAGTACCCCCATTAGTTTTGCTGTGCTGTCCAGCGAAGAAATTGGGCGGTAGTTTGCTGGATTCATGGGGTCCCCTTTCTTATATATGGGGATTATCACTGATTGTTTCCATGATGCTGGAGGTCCCAATTTAGAGATAACATTAAAAACTTGCAGCAGGAGGGGAGACCATAGGCTCTTACATGCTAAGAAGATATCCAAGGGAACACCTTCCAGCCCTGCTGCCTTTAAGATAGGCGAGTGGGAGAGTGCAAGCTCAATTTCCTCTAACGAGAATTCCATCCCCTGTTAGGCAAACGTTAGGTCACCCATATTTTTTGTATCACTATCCTCACCAACGTTAAAAACACTCTGAAAATGAAGGAGCCATGTGGGTTCATCTATATGAGAATCAAGAGAGATGCCCCCTGATCTTGCAAAAAGGGAGCGTTAACCACTCTCCAAAACGCCTTGCTATCTTTGCTCCTCAATGCCTCACCCAGATTAACCCATGCTTCTTCTCGTAGCTCTTTTTTTCTCACCTTTCTGGCTGTCTTATATTCAGCACATAGCTTCCTTATTAAATCTTTATTTCTGGTGTTTGTTTTAAGAATCAATCAAGGACACTTGTAAAGCGCACGGCTACCTCCAACGGAGGTGTCCCGGCGCTGATAGCGGATCCTGCAGAGGAGGGGGAGAGAGAAGGACTGCATATTAGGGGCAGGCAAATAGCCAGGTCTTCAGCGCTTTCCGAAATGCTTGTTCAGTCTCTGTCTTCCTAAGGTGGACTGGCATAGAGTTCCACAAGGATGCGGTTCTCACTGAAAAAGCTCTACCACCAATCCTGGTATTAGAGAAGCGAGGGATCCAAAGAAGTTGCTGGAGATTAGACCTGAGGGTCCTTGCTTGTTGGTATTTCTGGAGTCTGACGCAGGTGTAACGGGCCCCTATCCCTGGTTACTCTGAAGGCGATGGTAAGTGCCTTGAACTCAATCCTTTTTAGGACAGGCAGCCAGTGAAGGCTCCTCAGGTGGCGGGAGATGTGGTGATGAAACAGCACATTTCTAATAAGTCTGTGTTAGAAATGGGGGTCTCTAGTTGGCAAGGGTTTGCACCTTTGTCCAAATAGGGACCCTTCTTCCTAGTCAGGATAAGGGAGTTACACTCCTAAAATAACCCCTGCTCACCCCCTTGGTAGCTTGGCACAAGCAGTCAGGCTTATCTTAGAGGCAGCGTGTAAAGCATTTGCACATAACCCACAGTAATACAGTGTAAGCACTACAAAAGGATACCACACCAGTTTAGAAAAATATCCAATATTTTTATATACTTAAGACAAGACCAAAAACGATTAAAATCCACTATACAGTACTTAAAAGTCTTCAGTTATCAAAATATGCGTGAAAAACAGTTCCTTGATGTCGATAGCTCCGTCTGGGGCTATCACGGCGTTGTGAGCAAACAAATCCAAACAGTTCTGGCTGACCGCAGCATCGCGGGCCAGCTACGGTGTCGGGAAGACCCGCAAACAGTACCTTTTAGAAATGCGGGGCATCGGCGACCTCTCGTTGAGCTTCCGAAAGCACGGCGTCCGCAGGCGTCGGTTCCGGAGGTCGGTTCAGGATTCGTCTGGGCCCTCGAAGTCACACGCGATGCAGATCGAACTGCTCTCTGTTGAAGTCAGGAGCACTGTGGTCGGCAGGCGGCGGGTGCTGTGGTGCGAAGTGCAGTGGTGCGGCGTGCGGTGCCCTCAGGTCGCGGTGCGAGCGGCGGCTCGGTGGTGGCGTCAGATGGCGTCGTCGGTGAGACCACGGTCGCGGTGCGAAGTGAATGCGGTGTTCGTCGCAGTGCTGGCAGGTCGCGGAGCAAGCAGCGGCATTGTCGTTGCTGAAGCGCTGTCGTCGGCTGACGAACTGGAGTCGATGGTGCCGGCATCGGTAGGCCAAGGCACGGTGCGGGATGAGGGCTGTGCATCGTGTAACTTTACGAGCGGTGCCCTCGAACCACGGTGCAAGCAGCGGCGTCGATTTCGGCATGGGGCGGCGTCATCTGGGATACCAAGGCGTCGTCGTGAAGCGAGGCGGTGCGGAGTGTGGTGCCCACAGGTCGCGATGCGAGCAGCGGCTCAGTGGCGGTGTCAGCAGGCATCGTCGGTGAGACCAGGGTTGCGGTGCGGCGTTGCGGCGGTGTCCTCTGCGGTGTCGCCAGGACACGGAATCGGCAGCGTCGTCGGGTTGCTTTTTCTTCTGTTGCAGCACAAAACACACAGTCCCCAGTGCTGAGGGCAGAAGAGCTTGAAGTTTTTGTTGTGCCTGAGACTTCTTGAACAGAGGGCCAGCTCTACCTCAAACCCTTGGAGAAACTCACAAAAGTAGATTGCAGAAAGTTCAGTCCAGTCTTTTCACTGCCCAAGACAGAAGCAGCCACTGCAGGCCAACACAGCAAAGCACACAGCAAAGTGGTAGTCCCTCCTCACAGCTTCTCCAGCTCTTCTTCTTGGCAGTCTTCTTGGTCCAAAAGAGTTCTAAAGTTCAGGGGTCTGGGCCCCAATATTTATATCCCAAAATCCTTTGATCTCTTAGGCAGAGAGTGTCTGTGCCCAGCCAGAACCAGTTCTGCCTCCTCTGGTGTAAATTCCTGGCAGGAGGTGGAGACGGCATTGTCAGAGGCAGACCAGGCCTTTGAGGTGCAAGGAAATCTCCTCCCCCTTCCCCAGTTGCAGACCAGGTCTATTCAGCCCTTTCCTGACCCACCTAGACTATCTGGAGCCACTCCTGCTCCCCAGCCTTCTGTCATCCAAAACCCAGACAGGCAATCCACATTCCAGCAGAGGCACACGGAATGACTGGGCAAGAAAATACCTACTTTCTAAAAGTGTTTTTTTCAAACACAGAATGTAAAAATCACCTTCACTACAAGATGCATCTTTAGATTCTGAGTTCAGGAATACTAAACCTTATTTTCCTACCTAGTTCCCAGGGCCAGTTATGTTTATAAGATGTTATAAACAAACTTCCCATTCTGTCCTATGGGGAACAGGTAGCCTTGCAAAGGTGAAAACGAAATTGGCAGTAATTCACTATCAGGACATGCCACACACACCAGAGCATGTCCTACCTTTCACATACACTGCACCCTGCCCACAGGGGTACCCTGGGCCTACCTTAGGGGTGGCTGACATGTAAGAAAAGGGAAGGTTAGGGCCTGGCAAGTGGGTGTACTTGCCAAGTCGACATGCCAATACCAGACTGCGCACAGGCTCTGCAATGGCAGGCCAGAGTCACATTTACGGGCTGTTTGTGTGGGTGGCACAATCCAGTGCTGCAGCCCACCAACAGCATTTGATTTACAGGCCCTGGCACACGCAGTGCACTTTACTAGGGACTGACACATAAATCAAATAGGCCAATCATGGAAACACCAATCCATAACACATTTTACCACAGGAGCACTTGCACTTTACCTCTGATCAGCAGTGAGAAAAGTGCGCAGAAACGCTAAGCCAGCACAAACAGTCAAAACCGGGATGTCAGAAAGCCAAAACTCAGGGGAAACACACCAAAAGATGCCAAGTCTAACACATGTCCCCTCCAGCTGAAAGTAGGTAGAACTACCCACCCTCCTGGGAGTTCTCTTCACTAAGGCGGAAGAACCTGGACAGACCATCTGCATTGGCGTATTCTGTGCCAGGGCGGTGTTCCACCGTAAAGTCCATTCCCTGTAGGGAGATGGACCACCTCAGCAGTTTTGGATTCTCACCTCTCATTTGCATCAACCAACTGAGGGGCCTGTGGTCTGTCTGAACCCGGAAGTGAGTCCCAAACAGGTAGAGCCTCAGCTTCTTCAGTGCCCAGACCACAGCGAAAGCTTCCCTTTCTATGGCACTCCACCTCTGTTCCCTGGGGCGTAGTCTCCGGCTAAGGAAGACTACAGGCTGGTCTAGGCCCTCTTCTTTCAGTTGTGAGAGCACCGCTCCCACTCCATGCTCTGAAGCGTCAGTCTGCACGACGAATTCCTTGGAGAAGTCGGGTGCCTTGAGCACGGGTGCCGTGCACATGGCGGCCTTCAGGGCATCAAAAGCCTTCTGGCAGGACTCAGTCCAGATCACCTTCTTGGGCTGCTTCCTGGAAGTCAGCTCTGTTAAGGGGGCAACAATGGTGCCATACCCCTTAACAAACCTCCTGTAGTACCCGGTGAGTCCTAAGAAGGCCCTCACCTCTGTCTGGGTCTTGGGGGGCTCCCAAGCCAGAATGGTGTCAATCTTGGGTTGTAGGGGTGCCACCTGGCCGCTTCCTACCTGGTGTCCCAAGTACACCACGAACCCTGCCCGATCTGGCACTTACTGGCCTTGATCATGAGGCCTGCCCTCTGCAGCGCCTTCAACACTTCACCAAGGTGCTGCAAGTGTTATTCCCACTGCGATGTCATCCAGGTAGGTGGCACTGAAATCCTCCAGCCCAGCCAACACCTGGTTGACCAACCTCTGAAAGGTGGCAGGGGCATTCTTTTATCCCAGAGGGCATCACCCGGAACTGGTAATGTCCTTCTGGGGTTGAAAATGCTGACCTCTCCTTGGCCCCATCAGTTAAGGTAATCTGCCAGTACCCAGACGTTAAATCAAACGTGCTGAGGAACTTGGCAGCTCCCAACCGATCAATGAGCTCATCAGCTCTGGGGATGGGGTGTGCGTCAGTCCTGGTGACGGCATTGAGCCCACGGTAGTCCACACAAAACCGCAGTTCTGGAGTGGCACCGGGTGCAGCAGCCTTTGGGACCAAGACCACTGGGCTGGCCCAAGGACTGTTGGAAGGCTCGATCACCCCTAACGCCAACATCTTAGAGACCTCCTCTTTATTGCTGGCCTTGACCCGGTCAGTCAACCTGTAAATCTTGTGCTTCACAGGAGGGCTGTCACCGGTGTCCATGTCATGGGTACACCAGTGAGTAACACCTGGGATCAGAGAGAGCAGGGGGCAAACTGTCCCAACAACTGGTGACAATCGCTCTGCTGTTCTGGGCTCAGTGTAGGGGAGAGGATCACACCTTCCACTGACCCATCGTGCTCCTTGGTAGACAGGAGGTCAGGGAGAGGTTCACTCTCCTCTTCCGTCCCATCATCTGTCGCCAAGAGCATGCTCACTTCGGACCTCTAGAAGTGGGGTTTGAGGCGGTTCACGTGGAGGACCCTCAAAGGGTTCCTTGGAGCCCGCAAATCCACCAGGTAGGTGACATCACTTTTGCGCTCCATCACCTCAAACGGCCCAGTCCACTTGTCCTGCAAGGCACAAGGTTCCACTGGGGCCATGACCCACACTTTCTGCCCAGGTTGAAATTCGACCAGAGTGGCAATCTGGTCATACCACTTCTTCATTTCTTCCTGGCTTGCTTCCAGGTTCACCTGAGTAAGTTTCCTGAAGCGGGCAGTTTGGTTTCTGAAGGCCAGCATGTAACTAAACACATACTGGGGAGTTTTCCTGGGAGCTGCCTCCCAGCCTTCCTTGACCAAACTCAGAGGTCCTCTCACAGGGTGACCATACAGAAGCTCAAAGGGACTGACCCCAAGAGACTTCTGTGGCACCTCCCTGTACGCAAAGAGAAGGCATGGCAAGAGGACGTCCCACTTACGCCTCATGGGTTCTGTTAGACCCTTAATCATGCCCTTCAAGGTCTGGTTGAATCTCTCCACCAGACCGTTACCTTGTGGGTGGTAAGGGGTGGTGAACTTGTAGGTTACACCACACTCCTTCCACAGGGATGTCATATACTTGGATATGAAATTGGTCTCCCTGTCAGAAACCACCTCTCTGGGGAACCCCATGCAGGAAAAGATCCCCATTAACGCCTGGCCCACCACTGGCACCGTCGTTGTCCTGAGAGGGATTGCCTCCGGGTACCGGCTGGCATGGTCCACCAAGGCCAGGATGTACCTGTTGCCCATGGCTGCCTTGGGATCCAGTGGCCCCCCAATGTCCATCCCTACCCTTTCAAAGGGTGTTCCAACAACTGGAAAAGGTTGGAGAGGAGCTTTGACCTTCCTCTCACTCTTACCACTTGCCTGGCAAGTTTGGCAAGACCTGCAATGTCCATCTGACTGCCTTTGAATTTGGGGCCAGAAGAAGTGGGTGACAAGCCTGTCAAAGGTCTTGTCCTGCCCCAAATGTCCTGCCAAAGGCACGTCATGAGCCAGACCCAGTAGGAAGGTCCTGAAGCGCTGGGGTACCACCAGCACACGGGCTGACCCAGGCTCAGTGACCTTAGGCTCACTGTACAGGAGACCATTCTCCCAGTAGATCCAATGTGATCCGGACTAATCACCAGCTGCCTGGTCTGCAGCCTGCCACCGCAGACCCTCCAGAGAAGGGCACTCTTTCTGCTCCTTGCAGATTTCCTCCCTGGTGGGACCCCCTTCTTGCTGCCAATGGGTCAGCTCAGAGATGTCCCCCAGTTCAGCTACCTGCTCCTCTGTAGGCACCGGGGTGTCCCCCTCAAGGTCCGCCTCCTCCCGGTCCGTGGGAACTTCAGGGGCCGGTTTCCCGTGCCCCTTGCCCTTTCTCTTGGCAGGGACTTGGGCCACTTTTTCAGGCTCAAAGTCCTCTTGATCACCCTCTCTGGCCGCCATTGACGGAGTGGACACGCATGCCCACTCTGGCAACCCAAGCATCTCCAAGTGAGACCTGAGCTCAACATCCTTCCATAAGGACTGCTCCAGGTCGTTACCTAGCAGACAATCTACAGGCATGGAAGGGCTCACAACCACCCTCAAGGGACCTGAGACCCCCCCCAGTCGAAGGGAACCTGCGCCACCAGACACTGGTGCTCTGAATTGTCTACAGCAATTACTTGGTGGAATGCCCCTGGGACTACCTGCTTCTCAGAGACCAGGTGACACCGGACTGAGGTCACACTGGCTCCAGTATCTCTGAGAGCCTCTACCCTTTTCCCACTGATGGTCACCAAGGTGCTGTATTTCTTTGTGTTCGGGGGCACCTGCTTTCCTGGGACCATCTCACTGTCCCCTAGTGAGACAAGGGTCATTTCTGCGGGTTCTCCATCCTCCTGTGGGTATTCCTCCTCCCCAAGCGCTACACTAGCCAACACCTTGGATTGCCCACCGGTGGGTGGCTGTGCCCCCTTCGGGCACTTGGGGTCCCCCTTCATGTGACCCACCAGGTCATATGCAAAACACTTGCAGGGGCTGGTCTCAGCAGGCTTTCCTGAAGAGACCCCTTGTTTCTTATCTCCGGGGGGATGGGAACCTTTACCCTGGGTGTTAGTTAAAGCCCTTTAGAGAACTCCTGTACTTTACCCTTGACCCCCTACTTTTCTGCTGGGCACCCTGTCCACCTTTGGCTGAGTCTCCCTCAAACGCTTTCTTGTGGACCCTGGTACTCACCCAGCGGTCCGCCTCCATAGCAAGCTTCCTGGGGTCAGTCAGCTTACTATCAACTAGGTGCTGGTGCAGATCTGCAAAACATAGACAAGACAAGTGCTCCCATGCAATCAAATTGTAGAGCCCCTGAACATCTGTCACATTACTGCCCTTCACCCAGCTATCCAGTGACCGGCAAAACACATCCACACATTCCAACCAAGTGTTGGCATCAGACTTTTTTCTGGACCTGAACTGATCCCTGTACTTTTCAGGAGTAAGACCATACTTAGTGAGAAGGGCGTCCTTCATGTCGGGATAGGTCAGGTGATACCCCTTACTATTAGCTATTAAAGTATCCCGGGCTTCTTCTGGAAAGAGAGGCCACAATCCTGCTCCCCAATTCTCCTCAGGGACCCCATTTATGTGGATTGCTGCCTCGTAACCCTGAAACCACCTTTGTATGTCGTCCCCCTTCTTGAATTCCTTGCCTACATTCTTAGGGATGTGCACAATTCTGTCTGCCTGTCTTGATGAGTTGCTGCCACCATCTGAACTGGCTCTATTCCTTAGCTCCAGCTCTTTAAGACTTCGCTCATGATCTAAGATCATCTTCCTTTCCTCCATGGCTATTCTTTTATCCTCCCTTTCACTTTCCATCCTGAGTTTCTCCAACTCGAACTTCCTTGCTTCCTGCCTGTCCTCCAGCTCCTCTGGGGACAGGCCACTGCTGCCTGGCCTGGAGGGTTCCCCCCCTCCCAAAAGCACATACACCCTAGGAATAGGCTCCTCCACCTCTCCACTGAGATCACCAGACTGCTCGCTGACATGTCTGGCTGCTACACAGGCCCTCAGCGCCTTTTGTAGCTCCTCCTTCCTAGTGAGGCCTCTGACTTGGACTTTTAGGTTTTTGCAAATTGATTTCAATTCCTTAACATTGTAGGAATCCAACCTATCCTCCTCAAAGGCAATTTCCAGGGATGCAACAGATGATGCTCTTGATTCAAGCATGATGAAGTAGCAAGTTCAAACTGGTAAGATCAAAAATAGGCCAAAAAGAAAAAGGACCAGTATGTGGCACGTAATGGTCTGCGATATGGTAGTAGTGCACACCAATCACTGTAAGTTAAGTGCAAACGCAAGTCCTATCCTCACCGCTGACAAACAATGTTAGAAATGGGGGTCTCTAGTTGGCAAGGGTTTGCACCTTTGTCCAAATAGGGACCCTTCTTCCTAGTCAGGATAAGGGAGTTACACTCCTAAAATAACCCCTGCTCACCCCCTTGGTAGCTTGGCACGAGCAGTCAGGCTTATCTTAGAGGCAGTGTGTAAAGCATTTGCACATAACCCACAGTAATACAGTGTAAGCACTACAAAAGGATACCACACCAGTTTAGAAAAATATCCAATATTTTTATATACTTAAGACAAGACCAAAAATGATAAAAATCCACAATACAGTACTTAAAAATCTTCAGTTATCAAAATCTGCGTGAAAAACAGTTCCTTGATGTCGATAGCTCCGTCCGGGGCTATCACAGCGTCGTGAGCAAACAAATCCAAACAGTTCTGGCTCACCGCGTCGTCGCGGGCCAGCTACGGTGTCGGGAAGACCCGCAAACAGTACCTTTTCGAAATGCGGGGCGTTGGTGACCTCTCGTTGAGCTTCCAAAAGCACGGCGTCCGCAGGCGTCGGATCCAGGGGTCGGTGCAGGAGTCGTCGGGGCCCTCGAAGTCACACGCGTTGCAGATCGAACTCCTCTCTGTTGAAGTTAGGAACGCTGGCGTCGGCAGGCGGCGGATGCTGCGGTGCGAAGTGCAGCGGTGCGGCGTGCAGTGCCCTCAGGTCGCGGTGCGAGCAGCGGCTCGGTGGCAGCGTCAGATGGCGTCGTCGGTGAGACCAGGGTCACGGTGCGAAGTGAATGCGGTGCTCGTCGCAGAGCTGGCAGGTCGCGGTGCAAGCAGCGGCGTCGTCGTTGCTGAAGCGCTGACGTCGGCTGACGAACTGGAGTCGATGGCGCCGGCGTCGGTAGGCCAAGTCTGCGGTGCGGGATGAGGGCGGTGTGTTGTGTAAATTTACGAGCAGTGCCCTCGAACCACGGTGCAAGCAGCGGCGTCGATTTCGGCGTGGGGCGGCGTCATCTGGAATACCAAGACGTCGTCATGAAGCGAGGCGGTGCGGATTGCGGTGCGAGCAACGGCTCGGTGGCGGCATCAGCAGGCGTCGTCGGTGAGACCAGGGTTGCGGTACGGTATTGCGGCAGTGCCCTCTGCGGTGCCGTCAGGACACGGAGTCGGCAGCGGCGTCGGGTTGCTTTTTCTTCTGTTGCAGCAGAAGAGCTTGAAGTCTTTGTTGTGCCTGAGACTTCTTGAACAGGGGGCATGCTCTACCTCAAGCCCTTGGACAAACTCACAAAAGTAGATTGCAGAAAGTTCAGTCCAGTCCTTTCACTGCCCAAGACAGAAGCAGCCACTGCAGGCCAACACAGCAAAACACACAGCAAAGTGGTAGTCCCTCCTCACAGCTTCTCCAGCTCTTCTTCTTGGCAGTCTTCTTGGTTCAAAAGAGTTCTAAAGTTTAGGGGTCTGGGCCCCAATATTTATATCCCAAAATCCTTTGATCTCTTAGGCAGAGAGTGTCTGTGCCCAGCCAGAACCAGTTCTGCCTCCTCTGGTGTGACTTCCTGGCAGGAGGTGGAGATGGCATTGTCAGAGGCAGACCAGGCCCTTTGAGGTGCAGGGAAATCTGCTCCCCCTTCCCCAGTTGCAGCCTAGGTCTATTCAGCCCTTTCCTGACCCACCTAGACTATCTGGAGCCACTCCTGCTCCCCAGCCTTCTGTCATCCAAAACCCAGACAGGCAATCCACATTCCAGCAGAGGCACACGGGATGACTGGGCAAGAAAATACCTACTTTCTAAAAGTGGTGTTTTGAAACACAGAATGTAAAAATCACCTTCACTACAAGATGCATCTTTAGATTCTGAGTTCAGGCATACTAAACTTTATTTTCCTACCTAGTTCCCAGGGCCAGTTATGTTTATAAGATGTTATAAACAAACTTCCCATTCTGTCCTATGGGGAACAGGTAGCCTTGCAATAGTGAAAACGAAATTGGTAGTAATTCACTATCAGGACATGCCACACACACCAGGGCATGTCCTACCTTTCACATACACTGCACCCTGCCCACAGGGGTACCTTGGGCCTACCTTAGGGGTGGCTGACATGTAAGAAAAGGGAAGGTTAGGGCCTGGCAAGTGGGTGTACTTCCCAAGTCGACATGGCAGTACCAGACTGCGCACAGGCTCTGCAATGGCAGGCCAGAGTCACATTTACGGGCTGTTTGTGTGGGTGGCACAATCCAGGGCTGCAGCCCACCAACAGCATTTGATTTACAGGCCCTGGAACACGCAGTGCACTTTACTAGGGACTGACACATAAATCAAATAGGCCAATCATGGAAACACCAATCCATAACACATTTTACCACAGGAGCACTTGCACTTTACCACTGATCAGCTGTGAGAAAAGTGCGCAGAAACACTAAGCCAGCACAAACAGAGTCAAAACCGGGAGGTCAGAAAGCAAAAACTCAGGGGAAACACGCCAAAAGATGCCAAGTCTAACAGTCTGGCTGCCGCATTTTGAGCTAGCTGCAGTCTATGGGTCAGATAGGCGGGAAGACCCAGGTAGAGACTATTAGCGTAGTCTAACCTAGATGTCACTGATGGAGCAAGGACTCGTAAAGAAAGAGACGTGCTCGGAAGTAATCCTCTCGTTTAACTTATTAACGAATTACTAACAATGTTTCGTAAATAATAACACGCACCACAGAAACACGTGGGTTAGTGAAGCTTGCGTATGTGTTTTACTAATGCTATTAACACAGATAAAGGACTAAACAGCATTAACGGGAAATCTTTATCGCGCATGCGTCAACTGCATCTACGCAGTATGACGGAATAAGGCTTGCGCATGAGCAAAAAGCACTAAAATGGCGTCTTTAAGACCCACATGCATGGCACCTGCTTAGCCGGAATAAAAGCAAGCTATTTTACTAATGCTAATGCGGGGAAAGTATTAATAACTAAAGGGGGTTAGAGTAGAGATGGGTGGTATGTAATGCGATCATTTTTTTAAAACAAATTAATATTTCTTCTTTTGACTTTATTATTAGTGCGCATTTGGACCTTTCACATTTATCCGAATTGAGCCGACTGAGTCAAGTCTGCGCATGCTTACATAAGAAGCTCACCTGGAAGGATGACCGAGGCTTTGAATACAAGCCAAGGACAAGAATGATGTGCCCTGAGAACGGAGGGTGAAGAGTTCAACTATGAAGATTTCTATTCATGCCTTTTTATAATATGTTACAAATAAAGTTTGTACATGTATGGGAACGAAAGAAATGAATAAAGTTTAAGGGGATGGGGTTTGCAAACAATGGATTGATAGAATAAAAGTAATATGTAAGCATGGTGTGATGATAATTCCCCTTGCCTGACCAATTAGATTTCGTATTTTTACAATATTGAAATTTTAGTGGGTGGTACATGATGAACGAAAGGTATAATTGAGGTAGCTTTAGTTAGTTAGAATGCAGAGCTCGGGATGCTGTCAATGCTGTGGGTGGTGCTGATGCTGGGAGAGACGCTGTGAGATGCTGATGAAGAAGCCGAATGCAGAGCCTTCTATCCTAATTTAATTGGGTTAGATAAGAAGATCGCGGAAGAATCTCGAGGAGGATGAGAGTGTCAGAGACGGGTGCGACGCAGTCGTCGATATTTAGAGAGGTCAACTATCCTGTCCTGAATCCTGTCCTGAAATCTTTGTCTCCTGATCTATCCCGGGGGACCCTTACCAGCCCTTTGGCCAGGGGGCTTGGTCTTCACACCATCCTTGGTAATTATAATTTCATGTTGATTTGTAGATGTTCTTTTCTCTCTGTCCTCTCCTTTCCTGAGCATTTGTCATTGAATGAGTCCAAAATATATGCTTGATGTTTAATCGATCGAATTACTTTTTCCTAGATGATGGTGAATGCACTGTAATTTTGAGACGTTTCACATGCATTTAATTTAGATAAAGATTTTAAAACTTCCCGAGTCTGTGGTTATTTACTTTAATTAAAGAATAGTTAAGGGTTATGTTCATTATCACCATCAATTAGTTCAACTAATGGTCCATCGACCAGAGGAAAGAACTTTTTGATCAGTGAAAGGTTAGTTAGGAAATGTTAAATAACTAATCTTGAGAAATATGAAATTATAAACTAAACCCCAGCGGTCTACTCGATTCAGAGTGTGTTGTGTTTATGGGCCCAGGTGAGTATATGGTAGCGGAGTATCTGTTGTTAGTATACACCTGGATCAGTTTTCTGGTAGCAGAGTTATGGTTATTATTGACTAGTTTGGTGATAAGTATAGATTATTGATTTATGTTTTAACAAAAGAGTTAGCTTTTTTGTTATATGTGGTCCAGAATTCCCGGGGAATGAATAGCGGGTGGTGACAGAAGCCATACTGCAGTGAGGTTACTCGTCTGTTGGAATAACATTGAGAAGCTAGGTAGGGCTGGCAGTGTTAAACTAGGGACTATTTTGTATAAAAGTAGAGTGCGAATGATAGCAAAAGGGGTTCGCTGGTGAAACTTTTGTCTCATTTCCCAATACGGGTGACACTGGAGGAGTAGCAGGTTCTCTGGAGCTTGAGTGAAGGGTAAACAGGGGTTTTTACTCGCAGTAGCTGCAACATAAGAATAAGTTGAAATCTATCCTTTTGTTTAGTGGAACAGACAGAGTAGCGAATGTTTTTATGTTGTTATTAACAAAGAATTTAATGAAAAGTATTAAGAAAAAGTTTTCATATTACCTTGTGAAGGGAGGGTCAGTCGCCGGAGTTGTACTGACGTCACAGTGAGTCGCGCTGGGATTAATAGAAACAGCGGGCATGTGATAGAAGCAAATTGTAAAGGAGGGGTCAGTAGTAAGGAGCAATACTGACGTCATAAAAGGCCCCGCTGGCATTGGTTAAACCATGAGCGTAAGCCTCAGTTTGATTGGATAATTAGTTAGAAGCCGCGCTAGGATTGGTAGAAAGAGAAATTGTATGCTGGATTCTGATTTGACTGCCAGTGTGAGACGCGCAGATAGAAGATTTCAAGGGTTTGCAGAATAATATTTTATATATCGTTCATCTCGGATGTATGGAGAAAAGAGAAAAATGTCATTAATAAAGAAAATTAAGAATTTCTTTAAGAAAGATTAGCCTGTGCTGACTAGGGAGGGAATTCCTATTCAGCCACCGAAGACACCTGCTTCTTTTATGATGATGGAAAGAGGATATCATACTTGTGTGTGGTTGGGAAATTGGATAGAATATACGAAAGGTGATGGAGTGCTAGCTTTTCCTGAAAATGGTACGTTTAACGGGAGAATTCTTCAGAATTTAAGAATGAGAATGAATGATTTAGAACAAGACCTAGGTTAACTCAATACGAGGCTTTAGAAGATTGGGAGACTGAGTCATATGAACGCGAGAAATGCAGAAGTGGGAGATATAAAGGATTTTTCCCCAGATACTTGCATGAGTCACACGAAGGTCAGATGAAACAATGGAGAAGAGCTATGGTATCAGAAGGTTTATATCAGTGATAATGGCTGAGGAACAGTCTGGAGGAAAGTCTAAAGAGAAAACGAAACACATGAATACAACAGGATATGGTGAATCAGATGATGAGTTATTAGAAGATATTTTTATTAAAAATCCACCACCGTATCAAGAAGCAACTAGTAAGGTTACCCCAAGTGCACCAGTGATGGGAATGCCTTTGACCCCACAAATTTTACATGATACGTCATTTAATAGGGTGCTGCAGGATAATGAGAGAGATGTTTTGAATAAAACAAGAGAAGAATTCGTTCATAAAGTAAGTCAGTTGAATTTAAATGCTGAAGCTTTGACAGTACCAGTGACCATTGGTCCGGTAATCCCATTGTATGGAGATAAAATGATTTGCCAGAAACCACAACCTGTGAGAATTCCGTTAAACAGTCCCAGAAAAGAAGTAATAATTACAGATGATCAGGTTAGTGAATGTGAATCAGTTATTTCATTAATGGATCTCTCTAATGTAGAACCTTCAACTGAAACTCCGAAAAGAGTCACGCCTACAAATTTGAGAGAGAAGAGATCCTTGGTTCCTATAGGAACTGGAGGTGCAACAGTAGTTACCCCTGAAGATATAGAAAGATGGGCACAGGAAATAGATAATCGAAACCCACCACCAAAGATTTTAGATATCAGCAGATTGAAAGTGGAATTGGATGAAATGATAGTGGGAAGTGTGAGCATAGAAAGATTGAACGTTTATAATGATGAAGAGTTATTATTCTTATGTAAGAGTATAACCAGGAGAGAAAATTAACAGAAGTCGCTTCAGAGATTGGAATAGATATAGGGAAATCGAAATTGTTGCAGAAACCATATCAAGTGGATTTTACTGACAAAGATTTAGAAAGTGTTAATGCGTCTGGAAAGAGACTACAGATAAAGGCGTTGATGAATATTTTGAGGAAATGGGGAGACATTGACAAATGGAGAATTAGGTGGATAAGAAAGAAAGAAGAGGTGCAAGCAAGAGAAGCAGCAGCTGCATTCCCAGTGAGAGAATCAGATAAAGTTGAGAAAATTTGCCCAATGAGAGAAGTTCCTGGAGGTGGATATGTTCATGTTCCTTGGAGTAGACAGGATATTTTATCATTTACGAATGATTTCCCCAGATTGAGAGAAAAGCCAGTTGAATGGTATAAACAAGTGGAAAGATTTGTAAAGGTTTCAAAAGTTTTATTGAAAGACCTGGATGGTTTATTTGACATTGTCGTACCTGCTGATTTATGGACAGAGTGTAAGATCACAATTGATTGGCCAAGTGAGGAGTATGTTAGAGATTCAAAGACAGGAGCACCCACAGAGGAGGTGATGAAGAAATATCATCAAGTAATTACTTTCCTGAAAGGGAAAATTCCTCCTAAAGAGACAGATTGGGTAAAGATAGATAGGACAACACAAGAACCAAATGAATCCGTACATGCATACTATGAACGGCTGCTACAGGTGTTTAAGCATTATAGTGGATTTGAGAACATTGGTGATAAGGATATGGGACATATTGTGTATTGGTTTGTATATGGTTTGAAACCGAAGATTAGTCAGATGATTCAGCAGCACATGTTGTGCTGGCAAAGCAAGACAGTGGATGAAATTTGAAAGTATGCAAAATATTGCAGAGACAACATTGAGGCGAGTCGTAGAAAGTTAAAGGAGAAAATGATGTGGGCACAGGTAAAATTGGCAGGACAGCAGAAGAATAAAACAAATACCCAGACTGATAATCAAGTGAAAGAGCAGAGTCAGAATGATCAAGTAGCGAATGGTAGCAAATTTAGAGGACGAATGAATAGAGAAGAAGCGAAGAAGAAGTTTCCTTGTCATGCGTGTGGAAAGCTTGGACATTGGAAGAGCGAGTGTAAGAGTATTCAGAGTAATAATGGGCCAAATCAAAATTTAATTACACACTCAGAATGAAGTACTTATGAATCAGCAGCAGCAGGTAGTTACTCCACAATATCAGGTGCCACCAGCTCCTATACCAAATTCTGTGAACATACAAAAGTACAGTGCGAATGCCGAATTCCAAGGAGAAAGTGGTAAGAATAATAGAGCAGTTACACAATATTTTTTGCAGAATGATGAAAAAAATTCGGACTGTGTGCAATGACGGTGCCTGAGGGGGGAGGAAGAGGAGTGCGTGCTTGGTGCATCCTTGCCGGTAGATCAGTCAGGTCCATTTGTTGATGGGAAAGTGGAAGGTAAAGACATCACTTTTCTATTGGATACTGGTGCTACCCGGTCTACTGTGAGAACAGCAGACATCCCTAACCTACCCCTCTCGGGAGAATCCATCCACGTTGTAGGAGTATCAAATCAACAGATTAGAACCCCAATTACAAAACCAATGGAGGTGCATATTGGAAATTTTAAAGAAATGCATCAGTTTGTGGTTTGTGACTCCAGTCCAGTAAATCTGTTGGGAAGAGATCTACTGTGCAAAATGAATTGCACGATCTATTGTACACCAGATGGTGTCGCTTTCCAAACCCCTGATGAAGATGTTATATACAAAATGATGCTAGCCAAGCAAGGTACAGAAGTAGATGGGATGTTTTCATTAGTGACTGAAGGTGATTTGCCAGAAGAGTTGAAACACAGTGAACCCAGAAGTGTGGGATTTTACAGGAAAAGATATTGGGCTAATGGCGAATGCAGATCCAGTTAAAGTGACGGTGAAAGAAGGTGCAGTTTATCCAAACGCACGACAATACAAAATGAGTCCAGAAGTAAAAGCAGGAATTGCTCCAGAAATTGATCGAATGATTAATCAAGGCATTTTAAAAGAAATAATGAGTAGTCCTTGTAATTCGCCAATAATGGGACTTAAAAAGCCTAGCGGAAAATACAGAATAGTGCAGGATTTAAGAAAGATTAACAAAATTGTAGTGCCTTGTTGCCCAATAGTGCCAAATCCAGCAGTGATCCTTTATCAGATACCCTGGAATGCTGGTTGGTTTACAGTAATTGATTTATGCCAAGCATTCTTTTCTATTCCATTGCACCCAGATAGCCAGTTTCTTTTTGCGTTTAGGTTTTGGGACCGTATTTTGGCATGGTGCCGAGTTCCTCAAGGGTACACAGAAAGTCCCTCAATTTTCAATCAAATACTGAAAAAGTGTCTGGAGTCATTAGTCATGCCCAAGAAATCAGTTCTGGTTCAGTACATTGATGACCTATTGGTGGCATCAAAAACATGAGAACATTGTGTCACTGATACAATTGCATTACTGAACCATTTGGCCGAAGGAGGACACAAAGGGGTCGATTCCGATCTCGGTCGGTAGGGCTCCGAATCGGAATTCGGCTTTACCGGATCCGAGTCGGAGGCTTTGTTTCCGACCGATTCGTACAGTCGTCCGAGCGAGCAAGTACGATGCGAGTGAACGCGAAATCACCGACCGACTCGTTTCCGTGTCCGACCCGCTCCGTCCGACTCGTTCGCACTCGATTCGTGGCGCGCAATGGAGACGTTTTACGACCGAGCCAGTACGATGGACGCGTCGGACAGCCGGATCAAGTCGGAGCGCCCGGCTCAAAAAAGCTCCCGGAGCCGGACTTGGGGGGTCCGTGCCGGACCCCCCTGCACTTGTAGCCGTACGAGTCAAGCACAGGGGGGACCCTTGGGTCCCCCCTATACATGCGTGTACGGTGCGGATGGCACCAACGCGTACCCACTACAGGGGGCCCCCTTGTTCGCGACGTTCCCATTGAGTCACGGGGAGCCCATGTTCGCGTCGTACGACTGGCTCCCATTGACTTCAATGGGAGTCCGACCGAATCGAGTCCAGCAGCATGCGGCCGCATCGTACTCACTCGGTCGGACTGCAGGAGTCCGGCTCGGTCGGAAATCTCTCCGGATCCAGCTCGGTCGGAGAGTTTTCCGACCCAGATCGGAATCGACCCCTAAGTGTCTCCAGAAAATTTGCAATTCTGTCAACAAGAAGTTAAATATTTAGGGCATAAATAGAAAGAGGAGTTAGAAAAGTGACACCGGAAAGAATAAAAATAATCAAAGAGATGCAACTACCTCAGACATAAAAAGAAATGAGAATGTTTCTGGGAGTGGTTGGATATTTTAGGCAATGGATTAATGGCTTCTCCATGCTAGCGAAGCCATTGATACAATTGACCTGGAAAAGAGCGAAAGACCCAATTGATTGGAATTATGAATGTTTGGAAGCTTTTGTAAAATTATGAAATTGTTTGTGTGAGGCCCCTGCCTTAGGCATGCCTGATTATTCAAAAGAATTTGCGTTGTTTTGCTGTGAGAGAAAATTGTGCACTTTCAGTTTTAACACAGAGACATGGACTGAGCCGACGTCCAGTGGTGTATTTTTCTGCCACCTTGGATCCAGTGGCTTCAGCTTTACCTGGCTGCTTAAAAGTAGTAGCTGCTACTTGTATGAGTCTGGAGCAAAGTGAGTCAATAGTGATGGGACATTCTGTAAAAGTTTACGTTCCACACTCAGTTGAAATCCTTCTGACAAGAACAAGAACGCAACATCTCACACCTAGTCGGCTGACTAAGTATGAAAGAGTGATTTTGGGAGCAGAAAATGTGACAGTGATAAGATGTACGATCATGAACCCTGCCACATTATTACCAGATCCATATAATGAAGAAGTGAAAGATTAAATTGATCATGATTGTCTGGATGTGACTGAATTGAGCACTAAGCCCCGTCCTGATATAGGAGAAACACCATTGAAAGAAGCTGATCACAAATTATTTGTGGATGGGTCTTGCCTAAGAACTGAAGGAGGGGGGGTAAGTGCTGCATATGCTGTATGTAAAATAACAGGGGTGGTTGAAGCATCCTGTTTACCGGGAGTCAAATCTGCACAAGTAGCCGAATTGGTAGCCTTAACAAAGGCATGCAAAAATGGGAAAAATTGGAGAATAACCATATTTACGGACAGTCAATATGGTTTCGGGGTTGTGCACAATTTTGGCCAACTCTGGATGCAAAGGGGATTCATGACTTCTTCAGGATCTCCTATCAGAAACAGTAAAAATGTAAAGGATTTATTGGAAGCATTACAATTGCCAAAAGAAGTAGCAGCTGTTAAATGCGCTGCACATCAGTCAGGAAATGACTATGTGGCAGCAGGCAATAGAAATGCTGACCAAATTGCTCGATACTGCGCAAGAAATACAATGGCAATTAACAGAAAAATTGAAACGGGTGAAACCAGCTGCCAACTTATGTTTTTCTCAGTTCCAGAAACATGGGATGAGGTTAGACAGTTGCAGGAAGAAGCTGAGAAAAAAGAAGAAATTGATAAAATCAGCTTGTACAAAAAGAGCAGAAGATGAAGTGTGGGTGTACTTAGATGGCAGACCAGTCATGCCAGATTGTCTGCTCTCTCAAATGGCAAGAGTATACCATGGGACAACTCACATAGGCAGGGATTCGATGATCAGATTATTCAGACAGAGTTGGTATAATCCAAAGTTTAGGGTAGTCGCAGAGAGCCTTTGCCAAAGATGTTTAATATGTCAGCAGCAAAAACTAGGTAGGAAGACAGTGGTCAGTTGGGGAAAGATTGGAAAAGCAGAAGGACCCTTGAAAGACAGCCAGACCAAGCACATGATTTGAATCCTGGAGATTGGGTGTTAGTGAAGAAACACGCAAGGAAATCGTGCCTAGCACCCAGGTAGGATAAACCACATCAAATCATACTAGTCACTATCACAGCAGTGAAGTGTGCAGGTTTACCCAATTGGATTTATGCTAGCCATACCAGAAGAGATCCGAGCCCATCTGAACAACAAGAGCAGCCACTGACTGAGCAGGCTGAAACGTCAGAAGTTGAAAACTGTGAAAGTGAAGAATCTAGGGGCATATTTACAAGGACGGCGATAAATAAACGCAAAGCGCGCTTAGCGCTTTTCTATTTATCGCCGTCTATCGCTGGATTATATCGCCCTGTTAGCGCATTATTTACAACGCATTTCCCCAGGGCGATATAATTACCAGCGATAGCGGGGAAATCGCCGTTTTGCAGGGAACATCGCTGGTTTTCCAGCGATGTTCCCTGCAAAACGGCGATAACCTTGCTGATACGACCCTGTGGTCGTATCAGCACAATCCACCCCCATATTAGGTATGCCTAAGTCTGCATTTTAGCAGACGTTAGTTTTCGGCGAAAACAGCGGTTTTCGCCCAAAACTAACGCCTGCTAAAATGCGTTGGCAGCCTTGTAAATATCGCGATGTGCACATCAGCGATATTTACAAGGTTGTACTGCCCAGTGACGCCCACTTTGCATCTCATTAGAGATGCAAAGCGAGGCGTCGGGTAAAAGGGTGCTAACATGCGCTAATGCATGTTAGCACCCTCTTGTTAATAGGGCGATAGTTTTATCTCCGCTTTTTTGGCTTTAAAAGAAAAAAAAGCGGAGATAAAGCCCTTGTAAATATGCCCCCTAGAGTGATAGATTCTGAAAGACAACAATATGACGAACAGCCAAGTACAAGTCAGGAAGAATGGATACCAATAATTGAAATACCTGATGATACTGTTGAAACAAGAAGAATAACCAAATTGAAGAGACAGGAAGGTAGAGAGGAAAAGACAGGGGAAGAAGAACACATTCAGGTAGAAATAAACAAAGACACTGATGAACCTGAGCAGGGAAAGACAGATCTAGAAGAACAAGTTCAGGCAGAAGAAGAGCAAATTGAAATAAGACCTGAACAGGATCAGGTAGAACTAGAAGAACAAGTTCAGGCAGAAGAAGAAGAACATATTATAATAAGACCTGAACAGGTACAAATAGAGGAAGGTCCAAGCACAGAGAATAGAGAACAAGGACAGATTGTGCCTAGATTCAGTGAAAATAAAAGAACTTTAGAAAGAGACAGAGAAGGGGAAAGTGCAGTGCAGGTCAAAAGAGTTAGAAAAGGAGACAATTGGCCAGAAGGAATGAAGAAATTAAGGTATTATCTGAGAAAATCAGGAAAGAAACCAGAGCAAGTGAATGAAGTTATGAGTCAGACGCAATCTAAACAGACCTTAATAAAAGTTACACGAAGAAGCCCGAGATTGAGAAATCTGAACAGAAAATACAAAGCCCCTGAGTGGACTTGCGTCATACTAGAAGAATTTGAAAACTTAGATTTAAGTGAAGAATCAGAACAGGTTCATGTTGCACAGACTGATGAAAGAAAATTAAGACCTCCTTAAAATAAAAAAATTAAAATTAAACAGACAAAGAAAGAAAAAGAGAAAATACATTTTCTCAGATTAAAATGTCAGAAGTTGGAGACACTGGAAGACCAAAACGAAATTTGAAAAGAAAATGTTTAAGATTTTGCTTATGTAGTATTTCATTAGTAGTATTAGTATGGTTATTTTTTTGTTTAAATCTCTTTTATTGAGTTTTGCACCAACAAGAGAAATAACATTCATAAACACAAGGCTATAAGTGTCAACGGCAGAGCTTGGCAAGCAGAATATAGAGTGTGCATTATTAGTCCACAGACTTGACGCTATAAGAGATAATACATAAATCAAAACCTTGCGTTGGCTCGGGCAAGAAGAGATGCGTAAAACTTAGCACCGCTTTAAGGTTTTGTCCACATTGACCTCCACGGAATCTTGGGTCATTTACCATGAACCCACCGCTTATAGGAGCGTCAGATACTGCCCGTACGCAGAGATCAGGGGCGTGTCCCCTGTCGTCTGTTAGCCTGCCGAAAACTAACAATAGGGAAGGGTGAAGTCCCAACATCAAAAGACGTAAAGAGATAGAAGTAAGAAAGGGATAGTACAGGGAGGAAGAGAGGAAGGGAAGGTGATTCCGTAGCTCCTTGGCATAGGGGTGCCCCAGGTGAGGATGTTTACATATCATTGGTGTAGGACTACCTCCAAATTCTGCAGGAAGGAGTGTGGGCTCCCCCCACTCCCGCTTCAGCGTCACATGTTCCCCCCCTTGGAAGTATAGGGTCAGCAAATAGTTGGAGGGCTCTCAGGCGTGGTGGGACTGATCGGGCGTGCTCCAGGAGAGAGGTGTGTGATCAAGGGCTGCCATGTACGTTCAAATTTAGCGTCAGTGTGTGCTAGTCTGTGAGAGAGAAGCTCCATCGCCATGACGTGCCACAGACGAGTGAGCCATACCGTGTAGGGTGGGGTGAAGGCTTTCTTCCAGTGGAGCGCAATAACCTGTTTCGCCGCCGTGAGCATGTGGAAGATCAGGCGCCAGTCCGACTGCGTCATAGCTTTGAGGAACCTCGGGCGGATCCCTAGTAGTATTGTCACCGGGTCATGCGGGAGGGGAAAGCCCACTACCTCCCTAATGTGGCTTAAGATCTCTTTCCAGTAGATAGTGATAAGGGGGCAGAACCACCATATATGCAAGAAGGAGCCTTGGCAAGCCCGACAGCGCCAGCACAGGGGCGAAATGTCCGGAAACATCTTTTGGAGGCGAAGGGGAGTATAATACCAGCGGGTCATTATTTTGTATGCCGATTCCTGCTGTGTGGTGCTCTTAAGAATGCGGGAATATCTCACCAGAGCTGTTCCCACTGATCAGAGGGAATGTCTTTCTCAAGGTCTGTCTGCCAGCTAGTTTGATATAGATGGGGAGGCCTTATTTGCGTGCGCTGAAGAACTTTGTAGTTCCTAGAGATCAGCCCTCAGGAGCCATCGAACGATCGAACCAAGGTCTCAAACGGTGTAAGTTGCTGTGTCGGGTCCTCCGTGTAGGCAGGGGAGTGAAGCCAGTGGCGGATTTGGAAATATTCTAAACGTGTCGTTCTGGGTAGATGAAAGTCCGTCCTACATTGTTCAAAGGATTTGAATCGACCCTCTTGAAAGAGTTGCTGTATGACCCAGCATTCACCAGCAGCCCACGCGGGGAAGGATGCTGGGGAGAGTTGAAGTTGAGTTTATTGTACAGTTAATTAAAACCTTTACAATCATGCAATAAAATTCCTTATATTTTTAAAGAAGAATTTTTTTTTTTTTTAGCGACTTAAAATAGATCATTGTTAAACAACACAATAAAAATATGGTAAAATATGACCCAGAAGTGTTGAACAGCAAAAAGGAAGTTTCGGGCAGACTAGGAATATAGAGTAAAGTGCAGGATGCAAGGCATAAAGTGAAGCGATGTGCGCATAGCCGTGGAGTGCTAAGGGGAGCTGAATGCTAGGTAGCTGTGGCTATAGCATAGAACTATGGAGCAGTGCATACCCTGAAAGATGCCATAAGGTGCCCAGCAGCATTGGTCTGGTGCCTAGCAGCAATTTGAATAGAGGGGCAGAGCTAGAAAGAATGCTTCTTGCAGATAAAGGGTACGGAGTGCTGGCAGTGGGTGCTGCTTCTTCTAGATATTGGCGATGGGCGTCGGTATTCAGCCTAACTTGCAACAGGGTAAAGTGCTGTGTGCTGAAAGTGCTGTTTTTCGAGAATCTTACTGTAGGGTGAGAAGCAATGCCTTCGTTGGAGATTGTTGGATGTTGAGTATAATGATATATGCGGGGACTTGCAATAAAGTTATGCATTAAGACTTTGGGTATTAGGAAATAAGAGGTTGGAGAAGGCCTTCTACCTAGTGCAAGACATTTAAAGTGCATGATATACATCTTTGACATTATTAAAGTTCCCCTTTGCGGCAGCAGCGCAGTCCTTAAGGTGCATGATGTACCAGTCTTAACGGTACTGAAGTTCCCATTTAGGGCAACAGAGCAGGCACCATGGACCGTTCAGTTGTAGTGCAGTCTGCAAGCTGGGTAGCCTGCCTTTTTATGATCGTTTCTGCGGCGGATAAATATTTTACCAGGTGACAGCTTAGTTGGATATCCTCACCAGAGAAGGATGCTAGCACTGCTTGTCTGCAGGTTCGGATGGATTTTTTGTTGAAGAAAGGTCTTAGCAGGGTCCGTCGTTCCTGTTTTAGGGCCTTGCATATGGTCAGTAGGTGCACTATATCCTCCTCCCCCTCCCCACAGAGTCGGCAAATTGCTGGCTTCGGGGGACGTAGCCAAGGTGGCATGTGATATGCAGATGGTAGTATGCCTAGGCGGGATTTCAGGAATTTCTCTTTTGTTGCTCTGGAGAAGCTGGTGAGGAGGTAGGCTTGTGGAGATGCCTTGCTGTAAGTCTGCAAGGTAAACCAGCCGTGAGCACGCTCTGTCAGGGCAGCTTTGTCCTGTATAAGTGATTCCTTTTTGATCACGTTATTTACTATTTTTTTTAAAGCTGGCAACGGTCGCTGGTACCTCCCAAAGGTTCTGCAGACCCAACTGGTTAAGTGAATCGTCCAGATAGCGTCGGGCTGGGCATGCCCCCTTGGTGTTCAGTTCTTTCCACAGATGCATGTTTAGTGAGTCCGGCGGTCCCCTTTTGATTTTGAACCAGCTTTTGATGAATGCCACTTTGCGGGCGAGCTCTTGCCTTTGTATCCCAAATTCCAGCCTTAATTGTGCGGGAGATGTATACCCTGGAAGCCCAAAAATCAATTGAATTGCTCTTATTATTGTGCGATCCAGAGTTTCTGCATCTCTCCCTCTCATAGCTTCACTTCCGTAGCTGATTGATGGTATAAGCTTCGCCTGGATCACTCTGATTAAGGGAATTAAATTTGGGCCAGAGATGTTCTTCTTAAGGTTTCTTAGTGCCACAGCAGTCGTTAGTCCCCTTTTTTTTATGGCCTCAAGTTGAGCTGTGTACTTTCCTTTTTCATCGATAATGATTCCGAGGTACTTGTAGTTTTGTACGGCTTCCAGTTTACATGACGCCAAATGCCAGCGAGGTTGTAGCTGGGGAGAGGGCCGGTGGGAATGCCTGGTTGCGTGCTAGGGGTGTGTTGGGGGAGGGGAAGGTGGTTAAGCCCCTAGACACCGCTATCCTGTCCCAGATCTCCAGGACCGTTTTCGTCGGGGTGGCAATGTAGGCACTGCAATGTCGGGCTTCCCGCGGTAGCCAAGCTACGTCCCACAGCGTTCGACAGGCCACGGCCCTATCCATGTGGAACCAGTGCTTCTCACTCTCCCGAACCGCCCACTCTGAGATGTAGCGCAGATGTGCCGCCCAGTAATAAGTTAGAAAGTCGGGGCATGCCAGTCCCCCCCAATCCCGAGGCAGCATTAAAACCTTTGTGGAAAAGTGGGGCCTCCCCAAATGAAAGTAGTAACTTCCCGCTGAAGGCTCTGCATGTCCCTTTGTGGTATTGGCGTTGGGAGTGCCTGAAAAATGTAGAGAACCTTAGGAAGGAGTGACATTAACCGCATTAAGGCGGCCCAGCCAGGAAATGGGTAGTGGTTTCCATCGACAGAGGTCGTCTCTTATTGATTTTCGGCAGGCCGGCCAGTTCGCCTGGGTCCATGTGTCTAAAGTAGCCGTAACATTAATGCCTAAGTATCAGATAGATCGTGGAGCCCATTGGAAGGGAATAGTATCTCCCAAGGCTTCCAGCTGTTGCGAGGAAAGGGTAAGGTTAAGCGCCTGCGATTTTGTGAGGTTAATTTTTAGTCCCGAGATCGTTTCAAATTGGGAAAGTATATCCAGGAGCGCAGGAAGCGAGGTCGGTGAGTGTCAAAAGGAGGTCATCAGCGAAGAGTGCTATCTTATGATCAACCCCACCGAGGCGAGGCCTCGTATTTCTGCCGATTGTCGAATGGCAATCGCCAGGGGCTCCTCCGCATGGACAAAGAGGAGGGGTGACAACGGGCACCCCTGGCGCGAAAAGAAAAAGGGGGGGTGAGGAGCCTGTTAACTCTGATCCGTGCTGATGGCGTCGCATAGGGGGCCATGATTCGCGCAATCATGACCGGGCCCAGGCCTATTTTCTGTAGGACTGCTCTGAGAAAGGACCAGTCGACCCGGTCAAAGGCCTTCTCAGCGTCAAGGGACAGGAGGAAGGCCGGGATGCCCCGACGCTGAGCCTTCTCCACCAGGTGGGCTACTCTCTGGAGATTATCCGCCCCCTGGCGCTCCTGAATAAATCCCACCTGGTCAGGGTCGATTAAGCTGGGGAGATGAGGGGCAAGACGCTGGGTCAGAATTTTTGTATATAATTTAACGTCGACGTTTAACAATGATTTTGGGCGGTATGACGCGCACAGAGTTGTATCTTTCCCTGGCTTAGGTATGAGCTTCGGTCATCGACGGCGTGACAGCATTCAGGTCTGAAAAGGAATTAAAGAGTTTCAGCAGTGGATCCCGCAGCTCCGGGAAGAAGAGGCGATAAAACGCTAGGGTAAGGCCATCAGGGCCTGGAGATTTCCCAGTTGGAAAGCTTTTTAACGCTTTCTGGAGATCCTCTGCTGTGATGGGCTCCTCCAATTGTTTCCTAGTCTGGGGCCCGAGCGGCGGCCAAGGACAAGAGGTGAGAAAGGGATCAATCTGGTCAGCACGTATATCCCCCCGATCGTAGAGAGTAGAGAAGAACCCGCCAAATTCCTGTTGCTTAGCTTGCTCCGAAGTAGCCCATCCTCTTCCCGGCAGGGCAATTTTAGAGATGTGGTTACGGGACACCTGGAGGCGGAGGCGATGCGCCAGCATGGAGCCGACCTTGTTGCCTCCCCCATAGAATTTTTGTTTGAGGGCTAAGAGAGAACGTTCCACCTTATTGACTCTCAAGACTTTAATTTGTATCGTAGTGAGGCAAGCTGCTTCCGTACTTGCCTAGTGGGCGCCCTGTGAGTCTGCCATTCGAGGGCTTTAATATTGCTGGCAAGCTTATTTTCCACCAGACAAGACTCCCTCGTGTGGGCAATGGAAATGGAGGTGATGACGCCTCGCATTGTGGCCTTAAAGGCGTCCCACAGAACATGTACGTGGGTTTCTGGGAGATCGTTGGTGGCGAAGTACGTTTGTATCGCCTGGCGCAATTCTTCCACATCAACCGGGTCCCGGAGCACATGAGGGGGTAGGCGCCACCTGGGAGTGGAGGCGGGATTTCTTCCCAAACCCGTCAGAGTAATTTCTAGGTGGGCATGATCAGATATGGATATATCAGAAATCACGGCAGTTTCTAACATGCGAATGAGAGAATGAGACAGAAAAAAGTGGTCAATGCGTGAATAAGATTGGTGCACATGAGAATAGAATGTGTAATCTTGCGACCCAGGCTGTTTGTAGCGCCAGGCGTCCGTGAGACCCAAGACTTCGAATTCGTGTTTTAGGGCTGCCGACATGGCTCCCGTCCCCTGGAAAGACGAGGCAGTGCGATCGAGACCGGGATCCCACACTAAATTAAAGTCCCCCCCAAGAATAATTGGATTCAGCTCCCGAGAGAGTGAGCTCTGAAGCAGGTTCTGCAAAAATGCATCTTGTGCGTGGTTAGGTGCGTATACATTGAGAAGCGTGAGATGTTTACCCTGCATGAGAAGTGTCAGTTTTAGGAAGCTGCCCTCTTTGTCGTGCACCGTTCGGTTGACTTGCACGGGAGTGCCAGCTTTGAAGAGAATGGCTACCCCGCTGTTTTGGTTTGCGCTGAAGCCCAGATTTGTGTGGGGAATCTAGGGTGGTACATGCACTGAGTGTCCGCTTGCAAGAAATGAGTTTCTTGAATAAAAATGATATCTGGGTCCTGCATAAGAAGGTACCTCCATATTTGTCGCCTCTTGTTAGGGGCATTAAGGCCCTTTACATTGAGGGACAAACACTTAAGGTATGTCATGGCTCACTACATGGGGAGCAGCGCGCAAGCAGGCATATGAGTCCTCACACCCCTTTCGGGCCATTCCCAGTTCCCACCAAGTGGCCCCTCCTAGCGTTGGGGTGAGGAGAGGGGAACGCGATGAGTTTAACTAATAAGCGGTGTCCCCTCCTTCCCACGCCCAACGAAGTCCCACCCCTAGGCACCCCCCAGCGTGCTTGTTGTCCCTTCCAAGAAGTCCAAAAGGGGAGATAGTAGGAGTAAGGAAAGAATTGAAAAAGAGAGAAAAAGATAGAGAGGAACAAGTCAAACATAAGAAAGGCCAACCGGGCCTTAGACTACCATTCCAGTCCAAGAGCGGCCCAGTGGTGTGAACCAGGGCGGCTCTGAGGAAGTCACTCCCCATCGGGACTAAGAGAATGGAGGGGTAGGCCAGTTGAAATAAAGAAGTCGCCGTTGTCCGTCCCCCAGTGGCCGACCAGCCACTCAAGCATCTGTGGGGCACCAGGGCATTCCCCAGGTGCGACTGACAGCCCCCATTTGCCGGTCAGGGTAAGTCCTTCGGACACAGTATTAGTCTATAAATATGAAGATCTCAGGTCATCAGGGGATCCCATCAGTCGTTGTTGGACATTGTGGGGTCTACTTTAGTTAGTAGCGGTGAGGCCCTTCCGTGTAAGATCGATATGGAGCACAGGAGCGAGGGCGGCCCCCTTGACAGAGAGACCTCGATGGGTGTTTGGATCACGAAAGAGACACAGGGCTGTATTGAGAAGATGATGTATAACCCCTCTATCTCCAAGGGGCCACCGCTCATCAAGCAACCTCCAGTTCGGGGCCTGAGCCAGAGGGAGAGGGGGGGCCCGACCCTGAGCCCCCTCCACCCGAGCGTTGTGTGGCTTCAATTGACTTCAGGTGGTGAATAATGTCTTGTTTGGCGTGGAGAGCCATCGCTGTGGCTTTGGAAGAGCGTGTGCGGGGGGGATGAACTTTGGACCACTCTGGCCGCAGAGCAGTCCGGGTCTCCGAGTCTGCAGAGGTGGGGGTGGATGACCTAGGATCAGGCGAAATGCGGAGCAATTGGCATGCCTGCTTGAGGGATCTCAGGGATATGCGCTTGCCCTCCCATTGGGAAATCAGGGCAAATGGGTGGCCCCATTGATATTTGACGTTGGACTCCCTGTCACTGGCTTGAAATCCCTGCGACGGCGTAGAGTGAGCGGGGAGAGGTCCTGAAAGATTTGGATGGGGTGTCCCCCATATGACAGATCTCCAGCGGCTCGTGATGCTCGAAGGATTGCCTCCTTCTCAGTGTAGAAATGCACCCGGGTCAAGATGTCTGGGGTCAGGTCGGCCTTACCGCGCGGGGGTGCCACTCGATGAGCTCTGTCCAGTGTTGGAGGGGAGGCATCATCATCCCCCGCACCGCCTGAAGGAGGTCTGCGACATAGGTCATGATATCTTGGCCCTCTGCCCCCCGTGGGACACCCCTGATGCGGAGGTTATTCCACCGACTCCGATTTTCCAAGTCCTCCTGCTTTACTTGGAGTTCGATATGCTGCTCCTCCAGTGTGGAAACACGGCGCCACAATTCCTCTTGGTCCTCCGTTCTGGTGTCTAGGGTGCGTTCTAGGTCTTCCACTCTTGTGCCGATTTCAGTGACATCTCGCCGGATGTCCGCGAGGCAGGACTTGACCTCCGATTTGAGAGAACTTATTTCACTTTTTATCTTCTGGAGGAAGGTAGACATGAAGGCCTGAGTAATGGGGGCCATCTTGGGATCCTCCAGGCCAGGGGCCGGGACAGACTTTGCCCACAGGTCCACCATGGACGTGTCCCAGGGCGTCGACTGTACCGCAGTTTTCCCCTGTCTGCCGTGTGTCATAACTTGAGTGGGGGGGCCTCCCGATGACAGGCGTTGCTCTTTTTGTCCGGCCCTGGGGCACTCCCGCCTCCGTCGGGGCGCGCCCCTGCCGAAGAAATCCCGAGAGGGGAGTGAGGTGAAATGGTCTCAGAGGTTGGGATCTGCGGTCTCCGTCTCAGGTCCCTAACAGGCTCCAGAAGATATTCCGTGCGGTGGTCTGGGCCCCTCAGAGATCCAGCTTTGGCCAGGGGCCCAGGCTCCCCGGGAGTCCAGTTGCGAGCAAGGGCATGGGACCCCCTTCGGGGGTATGTTCAGTGGTACAAGCGTCCTGTAGGGACCCTTCCCTCCACGAAGGGGTCCACCGGGCTAATTTCCGGGGGGGGGGGTCAGAGAAAGATCAGTTCTGAACAGCGCGGGCAGATCTCAGTCCATGCAGGTGGCTCCAGTGCCCAGCAACCAGTGTCCGGCCCACAGATGATCCGACTTGGGTGCGGCCATCCCCCCCACAATGCACACACGCCACGGTCCAAAGCTGATGAGAGGGGCTCCGCTTCCCCCCGCAGGGCCCCACCGGCTAGGTCCGCCGTCAGTCGCGAGCCCTAGGTCCCAGGAGTGTTTTGACGTAGTGGTGGATTGCAGTTGATGGAGGCACCCCCTTCCGCCGCCAATCCAGGGCCTGGTGCGAGAGTGCAGACGCCCCCACCGCCTCTGTCAGTTTGGGCCCCTTTGATTTCCCTCTTCTCCAGTCAAGCGCCCCCGTTAGTTATTGTCCATGCTGGGAGATGGGTGGAGAGTGGGCCCCCAGTCCTCTCGGGGGCCCCACGTCCCTGCGCCCGCTCCCCCCTCCACTAAATGCACTCTGTCCAGGGGGGGCGGAGGACTGTGTGTTGCTCCTCTTGATGGCGCGCGCCTAGGCCTCCGGCAGCGAATGAGGCCCGTGTTCGGTGGGGGGGGGCCCGGCCCGCTCCGAAGGCAACTGCTCAATCCCCAGACCCAGAGCTACTCCCGGCTCACCAGTCCAGCGCGCCTCCCATTATCTGCGCCCGCCTCACCTCCGGAGTCGCCGCAGGAAACATCAGCTGCTGGTCTCGCCGACCGCTGTCCTCCACCCGGCCCAGGCCCGAGCGCGGCCCGCCACACGGGGCGGCCGCCGGGCCCTAGCACGCCGACCGGAGCTCCCACGGGATGTCAGGACAGCCGCGGGGGAGGCGGGAGGGAGAGAGCAGGTCAGAGGACCCTCGGCGGGCTGCCTCGTATTCGATCGCCAACTTCAGAGCTCCCGCTGGGCGCCGGCCGCGCCAATCCCTTCAGGCAAAATGGGGAGGAGCGCGCCTCTGGGGACCATCCGTCCCGCCCTCGGGTGACTGCCACAATTAGGTCCCCAGTGCCCCTTATCAAGACACACAGGGGGGCACGCTCAACAGATGGGGGGGCTCGATCGCACCCCCGGGCCTCCAATTAGATAAATAAGCCCCCCGGCCGGCCTCCGGAGGACAGAGCTCACGCGACCTGCGTCCTACTCCATCGAGGTCCTGGCCACACCCCAGTATGGTTTAACAAAAGGAGTACTTTTGTTGAAGGAAATAAGTAACAAAAATAATACGATAAATAAGGAGAAAGTAGATGGAATAAAAGAAACTAGAATAGAAATAGGGGTAGAAGATGAAACAAACTATCATAATGAATCAAAGAATGATTCGTCTTTAAATGGGTTAATACAATGGAGATTAGTAATTGTTATGTTTGTATGAAGTTACCCTCATCAGTATCAGAAGGGGTGACATATCACCATATCCCTCTAACATATGGTGTGTCATGTAGTGTTTTATCAAGTTTATTTTATGCAACAGGGAGACTTCAGTATTTTTATTCAAATCTAGATGTAGTTTTTTCAGAATTGCCTATTAGAAATAATATGAATCCAGTAGCTAGTAGTAGGAATGCACAGTTTATTGGTGAATTCTTTTTAACAATGAGTTCAATAGATATAGCTCAGGCACACAAAAATAACTTGACTTGTACATTACGCGAAGAAGAAAAAGAGTTTTTGAATTTAGTAGAAGTAAGGAGATAGGATTTAATAAAGAAAGCTGCTGAACAGAAAACCCATGTACCTCCATGGGCTGAGAAAGAGGGAATTTATGCAAAGGGCGAAGCTCATGCTGCGATGTCCCCAGACTTTGTGAAAAAGGGAAAATTCTGCCTCCATAGATTAAAGACAGATTACAATAAAATTTTCATTGGTTCCAGTGAATGTGAACACAACTTCCTAATTTTAGGCGGGTGGGACTACAAGGGGGAACTGATCCTGTATTTCCAGGTATCTATTATGTTTGTGGGAACAATGCCTATTATAGGTTACCCGCAAGATGGTACGGGAGCTGTTATTTTGGAATAGTTTTTCCAAAAATATACCATGTGTACAGAATCAATAGAAAGTCTAATGGACTAAGACGTAGAAGAAGAGCTAGTTTTTCTGAAATAGTAGGTGATACATTTAGTGCATTGATACCTTCAGTTGGAGTCATTCTAAATTCGCAGAAAATGTGTAAATTATCAACCATAGTTGATCATCTTTCTACAGATACTGCAGGAGGATTCTTAATGATTAACACAGAGATGGTTGCAATAAGGTCTATGGTTTTACAAAATCGTCTTGCTCTTGATATTTTATTGGCAAAAGAAGGCGGAGTCTGTGGTATGTTGAAAATTCAACATTGCTGCACTTATATTCCGTACAAAAGCAAGGAAATTAAGGGGTATATTGGAAATATTACAAGAATGCATAATGACTTGACCCTCCTAATTTTAGGAGGGTGGGGACTAAAAGGGGGAACTGATCCTGTATTTCCAGGTATCTATTATGTTTGTGGGAACAATGCATATTATAGGTTACCCGCAAGATGGTACGGGAGCTGTTATTTTGGAATAGTTTTTCCAAAAATATACCATGTGGACTGAATCAATGGAATCAATAGAAAGTCTAATGGACTAACACGTAGAAGAAGAGCTAGTTTTTCTGAAATAGTAGGTGATATATTTAGTGCATTGATACCCTCAGTTGGAGTCATTCTAAATTTGCAGAAAATTTGTAAATTATCAACCATAGTTGATAGTCTTTCTACAGATACTGCAGGAGGATTCTTAATGATTAACACAGAGTTGGTTGCAATAAGGTCTATGGTTTTACAAAATCGTCTTGCTCTTGATATTTTATTGGCAAAAGAAGGCGGAGTCTGTGGTATGTTGAAAATTCAACATTGCTGCACTTATATTCCGGACAAAAGCAAGGAAATTAAGGGGTATATTGGAAATATTACAAGAATGCATAATGACTTGACCCAGCTGGAGGTTGACGGTGTATGGGGAAAACTAACAAAGAGTATAACATCAATAGGGAATTGGTTTACTGATTTTGGGAAGAGTTTTCTTGGTCAAATAATATTGCCAGTAGTTATAATACCAATAGTTATGATAGTGATGATTACATGCAAATGTTACAGAAGTAAAGGAACGAGAAGGATACATGTAGAAAGGGAAGGAAAAGGAAAGAAATGAAAGAGAGAATATGAAGAAATTCAACTAGAAGAGATGAAAGGAAAATTATATAAAAAGATGAAAGATTTGGAAGGGAAAGAAGTAAATGAAGACATAAAAAGAAAAGAAGGAGAAACTGAGATGTGCTAAAGTTGGCATCTGGAATGGGATGGGTAATTTTGTGATGGCTCAAAATGCCATCAGAGAGGGGATTGATGGAGCAAGGACTCGTAAAGAAAGAGACTTGCTCGGAAGTAATCCTCTCGTTTAACTTATTAACGAATTACTAACAATGTTTCGTAAATAACACGCACCACAGAAACACGTCAATCAATCAATCAGGGGTTTGTTAAAGCGCGACTACTCACCCGTAAGGGTCTCAAGGCGCTAGGGGGGGGGTGCAGGTTCCATCCATCAAGGAGAGGGTCTGTCGAAGAGCCAGGTTTTGAGGTTTCTTGCAAAGATGGGGAGCGATGTCTGTCTGAGGTGGAGCGGAAGGGCGTTCCATGCTTTGGCCGCGAGGAAGGAGAAGGAGCGGCCTCCCGATCTGGTCTTTCTGGTGCGGGGGACCACGGCGTAGGAGAGCTGGGCTGATCATAGGGTCCTTTGGGGTGCGTGGAATTTGAGTCGGCTGTTCAGGTATGCTGGTCCGGTGCCGTGGAGGGCCTTGTGTGCGTGGGTGAGCATCTTGAAGGTGATTCTCGCCTCGACAGGGAGCCAGTGGAGTGTGCGCAGGTGCTGGGAGATGTGGCAGTGTTTTGGCAGGTTGAGGACCAGTCTTGCGGCGGCGTTCTGGATGTTCTGTAGCTTGCGGGTGAGGTTTTTGTTTATTCCGGCATAGAGTGCGTTGCCGTAGTCGAGTCTGCTGGTGACCAGGGCGTGAGTGACGGTCTTTCGGTGTTCGAGGGGGATCCACGTGGGTTAGTGAAGCTTGTGTATGTGTTTTACTAATGCTATTAACACGGATAAAGGACTAAACAGCATTAACTTGAAATCTTTACCGCGCATGCGTCAACTGCATCTACGCAGTATGACGGAATAAGGCTTGGAGAGAAATTCTTGCGCATGAGCAAAAAGCACTAAAATGGCGTCTTTAAGACCCACATGCATGGCACCTGCTTAGCCAGAATGAAAGCAAGCTATTTTACTAATGCGGGGAAAGTATTAATAAGTAAAGGGGGTTAGAGTAGAGATGGGTGGTATACAGTGTGTGTCTAAAGGGAGTATGCAGTTCCTATCTGGATGTGGGGGAAAGACAGGTCTTTCTTCATGATGCCCTCACACACCCCGAGAGGTGTCATGCTTCATCATTGGGCTGGTTGCCCCTCGTCAGGCCGGCGCTGCAATGCCTGACGGGCTCCCGAAATAGGGGCTCTGTCGGGGATCTTTTGAAGAAGCCGTTAGGTGCGTGCGGGTGTGGGGGCTGGGTAGTGCACGGGGGTGAAATAAGTAAAAAGGTCAAGAGCAGTCCTAGTAGAATCAAATTTTAATGTATTAGGTAGCTCTAGCCTAGTTAAAAACTGTGCGTGTGCCCGTATGTGGGAATAATGTTCCTAAAGGGCTGTCAAATTAGTGAAGGGTCAACATGTTTCGTGCCTAATCTGCCCCTAAAGGGTCAATTGGCACTTCGTCAGGACCGAGAAAGCTGAGTATAAAAAGTGCACTACCGTCTGGTATTAAGATTCTGTATCAAAGATTACCAGATGCGGTAGGAATTCCCTAGTAGACTTGTACTGGGGAGTACTGTAGACCTGTGGGAAATGGGAGAAAAGAGGGGAAGGTACAACCAAGGGAAAATGCAAGTAAAATGAAAATCATTATAAGTCAAAACATAAGCCAACAATGTGGCTACATGGTTATGAGAATACGGTAAATATTGCTAGCAAACAACCTGGCACTTACATGATTACACGTGAGTAGTGGTTAAAGCATAATTAGTGCCTAAACTCATGTGCCTGGCAAGTGACGAATAAATTAACCGTACGCAGAGTAGCGTGAGCATTCATACTTAAACGGCTTGAAGGAGATACTGAATCTCTCCTAGTTGAAGTGCGATAAATTATACTTTAAAAGGTGCCTCAAATGTCAATAGATCCCCAACTATGGAACAGCGCTAAGTGGGGGACATGCGTAGCCGGGCGAAAACATTGTCGTGATAATCGGATACGAGAATTGAGGTCCGAATTGTATCGCAAATGCAGGTCGATGACATGAACTAATCGTAATCAAGTGGGGAAGTGCCGTGTATAAATGATGTAGGAAAATTGCCGACAACATGAAGCCAAAAAATTGGATACAATGAACAGGGAAGCTTAGGTTAGAAAAATGTGCGCGGTGATGGCCGAGCGTAATCTGGACTGCCAGCGCGGGGCAATCGTATTTAGCTGATGAAAGGCCCAATTGGCATTGGCAGCGAGCGGCAAGGTGCACGACAAACAGCAAGCTACTTGATCACACATGCAAACAAGAAGTGGTGAAAAACTCACCCCTAGGTACAAAGTCTAAGGCTGACGGGGATGATCAGAGCACGTCGTTGCTCCGATAGCTGAAAGGAACAGGCAGCGGGATCAGACAACGGTAACAGTAGCAAATGCTTACCGGTCATGTTGAACATGGAAGTGCAGCATATACTCACAGGTGTAGGCAGTCAACTGACAATCGTCCTACCCTTGCTCCGGGCCCCGTGAGGACAACTTCCGGTAGTCGGCTTTTTATAGTGAGGTCTAGCGTGTGGAAGCGTAGCGGCCATCTTGGAACGGGGTTGTTAAAAAACTTTATTAAGGTGACAACCGCTAGTGTATATTACTAATAAATGGAATATGAGCACTGGTAAGGTGTGAAATTACTTCTAGTGGGCTCAACATTTGGTTGATAGGTTACACCATGCGGCAGAGTGTTATTGCCAGCTAGTGGATAGGTAAAATACATGAGTGGAGTATGCTAGTAAGAACTGCTGGGTATCTAGAGAATTAAAAACTAAAATGACCAAGGTTATGACTTGCAGTGCAAGTAAGAATTAGTTAAGTTGACTGCCTAGCCTCAAGAGGCTAATCCCCAATGGATAGTCAAGTGCAGCGTTGATGTGCATGTGTATGAGTTATTACAGTTTCATTCCTGTCAGCCCAGGGGAGTGCCAAAGGTGCACATGGGAACGACACTATGGACAACGACCACAGAATACTTAAGACTAGGGTTGATGAGTCTCAGTCAATGTCACATGGTTAGAGAGGCAACAGGTAAAGGGGGTACACAAACCCACCTGTGGAGATGGAGGTAAGTGAGTGTTAGCAGTATGGAAAGAGGTGTATGGCAATCAAATGCTCAACTGTCGCAAGAGTAATTGGTCAGGTGCATAAAGTTCTCGGCAGAACTGCCAGGAAAGGTCTTAGCCACTTGAAGAAATGATTAACTTCCCGAAGACTGGAGTGCCTAGGCCAGTCAAGGTCATCAGTAGATTGAAGAAATGATACAGTGCACATAGGCCAGCACACAAAGAAGAAGCATTGTCACCAGTTGCTTAAAGAAGTTAAACAGCTATACAGCCTCTCAGGTGTAAAGGCCTATCATGATACTCAAGCTGAGAAGGATGTAACGATGCAGAGCCCATACAGATAGGTTGCAGCTGTGAGCAGCAGGCACAATGGCCTCTCATATTCATCAGTTGCAGAGGATGAAGCATCCCAGCTCTTATAGCTTTACACAAGGGAGCAAATTGGTAGACTGAGCAATGTTTTGCAGCTCCTGGTCTCTCCAAGCTAGGCTTCAGTGGGGCACATATTGCAAGATGCGCACACCAAATTTTGGGATACATTTACTAATGTTTGCCTAGTTGTTCTCTGTTACACACAGTCTTGGGCTCCAAATGCAGACTTTTATTATGTGCGGTATTGTATCGCACTAGCCAAATGTCCACACAAAACTTTAGTAACCCCTTGGTCTTTGGAAAAACAGCCTGTACTCCAATACGTCAGACTATCTACCTCCTGGTTCTTTCACTTCTCAGTTTCTTCTCAGAAGTAGAGGTATGGTTGTTGGAAGTGATACAGCCTCACCTTCCTGTACCCTGGTGTACAAAATTACTCAACTAAAAAGTGGAACACTTGGCTTGTTGGAAGGTGGATCCTATAGCCATCATCGGGACAGTCAACTTGACCAAACATGTTCTATGTTTATACCAAAGCTATGGGGTGAACGCATCACAGTGAAGTGCATTCTTCCTTTGGTTGGATCAGCTTCATGACAACACTCCTCCCTTCCATTTGAGAGTTTCAGGTAGACAGTTCCTTCTCTCAGCACAAAGCACATCATACAGAAGGGTGAGTGAACCCATGTCTTCCCCTGGGGGCCCATACCCAGTCCAGGATTCCAGACCTTAGTTGATGTCCTACTGAGGCTTGATCTATCTGATCTGGTTCATTTTCAGTATCTTGCAACAAAAATCCATTCCTCTGGATGAGGACTGAAAGCCAGATACTGCATTTTACTTTACAAATAATTCCTTTCAGAGGGGGAATCTAAGAGTAGCTCAGGTGGACTTGCACAGAGAGGAAATACAACAAACCATGGCTACTATTAAGGCTATGAAGTACCCCACTACATACTTTAGAACTATGTTGGTGGAAAATATTCTATAATGAGTAGTCATCAAGAGACATGTTACATGGATCTTTTGAAAAGGAAAACATTTGGGGTCTGACAGAACAATAAATTGAGAATGTCAGTGGACAGAGAACCAAGCAAGTACTGATCCAAAACGCATTCTTGTGCTCTGTTTAGTTTAAAAAAAGGTGTCACTCGCAAGAGACTGCAGAAAATCTGAGATAATTTCCATCTGACTAGACAAGGTGTGTGACTACAAACCAGCGATTACTCTTGTATCCCTTCTCTCCTACCCCTATACCTTCTTCACCCTTCTTCATTGACAATGTTGAGTGCAGTCTTTTAAGACGTGTTTGGCACTGTCGAAAGGGGAGGAGACTGGGGTGTTTCATGTAATTCCCAAAACAAACTTCAGATCTACAAGTTGGTGCTGACTTGAGTCTGACACTGAGGCACTGTTTGATGAAAGATCAGCTGTCATTTTTAATGATCTCATCACTCCAGGATTCAATTTAGTCCACAAAAACAAAAAGACAAAAAGGGGGCATGTTGCCCTGGTTTACTCTATTGATTTAACTTTCAAGATACATAATCACCTCATCTATTTCATTATTGCAGCAGTTCAACACCATCAAGAATGCAATAGCTCATTAGGCATTACACTTACAAACCCTAGCATTTAATATACTCCTTATTAGTGACTTCAATATTTTGATGAATAGTTACATAGTGGTTAATTTGTAAAATAAAAGCAGAGCTGGTGCTCTAGTCTGGAGAGTTTTGACCAGCCATTTCTTCTGTTACTGTTGCCTAACAAAGAACCAACAAACCCTGCAAATGGGCCGGGATGTGGTGTAATGGCTAGAGCTGCCAACTTCGGATTTGGGGGAACCAGGTTTGAGTCTCGGCGTTGGCTCAACATCTTGTGATTCTGGGCGAATCACTTAATCTCCCTCTACCCACCAAAAATGAACGTGTCCTTAACTGGTGCTCAAGCGCCGATGTTGATGATTAAGTGCCGGTGCTGAGCACCAGAAACCAATGGCTCAAATTAAGAACTGCAGTTATGATAACAGACTTGCAAGACTTGTAATATATCAAATTAAAAACATGAACGCACTTTCTCAAGTTGTCCAAAGTCCTAGATAGACAGCAGGCCGAACAATTGAAATGATTTTCACATACATCATGCAACATACCAATATCAGGATACAGTCACAAGTAAGGAAAACAATGCCTTCCTACCTCTGCAAAAACAGACCTGGTAATTCCAAAATTCCCAAACATCAGAACTAAACAAATATCAAAACCAAGTCAGAATCTCAAAAAGCTCAATGAGAGAGAAATGTTAGAAATGGTCAAGCATCATGACCCATAGTAGCACCCACGGATCTGTAATTAGCCTACACAACTGGTAACTTTGGGCCTCATTACGATGGCCATCATACCAGGTATCTCCGTCCGCCATACAACAATAGCATTTTGACGGCTGGGGGTCCAAAACACCAACCGCCACGGTCCCAACAGGCGATCTGTATCCGACCTCCTGTCGGACCTCCCTGTAATCCCAGATTTGCGGCGGTGCCTGTCAGGCACCACCGTAGGCATTACAATATCCCTTTCCGCCAGTTGTTCTGCAGCGGTCAACCCACAGCAAAACGGATTGGGAGTCCTGTAGCGGGCCCCCCTAATGCCCTGGGCCATGGACATAGGCCCTGGGGGGCACCGATGGTGCCCCCTACACCATGTGGTAGGCACTGCATGGTGCCTGCCACGTAGTGCAGGGATATGTGTGGGGTGTCTCTTTTGGCAAGTGCTGCAGAGCGCAGCACCCGCCACAATGCAAAACATGGGCAATGCGACCGGCACTGTGGCGGTCGCATCCTAATTTGCCCTGTGGGACCGCCGCCTTGTAGGCGGACGGTCCTAAATACGATTGGATGGTGGACGGACAAAATTCCGTCCCCCATCCTAATGACCCTCTTTGTTTCTAGTGTGTCACTGCTACAATATTCTGTGAAACATTTTGTACCTCAGAATTCATATTCATATAAAAATCCAGATTCATGGTTGACGGAGGTGCAAGATAAAATTCAACCTCATATTGGCAAACTATCGAAAGTCTTTTTATTCCCTCACAATGTTAATAATAAAGATCAACATTCTGTTTGAAAATTTATTTTTTGAACCATAGTAATTATGGGTTTTGTGAAATATTGGCAGGTTAAACGTGTGTGAAAACACCAGGTATTTATAGGAACATGCAGAATTCGGTACAGTATGCACCAAAGTCTGCATACTACTCCCCAAAAGCCATAATTGACTGTTTATCGCACCTGATTAATACCGACTATGGAGTTGAAAAAATATCATACCGGCCACTCTAGGAGGCCTTTGAGTTGCAAGATTACACGAATGTTTTTGTAGTTTTCAGTTTTTAATAGCTCATTAAACTATGATATTTAAAGAATGGTTCACTGAAATGTTCTTTCCTAGGTCGAACAAGGTTAAATTCTGCACAAACAGTGCAGATGCAGTGAATGCATACCATGGGTGCACTAACTCTGCTTACCCGCTGTAGGGTAGGCCCACACAGCCTAATTCCAAGAAAAGAGCACTATAAAAAAAACTCACAGCATTAAGCCTTGTACAACTTTCCTTCCGCTTTTTCAGCAGGAGAGGTACCAACTAATCATTACACTGAAAACCACACTAAAAACCACAAAGTAACACTGATGGAATCTTGGCTGCAAGGGCCTTTATTAACGTTTCAGGCTTTTGGATTGTCTAGCCTGTTCCACATTTAATGCATAACTCTTACGGAGATGCTCTGAATAATAATTTAGAAATGTGGAACCCTATAGATCCTAGCTCGGGCAAGTTACAAAGCACATTTGGCCTGGCCACCCAAGGTTCAACCTTAGACTACCTAATGGTTTTGTTACCTTTCAAAAATGTTGTCTGTGACATTTTAATTAAGTCTTTTGGTTTTAGTGATCATGCTGCTGATGGAGCAAGGTTTCATAAATGAAACTTGCTTGGATGCAATCTTCCTCACAGTATTAATTTATTAAAACTTGTATTGTAAATACTAAACCATTGCATACACCAATATGAAAGGGACAGATGCTTGCCTATGTGTTCTACTAACGAATAACGCTTGTTCCTAACCTAAAATGGCCGCTAAAGCGCGGGAACTTCTCTGCGCATGTCGCAACCTGATCACATGGTGTGACGTCTTTCTTTGCTTGGTGGGAAATTTCTGCTTCTGCGCAGTGTGTCTTAAAATGGCTGCTTAATGTTTTCACATGCTTCAGCTTGCTCTCGTGTCATTACTAAATTGTCGCTTCTTAACGCTATTAATGCGGGATAGAATTTACAATTAAATGGGATTAAAAGTAGGGAAAGTGGGTATACAGTGAAACGTTTTATTTGTGATTTTAATATTTTCTTCTTGCACTTTTAGTAATTCGGAAACTTGGGCCTGGGTTGGTGACTTGAAACTCGAGAGACAGATGGTTCTGCGCATGTGTCCTGTATGACTGCCAAAATGAAGTCAACTTGGACGTCTCACAAGGCCACGACCTATTGGCCGAAGAGGATGTTCTACATGTGCTATACTGTTACATTTGATACATTTACTGCAGAAATTGTATAAAATTTGTCGTGAGACGGGTGGGAAATAAAGTGAATGTATTAATTTGAAGGGGTGGGAACCTAGAAACAATAGGCTTCACAATTTATGCCAAATTTGTCATGGTGCGAGAATCCACCTCCTGTCCCTGCCCAATCAGAAGTAGTGGTCCCATATTTTAGCAACATTAAGGGGAGGTACATGGGCGTAGAAAGGTATAATAGAATATAGCATTAGTAATTAGCTAGCACACTCTCACAGAACATACAGAAGAGCTCCAGGCTGCCATGCTGATCGGTTGCTGACTGAATCCCTGTCCAGAAGAGGTCCTGAGGAGGGGGCGGCGGAGTCCATTAGACGGGGAAATCGAGGAGAGACCGAGTACCAGAGAGGGGAACGGCGCAGGCGTCGTTATAGAGAGGTCACCAGTCCTGTCCTGATCCTGAAGGAAGTCTTTGCTCTTCATCCTTCCTGGGTCCTATTCTTTTCAACTCCTTGGCTAAGGGGCTTGGTTCTCGCATTTAGGTAACTATATGCAACCTTTTAGTTGCGCTGCTGTCTCTATCCTCTCTTTTCCTTAAACACCGTCATTTATTAGAAATAATTATTCTATGCTTTCACGTGGGTATTCTGATCAAATACTGTGTCTTTCCTGTATTTTACTCTGCTAAAAACTTTAGATAAACAATTTAAAACTTCCTGACTCTGTGGTCATTTCAGGATTATGTATTATAGTGAATGTCACTCATTTTAAATTTCCCAATTAGCAAAGGGATCCATTGGTAAGTTATTACTCTTCAATCAGAAGGTAATTGGTAGCAGGGATTTTGATAAAAGAGTATATCTGACACCCAGCGTAAGTATTAGCGTAGTATGAATGTATGGGCCCAAGTGAGTATATGGTGTATGAATGCTGTTTGCTAATATCGCGCTGGATCAGAATTCTGGTAATCAGAGGATGGTTACCGTTTGTTAATTGGGTAATGAGAATTTTATTTTGTATTTTTATGAACTAACATCCGCTTATTTTTGAGTATTGTTTTATGTTGTCTAGAATACCCCGGGGTAGGTAAAAAGAATAGCGGGTGGCAAGTAGAAGCCATACTGCAGTGAGGTTATCTGTCAGGCAGAAATAGTACTGAAAAGTTAAGCAGGGCTATCAGTACTTGTTAGGGACTCTATGTGCGTAAGTATAGCAGAGGGAGTACGCTGGTAAAAATTTGATGTTATATCACCTAGAAAGGGTAACATTGAAGAAGTAACAGGTATTTCGGAAGCTTGTGTGAAGAGTAAACGGAAGGGTTTTACTCGTAGTGTATGTTTTAGTAAACGGAAGGGTTTTACTAAATGTGTGAGAGAAACTATTTTTCCAGAATTAGAAAAACTGGCACGATAGCGAATGTTTTATGTTGTTACTGAATTTTAATTAAGAACTGTAGAAGAAATACGTTTTTGCGTAAGATTTTTGTAAAGGGAGGGTCAGTTGCCGGAGAGGGAGCTGACGCCACAAAAACGCCGCGCTGGGATTGGTTGGATCCGCGGGCGTGGGAAAACTCTTGAAAAGGAGAGGTCAGTAGTCAGGAGTAGTACTGACGTCAGAGGTGCCGCGCTGGGATTGGTTGAAACAGCGAGGGACAGAGAAGCGCAGATTGTAAAGGAGGGGTTGACAGGAGAAAGTCACCAAAAGGCCGCGCAAGGATTGGTTCAGAAATAAAAGTTAGCAGAAATTTGATTGGTCAGAATTATAAAAGCAAAATTCTTAGCGGGTAAAGGATTGCATGTTAAAACGCGATCCGACTTTAATAGAAAATCGTCCAGATTGGAGATATTTAGGCTTTAAAGAATATAATTTTATACATCGGTATTTGCCAAAGATGTACGGAGAAAAGAAAAAGATGTCAGTTTTACAAAAGATTAAGAATTATTTCAAAAGGACAAACCAATCAAAACTAGGGAAGGAATTATTATTCCCCCAGCCAAACGCCCGCATCATTCATGATGATGAAGAGAGGTTATCATACTTGTGTATGGATAGAGAATTGGAGAGAATATACCAAAAATGACGGGATACTAGTATTTCCCGAGAATGGCACGTTCAATGGGCGAATTCTTCAAAATTTGAGACAAAGGATGAATGATTTAGAACCTAGACCCAGATTAACTCAATACGAAGCTTTAGAAGAGTGGGAAACTGAGGCATTTGAGCGTGATCGATCTCGAAGTAATGGGAGGTATCCAGGATTATTTCCCAGATATTTACGTGAGACTAGGGAAGGTCAGATGAAGCAATGGAGAAGGGCAATGCTTGCTGAGGGATTGTATCCATTATTCACAAAAGGAGAGAAATCAGGAGGCAAGTGTACAGAAAAGACCAAACATTTAATGAGACATGAAGATTCAGAAGATGTTTATGGAGGAAATGTTGAGGAACCCCCCACCCTATCAGGAAGGGACAAGTGGACTCCCTCCTAGTGCACCACCACAGACTCCCATAATACCACAAGTATTGCATGAATTCACCCCAACTAGAATACTTCATGATAAAGAAAAAGAAGCCCTAGAAAAGACCAGAGCAGAATTAGTAAGGAAAATAACCCAGATAAAAGTACATCCTGATTCACTGACTATTCCTGTGACCATTGGTCCAGTTGTGCCATTATATGGTACGCAAGGGAATTGCCCTCCATTGATACCCGCACCCACTCCCATGAATACTCCTGTGAATCCTCAAAAACCTGAAGCTCCAGTCATAATTGAGGATCAATTTAGTGATTGTGACTCCACAATATCTCTCATGGACTTACCTGTCAGAGGTCCAGTAAAGGGTACTCCTAGAAAAGAAATACCCGAGTGTTCAAAGGATGTAAGTTTAGTAACTTCATCAGGGACCAAAAGTGCTACCATAGTAACACCTGAAGCCTTAGAAAGGTGGGTACAAGGATCAGATAAAATGTGCACACCTCCAAAAATACTGGACATTCAGAAATTAAAAGTCGAATTAGAAGAAATGATAGCAGGAAATGTAGGAGTAGAACGTTTAAATACCTATGATGAGGAAGAATTATTGTTCCTGTGCCGAAGTATTACCAGAAATGCAAGGTTATTTCATGAAAAACTGTCCAATCTAGCCCTACAGATGGGAATAGAAATAGGGAGATCAAAAGTATTACAGAAGCCCTATAGAGCAGAATTCTCAGACAAAGATTTAGAAAATATGAATGCCTCTGGAAGAAGACTGCAAATAAGAGAATTAGTTAGTTTTGCAAAAGTGGGGAGACCTAAATAAGTGGAGAACTAGGTGGGCCAAGAAAAAGGAAGAAGCTCGATCAAGTAGAACAGCATCCGAATATGTGATGAAGGAGACAGAAAAGGCTGACAAATTGTACCCGATGCGAGAAGTTGCAGGAGGAGGTTATGTACATGTCCCTTGGAGCAGACAGGATATTTTATCATTTACGAATGATTTTCCAAAGCTGAGAGAAAAGCCAATTGAATGATACAAGCAGGTTGAGAGGTTTGTGAAAGTATCAAAGGTATTGTTGAAGGATTTGGATGGTCTGTTTGACATAGTGGTACCTGCAGATTTATGGACAGATTGTAAGATCACAGTAGATTGGCCAAGTGATGAGTATCCCAGAGATCCAAAGACAGGTGCCCCGTCAAGTGACGTGATGAAAAAGTATCAGCAGGAAATAACTTACCTGAAAGGGAAAATACCCCCAAAGGAAACAGATTGGGTCAAAATAGATCGAACTACCCAAGAAGCCAGTGAATCAGTTCATTCTTATTATGAGCGCCTCTTACAGGTGTTCAAACAGTACAGTGGGTTTGAGGACATTGGAGACAAGAACATGAGTCAGTTTGTGTACCGATTCGTGTACGGTTTGAAGCCCGAGATTTGCCAGATGATTAAGCAGGATATGCTTTGCTGGCAAGGGAAACCGATTGATGAAATTTTGAAATATGCAAAATATTGTGGGGATGATATTGAGGACAGGCACAAGAAATTGCAGGAAAAGGTAATGTGGGCACAGGTGAAAATGGCTGAGAAACAGGGAATTAACTTAGACAATCCCAATGAAACTCAAGGAAAAGATTCTGGAACGAATGGTGATTCTGGGAATGGTGGAAGAATGAAAGGACGAATGAGTAGAGAAGAGGCTAAAAAGAAATTTCCTTGTCATGGATGCGGAAAATTGGGGCATTGGAAGGACGAGTGTAAAATGATTAGAAATAATAATGGCCCAAATCAAAATTTAAATTCACAGACGCAGAATGACTCACAGCAGGGGGTAAATCCTCAGAGTCAGTTACCACCTCCACCTGTTCAGGGTAATGTAAGCAGAGCAAAGCACGGTACAGACATCGGATACCCAGGAGGAAGTGGTAAGAATGATTATATGACCTCACAGTTTCTTTTGCAGGATGATTTCTGTAGGTTCGATGCATGACGGTGCCTAGGAGAGGGGGAAAAGGAGTGCGTACTTGGCGCATCCTTACAGGTAGATCAGTCAGGTCCATATGTTGAAGGAAATGTAAAGGGTAATGATATTACTTTTCTTTTGGACACTGGTGCTACCAGGTCTACTGTGAGAACAGCAGATGTCCCAAACCTTCCTCTCTCTGTTGAAGATATCCAAGTAGTAGGTGTTGCTAACCAAAGGATTAGAACACCTCTTACCGAACCAATGGAAGTTAAAATCGGAAACTTCAGAGAAATGCACCAATTTGTAGTGTGCGATTCTAGTCCAGTAAACTTATTAGGTAGGGATTTATTGTGCAAAATGAATTGTACAATTTTCTGCACACCGGATGGTGTGGCAGTTCAGACACCTGACGAAGATCATGTATATAAAATTATGGTTGCAAAACAAGGTACAGAAGTAGATGAGATGTTTTCAGTACTAACAAAAGACGAGTTTCCAGAAGAATTAAAAGGTACAGTAAACCCCATAGTATGGGATTTCACAGGAAAAGAAGTAGGACTCATGGCTAAAATAGACCCAGTTAAAATCACTGTAAAAGAAGGTGTGATTTTCCCCAATACCAAACAGTACAAAATGAGCGCAGAAGTAAAAGCAGGTGTCATTGAAGAAATCAACCGGATGGTTGAACAAAACATACTGAGGGAAGTAATGAGCAGTCCATGTTATTCACCAATAATGGGCTTGAAGAAACCTAGCGGAAAATATAGGATTGTTCAAGATCTGAGGAAAATTAATAAGATTGTGGAACCATGTTGTCCTATAGTGCCAAATCCTGCAGTAATTCTGTACCAGATCCCTTGGAGTGCAGGATGGTTCACAGTAATTGATTTGTGTCAAGCATTCTTTTCAATTCCATTGCATCCAGACAGCCAATATTTATTTTCATTTAAATTCGAAAACAAGGTCTATGTTTGGAATCGTGTTCCTCAGGGGTACACAGAAGGTCCTTCCATTTTTAATCAGATATTGAAAAAGTGCCTTGAAAAGCTAGTGATGCCAGGAAGCTCAGTCTTAGTGCAATATATCGACGACTTATTAGTAGCGTCGAACACCAGAGAGGACTGTGTTGTTGATTCCATAGCACTCTTAAACCTTTTTGCAGAGGAAGGGCATAAAGTCTCACCTGAAAAATTACAGTTCTGTACCACAGCTGTTAAATACTTGGGACACCAAATTGAGAGGGGAAAAAGAAGAGTAACCTCTGAAAGAGTAGCATTAATAAAAAGAATGCAAATGCCTGTAACTCAAAGACAAGTAAGGATGTTCCTAGGAATAGTAGGTTACTTTCGACAATGGATACCAAGTTTTTCAATGCTGGCTAAGCCCTTGATTAACATGACCAAAAAGAAAGCAAAAGACCCTGTTGTGTGGGAGGATGAAAGTGTAGAAGCCTTTGTAAAATTGAGAAACGCCCTTTGTTCAGCACCTGCCTTAGGCATGCCTGATTATAAAAGAGAAGTCGCATTATTCTGTCATGAAAGAGAAAATTGTGCACCTTCTGTCCTAACTCAGAGACACGGATTAGACAGACGTCCTATAGCATATTTTTCTGCTACATTGGACCCTGTAGCAGCCGCATTGCCAGGATGCTTGAAAGCAGTGGCAATCAATCAATCAATCACAGAATTTGTAGAGCGCACTACTTACCTGCGAGGGTCTCAAGGCGCAGGGGAGAGAAAGGGGGGGGGGTGCTGCTACTGGTCGAACAGCCAGGTCTTGAGTAGCCTCCTGAAGGTCAGCAGGTCTTGGGTCTGTCGTAGGCTTAGTGGAAGGGTGTTCCAGCTCTTGGCGGCTAGGTGTGAGAAGGATCTGCCGCCGGTGGTTGTTCTTCGAATGCGAGGGACGGTGGCAAGGGAGAGGTCGGCGGAGCGGAGCTGGCGGTTGGGGACGTAGAAGAAGAGTCGTCTGTTGAGGTAGGCAGCTACTTGTTTGAGCATTGAACAAAGTGAGTCAATTGTGATGGGACATCCTGTAAAAGTCTATGTTCCACATGCAGTTGTGATTCTGTTGACAAGAACCCGAACTCAGCATCTTACTCCTAGTCGGCTGACTAAGTATGAGAGAATAATAATGGGTGCTGAGAATGTGATCATGGTAAGGTGTACAATAATAAATCCAGCTACCTTACTACCAGAACCATATCATGAGACAAATAAAGATGACGAAGAAGATGAACATGATTGTGTACAGATTACAGAATTATGCACAAAACCTCGCCCAGATATTGAGGAACAGCCTCTTAAAAAGCCAGACAGGGAGCTATTTGTTGATGGTTCATGTCAGAGACATGAAGACGGTAAACTAACTGCTGCCTATGCAGTATGTGAATTAACTGGAATAGTCGAAGCATCCTATTTACCAGGAGTAAAATCTGCACAAGTAGCTGAATTGATTGCACTAATAAAAGCATGCAAAATTGGGAGGAATCAGAGAATAACCATATTTACTGATAGTTAATATGGTTATGGGGTTGTGCATGATTTTGGCCAATTATGGATGCAGAGGGATTTCATGACTTCTTCAGGATCCCCCATAAAAAATGGACAATTTGTAAGGGAATTGCTAGAAGCAATACAATCACCAAAAGAATTGGCTGTGGTGAAGTGTGCCGCACATCAGTCAGGAGATGCCTGGGTGGTAGTCGGCAACAGATATGCTGATCTGGTGGCTCAATATTGTGCAAAGACCAGAACATCAGTCAATAAGAGGGTGGAAAGAATGGGAATCAGCTGCCAACTTATGCTGTTTATGCCACCTGAAACTTGGAATGAAGTGAAAAGATTGCAAGATGAGGTTGATGAAATTGAAAGGAATTTGTGGATCAAAGTAGGTTGTTCTCAAAGAAGAGAGGATGAAGTATGGGTCAGTACAGATGGTAGACCAGTCATGCCAGATTGTTTACTCACAAATGGCCAGAATGTATCATGGAGACACACACATAGGGAGAGATGCAATGATTAGGCTGTTCAGACAAAATTGGTACAATCCCAAATTCAGAGCTGTTACAGAGAGTCTTTGCCAGAGATGTTTAATTTGTCAAATGCATAATCCAGGCAGGAAAACGATAATTGGGTTTGGGAAGATTGGGAAGGCAGAGGGTCCATTCATAAGACTCCAGTTCGACTTCATACAGTTACCACCATGCAGAGGGCTGAAATATGTACTAGTCATAGTATGTCTGTTTTCAAAGTGGGTGGAGGCTTATCCAACTAGGAGAAATGACAGCATTACAGTTGCAAAACTGTTACTACGAGAGCTCATACCTAGGTTTGGTTTCCCAGTATCTTTGGAATCAGATAGAGGAAAACATTTTAACAGCGAAGTGATCCAGATAATATGTGAAGCATTTCAAATCAAACAGAAACTGCATTCTGCATATCGCCCAGAGGCTTCTGGAGTGGTTGAACAATTGAATGGCACTATAAAATCGAGGTTGGGAAAAATGTGTGCATCGACATCATTGGAGTGGCCTGATGCATTGCCACTTGTCTTGATGGGACTCAGAAGCATACCTGACAGAACGACAGGATTGAGCCCACACGAAATTATGATGGGAAGAGCAATGAGACAAACATGTTCCCACAAACAAACTGGTGAATATATCTGATGATATGGTGCTTGACTATTGTAAAGGATTGGCTGACCTAGTGCGTTCTGTCTCTCACCAGGTTGGAGAAGATGCAGTTTCCAGGCAGCCTGAACTAGAACATGATCTGAATCCTGGTGTTTGGGTGGTAGTGAAGAATCACACCAGAGAAACGTGTCTATCACCCAGGTGGAGCAGACCTTGTCAAGTCATATTGACCACCAATACAGCAGTGAAGTGTGCAGGATTTCCGAATTGGATTCACGTAAGCCACACAAAGAGAATACCAGACCCTGAAGAAAAGAATCCTCAGACAACGCCAATCACTGAAGAAGCTGAAGGTTGCCCAGCTGAAGAATCTCAGGCTCGAGGTTCAAGAGAAGCTGACGGAGAACAACCGAGCACAAGTCAGGATTGGATACCAGTGGTAGAAGTTCCTGAGGTTTTCCATCAAACGAGAAGTCAAACAAAATTGAAAGAAATTGAAGAAGATCAGATAGGTGAAGAAGTTCAGGATCAAGAAGACAAGCCAGTAAAAGATCCTGAACCAAATCAGATAGGGAAAGAAAACTGGACTCAAAACAGTAAAGATTTAATAGACTTTGAACAGGGAGAGACAGGTCTAGAAGAAGCAGGTCAGAATCAGTTAGGTCAAGAAGAAAACACAGAAGAAAAAGAGACTGATACAAATGAACAAGAAGAAATAAACAAAGAACAAGGTCAAAATTTTGAAAGTCATAGTGGAGCTACTGAAGAGAAACCAATCAGACCGGAAAAAGAACAAAAGAAAGAAGTAGTAATCAAAGAAAACGAAGCAGTACTAAGCAGTGAACATAACGAGATATCTGAAGACGAAAATAAAGAAACAGTGCCAAGAAAGAAAACAAGAAAAGGAGATCATTGGCCAAGTGTCATTAAAAGAGTGAAATACCACATAACAACCAGAAGTGAAGATCCAGATCAAGTGCCTGAAGTAACAAGTCAAACTGAACAAGAGAAAAAATCCGGAAAAAGAAAAAGTAAAAGATTGAGACTCGTGAATAACAAATTTAAGGGTCCTGACTGGACTTATATCATTCTTGAAGACTTTGAAAGCTCAGAATCAAGTGACAGTGGTGGTGAAGGAACAAGTGCAGAACTAACGTACGAAAAAGAAACAAGACCACCCTGACTAAGCAAAAGAATCCGCTGAAGAAAAGGAATAGAGATAAGAAGAGCAATCTTCCTTGTCGAAAAATGCCTGATGATAGAGTTACTGGGAGACTAAAACGAAAATGTTGTAGAAGATGCTGTGCAATTTGCATATGTAGTCTAGTATTGGTGCTTATAGTATGGTTAGTCCTGATTGTAGCAGTTCCTTACCTGATGATAATAGATAAAAAGATCAATAATGAAACTGTAGGGAGGACAGCAAACATGAAGGGAAATAGAGTAGGGCTAATGGCAGAAGATGAGGCAGAAATTCATCATGAGATAGCTGATAACGACACTAGTTTAAATGTTTTCACAAAGTTATTGTTTCAGTATGTAGACACCATGGAAGTTAGTAATTGTTATGTCTGCATGAAGTTACCTGAATCAGTAGCAGAAGGATTAACATACCATCACTTACCACTGACATATGGCATTTCATGTAGCGTATTAACCAGTTTATTTTATAGAACAGGTAGATTACAGTATTACTATTCGAATATAGATGTGATATTTTCTGAGGTTCCGATTCGCAAGAGTATGAACCCAGTGCTTAGTAGTCAAGACGCACAGTTTATGGGAGAATTTTTCTTAACAATGAAATCAATAGACATAACATATGCACGTAGACACAATCTAACATGTTCTTTACTAGAAGAAGAGAAGATATTTTTGAATTTAGTAGAAGATAGAAGACAGGATTTTCAAAAGAAAGCTTCTGAGCATAAGGCTCACTTACCACCTTGGGCTGAGAAAGAGGGGAGTTACACACCTGGCAAGGCTCAAGCTGCTATGGCTCTGGATTTCGTAAAAACAGGGAAAATATGTCTTCATAGGTTAAAGACTGACTATAACAATGTTTTCATCGGTACCAGTGAATGTGAACACAATTTTTTAATTCTTGGAGGTTGGGGAATCAAAGGAGGAACGGATTCAGTTTTTCCTGGAATCTATTATGTCTGCGGGAATAAGGCTTACTTTAGGCTTCCTGCACGGTGGTATGGAAGTTGTTATTTTGGAATAGTTTTTCCAAAAATATACCATGTAAAAAGAAACACTGGAAGCAATAAAAACAATGGCAAATTAATATGTAGTAAAAGAGCTAGTTTTTCTGAAATAGTAGGTGATATATTTGGTGCATTGATACCTTCAGTGGGAATAATTCTGAACTCAAGGAAAATATGCAAATTGTCTACAGTGGTTGATCGTTTATCAACGGACACTGCTGGAGGGTTTCTAATGATTAATGCGGAGATGGTTGCGATTAGGTCTATGGTGATGCAAAACAGACTTGCTCTTGACATTCTATTGGCAAAAGAGGGAGGAGTCTGTAAATTATTGAAGACGAAACACTGTTGCACTTATATTCCTGATAAGAGTGCAGAAATTGGAACGTATATTCAGAATATAACTAAACTTGAGAAGGAACTTAAACCACTGGAAGTTGATAGTGTATGAGAAAGATTGATAAATAGTATATCGTCAATTGGAACCTGGTTTGCTAATATAGGTAAAGGACTTTTAGGTCAAATACTAGTTCCCTTAGCAGGGATAGCAATAATAGTCCTAACAATAACAATTTGGTGCAAATGCTGCAGAAAGAATGGAACGTATAATGTGACAGGAAAAGGAAAGAAGAGAAAGAGGGACGAAATCGAACTCGAAGAATGGAGAAGTGAACTATACAAAAAGCTGAAAGGAGATTGAAAAAACTGAAAAAGTAAAAATGAGAATGAGAATGAAGTAATTTGCTAGAAGTTGGCATCTGATTGAGGGTAGTTTTTGATGGCTCAGAAACGCCATCAGAGAGGGGATTGATGGAGCAAGGTTTCATAAATGAAACTTGCTTGGATGCAATCTTCCTCACAGTATTAATTTATTATAACTTGTATTGTAAATACTAAACCATTGCATACACCAATATGAAAGGGACAGATGCTTGCCTATGTGTTCTACTAACGAATAACGCTTGTTCCTAACCTAAAATGGCCGCTAAAGCGCGGGAACTTCTCTGCGCATGTCGCAACCTGATCACATGGTGTGACGTCTTTCTTTGCTTGGTGGGAAATTTCTGCTTCTGCGCAGTGTATCTTAAAATGGCTGCTTAATGTTTTCACATGCTTCAGCTTGCTCTCGTGTCATTACTAAATTGTCGCTTCTTAACGCTATTAATGCGGGATAGAATTTACAATTAAATGGGATTAAAAGTAGGGAAAGTGGGTATACAGTGAAACGTTTTATTTGTGATTTTAATATTTTCTTCTTGCACTTTTAGTAATTCGTAAACTTGGGCCTGGGTTGGTGACTTGAAACTCGAGAGACAGATGGTTCTGCGTATGTGTCTGTATGACTGCCAAAATGAAGTCAACTTGGACGTCTCACAAGGCCACGACCTATTGGCCGAAGAGGATGTTCTACATGTGCTATACTGTTACATTTGATACATTTACTGCAGAAATTGTATAAAATTTGTCGTGAGACGGGTGGGAAATAAAGTGAATGTATTAATTTGAAGGGGTGGGAACCTAGAAACAATAGGCTTCACAATTTATGCCAAATTTGTCATGGTGCGAGAATCCACCTCCTGTCCCTGCCCAATCAGAAGTAGTGGTCCCATATTTTAGCAACATTAAGGGGAGGTACATGGGCGTAGAAAGGTATAATAGAATATAGCATTAGTAATTAGCTAGCACACTCTCACAGAACATACAGAAGAGCTCCAGGCTGCCATGCTGATCGGTTGCTGACTGAATCCCTGTCCGGAAGAGGTCCTGAGGAGGGGGCGGCGGAGTCCATTAGATGGGGAAATCGAGGAGAGACCGAGTACCAGAGAGGGGAACGGCGCAGGCGTCGTTATAGAGAGGTCACCAGTCCTGTCCTGATCCTGAAGGAAGTCTTTGCTCTTCATCCTTCCTGGGTCCTATTCTTTCCAACTCCTTGGCTAAGGGGCTTGGTTCTCGCATTTAGGTAACTATATGCAACCTTTTAGTTGCGCTGCTGTCTCTATCCTCTCTTTTCCTTAAACACCGTCATTTATTAGAAATAATTATTCTATGCTTTCACGTGGGTATTCTGATCAAATACCGTGTCTTTCCTGTATTTTACTCTGCTAAAAACTTTAGATAAACAATTTAAAACTTCCTGACTCTGTGGTTATTCCATGGTTATGTATTATAGTGAATGTCACTCATTTTAAATTTCCCAATTAGCAAAGGGATCCATTGGTAAGTTATTACTCTTCAATCAGAAGGTAATTGGTAGCAGGGATTTTGATAAAAGAGTATATCTGACACCCAGCGTAAGTATTAGCATAGTATGAATGTATGGGCCCAAGTGAGTATATGGTGTATGAATGCTGTTTGCTAATATCGCGCTGGATCACTGCCATTATTTGTAACCTGCAATGGGAAGGAATTCATCCGAAGCAAACGAGGCATGTCAAATCCTCGATAGCCAGAAATAATGGGACTATCCTCAAATGGGAAACTGTAGACAAAGAAAAAACTGTTCCTGTTGTGGTCGGAAATAGACTAAATGACATCTTGACTTGCCTAGCACTGGATCAGATATTATGTAAAATTAAAAGCGTTCTAACTAGGAAAAGACCTATCGCTTATACGTTAGGTCCAAGATGGTTTGATCAAGTATGTACCAAGTCCCTATCAAACCTACATATGGCTCTTAGATCCACCCCTAGAGATGTGGAACTTGTTAAGCTTCTGCGTCTCCGATAGAAAGAGGCAAGGAACGCCAGAACCAAAACTCTTAGGGAAGAAGCTTGGGAACAACTGTATCAAGCAGCCATTTCAAATAATGCCATTGATTTTTGGAGAGCTATTAATGCTCCCTTTCTCAAACTATCCATGAATTTTAGCTTAGACAGTCACATGGACGAGGAATCTTGGGTCGCACACTTCTCCTCAATAATCGAACCAAATGCTGGGAGAGCGGCTATACAGCAAGCAGCCACTTCCACTTCTTCCAAATCTCCTCTCATTTTTAATCTTTACGAGATTAGACAGGCTCTTATGCAGTGATCCAGTAATAGAGCCCCCTGCCTGGATAGTACTCCAATAGATTTCTTCATGGAGCAACCAGACCTATGGGGACCGGTGCTGACAAATGTTTTTAACGCAGTTGCCATTGTGGGCCCACCGGACTCATGGCTGAAATCCATCTTAATTCCAATCTATAAGAAAGGAGATAAATCTGAGTCCAAAAACTACAAACCAATTTCACTCCTGGATGGCACGGCTAAACTTATGGGTCGAGTTTTATTAAATAGATTAGAGGAATGGGCCACCTGTAAAAATGTCCTGATTGTGGTGCAATATGGTTTTAGAAAGGGGAAAGGTACCTAGGACCAATGCCTCAATTTAAGTCTGTTAATTGCCAAGTATACTCAAGCCAAGCAAGGCAAGTTATACTTGCCATTTAGGGACTTATCTGCAGCTTTTGACTGCGTTGCCCATCACCACCTGTGGAGGATAATGCAAGAAATGGGCATTGATGAAGCCATTATTGTTTTTATCAGGCAGGTTTATTCCTCGGCTTTGGCCTGAGCCTGTTACGGGAGACAGGGAGAGTGCACTAGATCGTTGCCAATCAACAGGGGAGTTCAACAGGGATGTGTACTCGCCCATTTCTTTTTTCCATTATACCAATGGGGTGAAAATACCCCAGTCAAACTCAACCTTTGATGTTCCTAAGATTAAGAATGTGCGCACCCCAATTCTTCTTTAAGCAGACGATGCAGTGTTAATTGCCCGTACAGGCTTAGACCTACAGAAATTATTACAGGCCTACGTAAGTTACATGAGCAGTCTGGATCTAAAAATCAATGAGGCAAAGTCCTTTATTTTAATCACTGGCCGTAAAGATAGGAAGGTTCCAAATTTTTATATAGCCTGTCAGAAAATAGCCCAAATTGATACCTTTCCTTATCTTATGGTAATATTTGATAGTCAACTAAATTGGTCCAACATGATTGCCACAAGGGGTTTATCGAAGGAAAAAAGTATTGTTGCCCTGAAATCTTTTACAAAAAAACTGGGATCGAAACCCCTTGGCATGGTTAAAAAAGTTTATACTGCAAAATCTGTCTCATTAGCAACCGACGGGGCAGGCATCTGGGGATTTTCTAATTCCTCAGCTCTCCAGACCAACTAGGATATTCTCTGGAAAAAACTAGTTGGCCTCCCCACAAGTTGTTCTAACTTCATTTGTCAAGTAGAGTTGGATGTTCCATATATTAATGACATAATTAGCCTGGCTCCAATTATACTATGGCATTCTATTTGGAGAAGAGACTCTGTTAACCTCACACAGAAGTTAATATAAGACTGTCTCTCTTTTGAATATGGTCTTAGGATCCGGTGGATTGCATACATTAAAAATAGCCTCTTCCCTTGGTCTACAGAACTTATTCACTTCACCATCAAATTGCTCTACCATCTCAAAATCTTATCTAGAGGGTCCGATTGACCAGGATGGCATAGCCCCATACTTATTTACTGTGACAAACCCACACTATAGACTTCTTATTATGGTTCCGTCTGAACTTTATACGCTGCATTTTGACCCATCCATCGGGAATCTATTCCATACACGATCTCCCTCCCTGTTCTTGTGACGGCGTTTCCACACATTCAAATTTACACATTTTTTTCTTCTAATTTTATGTGGAACACTGTAAGAGATTAATGTCGCCTAGGAATGTATTTTTTACAATCACTGCGGGATCACTTAGTCTGCTACTCCATGGGGTATCTTTTATTCCTTTCCTGGAAGACAAGGCGATTACACAATAATCACCACTTTGTATTATGATGTATTTTTTTTTCTCTATTTTCTCTATTTGTATATTTGTACGTTTATGATCTTATTATATAAGAATCGAATAAAGTGATTTGACTGGCTTGTTTAAATTAGAAAAGAATATAAAGTACACCTAAACCAGCAGGCACAACCTGCTCATCATTCTGTGCACCCTACTATAGTCTAGAGAATACAATAAATGCATATATTCTAATTCTTTCATCAGAAAATCAAAAAAAAGAGGAACAGTGATTCCAGTGTTTCTGTAAAATACCATTGTTCTAACTTCCTAACTATTTACTTTCAGCTCGATTTCCGTACAAAAGTTGCCAGAACAGTTGTTTCACTGAAAAAGATGGGTGAAATCAGTTCATGTTTTCATGTTACACATTCTTTTCAGACCCTGTTGAAAGATATATGAAATCCAAGTCATGCAGATTTGAGTTATTAAACTGCAAGCTAATCTTTCGTAGGTAATCTTTTATATAATATGTGTTTCTTTGGCTTAACTATTTTGTTAGTGACAGATTACCATAGTTGGGCATTTGAAAGACACCTTATCACTTGGATACTCTTTACGCGGTCCTCCACATTAGCTAGTACTCATATACATTGTGCCAGTTCTCTCAGCCAGACAAATCTAAAGCACACAGAGGGATATTCACAAGGACTTATCTCCAAGTTATCGCCACCTTAACGCAACAAAAGTGGAGATAGATTTAACACCCCATTCACACGCGGTTGCAAACTGCAGACAACGCAAGTATTCCCGCGATAACTGCCTCAAAATTTACCTCCACGGGTGACACCACCAACTAACCCTAATGAGATGCAGAGTAGGCATTCCCGTGCAAAAACACACGAAAACACAACTACACCACTTTCACAACGAACAGCCAGATCTGCGATGCAACCAAAAACAGGCGATAAGCCGCGGTAGCAGCAGGGAATCAACACCTGCCTTTTGCTGGTGTTAAGCAGGACGACTACCTGCAGTATGAAAGGGAGCCCAGCCCAGAGCCACATCTGAAGACCCACAGATGCCATGGAGACAATGATCATGCAGCTCGGAGACCCATGAGGGCCACAACACCCACCCCCACCACACCCAGGCCCCCCCTCCCCGGATCCACCCCGGGACAAACACATACCTTGCACGACACAAGAGCCACAAAAAGCGCATGATGTCGCAAAATGACAACAAGAAACACATGTGTGGGCAGAAGAACGAGAAACAGTCACTCATCATTGAAGTAACAACCAAAAACTTTATTGAATACAACACAAAACACCAATGCGGAAGACTCCTGTCGGGTCCATCCGGGACAATCCTGATGTCACAGCCTGGAAAATAAAGCACAAAATCAGAACGTGTGTCATGTGCACATCAAAGGAGCGAGACACAGAGAAACAGAGAAGGAAAGAAAGGCAGAGAGAGAAAGAGAGAGAAGGAAGGGAAGGGAGAGGGAGAGAGAGAGAGAAGGAAAGGAAGGGAGAGGGAAACGAAGGGAGAGGGAAACGAAGGGAGAGGGAGAGGGAAACGAAGGGAGAGGGAGAGGGAAACGAAGGGAGAGGGAGAGAGGGAGAGGGAAAGGAAGGGAGAGGGAGAGAGAAGGAAAGGAAGGGAGAGGGAGAGAGAGAGAGAAGGAAAGGAAGGGAGAGAGAGAGAGAGAGGGAGAGGGAAAGGAAGGGAGAGAGAGAGAGAGAGAGAGAGAGAGGGAGAAGGAGGGACACCGCCGCTCCCGCGCACCCAGGCACCACTGCTCACCTGCTGCCACTGGTGTGTCTCCAACCACGTGCCGGTATACACTGCAAGCCACCAGGTCTGCAATCTGTAATCGAGGCCAGAGTCAATCATGGCAGAGTCCATCACACTGCACACGGCAATAACGCCTGCCCGTCCTGTGCACACATGCAGCCGCACCCTACCCCCTCCCGCCGGCCAGCGCTGGCTGTCCGCACTTGCGCACCCAGGCCCCACTGCTCACCTGCTGCCAAGGGTGTGTCCACCAGGGGGCACACCATGTGCCCGTGCTAGCTCCAGGCCCAGGTCCCGCCACCATGGCATGCTCCACATCATGCGGACCCGCGCTGCGGCCCAGCAGGTCCCACACATGACACTGAGTCCTGAGGCCACATCAGTGCACACGTCATCATCGCAGGCTGCACACCCGCTCAGAAATTTCGGTGCCACTAACCCTGTGCAACCCAAGTCAGCGCCACGTGGTAGTAGGCCCGTGACGGCCGCATGGCTCCGGATGCCACTAACCCTGTGCAACCCCAGTCAGCGCCAAGTGGTGGTAGGCCTGTGATGGCCGCATGGCTCCGGGTGCCACTAACCCTGTGTGCAACAACTCATGGGCCCTTTATGATTGGGTATTGTGGAACGTCTGTCATCCAGTCACCACCGGCAGCGGGGAATGTGACGTTGTCGGCACCTTATATTGGCGGGGTCACATGGCCTGTGATGCCTGTGCCGGATGGGTGTGGTGTGCGTGCAAACCTGCCCTGAGGGAGTGGCCGTGACATGCTGACAACTAGACCAGCGACCTGCAGACCACTAGCGTGTAAACCTGCGACTTGTAGCTATGTGCCCCCCCCTCGGAGTTTAAGCGGAGTGGTCTGGCCTGGCGTACGCCGGACCAGCGCAGGGCTTGCAACAATGACTCGGGGGCTCTGGGCGTGGTTCAGTCCATATCCGGACAAGGAAGTGACCAATGTGTGTGTCCCGAATAGAAGTAAGTAAACATATAAATAAATAAAACGAATTTCGTTGCGCGCGCTGCATCGCCAAATGCGATGCAGCGCGTGCAACGAAATTCGTTTTATTTATTTATATGTTTACTTACCTCTAATCGGCCATAATCCGTAGTTTACTACCCCCACCCTGCCTCTCCCCTGCCCCACGTCAGCACCCAGCAGCACTCCCACCACGGGCCGCTACTGCCTCCATGTCATCCAGCTCCAGCTGTGGCGCTGGGCTCCCACCTCCAGTCTGCATTGCTGCCTTCTGGTTGCCTGCGAGTTTCTCCTTGGTCTTGTGCTTGATGTCAATCCATCGCCTCTTGACCTCGTCCATTGACCTCTTGTGCTCTCCGACGGCATTCACCTTGTCCACGATGGACCGCCATAATCCATTTTTGGTGCCCAATGACACATTGGAGGCGACGAACAGTTGTTGATGGTGTTCTATCACCTCCGTGACCAGGACCTTATTCTCCTGTGGACTGAACTTCGTCTTCCTCTTCTTCTTGTCCTTCCCCTTCCCTGTCACCGAGGCCCCAGGCTGGTCGTCCGGGGTGCTTGTGGGGTTCCGCTCGTCCTCTGCGCCTGCTCCGGCTGCCTCTATGGTGCTTCGGTGTTGGTCATTTTGTGTTTGTGTGTTTTTTCTACTTTTGTAGTGATTTTACCGCCTGCCGTGTGTGTATGGCAGGCCTGGCGCTGCTTATCGCTAATTTCCTCATCGCGAATGGGCTTATCGCACGTTTTTTGGTGTTGGGGTTTGTGTTTTTGACTCCGTCGTGGTGGTTGTATCGCGGACATTGGCCGCGTTTTCGGAGGACTATCGCATGGTACCGCCGCGTTGTGAATTCCAGGTTAACACGGGGTTATTTTCCCGCGATAGACTGCGATGTGTAAAGTTGCGTTAACATTTTCTGGAGATGTTTAGCGCACGTTCTTGTGAATATCCCCCACAATGTTAAAGCTAGAAGATCATCACTAAGTTTGCTTAGTTCCCTGCATGTGTTAAATGTTAGAATTGAGAGCCTCAGGGTGGTCTTCCCCCAACATTTTGCCTGCCTCCCACCACTTCTCTGTACTTGTTTTTGCTGGTTTTAGGACTCTGAGCACTTTACCAACTGCTACCCAGTGCTAATGTGCATGTGCTCTCTCCCATGAACATGTTAAGATTGACTTACACCTGTTTGGCATATTTAATTTACCTGTAAGTCCCTTTTAAAGTGGTATACCATATACCCAGGGCCTGTAAAGTAAATTCTTTTCATGTGCCTGCAGCACTGATTGTGCCAAGCCTTAAGCTCCCCTTTTATTACAGATAAGACACCCCTAAGTAAGGTCCTTGTTAACTCTAAGGGCAGGGTGCTATGTAAGTAAAAGAAGAACATGTACTTTTATGTTGTACATATCCTGGATGTGACAAACAGCCTATTTTGTTTTTCACTAATGTGAGGCCTAATCCTCTCATGGGCTAGCATTGGGAATTCCTTAATACATTTTTAAGCTGTAATTCCTGATTAGAGAGGAATAGCTTTTTTAGGTTTCATATGTTTGGAATGGTCTTGATAAATCCTTTTTACTGGTGAAGTTGGATATAACATTACTGTTTTAGAAATGCCACTTTAGAAAGTGGACAGTTCTCTGTGCTTAGTTCTTTTGTGCCTTACAGCCTGTCTCCAATACATGTCTGGGTTGGGTGACAGCTACACTTTATGCATTCCCTCTAGACAGCCACAAACACAGGAATACTAGGCTCATCTGCATTCTGAGCACTCATCTTCATTCATCCACATTCTGATGGGTCTTCCCAGGCAAGGAGGACTGGGAGGGGCTGATTGTTACACTTCAATAGGCAGTGTCCTCTCCATACACAAAAGCACTGTTGTACCCCCCAGGGTTAGCCGGGCAGACAATACTGGACTGAAAGGGATAGTGTGCAGTTCAGAGGCCAGCGTTTAATGTCTCCTCCACTTCAAAGGCACTTTTGGCTGTAAGTACTGGGTCCTGACTCACACAAATCAGACACTTCTGGACCTACAACTAAACTCTGTCAGAAGAACTGCTGTGCTGCTCAAAAGACTTAACTGGACTGCTGATCTTGAAGGCCTGCTTTTCTGCTTGTTGCCCTGCTGCCTACTACTCTATGACTTTGCTGAAAAAGAGCTGGACTCTGCCTTCTTCCAAGTGATCTCCAAGGGCTTGTTGGCTTGGCTCCTGTTGTTGGAGACTCAATCAAAGCCTCTAACCCTCCTCCTGTGACTGACTCGCTGGTAGTGGCCCAGGTACTTGCAACAATGGGTTTCAATGCATATCCGTAGCGTGTAGCATAATCAGCGCATCGACCCAAATGCAGGAGTAAAATTGGTGCACTTCTTCAGAACTAGCGCTTTGCCTCCAGAGATGGATGCATCGGACAGCGTATCACCACTGCTGCAGCTTGGTGAGATTGATGCATCCCCTCAACTGCATGGCAGAAACCGGCGCATTTCTTAACATCGCTTGACTCCATCACGCGTCTTCAGAACTGATGCATCTCTTTCAGCATGTGAAGATCGACATCTCACCGCTTGCGACCAGGCAAGGCACTTTGTTCACCGGGGCCTGTGTGGGTCCTGTAGCCGGCCGGTGCTCTGTCGCAGTCAGCATGAACTTTGACTTTGCCCCAGTCCAGTGCAACCTAAAGTAACCTGTATAGTGCTACTTGCTTCTACGCGCTTTACTGCCTTTATTTCTTCAAAATGTTATATCTCAACTTCTAAACACTGGATTTTTGTCAGCTTGGTCTTAATTTACTCAGGTAGATGTTCCCTATTTTTCTAAACTCTTGTGAAGTCTTTATGTGGTGTTTTCACAGTGTTACTGTATGAGTTATTCCACAAACACTTTACACATTCCCTTCTCAATTAAGCCTGCCTGCTCTGTGCCAAATTACCAGAGGATGAGCACAGGATAATGTAGGACTGTGATGGGACTTACCCTGACTAGGATTGTACTCCCTACTTAGACAGGGCACATACTTCTGCCAACTAGAGACCCCATTTCTAACAGTACCTACATGTTGGACCTTTCTTCTGAGCCTCAAGGCAACCCAAAGCCGTACATCTCTGTTAATGCCCTACAAAGATCCAGCATATTCTAGGAGTTAGGATACCTAGAAGGAACAGAATGTTGGTGAATCTAACAATATAACCCAAATCCTGTAGCTAAATAGGGTTGAATGTATATATATGAGTAAAACTTTGAGCATACATCAGCAGGATGTCCTTACATAATCGACTTCAGCACCTTCATAATCCTCTCAAAACTGAACTTCCACTTAGAAGACAGCACAGAACCAAACTCTACAGCCCTCCTAGAAAACAAAGGAAACTTCAGCCTTAACCAGCACATTGCTGGATCCACCCATGCTGCCAGACACTTAGTAGACTCGATATTCTCCTCCAATAGGAACATCACTGTCAACAAGCCATGACCTGTGCCGTAGACAGACATGTCTTCGTCAGTTTCAGCATTCCCGTCCCACACCACACAGACCTACCACCACCGACCTGCCCAATGCAGCTGGAAAAATATCACAGAAGAGGATTGGGCTTACACCCTCGCTGTGCACTGGCCCGAGCACACCAGCAGCTTACTGAAAGCCATCAAGAATTCCAGTAGCTGGATTACTTCATGTGCAGACACCCTGGCTCCCCTCATGTGCAACCCAATGGCAAGCCCTGGCCACACGCCACATGGTACAGAGAGGAACTCAAGCTGTCAAAACATCACTGCAAGCACTGACACAAAAGGGAAGAGTAAGCCAAGATGCTGCAGACAAAATCATCTTCAAATGCACTCTAAGATGCTTCCACCTGCAGATCCGGAACTTCAAATGTGTAGTTCTTGCAGACAGCATTGACACCTGAATGAACAGCTTCAAGTACATTTATGTAGCATCAAGGATTTCACTATGCCTCCAGTTACCTCCAGCAACAACTCCCCTTCACAAGGTCTCTGCAACAAACTCTCAGAAGTATTAATCTCCATATCCCTATACCCTCTCAACAGTGCCAAACATGTCCCAAGACTGCATTCAACACTGGCGCAAAAAGAAGTGAAGATTGTAAAGGGTTCATCTCCATACCCTCCAATAGCCTCCATATACGGCAAGTTTGACCTCCAAACAGACCCCACTATCCTCACAACTCATCTTCTCATTGCAGCCAAAGAACAAACCCTGACCACATGGCCCACTGTAACTGCTGACGAAACCGCCATAATCATGAATTCCATCCACTAGGGGGCACCATCTGTCCCCTTCCCCGACCGCACATTCACAAAAGGACTCCTACCAATTAGTGAGGCACTAGCACCCATTCTCAACACCTCTATTGACTCAGCCACTTTTCCAGATACCTGGAAACATGCTACCATCATACTCCTGCTCAAGAAACTATCCGCTGACCCAGACATGCTCGCCAACTACAGACCTATCAACTTCCTACCATACCTGGCAAAAGTCTAAGAAAATCTCATAAACTGACACCTTACTGACCACCTCAGCAAACACCAGCTCCTTGACGCCATGCACTTCAGGTTCAGGCTCAACCATAATACAGAAACATTGCTCATCGCCGCCAGAGATGACATCTGCATGGTCCTAGACAAAGGAGATTGCAGCCCTCATCCCCCTGGAAGGGGTGTAACACAGGCCCCGCATCCCCTGCGGTGCGGGGGGCCCCGAGCTGCAGGGGGCCCCCTCAGCAAGGTACTCGGGCCTAAGCGCTCCGGATTAGATATGGAGCGGAGGCCCCTCCGTGTACATTGCAGGGGGGCCGCTTAAACTTTTGTTATGCCACTGCCCCCTGGATCTTTCTGCAGCATTTAACACTGTGTCATACCCCATCCTTATCAGATGCCTACATCAGATTGGCATCCAATGACATGCTCTCCAATGAATATGCTCCTTCTTAAGAGATAGACCACAAGCTGTCAGCCTGGTATCTTACTCTATGGAAGCCTGAATACTCATCTGTGGAGTTCCTCAAGGATCACCTCCCAGCCCCACCCTCTTCAATGCACACATGTTCCCTCTGGCTAACGTCATCCGAGCACACAATATAAACGTTTGCTTCTATGCTGATGACACACAACTCATACTCTCCCTCTCGGGTAAGTCCCCCTACACGAGAAACAAGTTCACTGCCTGCATGACCAAAGTCACTAACTTGATGAAAGACAACTGCCTCAAGCTCAAAACTAACAGGACAAAAGTAGTGATCTTCGACTTGAACACCTCCCTATGAAACACCAATTGGAGGCCCGCCAATCTCAGCCACACCCCCACACCCAGCACCCACAGCATGAAACTCTGGATCGTCTTCAACAGCAATCTAGACATGACCGCACAAGTCAACACTGATTATACATCATGCTTTCAGACCCTGAAGATGCTGAAGTAGATCTTCAAATGGCTTCAAGGTAACACCAGAAAATTCATCACTCATGTGGTTGTCATCAGCAACTTAGGCCCTACATACCTGAACAGCTGCATCTCCTTTCACCAACCTCCCAGACACCTCTGCTCTGCTGAACTGCTACTCGCACACATTCCACAACTACACATAACTAGATCTGGAGGGCGGGTCTACTCTTACATTCCTCCTAAAGCATGAACGGATCTACCACTTCACATCAGAGCCTTCTCCTCTCGTCTTGGATTCTGCAAGAAGCTGAAGACCTTGATATTCAATTAACCACCCTGTCCTAGGCAAGGTTAGACACACACTATGTCAGGATACCCTTGCAGAATAAAGTGTGCTTTACAAATACACATAACATAACATGACAACATATTGCAAGAGTGTGCGGACTGTATAATAAAAACTCTTCAACACATCTTCTGTGTTAATGACTTGAATTCTGATTAGACTCTCCTGACAAGCTCCTTCCACAGGCCCAGCCTAAATAAAGCCCTTAAATTGTATCTTTATAATAGTTATCCCACAAACTTCTCCTGCACACCCAGGATAAAATTAAACTGTTTAAGTCTTTTTCCACTTGGAACAGAAACTTCTCTTCACTTGTTCCTTCTTAATTAGATTACACAGCCAGCTGGGAGTTGCCCAGTTTAAATAAGCAAACAATACCAGGACCCAAGCAGGCAACAGTTAAATTCTAACTGAGTCAAAGGCAAGTGATTTGTGCAATCCCAGCACCCTGCTCTTGATCGGTGCATCCAATGTGTGCGTATTGTCTTTAAACCTAAGAAACCAGATCTTTCTACTGCATATCAAAGGTGACATGATCCTGACATCTTACATCTCCATTAGGGTCAAGCTTGAAAGTTTGCCACAATATAGGTTGAACACGTTTATTCTGCCCACCTGGAAACTAGTAACCTAATTACAAGTAGCGATTTAGTTCTAAAGGTAATTACAATTACCAGCCTCATCAATAGCATGAGTTCTGAAGGAAAACCAGGGATCTGATTACTTTGATCCAAAATCTCCAAGTGAAAGTCATTGTGAAATTGAGGAACTACCAAGGCAATCATCTACAGAATTACTGATTTCCCATGTAATTCCTCATTTCTTAGTGGACCCTCAAGGTACAGCTCGTAATAGGCTGGATTGTCCCCTCCACTTGAGGTACTGCTGTCATAAGTTGAATACCATGTTGTCTGAATATTTAAGGAAACTGCCAATGATTCCCAAGAATCAGTACTCCTCATTCTCCTCATAGGTTTGTTTCCACACTTATATTGCGCACCCTAAAGTATTCGATTTATTCCCCTAGGCCACAAGTAATGAGTGAATTTGTGCCCACAATCTTCATCATAATGGAAGTTCTAAGATCCTGTGAGATTTGAATGAGATTTCAGAACCCCATGCCATCTTGAGTGAGGCTCGGTATATAAACTGCACCCAAGCGCCCGTTGGATACTTCCTGTTACCTTAAATATTAATGCCTAAGCATGTGCACAGTGGGGGTGGTTGGTGACTCACCTGCAGCCAATCCATTCGCTGCTCCTGGCCATAGTTCATGAGCAGCAGATGGTTTGGTTGCTTACTGCTGAGTCTGTGCACAGATCTTTTTTTACTACCATTAGTAAACTGCGGTTTGCATCACAGTTGATGAATGATTACATAGAAATGACAGTATATACCTGCTCACGGAGGGTCCCTTGACACAAAGTAGTGCACAATTGCACATACTGCTACTTTGGATAACTATGGCCAACTTTCCAATGAAAATCTTGATTTGCAATCAAGGTTGAGACCTTGCTGGGCACAGATGCTGGACTACACCTGCTCGGAGCTTTCTAGCCTTTGTCAACAACCGCACCAGGACACCGCTCTTCACCAACCCGTTGTCATTGAACCCCAACATGCACTGCAAATTACCCCACATATTACATCACTCATGACATCTTCTAACATCAATGAAAATATCACAGCAACATCTGCAATGAAATTAGTGAGATAACTATAACTGGTGAATTTCATGGTTTTGTACTTTTAAAACATTATGCTGTCGCTGGAATTCTCATCTAACTATCATGTATATATATTTATATATATACACACACACACACGTGTGTGTGTTATAAAAAGTATATATTAAGATATAGTATTACACATTAGTGGAATTTATTTAATTTACATTATATTAATTTTATATATTATGACATTTAACATTTACTACTTTAAACTGTATACATACTACAAAACTGATTTTTTTTGTAAGTTTTTGAACGATATTACTGTCTACATTATTTTGTACTTTCCATTACAAGTATAAGTACAGAACTTTGTGGTAAACGATATTTTTGACACTATTTTTGTCAACAATATTGTTTACCCCGATATTGTGTCATTGATTCAACTGCTTTTCAGTGAAGTGATCAGGATTCTAGTTCTTGGTGTTCACCCAGATGTTTCGAGGTCATCTCTTTTTAGTAGGTGCAACCTGATTTCTTTTTGCAGACGCCTGATGCCTGCCTGTGATACACTGTAGAAAGGGCCTGGATTGGGAAGGAGTGAGTCAGAGGGAGAGGAAGTCTAAGTGCAGGAACAATCAGCAGAGTGACAGAACAGGAAGGTGCCTACTGTAGAGAAGGACAAAGGAAATGAAAGGCTGACAAACAGCAATGGCAAGGACAACTTTTTTAGAATTTAGCAGCCGAAAAGCAGATAGAAGAAAAAGTAGTGTGTGTAAAAGAGGGTTCAGCAGCAGCATAGCTTAATGGCAGATTGCCTTTAGGAGGGAAACAACAAAGCAGCTGGGGAAACACAGCGTCAGTCTTGAAGCTAGGAGGACATTATATGCATTGCTTTATATTTATCCGATATTTGCATTGCCTAATGTATTTGTAAAATACACTTTTTTTTTTATAAATCATTCTGCATTTAAGTAAGTGCATTAAATGTAAGGATCAGAAGAGCAGTTCCTTCTTCGGAAACTATTGAGTTGTTTTCTTGTCCTGTCAACTTTAAATCCCCGTGAGCATTTATGGGGAATATTGTATTATATAGAATTGCATACAAAAAGTGCAGTTCAAAGAGATTAGTTACAGAGAGCCAAGTATATTCAGTAGGCAGGAACACTAACCTTTGAGATTACAGAGGTATTTTTGTACCTGGAGGAGAGGAAAACAAAAAACATATTTCATGCAATATTTATGTACTGCAAATATATCTGGGAAGCAACAGAGCACAGACAAAAGGATAAAGCCCAGATGTATGATTAAAAATGACTTCTACGAAGCAGGTAAGTGGTAGTTTTTTGCCATGTTTGGCTTGTGCTCTTCCAGATGTGTTTTCAATTCTTGCTGAATAGCAGGGTAGTTAGAGTAGTTCTGGTTGCTGATGGCGATGGTGTTCCAGATGCTGAGATGTAGATTCTCAAGACCTGTCTTCAGGCCTTCTCCTTTTTGCAATTCTTTGTCTCTAGTCTTGGGATGTTGTAGCTTCTGGTGTGGACAGGTATTGTAAATGATAACATTGTAGATAATGTAGTTAAGCTTGAAGATTGTGCAAGCCTGGACTGGGATTGGATGTGGATTTGATAAAAGAAGGTTTTGTGGCATCTTTTCTTGGTTGCATGCAAGGATTGTAAACGCAGTTTGGGGGAAGTTGAAAAACATTTTGGGATCTAGAGTTTCAACAGGTTAGTGATAAACAAAATCAGTAGATTGACTCTGTTCAATATAAAAAGGAAAAGTCGGCAGGCCCGGACTGATTACCTGTGGAATCTTTTACACTATTCTAGACTGAGGGAAAATATGCTAAGTAATTTATTTTTAAGTGTATACTCAGTTATACAACTATAGTTGTAATTAATAGGATTTGTTTTCATATATGTAATCCTTTTGAAGTCAAACACTTTTCCTATTGTTCTTTATGCTTTTTTAAAATATACAACTATGAATATGTTACGTTAAACATATAACTGAAATTTGGTGGTTTTATGATGCATAAACTTGTTATTGATGAATTAATGATAATGCACTTAAAAAGAGAGTACTGAGTCGCTTTAAAATGCAATTAATATGGTGAAGTTTCTTTTGCATATGTCGCCCTAAGTGGGAAGGGTATGCCCAGACGTGGGTCCTGTGCTCACTACATCACTGGATTCAAGCTAGCCTGGCTGATGAAGGGTGATGCCCTGAAACCGGTCCCAGGATGATTGTTTCCGGTCCAGGGAGGACCTGGATTGGCAGTTCGGGTTGGACTGTTCCCACAAGGAACAGGGTCAAGACTGATTTGCATATGGCTGGGTCCAAACTGGGATGGTGTGGTGAGCAAAAGAATGATGGATTTAACCCAGATCCTTGAGACTGGGGGTGAATGTTTGCATTGTCCAGCATTCCGTCCATCAATTGTTACTTTTGCATATGTCGCCCTAAGTGAGAAGGGTATGCCCAGACATGGGTCCCGTGCTCACTACATCACTGGATTCATGCTTGCCTGGCTGATGAAGGGTGATGCTCTAAAACTGGTCCCAGGATGCTTGTTTCCGGTCCAGGGAGGACCTGGCTTGGCAGTTCGGGCTGGACTGTTCCCACAAGGAACAGGGTCAAGACTGATTTGCATATGGCTGGGTCCAAACTGGGGTGGTGTGGTGAGCAAATGAATGATGGATTTAACCCAGATCCTTGTGACTGGGGGTGAATGTTTGCATTGTCCAGCATTCCGTCTATCAATTGTTTCTTTTGCATATGTCGCTCTAAGTGGGAAGGGTATGCCCAGAGGTGGGTCACGTGCTCACTTCATCACTGGATTAAAGCTAGCCTGGCTGATGAAGGGTGATGCTCTGAAACTGGTCCCAGGATGCTTGTTTTCGGTCCAGGGAGGACCTGGCTTGGCAGTTCGGGCTGGACTGTTCCCACAAGGAACAGGGTCAAGACTGATTTGCATATGGCTGGGTCCAAACTGGGGTGGTGTGGTGAGCAAAAGAATGATGGATTTAACCCAGAGCCTTGTGACTGGGGGGGGGTGAATGTTTGCATTGTCCAGCATTCCGTCCATCAATTGTTTCTTTTGCTCATTTTCATGTGAGACCATTTATTTTAATCTAATGCAGTTTCTGGTGCTCTGTTCATTTTACTCCTACACATTCCCCTTCCCAATCAGTGTCCATTTGCAAATCATCTCTCCTCTTCTTTCCGAGGAGCATGAAGTGAAAGATGTGAATGATTAAAAAATGAACTATTGTGTTAAAAAGGTATATTGTGAATGATTCTTCCATTGTGTACCCAAAGCATCATACTCAAGGACTTCAGCCTGAAGTTCAGCAGAAGGTGTATTAATTCCATGAGGCATTACTTGAGAAATGTTTCATTTTTTGCTGATCATCTCCACAGTGCAGTTGGAGAGAGAGTAGGTAGAACATTCCTTTTACCTTAAGAAATGGGTTAGTGATAAAGATTTTAAAATTACGTTGCTGTTTCTGATTTGCCAATGAGACCCTAAGCCCTCTATTAATCTATTATCTATTAATAGAATGTTTGATTTGTGTATAACAACTCTTGGGCTTTAGAGCTGTGGGCTTCATTTTTCACAGTTCTCACTAGGACTGCTGTTGCTGGATTTTTAAATTTTTGTTATGTCAATTTGACTAAGATTTTCTTATGGGGGTGTTGTCACTACTTTTTATGAATTCAACTTGGGTTTTGCTAAAGCTTGATAGCCAGGGCTAAGTTTTATGGTTCTGTATTTCTGTAATTGGACCTTCATGGTATTTCGTGCATATATTTTTTTAATTGTCCTCACCACCTTGGAGCTGGTTTGCCCTCATAAGTACGTGCTCAAGGAGCAAACCGGTTGCACTCACTTTTCCTTTGCTTTGGAAACTCAGAATAGGCTACCAGGCTAAATACCCTTGGTCCTTTATTGTGTAATCATTAGATTCTTCTCATCATCTTAGTCTTTAACTTCCATAGATAGATATCATCCAACTTAAAACTGGTAACCAGAATTTTGTTGTCTTTTCTTTTAAGCATGCTCTGTTACACTTACTATTTCTTTCAATCAACTGCAGCCATTCTTTGCTCCTCGGTTGGGTTTTATCAACCTACCATCTTCAAATGGTAGGCAAGCAACATAAAGTAAAAAATCCTTTTTTTTCTGATCCTGGTCTTGCTCTCTTTTATCTTCTATTCCGACACCAAACAAGATTATAATAGCTTACCTTAAACTTGATTCTTGTAACTGCCGATATAGATCTACTTATATTCTCCCAGAAAACCTTCAGGGCAAGGCAGTATACAAACATATGTACATTATCTGCACTTGGCCCACCGTTCTTCTTACATGAGATTTCACTTAGTCCTGCCCATCTTGTCAATTTATGGGGGGGTCCAATAAACCCTATGTAGAGTAAAGTGATGGTTTCTCTTTAGGGAAGCAGGACTGACAACAGCGTATAAAAGTTCAAAAGATACTTGCAATAAATTCTTCAAACCTCCATCCGGCAAACATCTGGTGCACTTCTGATAGGATGGACACTTGCCATTATCCTCTGCATCACATAGTAGTTAATACCACTGTCCAGCTTCCTTTTTATGCATGACAGCCATATGCAAGTCTTTCTCCAGCATTGGATCCTCCACACATCTCTCTCGTTATAATACAGTGAACCAAGAGCTAAGTTATAAATATTTGAATCTAGATAGGCTCCCTGTCATCTTATCGTGGATTTCTTCCCAAGGTCTCAACTCGCTGTTTACAATAAGATTGCTCCAACTTTAACAATTCTCTAATTTAAGTGGTTGACTTAAAGCGCCTTTTAAACTCTCAGGTGCTCCTGGAGATTCCCAAATTGGTTCACATGCTAAATAATACGGGACTCGCCATCTAATCCTTACTTTGTACCATATATTTATGGCTGCTTTTAAAAGCTTTAATCTGATCTTCTTGCAAATTTAGGTGAGTCAAACTTATACAAGAAGCCCTCAGTGCACTTCATATTGCTGGTCATTGCAAAGATTATTTGCCCATCTCTATCATCTGGCTTTCAAGCAATGACCTACAAAAGTTTTAATTGACAAGCCAAACAGTACAATTTTAAATCCAGTAACCTCAGACCTCCCTTCTCTAGCCTCTGCCTCAATATATTTGCCCCTTTACCTGCCCAAATAGAAGTATTAATATCTCCCTAAATTTTCTGGAGGGCTCCTTGGTCAGATATTAGGGGGATACAGTTAAAGAAGAAAGAAAGTTTGGGGAAAATGCACATTTTCACTAGATTCATTCTCCCATAGATAGTCACTGGGGTATTCAGCCATTTCTTAAAATACCTTTTAACGTCCATTGCTACTTGATACAGATTGCTTTTAGAGTCCAATTCTAAATACTGGTAAATATCTCCTCCCAGATATCTCATTTGCGTGTATAGTGGACCCTCAAATTTCCCAATATTCCAGTACCTTATTTCGGTCTTCTCTTGATTGATCAAATTGCTTGCCTTGCAGGTTATCAAGGCTAGTGGGGCTTCCATCATACTGGCCGTATCAATTACTCCGATTACCTTGTGAACCAATTTACTCAATTGTCTGCCCGAAATAAACCCCTTCTGGTCATCACTCACCAATTTCCAAACTACACCAGCAAGTCTGTTGGTAAATATTGCAGCAAATATTTTATAACCGCAATTTAACAGTGAAATTGGTCCTTAAGACTCACACTTATGAAGAGGTTTATTAGGCTTCGGGATGACTACAAATGTTACGCACGTACCAGGTGGTTCCAAACCCTTAACTTGGATACTATTAAACAGCTCCAGCCGCATAGGTTTTATTTCATCTGGTAATTTTTATCTAGCACCCCTAACAACCCATCAGGGCCTGCAGCATTTGCCCTTCTTTATTTTACCAATAGCTGCACTGATCTCCTCTTCTGAGATTTCTGCTAAAATATCATCCTACACATGACAATGTAATTTCTGAAGAGCCAGTGGGCCTCATTTATGAAAAGTGACGCATCGCTGCGTTAAAACAGCGATGCGTCACTTTTCACTGCGCCCTCCTTGAGTCATGCTGGATGCGTCATATTTACAGTATGACGCATCATGTCGCAAGGAGTTACAGATACGTCAGTATTTCTGACATATCTGTAGGCGCAAAAATTACGCATTGCTGGAGTGTGTCCCAAAAGTGACGCAACTCCAGCAATGGGTCATTCCAAATGGGCAAGTCCCATTTCAAATGTGCCTGCGTCAGTCTTACGCCTGCTGTGAGGCAGGCGTAAGATATTGACGCATTTGTGTCCTAGAAGTGGCGCAGTGAAATCTCAGAGATTTCACTGCGTCACTTCTACGAGGCTTACTTGCGTCAGAACGCCCACCCTGCATACATTATACCTGGCGCAGGTATAATGTGGCACATGGGTTTACAAAGTGACGCATCTAACTAGATGCGCCACTTTGTAAATATGACGCAACATGGCGCATTTTTTACGCCCCTGGAGCGTCACAAAAAGTGACGCACTGGCAGCGCAAAAGTGATGCAAGGGCTTATAAATAAGCCCCAGTGAGCTTAACCAAACTTCACGTTCGTGCTCACTCACCCCTTCTTGTTTGGTATACAATCCCTGAAAAAACATAGCAAAAGATTTTACCAATCTCTGTGTTACCCGAACACATATCCCCAGAGACATCCTGATTTTCAACTATGCTATTCCTCATCTTCTGCCTCTTAACATTCCATACTAAAAGCTTCCTAGACTTCTCACTAGATTGGAACGTCTGCAGATTGCTGACTTCTCATCTCTCTTGCTGCTAAAGTTTTTTCTGAATCCTTGCCTCCTGTTTACACTCTCTACTTCTTCCATTAACCTATACTCTTCAATAGGTAGAGTAGTGTCTACTAGCTTCTCTCCAGCCTTACCATTTTATCTACAAATACTAGCTCTTCTGTTCACTCTACCTAGAGTGTCTCTTGGCCCGCTCAGTAATGACTCTTCAAATATATGCCTTATAAGCGTCCCATACCACACTTATAGACACACTACCTAGATTTGCTGCAACAAAAAATTTGGAATTAGATTTTAACTTTTTAATTAATGTAGGTTTGGCAAGAAGTCTTCTTTCTACAGTCCATCTGCGAGGTCTATCATCCTTACCCACTATTAACTCCAAACTAACTTAACTAACTAGGGTGTGAGCCAAAAAAATGATGGTATATACTTAATTTCTTTGTTATGTTATAGAAACATGATTTAGCACTGCGACTCACCCCAGAAGGGGCATCTCAGCGCTTGGTTAGCAGACCAGTCAAGAAGCATCCATTAGAACAGCCAAGTCTTGAGATGTCTTTTAAAGCCTGAAAACCCGGTGCATGCCCTAATATAAAGGGGAAGCCTTTTCCAGTGATGGGGAGCAAGATAAGAAAAGGACCGACTGACTTATTTTAATGTTTGAATACGTCGGGGTGGAGAAGGAGCTGGCTCCTTGATCTAAGATTTCTTTGTGGGAGATAGGGAACCAGTTTACCGTGTAGATCTTTAGGTCCTTTGCCTGTCCGAGCCATATAGGTCAGACAGAGAAGTTTAAAAATTGCTCCTATCTTTACAGGTAGCCAGTGAAGAGCCTTCAGCAGGGTGGCTGAAGGTGTGCCCGGTGGCTGTTAACCAGTCGGGCAGCAGTATTTTGTACCACCTGCAATTTCGATTGGAGGGATTTGTTAGATGCTACTAGAAGCGCATTTCCATAGTCCAGGTAACTGATTATCAGCTCATATTCACAATGGGAGCAACAGGGGGAATAAAGGGACTCAGACCGCCCCCCACTCAATCGATTATAAACAAAATTAGGTCTGAATCCCAAAGGCAGTAAAGCTTACTATTTCAAAGACTTCTGGGGGTCATTAATGGTTTTTCAAAAACCCTTTCCAGTACAGTTCTGGTTAAACATCCATGAACTGATTAGTCATTACTGTTCAACTTTTAAAATAATTCATCAACAGCCACATTCAATACACATCCACCCCATTTGAAATTAATGTGTATGCATAACTCAGAATATGAAAAGAGTTTAGAAAAATATGTAAAAAGGCTAGAAAGCGCCTCACGTGCGCAAACCCACAGGGCTACTGGATGGTACTCGCCAGTGTGCCCACATTATCATCATTGGTAGCTTTCTAGTCACAACAGAAAATAAAGAAATAAATTAAAGTGTGAAAAACTGTTTAGAGGTGGAAAGTCAAACAACAAACAAGTGTGTGACAGACAACACTGAGACTCTGTAGCTTTCCCAGTGTTCCCTTAACCCCAACTGTGCAATGAGAAAGCGATTTTCAAATAAAAATTGAGGTACCACTCACATACAGCACATCCTTTATTAGTTGTTGTGAACGTCCTCAGTTTAAAAAGCAGGCATGTCACTGGCCACTTTTAACTGCAAAAGGCCAACATGTTTCGTTGCCATACACTCCTGGCAACTTCGTCAGGGCTGTTGGGGAGTCAATCTTCACCTCAGTCCAATGTTCACACTCAATCTGTGGCTAGTAGTTGCTTGCAACTGGCATACCAGCAACCACCATCATGAAAAGGACCTGCGCCAATTGGTCGCGTCCCACTTTTCAGACTGCAAGTGTCAGTCTGCGTCGCGCTCAGGAGACTCCTCCGTGTTTTCTCATCCCGCACGAACCCAGTTTATAACTGATTATCAGCACCTGGACGAGGGTCTTCCAAGAGTTCAACGGGAGCCACTGGAATATCCTCTTAAGGAGGCGCATTACCCCGAAGCAAGTGCTACAGGCAGCTATCATCTGATCTTTCATTGATAAGTTGTTGTCTAACAGAATACCTACATTTCTTACTGTGCTTTTAGGAGAAGGAGCTTGCCGAGCTCGGAGGCCCACCAATTAGTTGTCCAAAAGGACTGCGCTTTTTCAAACAATACAATTTCAGTCTTGTCCCCATTTAACTGAAGGCAATTCAGGGACATCCACGTAGCAATTTTTCTTATATATACAGTAAAACATTGTTTAACATTCTTTATGTCTTGCCCAAAAGAGATGACCAGTTGTGTGTCTTCAGCATATGAGTGTATTTCAAAGCCACAGACTGAGCTAGGGGGGAGATGTAAATATTGAAAAGTGTGGGGCTTAGGGCTGAGCCCTGAGGAACTCCCTTGTAGAAGGTCAGATTCTTAGATTGAAAAGGACCAAGAGTATTTGTTTTAGTACTGTCCTTGAGAAAGTCTGTTCTCATGAAGTCTTTGAATCAGGATGGGATGTGACACGGTATCAAATGCTGCTGACATATCGAGAAGAACTAGCATAGCAGGCGTACCCATGTCCTGGGAAAGGCTGAGTGAGTCAACTACCACTACAAGGGTGGTTTCTGTACTATGAGAGGGACGAAAGCCTGATTGAGAAGAGTCCAAAAGGAGATGTGTCTCCAAGTAATAAGAAAGTTGTCTATTGACAAGAGATTCCAGCAACTTGCTGATCGAGGGCAAGAGAGAAATAGGATGGTAGTTTGCCAAGTTCGTGGAATTGGCATGCGTTTTTATTTAGAATAGGTGTGACATAGGCAGCTTTCCAATTCTTAGGCACTGTGGCTGAACATAGGGATAGGTTACGTAAGAGTGTCACCAATGGTGCGAGAGAGGTAGATAGCATAGCTGTGATGTGAGGGAGCCAGATTTAGTTTTGTCTAATCAAGCTAGTAATTGAGTGTGTGTAATCGGTTCAAACCTCTCCAGTATAGCATGAGAATTGTTACTTGAGAAATTGTCAAGTTCAGTATATAAATGGGCGCAGTAGTGTTATTATGAAAGTTGCAATAGATGTTGTCTATTTTAGTTTCAAAATAGGTAGGTAGTGTGTCACAGAGTGTTTGGGAAGCTATTGTGGCTGGGCTACAGGCATGGGGATTAGAATGCTCCTTTTAAGACTTTAAATAGGTCTTTAGTAGAGTTTCCTGCTTGGTCAATTTTGCTTGTAGTGTGGAGTCTTCGGGTTGTATTAATTTTTGCATGATATGCACCTATCGCTTTTTTGTATTGGTGTCTATGAAGGACGTCTTTCGAATACCTCCATATACTTTCCAGTTTCTTACAATTTGATTTGTCGGTTTTCAGTTCTGCCATGTACCAGGGGGCATTGGGTCAGGACGATTTAGTAGTATGGGTTCTATAGGGGGTGACTGTATCAAGTGCCCCAGAAAAGGACTTTAAAAACGTATCCCAGGCTGAGTTAATGTCCGGTGTATTGTCCAGATCAGGGGTGTTGAAAGAGGCTTGAAAGCTTGCTGCAGTCAGCTGCTTCCAGCATCTTGTTCTCACCTTTTTCTGTTTTAGATTTCGTAGAGACAGATTTAGAGGAGATTTAAAATTTAATTAAAAAATGATCTGTCCAGGTGAGAGATTCAAGTACGTCAATGTGTATGCGCTGGGAGTTAGAGAATTGGAGGTCTAAAGTGTGGCCAGCTGAGTGCATGGGTCCTGTTTTTATCAAATGGAGATCAAGCATTTTAAGATTAGACAGTAGGTTAGAGACATCTGGATCGGATGATAACTCCGCGTGGTTGTTAAAATCTCCAATTAATAGGAAATATGCCGTGGATATCACATAAGGAGCTATTTGTTCTATTCATTTGAAGCTAAAATTCTTTCTTAGGACTTAGGGGACGATAAACTATGGCTCCCTTCCAGATGTCCCCATGGGTGAGTTGGACTTTGAATATTGTGATCTCTGCACAGTCCATGAGTACTGTGTCAAGTAGTAGTACTTTGAGAGTGTCCAGAAAAACGATGGCTACTCCCAACCCCAGGTCTTACTTGCCTGTCCAATCTGACCAGTTTGTAATTGTCAGGAAATGTGATGGGAATACAAGGGAGAGTCGAGGTTTGAAGCCAGGTTTCCGTGATAAAACATATATCTGGGAGCTGATGTGTGAGTAAATCCCATATTTCTATAGCGTGTTTAGGGATGGACCTAGTGTTAAAATAGAGGCAATTTAACATAGAAAACTTTGAAAGTTGTACTTTAGAGGAGTCGCCACTGTCTGTGGGTGAGCTATTTGAGGCATTAGGATGTGTACTGGAGGAAGTAAAACTGCCATTGTTTCTAATGAGTAGGTACTGGGTTGTAAGTACCCTCAAATTTACATTTGGGGCAAGAGAATGATCCCTCTAGGTGGTGTGGAGGCTGAAGGAAGCAAACCTGACCTGAGGGCCTGAGTTTTTTTAATCTCATTGCTAGAATAGCAAATCCTGTGTGGTATGGTTAGCTCTGGGGGAAAAGATGCAGCGGTCCTGGTTCCTAGCAACGTTTGGGCGCGTACGGGTTCAGACGGGCTTGCCTTTGGCACGCACGCTGCGCGTTGGCACCAGGATCTGTTTTTATAAGCGGGTGGGAGAACAACTACACCGCCGCCAGTCTAACATAGTTGCCGTTAGTGGAGAAAGAAGAAGGACTCTGAGCTCCCTCTGCTCAATCAGCAATTAAAATGCTGTGGCGGACCGGGGAGCAGGAAATCACACCTCAAGGTATAAGCGGCAAGCGGCAAATGTTGATAGGATTTAAAAGTAAGTGCCAGAGAAAGTAAAATAAGTACTTTAAATTATGGCTAAACAGATGGTTTTTAAAATCTAAACATCGTTAGGTCAATACCTTTGTATGCGCGTAATGACAGAGCCCGACAGGTATATCAGGTCTTTAACTGATGTACTAAAATACAGTCCATTAACCAACAGTCAATTCATGAGCAATGGCCATATTTCTTGCTGTGGAAGGAAAAAATAATTTCAGACCCGACTTTCTCCCGCCAGATGTCTACAAGCCCCAGATCTTATAAAGACAGCAAAGCTTAAATGGCGGACTGATGGTTCTGCACCTCACATCAGTTTCCCAAATTCAAAGTTACTGAGCACTGAAACCCCGGCACCAGCCGGTACGTGATGCCTCTGTGTTCCAGATCATGATAGATGCATCTGCAAATGGGTGTGTGTCAGGCAAAGAAGTCCAAGATACTCTTGTAATTTGAAAAGTCTTTATTTTCCAATTAATATTTTCCAAATTTTAATGAAACATTAAGCTCAGCCAACTTGTTTCGTTCTCTCACCGAGAACTTCATCAGGGCTGAAATCAACATGTAAAAGGACCCTAATCAAGAACACATAATAAGTCAAGGACCAAAAAATAAAAAACAGAAAAAGACAGAAGGTAAAAGCACAGGATTACAAACAAAGAACACAAAACACTAATAGACCTTCAAATGAGGTTTGTGAGTGACATATTCAAAAACATTAGTGATAGGACATGCGACAAAACCAACAAGACATAAATATACAAAAAAAATCACAATTAAAAAGACAAGGGCACATAATCTATTTACAAACATTTTAAAAATTGCATGCAAAAGTCATGTTCATATTATGTAATTGGAAATTGACACAATGTGCAGAGGAATCCCTACAGTGAGAGATCCTCTTAAAGGCCAGGCGCCTCACAGTTGCATAAACACTCTGGGAAAGGTAATTGCAGGGGAAGAGTACCCAGGTCACTTAGGCCGTGAGAAAGATAGACATAGAATAAAGTCCAGGGAGGGTGTGTAGCGCAAAAAGTGCAATAAATTACAGTACAATGTTCACAAAATACCATGGAAAGGACAGAGTTTAAGCGAAAACGCAATCTCACCTTAAATCAAATAAAGAAACAGTTGCAAAAAGACAAGTCGATGTGGTCCAGTGTGAGTGTCCCAGTATAATAAACTGGGGATACCAGGGAATTCACAGGGCAAAGTAGTGCCCAATAATGGAGATCTGTTGGAAATAGGATAAATTAACTAAAGGCAACCAAGTCTATATATTAATTAAAAAGGGGAATCATGCAATTTGATCATCGCCGTTCACCAATTGCGCCCAAGCGAAGAACAGGAGTAATCAGTAGCCCTAAATTGTCCACTTCGACGTAGTCTATTAAATAGAGCCAAGTATCGGATATAGCGGTGGTTACGGACACCCTGTAAGTCGTTAATCCTAAGCCACTAAGATAAAGGAGGACCTGCCATGGAAGGTAGTGCCAGGGTCAGCGTATGACCCAAAGCTACAGGCATTGATTAACTAGGGCAGATGGAATTGCTAATAAAGTCCATGTGTGGACCACTGCTCTGTAACTACACTCATGTTCAAACTGTGTCTAATGTGCCGCTGCTGGTCGTGTTGTCTGCAAAATAATTGTGTCGCTTGTCTGCAAATTGCCAAAATGAGAACGCGTAGTCGGCCCTATCTGTGCAACCAGACTCATATCCCAGCTCCGTTATGTATCAATGAGAAGTGCTGTCAAAAACAGGGAGGCACCTGAAGCTATATAGTTGCCGATATACAATCAGCGTAAACAGAGAAACTATACGGGGGAAAGCAGGGCCGGCCGTAGTAAAGCTGAGCCGCTCGTCTCAGTACCCCCAGTCATGTGAAGCATAAAAGTAATATGCTGCCAACGCAAGTACGTGCAGCTGATTAGAAACCGCCAGCTTACATCTGCCATATACGTTCAGAGAAATACAATTTAGAAAAGCATGGGCGGCCGTATGGAACCGTACCGCTCGTCTTAAAAACCCAGCTACATGTACTATGATATTGATGAGCCGCCCCCCAAGTGGATACACCTAGCGTAGAGCTCCCGTCCTCCTTACCAGAATAAAGAATCCAAGCGCAGCAGTCCGTGTGAATCGGAACCGCTCGCGCCATTTTTCATTTAAAGGTAGAGGAGTCCCGCCCCTCCAAACGATCAGCGAATCGCAGGCCGCGTTGGAAGTGTGCATGCCGTGTAGCCATAAGATAAACGCCCTAATAGTTGAGCGACCCCTTCCCTGTGAACGCTGTGGCACAGCATGGTCCGCAATGGATATAGTCTCCGCCATGATGGAGTGTTAAAACCTTATAACAATAATGCTGTTTATGAAAGTAGCAGTATGGGGGAAAAAATAATAATAAAAAAGGTCACAGAAGCAGACAGGTTGGGCCAAAATAAAATAAAGGACAAAGGTTGGGCAAATTGAAAGTTAAAGACAGAAACTGAGCAAATGCACTAAACGTAGCGAGCACCATTCCAAGTAAAAGTGGCGGGGCAAGACGGTCCGAGCCGGATGAAATAAAATTGGTGCAAGTTGACGCCTTACTGTAGTGGAAAAAAGGGAAAGGTCATGGAAATTCTAAATGTCGCAGTCTGGGGGAAATAGAATTAATGAAAGGTCACGTAGGCAAAAAATGAAAATGACAAACAGAAATGAAAAAAACAAAACAAAGGGGATCCAAATTGCACCGCACACAAAGTTTAGCATTATCTGGGGTGTTTCAGAAAAAAGCAATGGGTTAAATGCCACATCCTATTGAACGAATAGCCCAATGTGGCTGCCTGGTATCATAATCCGGGATATCCATAAACAAAGTAATCAACAATGTGATGTAGCAACACTCAAAGAGTATTGACGTGGAACCTTGGAGAGCCATAATACGGCCCTAAGGGATAATGGCAGACAAAGAAGAATGGCAAAAGTGTAATGCCCGTAAGCGTTAGCAAAAGGTGGGTTGCGGCCCTCAATGGAACATACATGAATAGTTGTGGCATAAAGTCAATAAGAGTGTAGTCAGAGATTCTACATACCTAACAATCGTCTTCAGTTATGTAGTTGCTTGTGAGAAATGCGGGTCCAACATGGTGATGTGGCAACACTAAAAGAGTGATGACGTGGAACCGTGTATCCGGCCATTCAGGGGAAATGGTAGACGGGGAAGACCGGCAACAGAATAATGCCGGTGGTTGTAGGTAAGGGAAGAGTTGCGGCCCTTATTGGAATAGTGATGCATAGTTGCGACATAAAGTCAGTAAGAGTATAGGCAGAAAGTCTACATTCCTAACAAAAGTCATCCGTTAAAAAATGGCTTGTGAGATACGCGGGTCTAAAGTAAAGGGCATAGAGAGAGCTTAGTAGCAGCAGAGCATACATAAAGAAAGAGGTAGAGCCAATGGGACCAGGTTGTGACCTGGTAGCAGTGCAAGGGAAGAATAAAAGGAGAGCATGGAACGTTCCTTATCCGGCTTTCATGGACAAATTCACCTATACACGAGATGTCAATGGGTATGAGGCAGGAAGAAACGTGTGTCGTGAAAGGACAAGTCAAAGGTAAGTCGTGATTAAAACACAGTGTGTGTTAAAAATACAGAGAAAATGAATATATAAACACATTTGTAAAGAGCAATTTAAAAACACGGTCATGCTAAGTAGTCCGTCATCTGACATAAAGATTGAACGGTTTCTGTTAGCAACGCACTACTTATACATAGGCATTCAGTTGAGAGGCATCTAGGGATGATACAGCATGACAGTTTTAATTGTCATTGAGGAAGAAATGCAGCTCGTTATCAGTATTGTGTCCCTGATTAATTGCGCGCAATCTGCATATCCATTTTGCTTCACACTGCCTCAGACGCAGTTCTCAATTACCTCCCCTCAGTCCCGCTTCAATCTGATCAAAACCATGGAACCAGAAAGACTGGTCCCCCGGATGTGTCTTTACATAATGTTCTGCCATAGGGTATCTCTCGTCACAATTTAAGATCACCCTCCTGTGTTCCTGAATGAGGTGTTTGAGGCTTCTCCTGGTACTCCCAACATAGATTAAATTACACAAGCACCCAATTACATATACCACAAACGTGGTATTGCAGTTAATAAACTGTCTGATCATATATTTTGTAGATCCATTGAAGTCAAACTCTTTGGCCTTGTTCGCCCCAAACTTGCATACATTACAGGAGCTACACACAAAAAACCCATTCGGCTTCGCTGGCAACCATGTGGCCCTCCTCTCCGTGTCAGTTTTATAGCTGGGACAAAGTCTGTTTCTAAGGGTATTTCCCCTCCTATAAGTAATAGAGGGGTTCCTTTTGAGTGATCCCTTGAGACTGGGGGTTTCCTCCAGTAGGTGCCAGTTTCGGTTTAGCAGTTTAAAAATTTCATCACTAAAGGTTGTATATTGGGTGATGAAACGGACACTGTTGTCAAATCCCTTGTTCTTTTTTGCGGTTTGCTCTGTAAGGGTAACCTCCCTTTTGAGTGTTTGTACTCTTCTCTCTGCTCTCCTGAGTACAGAGCCCTTTCATCGTAACCTCTAGCACTAAATCTCAGTTTAGCCTCAGCAATGTTCTTATTAAAAGTGCCTTCCTCACTGCAGTTGCGCCTTATTCTAACCATTTCCCCATAAGGAATGTTTTTGATGACAGAGCTAGCATGTGCATTGCTGGCATGCAGCACACTGTTACAGGCAGTTTCCTTGCGATAAAGGGTGCTGTGTACTATACCATCCTTTATGTAAAGCTGCAGGTGTAAATAGTTTATTCTCTCATGGTGATACTCAATGGTCAGGCTCACATTGTACGGATTATCGTTAAGGTAAACAAAATATTCCATAAGTGACTCCTCTGTCCCAGACCTTAAACAGATAATATCGTCAATGTACCTCCCCCAGAACACGATGTGTTCAGTCCAGGGGGAGGCACGTCTGCCCCAGGCATGCTCCCTCTCATACCACCCCATAAAGAGACATGCATAGGAGGGAGCAAACCTGGAACCTATAGCAGTACCCTGCCTCTGGTGATACCAAGTGCCATCATGAAGAAAGTAGTTACTCATTAGGATTAGCTCAATCATTTCCATCACCATTCCATTGTGTTCGTAAAAGTTGGCACCCTCCCTATCAAGGAACGTTCTGACAGCAGCAAGCCCATATTTGTGTTCAATACATGTGTAAAGACTGACTACGTCTAGGGTGACAAACAGCAGGTCCTTTGACCAAGCCAGATCCTTAAATGTTGTCAGAATGTCCTTGCTGTCCCTGATGTATGAAGTGTGGCAGGCACCATGGGGGGCCTGCCACAGGATGCAAGGTTTTCCGCAACCACCCCTTTCTTCAATGGGAGCCTGTGTTGTCGGCCAGAACACAGGCTCCCATTGAAGTCAATGGGAGTCCGACCGAACGGTGTTCGGAAACATCGTAATCGGTCGGTCGGACTCCACAAACCCGAGTCGGTCGGAAACCATTCCGACAAGGAGTAGGTCGGAATGCTTTCCGACCTACATCATAATGAGGCCCTATATGTGTGTGTATGTGTGTGTGTTTGTGTGTGTGTGCATGTGTGTTGTGTGTGTGTGTACTAATATCTACGCTTTTCATAGTACTACATTTTAAGTAATGCAAGATTAAAATTAATATAATGTAAAATAAATATTTTTAATTATGTCATATTATACAGATATATATACATGTATATAGACACACATATCTGTATGTGTTCATATAAATATATATTTAAAAATAGTATTAAATATTTAGTCAACTGTATTTACTTTACATTATTTTTATATATTATAATATTGGACATTTACTACTTTAAACTGTCTATGTATTACAAAAACGATATTTTTGTATGTTTTTGGATGATATTACTGTCCATAATATTTTTTCAATATTTTTTTAATTTCCATTATACGAATTGCAATACGATATTGTGGTAAACAATTTTTTTGATCCAATAATTTTGTTAATGATATTGGTTACCACGATATTGTGCCATTACACGTTCTGGTGCTGAACATCTGCCAGGTGACATATGGGCATCTGTTCACACCTTTGCCAAGCCTTACTGCCTTGATTTTCAGGTCCACAGGAAGAGTCATTTTGGCAGCATGGTTCTGCAGGACTTCCTGGTGCAAAGTCCACTTTTCAGACCCAACACCTCGAAAGGTATTGCTTTGGTGTCTACTCAAAAGTTGAGTATCTGTGTATAGAAGTATTCATCAGAAGAACTGGTTGCTTATCTTTGGTGACTGTCTTTCTGGTGGGTAATCTATCTAACTGCAGACACTTCACCACAATCCTTCCTCTTCCTTCTGTGGAGTGGAACTAGTCGTTCAGAAGGATCCATGTTAGATTCTGCACACTGCCATCATTCTCAATATATTACAGATGCCCCACGTCAAAGGGAGAGAAATAATTTGTGGTTAAATGATGTCAGTGTGTAGTAATCTGCTTGTTAAGTAATGCACTCTCCCTGCCCTTGTTCTCTGCCTTGATGCTCAGCCAATGTGATGTCATTAGAATGTTATGAATGTTTGTACTTGAAGGAAGTGGGAGTTGGAGATGATGGGCTGAGCAGCAAGGAGGCTGCTCCTCGTGGGGCATATATTGGAGCTTACATTGGAACTTACTAAGATGTAACTTGGAGAATAAACTACCAACTACAAGAGCTGACCTTGAGACTTCTTTAATTGCTACATTGGCGACGAGTTAAAAGGAAAAGAACTTACGCGTGGAGAAAAGAAGGCTAAAGGGACTTAAGGTACTAATATTACTAAAGACATTGAACTATTTAAGCTGTCTGGCACCCGCCCCACCAGTGACCCCGATAACGGTCGCCCTAAAAAAAAAATTTAAGGTGCCAGATCCACACGTGTGTGAGACTGTAAAGAGTAACTGCAGTCCTGTTTTGAAAGTATGACCAAGAAACAAGTTCCTGAGACATCTCTCGCCCCAACCGTGAGTTATTTGCTGGCCTATTTATATTATGTCCTATAATGGTTTATGAAACTTAAAGGATTTTCAAGTATATGGAACTTCAAGAGAACTTACGAGCTGTGTATTTAAGGAAGCTGGCACCAATGAGCCCCACGTGTACACGACGTATGAAGGGATTACTTTGAGCCACATAGGATCGACTTAGCCTTGGCACAAAAGCAAAGAACTGCAGCCAACTGTTTTGGGATTTTCTGAGAGCTGCATGCAGCGCAAGCCATTGGAACTGCTTCCTGTCAATGGAAAATTCGGCACTGCTAGACTGCCGCCACACTTGTTTAAGAGGCAGAGGATTGTGTTGGCCACACTTGTTTTAGAGGCAGAGGATTGTGTTGGCTTTACTGTTGGTGTATGCACAGTATTTTGGATGGAGCCTGCCGTGATGCCTGTGGCTGGAGCAAGTTTTCTTTTGTGGTGAGAACATTACAGTTACATATTTCCAACCACAAATTGTGTGATCCAGCAACTTTGGGCAGTTTAACCGTTCTGTATTATTTCAAACGGTGATACAAGTCTGATGTTGCACGCGCAAGCTGTTACCTTCTCCTTTGGAGTTGCGCGGTGTCCTGGATGTTCGGCCTTTTCACCGCGTCACAGTTACTACGCAGCAAACCTGCGCTGCTGATAAATGTTTTGTGCACCAACGTGCCGTAAACCATTCGGCGAGACGTGTGGAAACGTTGCGCCATCTTGTGGTTGGCACGCAGCTACAAGTATGTATTACATTTTTTAAGGGCATATTTTGTTTTCCTGGCAAATGCTCAAACATAAGCATTTGGAGCCAGAGGCCAATATTGGTAACATGGGCAGCATGTTAAGAACTCGTCACGTCGTGGGATCCTTTTTGCTCCGTTCTACACCTCGAGAAAAGAACCTTTAGGAAAGTAGTACAAGTAGAGGAGTTGACAACAGAAGTTTCCTCTTTGGTCGGTCGCTTCACTTCATTTTTTTTTAGGAGTTAATTGGAAGTTTACGCTAACTGAAACGTTGCTGGTAGGACATCTGCTTCATTTTTGTCTCACTACTTGTAGGTGAATCGTTTTATGGAGCAGTCCATTATTTCAGGTACTTTCTCAATTCTAATCTTTGCGCATGAATGTATACAGTGCACAATTGGGGAGCTGTTGCTAGTTCTTGGACTTGTTTACATGGTTATCCTGATGACTTTGACTTTTGACGTATTGGAGTTCCAATTAACCATCGAGGATATTCTACTCGGGTGAGAGGTCGCTCACCGGCGAGTGCACAGTTTATATGTTTTACAGTTATAGTATTAGTATCTCTGTTTTAGTCCCATATTCACACTATTTTTACAGTGTATTTTTACTGTTTTTCTGGAGTAGGAAGTACCCCAGTCCTGGATCATTGGGAGCTGTTTCCCCTAGTACATTGTGGATGTTGATGTTCTGTTCTAAGGGAGGTGTATTGCCCTATATGGTTGTACTCGGTTCTGTTTACGGTTACTGGAGCTGAGCTTTTATTTCAGGTGTTTTCCCCTATTACAGTGTACAGGTTAAGCTTTTCATTATTTTAATGCAGTGCATGAGATGGCGGTGGAGGATGTTGAGCCATTCATTACCTTAATGTAGTGCATGAGATGGCGGTGGAGATGACTGTGTAGTCATTCATTAATTTGATGTGGGAGGTTGAGCCACTCATTACTTTAATGTTGTGCATGAGATGGCGGTGGAGGATTTTGAGCCACTCATTACTTTAATGTAGTGCATGAGATGGCGGTGGAGATGACTGTGTAGTCATTCATTAATTTGATGTGGGAGGTTGAGCCACTCATTACTTTAATGTAGTGCATGAGATGGCGGTGGAGATGACTGTGTAGTCATTCATTAATTTGATGTGGGAGGTTGAGCCACTCATTATTTTAATGTAGTGCATGAGATGGCGGTGGAGGATGTTGAGCTTTTCGTTACTTTAGTTAAGCCACTCATTACTTTAATGTTGCGCATGAGATGGCTGTGAAGCGTTAAGCATGAGTATGCAATAGAGAGTAAGGGGACTGGGTATTCCTTAGTCTTACTATTTGTTTGCATTTACGATTCCTATCTTACTGTTTTATTACGTACATTATTATTGTTACATTATTGCATAAGGAAGGCAATTTATTATTTACATTACTATTTGTTACTTACTCTAGTTTTATTACATTATTGCATTTTTATTATTATTATATTGGGAGGATTTTTCCCATTTTACTACTGTGTTCATGTATACTTATTTCGGAATGTCAATATCTTCTCTCCTTATATATATGTGTTATATACTGCTTAAATTTTCTTTAATCAATATAAAGGGGGAGATGTGTAGTAATCTGCTTGTTAAGTAATGCACTCTCCCTGCCCTTGTTCTCTGCCTTGATGCTCAGCCAATGTGATGTCATTAGAATGTTATGAATGTTTGTACTTGAAGGAAGTTGGAGTTGGAGATGATGGGCTGAGCAGCAAGGAGGCTGCTCCTGGTGGGGCATATATTGGAGCTTACATTGGAACTTACTAAGATGTAACTTGGAGAATAAACTACCAACTACAAGAGCTGACCTCGAGACTTCTTTAATTGCTACACAGTGCTCAGAGGTGGCACCTTTATGCAGGTATCCGCTGTCACTTCTGGAGGTGTGATGCAGCTGCTGCAGAGTCCGATGACACCACCTTGGCTGTGAGATGCAGGAGCAACTCCTGCAAACGTTTCCAGATCCAGCCTGGTGCCTGGAGGAATTCAAAAGGTGAGAAATCTACAGTTAGAGTAACCACCAGTTACTCAAAGTAAATCATTTTTTCTTTTGGTCCTCAATAATCCTTTCAATGAAGTGAACAGGAAGAAGCTCTTTAATACAGAGGAGTGTCTGGCACTAGTGCTATTTAGCAAGTTTATCAAGTATCTAGCGTGGCCATCTCTGGCAACATGATATTATAATGCATTCTGGGAGTTGTAGTCTTCTTTTACTACCATTGATCTAATTAGATTACACACTTGTAATTAATGATTTGGAGGTGTCTGTAATGACCAGGAGTGAGATGATCACTATTTACTTTTATGCTGAGGAAGAAGTTTTGTATGTCCTCAAAACAGAGAAGTCAATCCTGGGTTTGAAGCATTCTGCATAGAACATAGCCTTTTGATAAACAGTTCCCTTGCCTGAACAAAATGGCAGGAACACAAACTGAAATATGTGAATGCTATGGGTTCCGTCACTGAATCTCCCCTACTTAAAAATATATTGCAATTCAGGTCTCATGTAAATCGATCTAATCCCCTTACCCCCTTAGGCCAAGTTTGCGCTATGCAACATTGCACAAATAAAATTAAACCATGCCAAGGAGCCATTAATCAAAATGGCGAGGGAAGTTCGATGCACTCAGAAGACCATAAAAAGAAGTTGTCAAGCAAGCCAGGATTATATATATTTATATATATATATATATATATATATATATATATTTATATATATATATATATATATATATATAATACAGGCTGGGTGTTCTCCTTTTGGGTGAACAAACATCGAAAAAATGCAATCAAAGCTCATTAGGTCTGTATCATTCACTCAATGCTGGTTCATTAAAAAAAAATCCTTTATATGAACACGCTAGAAGATACTTTGGTGTTACCAACCTCTGTGCTTTGGTGTCTCAGAGAAGATTTTAAAAAGAGTGAAAAATTGGCCCTAGGCGCTCGAACTAAAGATATAGCCAGAATTTTATGAATAAAATGTATATTTACTTCCTCATTTATATGCTATTTTAGGTATCCTTCTTTGTACAATTGGATGTGTGTTGGGCTGTAATTTTCGCTCCGTTAGGGTTTACAGCAGGCAGTTTCAATCTCTTCCTGCTGGATCTGGAACAACATCCGTGTATCCACCAGAGCCGCCCCAACGCTGCTCCAATCTAGGAAAGAGTTTGAGACACACCTCTTTAAGAAACACTACATCACAATGCATTAGCCGCTGGCAACCCAGCATCCTGTCCTATCACTAGTTGACTGTAAGCTTGCTGTGACCCTGTACAGTTGTCCAATGCCATTTGGCTGCGTTCACGCTATATGAATACCATATACATAAATACATTTAGTAATTGTGTACTATGTATATACAGACACAGTATGGTTTGATCTATGGAAGCATTTAATATGAAGAAACACATTTTGATGATGATATCTGTTTTTATGAGGTATTAGTTAACTTCGCTTAGAAGCAGCCTTGACAGCAGGCGCGACATAGATTTTCAATAAATTAAAAAAAAAATCAATGTTGTGTTATGTAAGCCTGGGCGTAGTTCGCGAAGCAGCGCTACGCGAAGCTACGCAAAGTGCAGTTCGCACTACGCGAGCTACGCGTAGCACTACGCGAACTGCGTAGTGCACTGTTCGCAATGATTGCACAGTGCCGGATGCTTGTCCGCACTGTGCAATCATTGAAAACGGCATCTTGCACAGTGCGAGCTGTCTTTTACTGCCGCTCGAGTAGATTTTTACTCGAGCGGCAGCTTCTCAACGCGGACTGGTAGTTTCTCATCGCGAGCGGTCGCGAGCATACGCGACCACTCGCAATGAGAAACCTGACCTCCCGCGTTGAGAATCTCGCCGGGAGGTTTATTTTCCACGCTCGCGATCAGCAACTTGATGTTGCTGATCGCGAGCGGAAAAAGTCTCGCCGGGATGTCATTTTGCTTGCTCGCGGTCGCCAACTTGACGTTGAGGACCGCGAGCAAGCAAAAATGACCGCTGCACTACGCTACGCTACGCGTGTTTGCACTGTGCTACGTGCAATTTGCGTTGTGCGAAGTAGCGCAAACTTCGCAAACTACGCGAGCGTAGCGTAGTGCTTTGCCCAGGGTTAGTGTTATGCTCTGTTGACTTTGATCAAGTCTAGCCTTAAAGCACACTAGTTTCTAACCTGTGGTTGCAGTGGGCTGGAGCTAATAGGAATAACGTTCCCAATCTTTTTAGGTTGAGCATTCAAGACCTCTTGTATATACTTTAGTATATACTTATATACTTTAGTATATACTCATGTGTGTATGTACTTTGTGGGCTCTGGAGATCAGCCCTAGGACTTGTCTGCTTCCGCTTAGGGACTTTTCTTTCTGTTCAACTGCCTCTATTTAACTGTCTTGATAGAAAACAACCAGTAGAAGTCAGTAAAATACCAGAATTGCTTTCTGCTGAGGGACTTTCTTTTTTAAATTTTTCTGGCAACTGCCTCTATTTAACTTCCTTGATAGAAAACGACCAGCAGAGGTCAGTAAAATACCAGAATCACTTTAGCATTCTCTAGGTTCCAGTCCATAGAAACTGTCTTCCACGAGCACCCGTAACAAAAATATTTTTTTCCAAATCTTGTATTTTCAGTGATATGACCACCGAAGGCCCTGATTTTATATTAAAAACAGAGCTTTGGACCATACCATTTCCTGCTGAAAGGCAATATTTCTCTCCATGTGTTTCTATACCTCACGTGTCACGCAGTTTGGTGCTTACTTTCCCTCCATGTTAAAGAACAGTAGATGTTTCAGCACCCAGGCTAATGTGCTGCATAGCTAAATACATGTAAGGTCCCAAAGGCGAGACCAATTGCATTGCAAATGCTTGTTTAATTTAACAAGAATAAGGCCCCGAATCTCTTTGCAAATATTTTTACATCTCATCTTATATTGTTTGTAATGCAATAACAAATTGCATATTCACTCAACTTTCAGTCACAGCCTGGAATCTGGTAAATACACATCAATATTCCCCACTCGGTCAACCAGGATTCAGTTCTGCGACTGTGTGGTTACACACAGATATCTGCAGTGATCACATTCACCAATTGAGCTTGCAGAATAGTGCATTTATTTTACATTTAATGTGTGCATGTCACATTTTATATGTTTTTACCTGAAGGTGAAGGGTCAGCAAAGTAGCTACAGCTTATTGTATTCTCTTTTTGCCACTTCTCTGGCCCCATCTCTAGATTCACTGACCCTGCCCCCACTGCACTCAGAATTATACTTCCTATACTTTTTTATGCACTTCAACCACTGTTTCTAACTGTTCATGACCTACAACTGATCAGGTAAGGCATGTTGGGTTGGGTTTGTAACTATTCAGACAAGCCATGGATGCTCTGTCTTGCAACAAGTCAGACTAAGGTAGTGCTATATAAGACCACACTAGTGGTAGAAACATGCTACATAAATGATGTTAGAAGTTGGGTTACTGGTTGACTGGGGTGTGAGCCCTGGTCAAGCAGCAACTGCACCTGCCTGTACCTTACCTCTAGTCGGGGTAAGGTACAGGCAAACCCTAAATTAACCTGTGCTCACCCTATGGTAGCTTGGCCCAGAGCAGTCAGGCTGAGCTTAGAAGCAATGTGTAAAGTATTTGTGCAACACTTCAAACAGTAAAACAGTGAACACACCCGCAAAAAGGATCCCACATCTGGTGAGAAAAATAGAACTTAGTTTAATAAATTTTAACAAGACCAAAATGAAAACAATCCAATTAGTAGAAATGGAGATATTGATTTTTGCAGTTTATAGTAAACAGTAGTGCCAAAAAAACCACAAAGAACTATCGGGGATATCCGGTTGCGCTGGACCAGGACAAAGTCACAAGTTCAGGCCAAGAGTGATGGGGCACAGGATGGCTACAGGGGCCCAGTTAGGCAGCTAATCAGAGTACCTTATATCCTGGTTGCAGCGCACTGCATGAATCCACATCGAAGATGTGTTGCATAGCTAAGGCAATAGATAAGTTCCAGGATGCTTTGAGGCTGTAGTGTGAGGTCCTGTTGCATTGACGTCGAGGATCCTGTCGAAAGGGCTTGCGATGCAAAGGTCAGTGTTGGGGATGTGATGGAGGTCAAGGCCATGCGTCGATTCTGAAGAGTGGTGAAGCTGTGATGCACAGTTTCAGCAGCGCCATGAAAGCTGCCATTGAAGAGAGATGCGAAGAGCTGTGCTGGGGAAAGCATCGTGCAGTGGCGGTTCGGAAGGTGATGCAGTGGTCCCAAGATGCGGGTTGCAGTGACAATGCAAGTCTTTTGCAATGGGTTCAGTCCACATAGCAGCAGCGATGCATCGTTCTGCCCGGGGACTTGTTGGTGCACTTCCAAGGGTGCAGGACTGGGATGGCAGCACTTGACAAGGTAGGCTCACAGATGGCTGAGTCCAGGTGCAGGGGTTGGAAACCTCTTATGTCACTGAGGCTTCAGATAAAGAGGTCAGTCAACTAGCCCATGAAGTAACTCTGGGTTCAAGAGATGCAGGTCCAGTCTTTCTCGCCAAGGCAAGAGGGCATCAGATCAGCACAGCAAAACAGGAGTCCAGCACAGTGCAGTCCAGCAGAGTGTCAGTCTTTCTTCCTGGCACAGTATCCACAGGTCCAGAAGTGTACTGAAGTGGTGGTGTCTGAGGTCCGATATTTACACCCAGTGGTGCCTTTGACGTGAGGGAGTCTTCAAAAGACATGCATTTGAAGTGCACAGTTGTCCCGCCTTTCCTGCCCTGACTCCAGACTAACTACAGTGGGTATGTAGCCCTTTGTGTGAGGACAGGACACAGCCTATTCAGGTGTAGAAGAGGCTGTGCCCAGTCCATCCTGCCAGTGATGGCGCATTGAGGCACACCTAAGATCTCATTGTGTGTGGCTGTCAAGGAGGAACAATCAAATCCCAGTCCCATCTACACCCAGTCATCTGATGAGAGACAGGCTGCAGGCACCAAATTGCTAAGGTAAGAAAATGGCAACTTTCTAAAAGTGGCATTTTAAGAATTGCAATTTAAAATCCGACTTAACCATACATTTGGATTTTAAATTGTGATTCCGGAGATACCAAACTTCAAGGGTTTATCTCTTTCCAATTAGAAATTACACTTATGTAGTGAGGTAACTCCAATGTTAACCTATAGGAGAGATATGTCTTGCTGTAGTGAATGACAAATCTGAGAGTTTTTCACTACCAGGACATTGAAAATGTTAAAGTACTTGTCCTCCCTTTTAAATATATTGCCCCCTGCCCTCTGTGTTGTTTAGGGCCTACCATGGGGGTGACTTATGTTTATAAAAAGGAAAGGTTTGGGCCTGGTAAAAGGCTTCTTGTGCCAGGTCGACATGTCAGTTTAAACTTAACACTCAGGTTCTGCAATGGCAGGCCTGAGACATGGTTAGAGGACTAATTTAGTGAAAGACCACCCTAAACTTGTCAGGTCCAACACTTGTCCCCTCCCGCCTCAGCTGAAAGAGGGGTGAACACCCATCCCCTATGGAGTTCTCTTCAATAAGGAGGAAGAACCTGGAGACACCATCAGCAATGACGTAGTCAGACCCCGCATGGTGCCCCACCATAAAGTCCATTTCCTGTAGGGAGATAGACCACTTCAGCATTTCGGGATTTTCTCCCCTCTTCTGCATGAGCCATCTGAGGAGCCTGTGGTCTGTTGAACCCGGAAGTGAGTCCTAAACAGGTATGGTTTTAACTTCTTTAATGGCCAGATCACAGCAAAAGCTTCTCTTTCAATCACACTCCATCTTTGGTCCCATAGAAGTAACCTCCTGCTAATGAAGGCTACCGGTTGGTGTAGGCTCTCCTCCTTTAGTTGTGCTAAGACTGCCCTTATGCTCTGCTCTGTAGCATCTGTTTGCACTATGAACTCTTTAGAGTAGTTAGGAGCCTTGAGTACTGGTGGTGAACACATTGCCTGCTTAAGGGTATCAAAGGCTTTTTGCCAGGCCTCTGAACAGATCACCTTTCTGGGCTGCTTCTTTGAAGTCTGCTCTTAAGGAGATAACAATGGTGCCATATCTCCTCAATTCTAGTCTGGGTATGTCACAACACAACCTAAATCATCCTGTGCTCAACCTTCGGTAGCTTGGCACAGAGCAGTCAGGCTTAACTTAAGAGGAAATGTGCAAAGTATTTGTGCAACACTTCAAACAGTAACACAGTGAAAAACCACAAAAAGACTCCACACCAGGTTAGAAAAGTAGGTTAATGTTTTATAAATAAAACAAGACCAAAACAACAAAAATCCAAGAAGTAGAAGTTGAGAATCGACTTTTAGAAGCAATTAGCGCTTAAATGGGATATATGGTTGTGACGGACCAGGGCAAAGGGAAAACTTCAGGCCCTGCATGATGGAGTGTGGGCCGGATACAGGGACCCACTTAGGCCCACTGAACAACAGTACTTCGATCCAGGATTGCATTGATGTTGAAGAAGATGTGAGGTGCAGCCGAAGCAATGCATTGGTGTTGAGCCACTCAGTGGGCAAGATGCATCGAGATTCTCCACGCGATGGCAGTGATGTGTCAGTTCTGAGTGAAGTTGCTTCCAAAGGCAATGTGCTGGTTCCGAGTGCGATGCGCAGGATCCATTCCATGCTTCGATTGGGATGCACCGGTTCCGACCCATGCAAAGGCGAAGATGCACCACTTTCGATTAAGATGCGTGGGTTTTGGTTGCAGCAACACCTTAAGCCTCTCTTTCAGGAGTCCAGGACTGGGGTGGCACCACTTGGCAGGGCAGACTCACAGCTTGTAGAGTCCAGATGTAGATGTAGGTAGTTGAAGTCTTTGATATGCCTGATACTTTGAACAGGAGGCATGCCAGCAAGCAGGGGTAAAGGGAGGGAAGTCATATAATTTTAATTAATTAATATTTAGGGGCCGATTCCGATTCCGGCCGGAAATCTCCCCGACCGAGCCGGACCCGGAGAGATTTCCGACCGAATCGGACTCTAGCAGTCCGACCGAACGAGTACGATGCGTTCGAATGCAATCAGACTCGATTCGGTCGGACTCCCATTGAAGTCAATGGGAGCCGGTCGTACAACGCGTATGCGGGCTCCCATTGACTCAATGGGTGCGAGGCGAACAAGGGCGCCCCCTACAGTGGGTACGTGTCGAAGCGACTCGTGCCGTACATGCACAGGTAGGGGGGACCCAGGGGTCCCCCCTGTGTGCGACTCGCGGGCTACGCGTACAGGGGGGTCCGACACGGACCACCAAAGTGCGGCTCCGACTGCTCTTTGGAGCCAGACTGCGCGAGTCGGTCGGACTGCTCGAGGCGCGCATTGTACTTACCCGGCCGGGGAACGTCTCCATTGCGCGGTGCGAGTCGTGTCCGTGCGAGTCGGTCGGAGCGGTTGGGTCCCGCGAACGAGTCGGTCGGCAATTTCGCGAGCGCTCGCATCGTACTCGCTCGCCCGGACGCACGTTCGAATCGGTCGGGAAAGAGGGCTCCGAATCGGATCCGGTAAAGCCAAATCCGATTCGGTGCCCTACCGGCCGAGATCGGAATCGGCCCCTTAGTTGTTAATTAATATTAATTAGTTCATTGATAATTAATTATGTTAAATGTTTATTTAAAACTTTTTAAAGTGAAGGCTGTTGGGTTTATTGGGGTAGAGAGTGCGGAGTAAATTAATTTTAATTAATTAATAATTAGTTGTTGAAAACTATTAGTTATATAACTGTGTTATTCATTTTTGTTTAGTTTAATTTTAGGTGCTGGTTGTGGAGTTTAGAGGGGTAAAGGGTGGGAGGTTAATAATTTTTAACCACTTTTTTATTAATATGAATTATTAATTCAATTATGAATTATTTAAATAATTTTCTGTAAAATTTTATCAGTGTTTTGTGTGCTTTGTGGGGTATATTGTGGGAATTACATTTATTATAATTAATTAACAATTAAAATGTAATTAATGATAATTAGTTTGAAGAATACATATTTATATTCATAGTTTTTTAAATAAATAATTTGTAAATTAAAATATTTATTTTTATATGAAAATCATTTTTGTGATTTAATTATAATAATGTTTGTAGGTATTTGAGATATGTATTTAACATTGAAATATGTTCTTGTTTTTAATTTTTTTATTATTAAATATATTTGTATTTTATTTTTCAAAATATTTATATTTATATTTAATTACTTAGGGGCCCATTACGATGTCGGGTGGAAAAAAATCCGCCATCCACCATAGCCTGAAAAAACCGCCCGCATGCACCATGGGAATACCGACTGAGCAATTATGATGTCGCGAAGCAATCTACGCCCACGGCGGAAAAAAAACACAAAATTCCGCCCGTCCATACCAGAGTAGAAGATCATCCGTCCGCCACGGACGCAATACCGCACGAAAACCCAAATCCGCCCGCCCCGCCGACCGAGACAACGACCGTGAAATTATGATCTCCCAGACATGAGCGCGGTAAATCCACAGATTCCCCGCCCGCCACCGGTAACAACAGTGATGAATAACTGACACGGCTGAAGGCCTGGCGCCCACATCCGTGCACGGAAATCATTGGCAGAACAAAGAAACACACATGACATGGCCAACAAGTACACACAGCAAACAACGCCAAAATACACAAACACAGAACACATCCCAAAGATACCACCCCCTGGCAAAAATAAATAAACTACAAATCCCAGGACACCAGACACAACACACCTGAAAACGACAGCCCATCATGACACACCCACATAGGTAAGTACAAAAGCAGCCCCTTCACAGACCACAATCCCTTGCACCACTACAAAGCGAAGACGCCATCAGAGAACCCAGACAGCCCCACAGGAAAGCAGCACACCACACGCACGCACACATCACACCCATCACCAACACCACCAACAACACAGAAACAATGGCACCACGAACACCCTGCACATCACACACCACACACCACACACCCACCACACCAGCACCACAAATACCAAACCACACACCATGGCAACACAAAGAATGCCGAAGTACACTGCCACTGAGTTGACGGTCATGGTCGACGAGATCATCAAGGTGCACCCACAAATCTATGGGAACCAGGTCCAACAGACACCACTAGCCACCAGAAACAGAATGTGGAGAAGGATAGTAGACCAGGTGAATGCAGTTGGGAACGTGCCACGCAACAGGGATGAAATCACAAAGAGGTGGCACGACCTGAAACGCGTGGTCAGGAAGAAGGAGGCCAAAAATCGTGAGCTGGCTGACAGGACTGGCGGCGGGAATCCAGCGCCATTCAAGACCTTCAAGGCGTGGGAGGAGAAGGTGCGAGGCATCCTACATCTGGAGAGTCTCACCGGAATACCAGGGGGAGTGGAGGCTGGTAAGTACAAACAAATGTATACCAGCACACTGCTATGCACTGTCATGCACTACCAGAATGCCATAGCCCCGAGGCCCAAACACCCCCATGTCCAGCACACAATACACAAGCCTCGCTCACACATGCAACAGACACCCCCACACACTCAGCCCAAAGGTACCAACAAACAAAACCATGGGGGCATGTGTACAGTCAGCCAGCACCACAACTCCCACCAGGTCCCCTTGTACACCAGATGTGCAGGAAGGAGCACTCCCCACACCCACACACGTGTCAGCCATAGCTGCACTAACCAACAAGTAACAGGTAAGTAGCCTAACCACAAAGTCCGTGTATCGGAGGGGGGACTGCAGAAGTACAACCCCCAACAGGCCCCCAGTCCTACAGCGCAGCAAGATGGAGCACTCCCCACACCCATGTGTCAGCCATTGCAGTGCACACCTTCACCCGACAGGTAGATATGTTTCCTTACATGGAGGGGTGTCTGTGGGTGGTAAGCCATCACCACAACTCACAACAAGGCCCCCACTCCCACAGACCAGCAAGATGGAGCACCCCATCCTCCCATAACCATGTGGTAGCCATTGCATTGCACCCTCCAAACCAACAAATAGGTAGACCACTGTACAGGGCGGGGTGTCTGTAGGCATGAGGACTGCACTACGACTAACATTTGGGACATGTCACGTAGCAGAGGAACAGGTAGCACTGCTCCCAGTCATAACCATGTGACTAATGTGCACACGGACATGAATTACAGAGTCATAGCCCACATGAGCCATGTCAAATACACTAACACGTAAGGAGTCATGTCTGCATGCACAAGTCCCACTGGAGTACTGACCCACATGGCGTGCACTGTGCCAGTCATCACACACATCAGCAACACCATCGAAGTCTTGTCCATGTAGTCGTGTCTGCTTGTTCCGTTGACATTGTACAACATCACCCATGTAAGTCTATCTTGTCTCAATGTAACAGAGTGGGACCCCAGTAATGTCACATACACCACTGGACCCATGAACCACACAGCTACACAATGCACATTCAAAATCTCATCCATCTCATCTCCCAGCCCCAGTGTCATGTAAGGTATATCATCTAAACAGTTGTCCCATATACAGTAGTACAGCAAAGATCCCTGTCGATGACCAAACATGTGTCTGCAGTGTCAGAAGCGCACGTCACACTGTGATTCACAACATACCTAAAATAGTCAACACACCAAGAGCACTGCATTGCCGCACATGGCTGAGGGTAGCACGCACACCAAGGAATTGTCCCATCTGCAATACGTTGTGTGGCACACAACCATCACACACACACCACAATGCTTGCAGTGTAATGTCCCCAAATGATAACAGTGAGCAGATATGCTGGGTATGTCAGACATACACACACCTTTGTCTCTGCAGTGTCGTGTGGCCAAAACACATGCCCCTACCTCACCCATATGTCACAGAATGTACCACAAAACCATATTTCATCCCAAAAGCTTACATGGGGCTGGACCCCGTGCCAACCAAAGCCACAAAATGTAGGGGTACTGCAACACACACCGATTTGCATCACAAATCCGTCCCATGCCATATGTACCCATCACACTATTCCATTGCCATGATCACTCACACACATTGTAGAGCCATACACATGCATCTGGGAAATCAGTGACCAACTGTGCACAAACTGTGAATGTCAGACATCAAACACAAACCTTGCAAGGTGCAACACAATAACCTTTCGTCTCCGCCCCACAGGTGACGAACAGCATGATGCTGGAGAGGGAGACAGCAGCCATCACAGCCAGTCCACAAGCCCTCTACCCGGACTCACGGATGTGGAAGACCTGGACACCTCTTCGGACGAGGACACCCGACCAGGCACATCTGGTGTGGCAGGGCGCAACCGCTCCCCAGGACCCCTCCCACCCACCAACCCATTTCCCAGGGCTGGTGACCAGTCCCAGGCCCCTGCTGCCACGGTCATTGCGGCCACCACCACCGCCGCAACCACCACCACCACCAGGGCCTCCCTGACCACTCACCCTGCGCAAGGTGTTGTACGCACATCGACATCGACCCTGGGAGCGACAACGAGGCCCCGGGTGACCACTGTGGCGAGTGGGCAGGTCGGTGGCAGTGGTACAGGTGGGAGGAGCAGGGTCAGGGCAACGCCATTCGAGCCTGGGAGCCAAGCCCTGCCGCAAATCGCCAGAGTCCTTGGGGCCTATGAAGAGGCCCAGGGACAATGGGCCCACTCACGTGCCGATACGCGGGAAGTCCTTGGGGTGTTGAGGTCCATGGACGCCCATATGGGCCAATTCGTGACCCGTATGGGCCAACTAGTCGACCTCATGGGCCAGCTAGTGGTGGCGGTGAGGGCCCAATCAAGGCCAACCACACCACCTCCGCCACCACCTTCTGGGGCGCAGGGTCGTGCAACATCCAGTTCCCCTGCGTCCACAGCGAGTGGGCAATCCTCAGCCACCACCAGCAGCCCACAACCACAACCCCCTCCCAAACGTGGAAGGGGTCGTCCGAAGAGGAAACAGGTGTCCAGAGAAGACTTCGCACGCTCCAAACGCCAGTGAGTCAGCCAGCCACGGTGGCCATCTACTGCATTCACTTGGACTACTATCCTACCCCACACTGCCATGTGAATGGCATGTGTCTGTCGGACTGTGGACCCAGAACAACATGGGTACACCTTGACCATCATGCGGACATGTCCGTCAACTCATTGTTCCAGCATGCACCACTTGTGTGATCACCTTGCCCACAATCACATGTCACTGCTGTAAATAAATACACCTGGATCACATTCTGTATTATCTGCTCTGTGTTTAATCAAGGATGTGCAACCGTCACCATGATCAGAAATGCATCTGTAGTGTGGAATGTCGATAGGCCAGGAGAGGCTGTAGGGACCTAGGGGGGAAAAACAGAACAAGAGTCCATTGAATGTGTGTGCCACACACTCATCATACAGTAGTTGTCATCAAGTTTAAGCAATGTACACACATCTCACAGAGCAACAGGGCACAATGCTACAGCCACTGTCAGTGGCATACTACCCTGGACATGGACCATTGCCACACAGCACTCAGTGAACAATAGGCCACCAAGACAATGCACACATACACCTACACAACTACAGCAACATCAGCCGTCGTACATGGTCACTCACCGTCAAGTGAAGTAGCGGGCGATGAGCTGCTGACGCTCATTCACTGCTTCCTCCTCCCCACTGTCCTCGTCACTGGACACGGCTTGGTCTGCAGGCGGGGGCCCTGGCTGATCACCGTCATCCACTATCAGGGGGATCTGCCTGCGAATCGTGAGATTGTGCAGCATGCAGCATGCCACAACTATCTGGCACACCTTCTGTGGGGAGTATGCCAGTGCACCCCCGGTGCGGTCCAGGCATCTGAATCTGAACTTCAGGAGTCCAAATGTCCGCTCCACCACACGTCTGGTCCTCCCATGTGCCTCATTGTATCTGACATCAGCTGGTGTCCTAGGATTACGGAGTGGGCTCAGCAGCCAAGGCCCGTTAGGATATGCAGAGTCACCTGGGTGTGAGAAACACGGAGAACCGTTGCAATTCCAACAGGATACTATACAGCATGTCACACCCAGCATGCTACACGAGTATGCATACTCACCAACAATCCATGCACTGTCCGGCTGAAGATTGGCCATCATTCGTGGGAGGATGCTGTGGCGCATGATGTGCGAGTCATGGACGGATCCGGGAAACTTCGCACACACGTGTGTTATTATCATGTCCGCCAGGCACACCACTTGCACATTCAGGGAGTGGAAATGTTTCCGATTCCTATAGATGTGCTCCATGGCCTGTGGTGCTACAAGGCCAACATGGGTGCAATCAATTGCACCAACAACGTGGGGGATACGTCCAAGGGCATAGAAAGCACCCTTCACTGCCGCCAAATCACGAGCCCTGGGGAATCGGATGTACCGGTTCCTGTACAGCATCATAGCCGACAGGACATCCCGTAGCACCATGCTGAACAAGGGCTGGGACATCCCACCTCCACTGCCCACCGTGTGTTGGAAAGATCCGGTAGCGAAAAAATGCAGTGCAGCCATCACCTTAGCCTTGACTGTAGGATACACCCTGCGAGGACGAAGGTGGGGTTCCAACATTGCACATAGGTGATGCAGGGTGGGTCGGTCCAGACGGAATTTCCTGATAACCTCCACATCCTCCATGTCTGCCAGCAATTGGTAGGGGCGATGTATGTTTGGTCTCCTCCTAGGACAGATGGAAGTGGACACATGTCAATGCAACACACCACATGGCATTTCCACATACACATAACTAAAATTACTGACAAAACTATGGAATCACAGTACAGCTGACAAGTAGGGACAGCACAGCTGCAATACTCTTACACAGGTCCCCTCACCAATGGCAATGGCCACTGACACCAACCATTGCTATGAGCATGCACATGGGGATTTAGGCCATAATAGCTTGAAAGGCATGATGATCATTACAGACTGCATATGTGTGAAGCGGCAACACCACGCCAATATACCTAGCTGCTGTGCCTGACACAGCTTCCGAGGCTGGGTGAGTATGGCACACACCAACAACACAATGTACACAGGCTGAGCGGCCAAAACAAGTGGGTCCTGTTGCACAACGGGATATGAGACAGTCAATGATGTCCCTAGTTCACCCAATGTACAGCACTGTACGCATCACACCTCCAACACACATTGACAGGTGTACACATTGACAACTCCATGACAACACAGCTGTGTGAATGCAAACACACATCACAAGTGACACGTAACGTTGCACGTGCCAAGTGGGAGATGTACATTGAGAAATATGGCATGTGTGTGCATATGCACATCCCATGCTACCATGCTAATGTGTACATGATGATGTGCCAACAGACATGTGGAGGCTGAGCACTGTCCGTCAATGCCTATGCACACAGCATGAAGTGGCCCTGTCTAGTGTGGACATGCTCCCACACACAAATCATGGCCACACCTGCAAATGCATGGCACACATTAAACTGTGGATTCCACATGGCACCAGCGGACTGTACCCGCAATGGACCATGCCCTTGAGGCCAACTCTAATGGCCCTCGCGGTTACATCCTGCCTGTTCGACTATAGAGGTAAGCGTACCGGGACAGCTCGGAGCAGGCCATTGTGTGCAATTGAAGTAGGCAGACATGGTACACCAATCGCAGCAGCTTGGACCCACTGAGACAGCCCCAGGGGGCTATATGAGTGTGGGAGGGAGACCGGTATTACCACATCTTACAGGGACTGCTGCCTGGCATCCCTCAACAACACCTGCTGCTGCTGCCACCTGCCCACCTTCATGTCGACGACTCGGAAGATATGTCCAGCTCCACTCACCAGCGAGGAACTGGAGAACCTGGATTCCGAGCTTCACGCACACTGCCCAAGGCTATGTCTTGCAAAAGTTGTGTGTGTAAGACAACTACAGTGTGTGTGGGAGTGCATGTGGGGGACACACATGTCGTTGATCCGCAGCACTATGAGTCAGAGCCTGTGGGGTTCCAAAATGCACTGCTAACCATGCTTGCTACAGGTGGAAGGGGTATGTAGGCTCTGTGGTGCTTTCCCATGCATGTACCTCCCGAGTGGTGGTACATGGCATTTACATGTCAGACATCCAGTGACGCAGCCACTTGGCAATGCAGGACTCAGGGCAGTTATTGCTTGTGTGAATGGCTGGCTGGGGCCCTGCTGGCCTTCTCAGTCTCAGCAGACCTGGGCTGCACATTGACCGCCCAATACTAGTAGGAAACAACACTGACTGTACAGTGGGTTACATGTGTCTTTAGTTCACAACCCTCCGGAAATGCGCATACTCAGCCCTGTCGATTGAACACTCCAGGCCTTGTGATAGGGATGTGTGTGAGAGATAGTGGCACTGAATGTGACCTCCATTGTGGGGTGAGCCATTCACAGGGTGAGTACGTTGAGGGCTGCGCAGTGTTGGACACAGTGAGTCCACCCACAAAGATGTGTTGCCTTGTGATCTATGTGTTGGTTTACCTGACAATGGACAGTAGATGTGGGCAGACTACACATTGCTCAATGTGCTGGCATCCTGCATGTGAATAGGATGGACAGGTACTGTGTACACACTCCCACCAGCATGCATTAACGTGTTGTGTACACATGCTGTAATGCCATGTCTGAGTACTACTTGGCGCTGTTACACATCTCTTAGTATATTGGATGGGTCAGCATCATGCCACTGTGATTGGTGGATGTGGGCGATGATGAGAAGTGAATGAGTGATATTCGAACCCTCTTGTGTACCATCCCTGCAGTTGGAAGTCCTCCAGCCCAAGGCCTTGTGATGAGCCATTGCATCCAAGTTGATGCCTCTGTGTATGTGTAACCGACAGTGCAGCCAATTCCACAAAGGGTGTGACGTCATCTGCCGGATGAGCGATTACGTGGCGGAGACGAATCGGGGGATGCCCCCTCGTATTGTCAGGTTAGCACGGCGCTGCATTTCACCACTAATGATCTGCATCTTGACAGTCAGACAGCCTGTGCCGGATGCACGTGTGTAGGGGCATCACAGCAAGCAAGTGTACAGTACAGTGCGATGGTGTCTTTTGGTGTGAGAGGCAGCATGTGTCCACAGCCTACCCATAATCTGGGTAATGTGATGTTTGCTGTGTGATGCAGTGGGTTGTAAGTGTACTCTGTGCTGGGTGCATCTGACATGCATATGCGATTCCTGAGGTCCAAGATGTAATTGGAGCACTCTGCATTGTCAATGCATTCAGAGTCGAAGCCCTCAGGAACAACCTGTAGTATGCTGGAGTGGCAATTCACATGTATGTTTGAGGCACTGTGCCTACTCTGATTTCGTTCGGACATATGTGTGCGATGCCTCACCTCATATTCCTGGTACTTACACATCCGGAACACTGTGCAACAGTAGTTGTGCTCGTGCGCACGACTGGTGGAAGGCATGGGCACATGACCATTGTGGACTGTCATGTAGCAGTCTGTGTGAGTGGTGTCCCATTCTGCTCCATGCAGGTATGTCCTTGGCCTAATTACGTAGTGGTCATCCTTGCCACCATCAGGACAGTGGGTGCGCACACAGCGATTTGTGGCTATGGTCGCAGGGTGACACAGGCCGGGTGTTGTGCTATGTGCACAACACATATGCCACTTATTAGCGGCTTCATTCTCTGTCCGCCAGCCATTACGTGTTGATTGTGGTGGCTGCATAAGATTGCACAGGTATCGTGCAACATGTGGGTTTGGGAATGTTCTGTGCTGCTTCCCTTGCACATGTCTGTTTAATTGATGCCAAATGAGTGAGGCCACCTCGCTCTCTCACATGTGGCATCTCCCGTGGGTGCTGAGGGACAGGGGACGGTCAACAGTGGTGAGGCATGGGATGAAGCAGCTGCACAGGAGCTAAGTGAGACAGATGTGACCAGCGCCTCGGAGGGGCCAGACGTGTGCTGGATGAATCACAGGCCGAGACGGCAATTTCTGCGTCATCTGAGGACAGAGGTGATGCATCCATGTTTGCTAGCACAGGGGACGTGGTCTCTGGCTCCTCTTCAGCCATGCGGAGGCCAATGCCCGCCCTCCCATCTACTTCCACTGGTGCAACACGTGTCGGCACAAGGATGAAGGATAGAGTGTCCTTCACACCAGGCACAGCTGCCCCTGCACATGTGACCCCTGCTGCCCTCAGTGCTGGGTCTGTTGAGCTTGTGCGGCATCTCTGCGTGGGGCAGACGGCTGTCCTCAATTACTTCATTGCCCATGACATCACCTTGCCGCAGGTGACATAGTTCATGGAGGGCCTACATGTATGCGTGGGTGGGCTACACCAGACTGTCCAATGGTTGTCCTCCCCAGTCAAGGTGGTCCTTGAACTGGGCCAATATCAGGCTGACATTCCTGACCCTTTCTCAACACCCTGGAAAGTGGCACATCTGACAACAGCAGGGCACGAGTCCTAAGAAATAGAAGTGGGGGGACGCTGACGTCACAACAGGAAGTGACATCACGAAAGGTGGCTTGCACCGTCAGACTCATTGCCTCCCCTCGCTCAGCCATTATATGCTATTGCATCAGAGAAGCCAGCGCGTGCACCAGCAGCTCCGATCTCGCCCCAGAGAGGCCAAAGAGTGAATGTGTGGCTCGATTTGCTCCAGTTATCGTGCTCGCGGTAGAATGAGTGGTGGGACGCCGTCCACCTGCGTGGTACCCCAACTCGGGCCCTGGACAACAGTGACAATGCATGAGTCTCCGGAGTCCAGATACACCACATGCAACACACAGAAGCCGTAGCGGCCCTAGCGGGACAGGCCGCAAACACCATCCCAGACGAAAGGTAGACCCACCCCTGCGCGCATAGTCATTACATCCGCTGCCATTGACAAGGGACCCATAGAATGAGATATGGGCCTCAGGGTGACGGGCCTCCGAGCCATCCCCCGCCAACGAGTGTCATGCAACTCCCACATATCGCAAGTCCAATAGGACACTTTGCCTGCACAGTCCAGGGCTCGAGTCGGGGTACCACGCGGGTGGACGGCGTCCCCACACTTGTTTTACCGTGAGCTAGTTGACTGGAGCAAGTGGAGCCACACATTCACTCTTTGGCCTCTCTGGGGCGTGTTTGGAGCTGCTGCTCACGCGCTGGTGTCTCTGATGCAATCGCATCTAAGGTGTGAGCGAGGGGCGGCAATGAGTCTGATGGCGCAAGCCACATTTCGTGACGTCACTTCCTGTCGTGACGTCAGCGCCCCCCCACTTCTCATTTCGGACTTGTGCCCTGCTGCACACTGAGAATGTGTTGCCTGCCAGATGTGACCAGGAGAAGGGCGCCATGACCTCCCACCCACCAAGCTCCACTGCCATCCCGTGCCCTGGGTAGCCTGTGCAGGTGGACAATGTAGGGGATACACCTGGAGGACAGGGGAGGTAAGTGCCTTGGCAAGGGCCGGGCAGACGCACAGCAGTATCCAGCATGTCCCCAGAGGGAGGGCTAACGTCTACACCTGATGCAGCATTGATCGTGTGCCCGCCTGCTGTGCCCACACGAGTTCACATTCATCCCCAGACAGGTGGGCTTTCCAAATTCCCAAGACAGTGGAATTGTACCCCTCCGGGATCCTCTCCACACAGTCTGTTTCAACACTGCATGAGTGCACCTACCGTGCCACCAACCCACCTGGGCCAAGCAGCCCTCCCGCTTCACATGCCACATGTGTGTCTTCCACAGTTGTGCTCCTCTCTCAGGGGCGGACCTCCCGTAGCACACAGACAGCACCGAGTCGGACTGGCATCCTGTTTGAATGGTAGGCACCCTCACACAACTACCTGTGACACAGTGGTGGCTGTAATGGCTATTGTGACTGACATGGCAGTGTTGCTGGCCATGGCAGGGTACACTCACACACAATGCATGCGCAGCTTTTCGTATCACTACTCTGCACATCGGACTGGCCACTGTCCCTGGTGTTGCACAATATTGCCGCCTGTCTATGTAATCTGTGACTGGATGCTGTTGTTCCTGTAGTCGGTTGTGTGTGTGTAGTTGCTGATTGCAGTTGTTACTGTGTGTGCATAGTTAAGTGAGGCACATGCCTTGTATGGTACCTCAACAATTGCAATGTCTGGTCTCACATTCCAATGTGTTTTACACATGGCTGGGACTTCACTTCCTTCATACTCTGCTACTTGTGTGTGTGATGAAGAAGTATTTTAGTGACACGGATTGTCTGCATGTATTTGCTGGTATTTCATGGTAAATGTATACGTGTCATGTTTGCGTGCAAGCAAAGCACGGGGTGTGAGTCTGGCCACAGGATGACAGGTAGCATGTGCATAGTGTGCGGGTATGTGTGAGCTTACTTTCTGGGTGGCCAGCAGTGTAGGTGTATGTTAATCTTGTGATGAACATTGAGCCTGGGCACATGGGTTACTTTCAAAGTGTGCATTTGGGAGGTGTATGTGTGTGTGGTGTGAAGTGTGTGACTTTGGGGTAGTGTTGGTGTGTGTGTGTACTCTGGCAATGTCGCTTACACACGTGTTACCCAGGGGCATGGTGGGTGTTTGTATCCGTGTTCAGGTCTGTGAATGTGAGCGCATGTGTGTATTGTATGTTGCACAGTGTGCAGTGTGTGGGTGTGTCCTTGCAGTTCAGGATGGCTCCTACTTAATATGTTTTGAAAAAGAAGGGATGGGACTGCGCACACCGATGGTGGATGGTTTGTAACTTTGTTGTGTGCCTCTGGGGTATCACCATCTGGCAAATGGTGTGATAAGTGACAACAAAGTAGCGCCACCTGAATAGGGGCGTCCCCCTGAGCACAACGTAAATCCACAGAAAAGTGGGTAAATGTTAAAACGAGATGAAAAGAAATTTGTCGCAATAATCAGTATATCCAAACGTTTTAATTTGTACTGATCAAGTATGATATTGAAATCTTCATATCAAAAGAACATTCCATGGGTGTACAAGTGGTTTCTCAAACCCAAGTATACAGGCGGTTTTATCAAACCCCATGCATTTCGGGCCATGTGGCCCTTCGTCAGGGGCCAAAGTTATGCACTGAGTGTAAGACAGTGTGATCATTCTCGAAGTCTGGCCATTGTGGGTCTGCAGGGTGTGTGACTGTCAAGATTGTGCCTGGTTTAATTAAGCATGTATGTGAGTTTCAGCAGTTCATACTCACTGTGCGGACCTGCCCACCCACACTGATATCCTGTGTGTGTTTTGACATGCATTGCTGTAGCATGCTTCTTGCGTGGGTCCTACTTTTGCTTGATGAGTGTGATGTCCGACTGTGAAGGTAATTATACACATATGTAGGACTGTGCTTTGAAGTGACCAGCCCGTCAGTGTTAATGTGATGATCTGTTGGGCCACGTCAGAGTCTGACAATCAAAGGCCCACGACCTGTAGTATTTCACTAGGTCCACTGTGGCGGCATCTCATATGCATTGACATCCAATGTCACTGGACTACATGGTCATCTCACGACTCTCGTGTACTTCACACACTCTCATTCGTACTTGTCTTCTAACAATAATTCTGCAGAGTCACATATTTGCTTTGAGGCATGTATTTGGACTTACTTCCTCTGTGATGCTGTATAGTGGACACTACTGGCAGCAAAATGCATGTGGAGGATATACTTAGCATGATTACACATACGAAAGGGGGTACAGGTAGATGTAATTAGTTGTTGACTGTGGAATGGAGGCTTCAGGGTTACAACTGCCTTGCCCTTGCTATGCTAAAGTACATTTGGTAATTACTGATGGTCCCTGGGCTTTGACACAGACAGTATTCATTTAGCCTACCAGACAGCTTGACATCATAGGGACAGTTCATCTCAGTTCCATGGTACCGGTTTAGTACAATAGTGACTCCGACACACCTGCGTCAGGGGTGACATCAGGGCATGTGCCTACCTGCATGCAGCAGCGTCTCACCAGTTGTTGCAATGTGGTGGCTACTGAACATGACACTATAACTAGGGCCATGTTGTAGGGAGTTGCATTTGTTGTCCATGCAAAAGTCCTGGCACGGAAGTACAGACAGAGGTGAGGTGACAGTTCTCACGTACTACATCAGACAGATAAGTGTGCACTGACAGGTGCATGTGTCCAGGTGCGCAGAATACATGTTATGGCATGGTTGTTTGTGCTGTATTGGCCATGTGGTTACTGTACACAGGTCCCATACCTCTGCCTCCCCCTGTTCATGCAGAGACACAGGATATGGTGAGGAACAGGGTGCATGTCCCGAAAATGTCAGATGTCATGGCAGTGGAGTTGATGGTAAGGTGTTAGTTGCAGATTATATGGTATAGTTCTTGTACAGCTAACTGCCCACTCCGTGCAAAAGCCAAGCATGGGTACGGTGTTGAACTTCAATGTTCAATTGGGGGTATTGAGTCGGGGACCCATGAATTGACAAGTTGACGTGTATGCGATACCTTCCAGCAGGGCATCCATCCCTTGATGGTAAACATGGTTGTCATCCAATGAAGCGGATGGTGGGTAGCAACGTGTTCGTCGTAAGTTGTCCCTTGTAGAATCCTGATGGGACATGTTGGATGACATTCGATGAAACTGTGATCCAGAAGACGCTGTGTGGAGGCACACTGGTCCCATTGCAGTGTGTCCCAGATTGCAGCCACAAACGCCATGCCCCCATACACTGAACAGATCCTGTCGTGGTCATCCAGGGTGCAAACAACTGTACCAAGTCCGCCTTTGGACTTGCCGGGTTGGAGAGACATAAATCCACAGGCCAGTGGAACGGACACCTCCGACAGTAGAAAACGGGGATGACGCAGCTGAACATTGCAATGCGGTAAGTTACTCGGTAACTTACATTCAGCATTGCCAGATTTAAACAGCCCACTATGTGTAGCAAGCTGTCACTGTACATCTTGATCTGTCCGGCGTAGTTGAGGGTCACTGGTGCAACAGCCATATTGCTACAGGGTGATGTGATGGCGTGCTCCGGCTGCCAGAGCAGTCAGCAGAGTGCAGCCTCCGACGATGCTGGGAATTCTGGAATGGATGTACGGCGGCAGGACTTGGGGTATGGCTTGGGCGGAGGACACAGTCCCTCATCCCACATGCTTCTATGAATAGTCAAGGCCAGTGGTGTGTGACTCTTTCCAGATTACTTGCATTTGGTTAACATGGAGGAGTGGTATTATTGTATTTTGTGGTGTTATCTTTCTTTCATGTTGTGCGCTATCTGCCAGTGGACGTTTTACTCTGCATGGCTATGTTTTGCTTCTTGTTGGTACAATGGCTCCATTCTCCTGCATAATTAGTTGCAATGTTATTTCGGAGTAGGAATGGAAGGCCATTCAGTGCTATCTGCTCTCCCGTGTGTGGGCGGGACACTCCATTGCCGCTGTACATTGCGGCTTCTGTGTGGGTGTAGTGATTGGGCACACCTGTTCTCAGGCAGCACTTTTTTTCTATTTTGTACATTGCATGGGTTGTTATTGCGAGCAGGATGGTATAGGTATTTCTTGTTGAGACTGGCGTGCCTTTTCCGGACATTGTCGATATTCTGCGCTGTTATGTTGCAGCCGCCGTGTGCTTCTCCATGTTTTGCACACAAGGGTGTGTCCTATTTTGCCATCACATTACTCCCCTGTTCGGGACACTTGTGTGACGTCATGTTGACAACTGTGAGTTGTCGGTTGGGGACATGACTGATTCAGGAAGGCCACGTGACATGTGCCTTCAGGATGGTGCTGGTGTGTGGGGTGTGTAGTTGTGACCCTGTGGTGTTTGTGTGCAGCCCATGCATGGCGCTGTCGTTGGCCCCTGTGTTGTGCGCATGTGTACCTGCGTCATCGCCGCTACGCTGCGGTGCCGTGACCGGGACGTCACTTCCTGGGCCCGGGTAGTGGGTGCCCAGGATGTTGCGAGTTGTGTTATTTTGACAGGTGGGACATGTGTGGATACAGTGGTGGATGTGTCCTGTCCACACAGGGGTGCCTGGGGGGGCCATGTACAGTTTTTCCGCCCTTGCATTGTGTGCAGTGTTTACGTGCCCTTGTTGTGTGTCTGACTACCTGCGTCGTCGTGGCGCGTTCACTCCTAGGTGGTGCATCAGGTAGAGCATGGGGATGGCCTGGAGTGCAGGGTTCATATCTGGGTGGGCCGCCTTTTCGGTCTCCGTACTAAACAGTCGGTTTTCCGCCTTGGTTTCTCGTGCGGTGTCTCTTTGCCGGTGAGGCTGTTTGGTTATGGCGTCGTAATTTGTATGCCGGGCGGTACGTCATTTCGTCAGACGGTGTGTCTCCATTGGCTGGCGCCGCTACGTAGACGGGCGCACTTTCATGGCGGGTGGCGTCGCAGGCTTACGGGCGGTGTTTGCCTGACTTTTCACATCCTAATTTGGCGGGCGTGTGGGCCCTTGCTGGCGGACGGTAACTAGCGGTTTTTGCCTCCGACGGCATGGCGGTAGTGCTTCCGCCCGACATCGTAATGGACCCCTTAGTATTTTAAATAATTTTATTTTGTTAAGATATTTTGTTTGTTTTTAATATTGAACTGACTGTAGTGGGAATAGTAAATGTTACCCCTCTGCTATGCAACACTTTCCCTACTGTTGCATTTATTGGAGTGGGAATAGTAAATTATTCCCCTCCGCAATCCAACACTTTCCCTACTTTTTCACTTATTGGGGTGGGAATAGTAAATTTCAACCCTCCGCAATCCATACTGTTGTAGTGATTGGAGTGGGAATAGTAAATGTTATCCCTACACTATCCAACACTTTTACTACTGTTGCATTTATTGGAGGGAGATTTGTAAATTTTATTACGTTTTATTATTTTTGCGTATCGCTATGTGGGAGTAGTACATTTATGATTTATTTACTTTATTAGTTTACATGGTTTTGTATACATTGTAGTGGAAATAGTATATGTATTCAATTTTAGATTTTATAATTTATTTTATATTGTTAAATATATAATTATGCTTTTGTTTATTTAAAAAATATAATATTTTTTCATTTTTATTATGTTATCTGAAAAATATTTTTTACTAAATATAAAGAAGTTTTATGTTATTTAATTTTTTATTTTAATTTTAATGCTTTGTTTTTAAAGATGATATGTTATTGGTATATGTTTATATATTTTTACTTGTTATATTTTTATATTATTTAAAAATTATAATATATAAATTAAATGTATTAATTTAATAGCAGTTTTAAGTAGATATATGTAAATATATATCAGTTATAATATGTGTTTAACTTTTTTAAATAAGATTATTTTTTATATTTGATAAGATATATATAAATCTTTTTTTTTTTAAATTAATGTTACTATTTCATATATTAAATATGCATTATTTTATTTTATATATATTTAAAAACAATATTTTTGACAACTATATTAATTTGTTCGATATTTTTTTCTGATAGTTTTGTACTTACCATTATAAGTATAGGATGGCGATATTTTTGACATCAATATTTTTGTCATGATATTTTGTGATGGGGATATTTTAGGCATCGATATTTTGTCAGTGAACCAGGCAAGAGCAAGCAAAGCAGCAGTCTAGTAGAGGGACAGTCCTCTCAGCAGCACAGCAGTTCTTCTTCCTGGCAGTGTGGTCACAGGTCCAGAAGTGTACTGAAGTCAAGGTGTCAGAGGTCCAGTACTTATACCCAGTTGTGCCTTTGAAGTAGGGAAGATTTCAGAGAAAGCTTTGAAGTGCACAGAGATCCCTTATTTCCCTGACTCCTGACTCACTACAGGGGGTCTATGCAGCCCTGTGTGTGGAGACAGAACACAGCCCATTCAGGTGTAAGTGCCAGCCCCTCCCTCCCATCCCGCCCAGTATTGCCCATAAGGATGTAGATGGCCCATCAGTCACACCTAAGCTCCCTTTGTGTGTGGTTGTCTAGAGGGAATGCACAAAGCACAGCTGTCACCCACCCCAGACATATGTTCAGAGACAGGCAACAGGCACAGAATGGTTCAAGGAAGTAAATACCAACTTTCTAAAAGTGGCATTTGCTAAACTGTCATTTAAAATCCAAACTTGAAAAATGTATCTCTTCACAATTGGGAATTACACTTAAAAGATGTTATAAGGTAAGCCCAATGTCATCCTATAGGAGAGAAATGCCTTACAGTAGTGAACAACAAAATTGGGAGTTTTTCACCTCCAAGACATGTAAAACGTATACTAAACAGTATATGCCCTGCCTTTTAAAAACTTTGCACCCTGCCCTGTGGGTCATATGGGACCTAACTTAGGGGTGACTTCTATGAATAAAAAGGGAAGGTTTAAACCTGACTGAGTTTTATCTTGCCAGGTCGAAGTGGCAGTGTTAAACTGTTCATACAAGCTTTGCAATGGCAGGCCTGGGCCATGGTTAGAGGGCTGGCACAAGGAGTGCTGCAGGCCCACCAGTAGCATTTAGTTTACAGGCCCTGGGCACATGTAGTGCACATTACTAGAGACTTATAAGTGGATTAAATATGCCAATTGGGGTAAAGCCAAAATTACCATGTTTAGAGGAGAGAGCACAAACACTTTAGCACTTCTCAGCAGTGGTAATGTGCAAAGAGGCCTAAAACCAGCAAACCCAATGTCAGACAATGGAGAGAGGCAGGCACAGATTTGGGCCAAATACCACCCTAAGGCTGTCAGGTCTAACATCCTTTAACAAGCCTCATGTTGTACCCTGTGAGGCCCAGGAGGCCGTCACCTCAGTCTGTGTTTTTGGTCGTTGCCAGGCCAGAATAGTCTGAATCTTGGCCTGGAGGGTCTGCACTTTGCCCCCATCCACTAGGTGGCACAGATACACCAGCAAACCCTGCCCCATCTGGCATGTACTGGCCTGATAGTCAGGCCTACCTGCTGCAGGGCCTGAAGCACCTTCTGGAGGTGGTAGAGGTGTTCCTCCCAGCTGGAGTTGTGGACAGCTATGTCGTTCAGGTAGGTGGCACAGAATGCCTCCTTCCCAGCTAGGACCCTGTTGACTAACCTCTGAAAGGTGACAGGGGCGTTCTTCAAATCAAAGGGCATCAATCGAAACTGAAAGTGGCGTTCTGGGATTGAGAAGGCAAACCTCTCTTTTGCCCCCTCAGTCAGAGTGATCTGCCAGTACTCTGATGTTAAATCAAAAGTACTGAGGAACTTGGCAATGCCCAGTCTGTCTATGAGCTCATCAGCTTGGGGGATGGGGTGTGCATCAGTTTTCGTGAAAGATTGAGACCCTGATAGTCTACGCAGAACGCAACTTCTGGAGTGGTGTCCGGTGGGGCAGCCTTGGGTACCAACACCACAAGGCTGGACCAGGGACTGCTGGAGGGCTCAATCACCCCTAACAGCAGCATCTTAGACACTTTGTCCTTGATACTGGCCCTCACCTTCTCTGACAACCTGTAGATTTTGTTCTTATCAGGTAGACTGTCTCCAGTATCGGTCATGGATGCAAAGGTGTGTGAGTCCAGGGGTGAGGGAGAACAGAGATGCAAACTGTCTCAGCAAATGGTAAAATACACTCTGCGATCTTGGGGTCTGTGTGGGAGAGAGGTTGACACCTTCCTCTGACCCATCGTGTTCCTGGGCAGACAGGTCAGGGAGAGGCTTGCTCTCCTCTTCCACTCCCTCATCTGTCACCAGGAGCATGCTCATATTAGGCCTATCAAAGTTTGGTTTGTGGCAGTTCACCTGGAGCAGCCGTAAGGGACTTTTAGGGGTCTCGATGTCGCTAAGTAGCTGGACTCCATCTTTCGCTTCTTACCTCATATAGGCATGTCCAGGGATCCTGGAGAGCTCTGGGCTCCACAGGCTGCAAGACCCACACTTTCTGGCCAGGTTGAAACTTCACCAGAGTGGCCTTCTGGTCATACCAGAGCTTCACGACCTCTTGACTGGCCTCAAGGTTACTTTTTGCCTTTTTGCAGTAGCAGTGCATCTGGTTGTGGAGGGCCATTATATACTGACCACATCCTGAGGAGGTTTCCTGGGAGCTTGCTCCCACCCTTCTCACAAAAGAGTGGAGTTCAAAGGGGATAAACCTCACTCCCTTCTGTGGGACCACCCTGTAGCCAAAGAGAAGGCAGGGAAGGAGGACGTCCCACTTACACCTCATGGGCTCAGGTAGGCCAATTATCATGCCTTTTAAGGTCTGGTTGAATCTCGCCACAAGACTGTTGGTTTGGGGGTGATAGGGTGTGGAGAACTTGTAAGTTACCCCACACTCATCTCACATGGACTTCATGTACGCTGACATGAAGTTAGTGCCTCTCTCAGGCACTACCTCTTTGAGGCACCCCATACAGGTAAAAATCCCCATCAGGGCCACCACAGGTGCAGTCGCCAACCTCAGAGGGATGGCTTCTGGGTAGCGAGTGGCATGATCCACCAAGACCAGGATGAAACTGTTGCCTAAAGCTATCTTGGGGTCCAAGGGTCTAACAATGTTGATGCCTACCTTTTCAAAGGGAGTGCCAACGACTGATAATGGGATCAGGTGAACCTTGAGCTTTTTTCCTGACTACCCTCTGGCCTGGCAGGAGGGACAGGACCTGCAGAATGCATCTGAGGCTGTCTTTATCCGGAGCCAGTAGAAGTTATCAACAAGCCTTGCAAAGGTCATGTCTTGCCCTGGATGTCCTGCTAGGAGTAAGTCATGAGCCAAGGCCAATAGGTAGGTCCAGGGGCGGTTTCTCCATTAGGGCATAAGGGTGTTGCCCCTCCCCCTGCTGTGAGCCACCCGTGTATATTTGTAATATAAATAAACTCACTAGTTTATATGTTCCCTCTGTCCTAGTGCTGTTTCTGTTGTGACAGGTCAGGTGGTATCGTTCAGGGAGGGGCCAATGCTGGCAGATAGACTGCACTACATCTAAAGTGCGTATGTCTGGTTGGACGGTTGTTTTGGTATGTCCGCTACGGACCCCCGTATTTAAATTACTCTATGCCCCGGGGAGGTGGTGGTCCCTGTGGCTGCGGTGGGGCATGAGCCCCCCCCGCATTTAAACTTGTAAGCCCCGGGGAGGTGGCGGTCCCTGGGGCAGCGTGGGGGGGAAGGAGCTACCCATGTATTTTTGAATCATAGCCCTGGGGAGTTGGCGGGGGGCCGTGTGCCCCCACATATTATTAACCATGCCCCGGGAAGGTGGCAGTCCCTGGGGCTTGGGGGGCCAGCGAGGCCCCCCGCCCATTATTAAAATAATACCCCGGGGCAGTGGCTGTCCCGGGGCAGTGTGGGGTGGCAGAAGCCCCCCACGCATTTTTCAATTAAAGCCCCGGGGAGTTGGCGGTCCCTGGGGCTGCGGGGGGCCATGTGCCCCCGCATATTATCAACCATGCCCCAGGAAGGTGGCGGTCCCCAGGGCTGCGGGGCCCCCATTGGCCCCCTCATAATAATGAAGGATTGCCCCCGGGACCTGGCCCACCCGGGGGCTTCAAGAAAACAAAGTGCGGGAGACCACACTTCATTTTTTTTTTATTTCGGCCAGATTCGCGTACCGTACGTGAATCTTGCCGAAAATATAAAAGAAAAAAAAGGTTTTTTGGGCCCTGGGGCCCTGTGGGACTCCCTGCCCGCTTTTCTTTTTTTCAACCTTTTCTCTTGTGACTCGGTTCAACCGAGTCACAAGATGGCTGCCAACACTTCTTGGTTTGAGGTGTTGGCAGCCAATCAGAGTGAAGCTCGTGCTCGAGAGGGTTCGCGGATCCACCGAGGTCACCAGCTATCGATATTTCTGTTATTTTTGAATTTCTCCCGAACTACTGAATGGATTTACACCATTTTCATGCAAAGAGTGCACTCTGGACCAAGAGCCTACCTCTCTGCCAAATTTTGTGTAATTCCGTTTAGCAATTCTGGCTGTAGCTGCGACAAAAGTTTCCTATGGAAATTAACATGGAGAAAACACATTTTGGGACCCCCCATTTTTCTCTGCCCCCACTTGATGAATCACCCCGAAACTTTTAAGACAGGAGCTGCCTGGAGCAAAACATTAGTTTTGAAAATGTTGCGAAGATTCGTCAACCAGCGCCAAAGATATTGGCAAAAGAAAAAACGCTTTTCCTATGGAAACTAGGTCCTTACTATAACTACCTACCGCGACAGCTAGTAGGTAATATATATACCATAACCTTCTCTGAAAGATACCTCCATCGATCAGAGGATCGTAAATTATTCAAATTTTGGGCATGCAGTAATGATACTTCTGCCTGCGGACTAATCTTGGAACTAAATCCAGAGGCATGGCGAGGGATGTGTAATGCGCAGCGGAAGGGACTGACACAACATGTGGCATGCCTGGAAAGTAAGGAAAAGGGTTTGTGCCTTTTTATTCCTGAATATAAGAATGTGATATGAAAGTCGATATGGAAATAAATTAAACAATATTGATATGTTACCTTACTTGTATGGCAGCCGGAATTCAGAACATTTTCCGCAGTCCTTCCCTGATTACCATCACTATAAACTCATCGATGAGGAGGCAGTATTGTTTATTTAAACTGAATGCTGTGCGCAAAGCAATTTCACTTTTATGCACTGAGGAAAGCTACAGGCTGAAACGCGTCTGCATTTAATAAAAGTTGATTTTAAATCTATCCCGTGAGTGCCTTGCATGTGCTGGAGCTGCATATGCTGGAGCTATTATAAAAACGTGAGTCCCATTCTAATCCTTTTGACGAGGCGCTTTATTAGGCTTCAAAAGCTTCCATACGATGTGGAGCAAGTAACCAGCAAAGTGCAAGGTGCATATTCATCCACAAACAGACCTACGTGTTTCGCCCGTAGCCTTCTACTGGGTCCTTATGTATATGTATCAACACAGTCCCGTTTGATCGAGTCAAATTAGATCCAGACACAGACTCCAAATTCATTAGTGGATTTTATTTCTCACGACATGTCCACCATAAAGCGTTTCGGCCAAACCTGGCCGTGCTCACATGCGCGCTGCAAACTAGAACACCTCTTTTTTTACTCCCCATGTGAATAGTCAATAATGATGGTAACTGACAACAGACTATATATTGCTAAGCCTTACTGCTAGTCAAAAACACACTGACTTTTTGCATTTAAGCACAATATCAACATTATTATTAACCCTGGGCGTAAAACTCTGCTCCGCTCGCCAAGTTTGCGGATTTTTGGCAGCTCCGCGTTCAGTGTAGAACGCGGAGTTGCCGGAAAACTCCGCACTCTGCAACGGAGCAGAGCTTTTTTGTGTTTGTGTGCCCAAAATGCGTTTTCGCGTGCGTTGGAGCGGCTTACCGGGTGCCTGTAATCGCCGACGAGATTTCCTGAGCCGCTCGCGATCGCCACGAGATTTACTAGGCGGCCGCATGGTCCAGCGAGAGTTTGCGATCGCAAACACGTCATTAGAGCACGCCAGCCGACTTCCGGCGGGGGTTTTGTGAAGATCGTGATCCCGAACACGCTGAATCTGCAATCTGGAGAAGGTTCTCTCCCGAGCAGAATCAAAACCTTCTCGAAATGGATTTGGATTAAAAAAACTCCTCAGATTGACATTTGGCTGTACTTTTTTGTGCAATGAGTCCTTTTTCTATTTTTACTTTTTTTTAAGGGGAAGGAAGTGCCCCAGTCTTCAACTTCCTGTTCCTGTCCAGCAGTCTCCTCCCAGTGCTTTGTCCATCTCCTGTTTACTTTTCATTTGGATTTGGAGCTGGAAGGATCACTCTTTGTGTCTGCTGCATCATATATCATTGGATTTGAGGACTTTTGAATTTAAGATTTCACAAGTAAGTTGTTAAATTGGTGTTGTTTGTTTGATTGGGGCCATGCACCTAGAATTTTTTTGTACTTTTCGTTTTTTTAAATTTATTGTGGTGGGTGGCCTGTAGTTTCAGTAGGGGCCTAGTTGTTTCTTTGTAAGTAATTTTACTTCTTCTATGAAGGAAACATGTTGCACAGTTCAGTACATTTTCTCCAACTGTAGAAATCAATTTGCAATATTTATTTAATTCACTAGCCCAGTAGTCTGCCAATAGGCCATTTAGGGCATGGATGTCATTGGATTGAAATGCAAAATAAGTTTTTTGGGGTATTTCACTTTTTTTATGTGTTTTAAATAAATGCCTTTGTTGGATGTGTGTGGTTGTTGTAACTTGCAAACCTTTTTTAGCTCTGTGGATTTTCGTTTTTGGCATTGTTGTATTAAAGCTGTGTTGTTTAGCATGCCTCCTTTGTCTGGCCAGTGTGTGAGTGTGTTTGTAATAGTGGCCAGCATTTGCCTTGGCTGAGCCTCCCCATGTGGCCAGGGGCCATTTTTTAAAGTCTGTGTCCATATAGGCCTGCTTGAGTTCATTGTTTTCCAGGCCTCCTGCTTGTTGTGAATGACCATGTGGCTGGTGGCGACTTTGTGGTGGTAGTTAGTGTGCTTTTGCCATAGGCCCGCATGTCTTTCCTTTGTTCCTCTTGGCTTATTGCTTCTTGTTGTGGTAGCCTGGCCATGTGGCTGGCGGCCATATTGTGAAAGCACCCAGTGTGCTTTTGCCATAGGCCTGTATTGTCTTTCTTCTCTTTCTTATTGTTGTGGCCTGGCCATGTGGCTGGCGGCCATTTTGGAAAGGCAGCCAGTGTGCTTTTGCCATAGGCCCGCATTGTCTGTCTTCCCTTTCTTCTCGTTGTGGCCTGGCCATGTGGCTGGTGGCTATTTTGTGAAGTGGCAGCCAGTGTGCTTCTGCATTAGGCCTGCAAGCCTTCTTTGTGGTGGCCATGCCTTCTTGCTGGTTGTTGTTTGGCATGCAATATTTTCTTCTTTTATCCAGCAAAAAATGTAGCACAGTTCACTACATTTTCTAATAAATTTGCAATAAAATTGACTTAAATTGATTTACTATGTGGCCTAGTCTGCCAATGGGTTTTCCAACCAATAGCCCAGAGCTACTCATGGGTGCATGAAACAACTGTTTCTGTGGTGTCTGTTGAATTTAAACATTATTTAGGGCATGGATGGCATTGGATTGAAATGCAAAATGTTGGTTTTTTTGGCATTTCACTTTTTTTCATGTGTGTTAAATAAATTCCTTTGTTGGATGTGTGTGGTTGTAACTTGCAAACCTTTTTTAGCCTGTGGATTTTCATTTTTGACACTGTTGCATGAAAGCTGTGTTGTTTAGCATGCCTCCTTTCTCTGGCCAGTGTGTTAGTGTGTTTGTAAGAATAGTGGCCCAGCATTTGCCTTGGCTGAGCCTCCCCATGTCGCCAGGGGCCATTTTGTAAAGTCTGTGTCCATATAGGCCTGCTTGAGTTCATTGTTTTCCAGGCCTCCTGCTTGTTGTTGTTATGACTTGTGAGTGACCATGTGACTGGTTGCCATTTGGTGGTGGCAGTTAGTGTGCTTTACTGTGCTTTTGCCATAGACCTGCATGTCTTTCCTTTGTTCCTCTTGGCTTATTGCTTCCATCCATTGTCAGCTGCAGCTCCCTGAATGCTGCATCCCACGTGATGCACAATGCCAAACAATTACATTTGTATTTTTGTTGTTGTTCTTCTTTCCTATCCTTCCTGAGTGTACTGTATAGTACACCATGAAAGCCCTTGTTGTTGTCAAAGTCTCACAAATGGCTACACTGTATTGTTATGTTTTTTTAATAACTGAGGTAATACATTTAATAATATTAATAACAAGTTGACCACACACTAAGTTATATATTATATATGTGTGTTTGAACTAGTAGTAATTGAACCACAACAATGAATGCCATGTTTCACTGATGTTCTTCTTGCTTCTTTTTCTTTTAGGTGCACAAAAGAGGAGGAGACAACATCACCCATTGTACTGCCAGACAGAAGTCCTGCTGCGCACGACATCATGTGACGTGTGACCACAGACATCTCTTCAACCTGTGCCACTGCGTGCTGCTGACATCTTCAAGATGGCCTCAAAGAAAGGTACCTGGTCCAGTACCAAGAAAGTTGCCAGTGAGAAGAAGGCACTGCCACTTACCATGACCAGTATGTCACCCAAGACCTTTTTTGGGAAACCAAAAACTGCGCCTGCAGCAGCCGTGTCCGGGGAGCAAGCTGGGAGCAGCACCCCCACATCAGTGGACCCACCCCACCAACCTAGGCCCAAGCCCATGTCTGTCGCAGAGGCAGCCAGTCTAATCACGAGTCCAACGCCAATGAGCAGTAATGCTGAAATTGACTTATCGCAAAGTAGTACCCAATCAATGCAGGAAACTCAGATAAGTGGGCAACAACAGCCGCAACCACCACCAATAGTAGTTGTTCCTCCTGAAGTAGGGGTAGTTCAGGAGATTGAGCTTCCTGCAGATCTCGGCCAGGAAAAGGAGGGCTAGTCCATCAAGTTCTTCTCCAAGCCCCCTTCTGATGATCTAGACACCACTTGGATCCTGCCTCAGTCTGAGAGTGACACACGCTACGCCCATGAGACAAGGCTAGGGAAAAGGAAGGTTCCAGAAAACCTTAAGAGTTATGGATGTAGATGTAGAAGAGGAGGATGATGCCGAGCCAGTCATCATGCACATTAGTCCCGCCCCAGTGGAGAACGACATTACCTCATCCCAAATTGCGGTGAGGGATGTGGAACGGATACCACCAATACAGATACCACCAACACCACCTCCAGCTTCCATATTTGCAAAGGACCGGCAGCGACCTACATCCACCACAACCACCTCAGTAGAAGTAGGTACTGCAAAGAGTCAAACGTCACACCCACCTACCAGTTCATCCGACATTGCAAGTGGCACCAGCAGCGCCAGAAAATTGACCTCTCAAGTTTGGGACTTTTTTTCACTTAACATGAAGGAGGTGAACATTGCTATATGCTCCATTTGTGGACAAGGTGTTAGTCGGGGTAAGCTCCATACAAATTATGGTACTGGAGGCAAAACAACCTATCTGAGAAAACACTACTTGATTCAGTGGGCGGTGTGCTTTACGGCCAAAAACCTGCACATGTTGTTGGTGAAGGGGATGAAGAAGAAGAATCGATCACGATGGAAGGTGAACAAGAGGGAGACATTTTCTCTGTTACACAAAGCAGCCCTGTCCCCGGCAGTGCAGTGGTACCGCCCACATCATCATCAGCAACATTGCAATGGCACAAGAGTCAGGTTGAGACACCAAGGGGTCCAAGGCAGGAGAATACTGCAACAAAAAAACGTGTATTGAGCATAACATCTGGCATCAAGAAGTCACCTGCATCAGTGGCACCAGAAAAGAAAAAAATCCACGCTACCACTCTCAGCATGTCTAGGTCGGTGGGGCAGTACGGCGCAGGGAGAGACGATCCGTTTGGCCACAGCTTACCTTGATGAAAGTGTGACTATAGGGAGCTGTCCTCGCTCCCCCGCCAGTTCAAGTTTAGATTATATATAAACTCGGTTCCATTGTGGAGAGCAAGACGCTCTATTTCAAAGTGTTTGGAGTAAGTTACCCAACAGATTCGTTCTCCCCTCCATCTTGGACTTATGGTGGGTAGGGTGAGAACCTTGGGGTCATACAATAGTGAAGTCCTGATGAAAGCCGGGCAATTTGACCACTCCGGCTGAAACATGTCGACATTTTTTGCATAGTGGAGGGGATGGTGACTCATCACAGGTTTACCATACTACCATCCACAGGTCCCGTTGTGACCGTTTAAATACTTCTGGACAGGGTACCCGATATTAAATTAAGATTAGGGACTCCCTGTAGCCAGTTTTTAATTCACTGTTTATGCTTTTATTTTCACTTTTTGATCCCCTTGTCTTTTTGCCACATTCTATTTTGTGTTGTATTGTCTTCCCCTTCCCTATTGCTCCACCCCCAGTGTTGGTCGGCGCGGGGGTGTCGTTAGCAAGCCCTATGATGAAGCATGACACAGATTTCTGTGTGTGAGGGCAGTTTTAACATTTTTGTGTGATTCCCTGAATAATAATTTTTATTAGCATTCATTTATTGTTTACACAGTCCCTCTTCTATGTAGTGGTTTCGCAGTACGAACGCAACCACCCAATGGCACGTTTGTACAACGCAAAGCTGGCTAAAATGTAAGCGCTGGACCTCCTCCCTTTTTCTTTTTTGGAAGGGGTGGGTTTTCTTGAATTTGTGGTAGCCATCTGCCCGAAATAGAAGGTTCCCAGCCGGTCCTATTTCGCCAGAGTTGCTGTTCCAGCACTACATCACGACGTGCTGGAATTGCTTAGACAAGCTTTGCAGCAGAGTGCTGTTCACACTATCCACCTGACAACAGACATGTGGACCAGTTGCCAAGCCACTGATTATATGTGCATCACTGCAGACTGGATCTCTTTTGTGGGGGTTAGAGAAAAGATATCTGCATGTGTTGACACTGCTGAGATTTTTAATGCTGCTCGGAAACATGCAACTGTAGCCATGTTCGCCCTGGAGAAATCTCATACTGCCTCAAACATTTTGGAAGACTTTGACAGCAAGGTCTTTGAACGGCTGCGACAAAGAGGGCTTAACATTGGTTCTGTTGCCACAGACAATGGCAGTAATAAAGTTAAGGCCATGGCCGATGGTGGCTATTTCAGGGTCCTTTGTTTGGCGCACTGCATTAACATAATTGTTCAAGACTTTCTGAAAAAAGAAGACCGAGTCAGCAACTTACTGACCACCTGCAGAAGAATCTGCACACATTTCAGCCATTCTTTCAAGCCCGGAAGCAGCTTAGGATCATTCAACGTGATAATAGAATGCCAGTTAAAGCACTCAGCCAGGAGGTGCAAACACATTGGAACTCAACTAATTACATGCTTGAACGTCTGTTTGAGCAGTACAGTCCAATCAATGAATATGTCATGCAAAGAGGGGATGCTACTGTGAAAGGTATGATCATTGAGATGGACCAATGGGGCCTAGTTAAATGCCAGAAATAGATGCTACTTCCTTTCGAAGCCTTCATACGTGATGTCAGCAAGGAGGGCTGTACTATGGGCCAAGCTATCCCATTGTTGCACATGCTACAGGAACACCTGAAGGGGGTGTCTGCAATGTACGCAGGTGTGGAGGAAAAAATAAAGCATATGAGTTGGTGGAGAGCTTAACCCTTGCTTATCTGAAAATACAAGGGTGCAAAGAGGCATTGTGTCATCCAACCATTACATTTGTGCCACAATTCTGGATCCACGGTACAAAGCATTACTGCACACTTGCATTCCTTTTTCAGATGGGGATGTTGCCAACTACAAAACTTGGATAGCTGTGGAAGCCAGTCAGATAGAAAAACAACGGCTGGGATTTAGAGGCCTGCTCCTCCAGGGCACAACAAGTACTGCAGGGAAGCCGGCTTCAAGTTCAACTTCAGAGCCTGAGGGCAGTGCGGTTGGCTCACAGCAGCCAAAACCACCAACAACACCAAGAACAACATCTACAACAACAACAAGAACAGGAGCATCAGCCTCAAAATCGGCACAGGAATGGTTTCTACAGCAAGGGCTTAAGTCCAGTCCAGTGCTGAGGCAAAGGCAAAGGAGGCCGAGCAAAGCGGAGCACCCATGAGCATTGAGCGGATGGTTCAGGCCTATCTGGATTACCCAACTGAGGTCTACCTTGATCAAAACCCATTGCTGTATTGGTATGGGAAAAGGCGCCAATAGCCAGTGCTCAGCAGGCTGGCGATAAACTATCTGGCTTGCCCTGTTGCAAGTGTCTCTTCTGAGCATGTTTTCACTGCTGAAGGTGCCGTTCTGTCAGTGAGAAGGACCAGTCTCTCGCCCCAAAACATGGAGAGGTTAACCATGATCAAAATGAATCAGCACTTTATACCACTGGATTACATAATACCTGAAGTAGCACAGCAGGAAGATGATGATGGCGACTCAGGTCATGGAAGTAGTGTGTTAGGTGATCTACTTCTGGGTGAACCACCAGAGTTTGAGGACGAGCTCTACTTCCCTGACAACTAGGCTTTCGAGATACTTACTTTCTTGCTTTGACGCCCAAAAAAAAGCCCCCCAAAAAAGATATAGCTAAGGAATATTATTTACTTTTATTATTTGTGTATGTCACTGTCTTTCTGATTCAAATCACAACAAATCCATCACCACCGTCTTACTCTTTTATTGCCGGATTGGAGTTGCAACTGTATGCAGTCAGTGAAGAAGTAAGTCCACTCCTCCGAGTCCTGACTCGCCCTAAATCCATTTCCCTCAAGCCAGACATTGGATGGAGAATAGTACAACAAATGTGAAATGTGTGCCTGCCTCGAGTCCCTCCAAAGAACCTGACTATATATCTATCCTCCTTTCCAAGCCTAGAGGGACTATCCCGGAAGAACAGGTAAATGATGGCATGCATTGCACGCTGACTCAGAGTGATTGGTGTTTGTGTTGTTGTGCATGATGTCTACTAGTATTTAATCTACACACAAAAAAGTGACTCAAGTCAATGTTTCCCTTCTTGTTGTTCTATAACAAAATTGTACTACAGCAGGCCGATCCATTGCATTTTTGATTCTGGACTCACTCGGGACACTACAGAGTTGGACACCATGACCATACCATACTCGCAGTCAGTCAGTAGGATCGGAGATGATTGATGGAATAACTTGGGCGGTTCATAAAGTGACATAAAAGGTCAACAACAACAACAACACCAGACCTACATGTCTGTGTAGAGGTGGAGGCGAGTGTGGTGGTATGACTGACAGCGGTGCATTGATTTTGTTACTTAATTTGGAAAATGCTATGTTGCTGTGTGTGTGTGTGTGTGCTCAGTGCGGTCTGGCTCAAAATCTAAGCTAAGTGGAGGTTGGGTGGGCGGGCCTGTTCCTGTTGTTGGAGGTAACTGCTGGAAACAGAGTAGACATGATTTAGCCATGCTGCCTCTGAAAGTTTTCTTGTTGCACTCCTCCTTAATTTATGCAGTTTAACTTTACTTTTCTCCTTGATTTTTCAATATCCTTTTTGTTTTTACATCTACACTTACCGGCCGGCCTTTACCCTGTGCTATACTGTGAAAAACAACTCACACTTACCTTACCAAACCGCATCCGCCAGGCAGGCACCCAAGATTGACGGATGGACAGTCCAAGGAAAGACCAAGAGGAATGCCGAGAAGCAACTCCCAATTTGACAATAATTATAGTATCATTCCTTTTGATTCATTTTTCCTTTTCAATCATTACGACTGTGTGTGTTGTTGTTTATTATCTTTGCTTATATTTGACTCCTACAGATATTTTTTAATTTTCTTTGCTAGCTTTAAAAGGAAGCCCGGTACTACAGAACATAAAATGTATGTAACTTAGGTCTCTCTGGGGGCAGAGAGGCAAGACAATTGCATAATAATAATTAATAATATACTGCTGCCCTGTACTGCTAGTCTAGTACTACTCATCAAGTCATCATCATGCATGCATTTCCTTATTCTCCCTTAACAGATTTATGATGGTCGGCTGCCAAGATTGTGTGTTGTCCATGTGTAGTGTTTGTCTTTGTCAAACCTTTCCCTCAAACCCCCCTTCCCAACCATTCATCAAACCCTAACCCTCTTCCCCCGGGCTGTGTGATTTATATTGAGGTGTGACTAAATTAAATTTACACCAATTATTGATCACACACTTGTTGGGGCCAATGGTGTGAAAGCAACACTAACTCAAGGCAGGGCGAGGATCTTCTTCTGCTCTAAGTATATATACTTTAGCCCACACTGGCAATATTAGATAGCCCACCTATGCAGAGTATTCAATTCAATATTCCATTTTTTTTCCAGAGGAACATAATCCATCATAATAATATAATTGGTTGCCAGCATCGAGTCATCAATCATCCTAGTTCCAGCACTAAAGGTTACGAAGCTGCTTCATCATCATAGCTCGAGTCGACTTCAGATTGTAATTTGTACTAGGCTAGCCCTCCAGGCATTCTGGTTTATTTTACTTTAGCATTGCTTATCATCATCATGGTTTCTTGTTTGGCAGTCTTCTTGTGTACTGTACTTCTACTACTCGTTCCAGAGACTTCCACAGGTGACTGTCTGTCTCATTTTCTTGTTTTGCAAATGCTACTTACAGTGTCTACTACTACTACCACCATCATGGCACCTTGGGAAACCAAACCATCACCATGCACCAATCGCTTCACCTAAGTAAACATCAATCACATGTAAGAGAAGAAGTTTGGGGGAGGCATAATACTATGGAAATTAATTCATTAATTCACACACTCACACCCTTAAGAGTCCATAGGGGTTTTAGTTGCAGATTGCAAAGACTAGGAGGAGAGACTGACAGTACTGTTAGGACAAGTCACAAGTGAGGGTACCGCATCTATCTGTTGGTGTGCTACACTATCAGCAGATTATTTCAATCAAAAACTGGCTGCGGCCCTGCTGCAGCAAAGGAAACCATGTGAAGTAAAAGAGTAACCCCCCCACAAAACATTTACATCATATGTAAACTATAAATAATGTATTCCCCTAACAAATAAACTAATAAAAAAAAACACAACACTTGACCCACCCCTCTCCCTAACCCCAACCAATGTCCATCATAATGATGAGTCCAATGTTCATTGTCCATATTAAATTCAAATGTCCATAAACCCCAACTTTTCCCCAACGCCCAATTCCCACCCACCAAAAAAAAAAGATTTAAAAAAGGGGCAAGGCGACGGAGTTCTAGCAGCGGGCTCACCGGATCTTCCTCTAAAGGGTGTTTATTCGCTCCTCTAGGCGTGCCATCCGGAGGAGTATGCAGAGCTTTAATGCCTTACAGTTACATGAACAGGGGTGGAGAAAAGGGCGGGCGGCTGCCAGACCACAGCGCCGTACCACTGGAGGCACTGGGGGGGCCTGGCTGGGGTCCAGGGCATTGGAGGAGGCTGCAGCCGTCTCCTCCTCCACCAGAACCACCAGCCACCGATATCCCGCACGGAAGACCTCCAGCTACCGTTGCCGGGCCATGGCTGCTAACTCCTTCCTGTTTAGTTGTTTCGGTTGGGAAGGAGTTGCTATATGAAGAAAGGAAAAAAGACAATTGTAACCAATACTCTTAGCAAAACAGTAACACAAATTTTATTATACACATAAAATTATAGTGGCACAGTAGCACTAGCAAGCACAGTACAACAGTACATAACATTTGTGGTATCCTCCCACTTCCTCGGACTCTAACATTTGTGGGAGTTTCAGGCATTACTAGGCACTATGGAGTAGAAAAGTCTTCTTCTCTCTCTTGTTTGGCTAAATTAACCTTGTAGACATGCAAGCTCAGTTAGCTTGCACCCTAGACAGACATACTCGTGTCACAGACTCACATTATTTACTACTGTATGCAGGTGGGGCAGCTGTAGTCTACAACTACACAATTATCTTTTTTTTCTATTATGGCCATACTCTGTTACATCAATGGCAACTGCTCAATTTCACTTTCACCCTGACTACTACAACAAGGCAGATGATATCTGATCTGAATGATTATATATGGGACGACGTGAGGTACTATTGATTGAATGTGTAACCATGCAGCCGATAGGCCACCTATGGCTGACACAGTCGAAATGACATAGGTAGGGAGTGGGCATCGGAGTCGGAGGAAGGCGATTGAGTATGGGTGGGTATGGGTACATACATACACAATATATAAGTTGTGCTTGCAAACTACTGTGAGTCAAGGGAGCATTCTGAAATACAACCTTGAATCAAAAACCTTGAAAAAAAACAGTCCTTGTTTCTCTTCTCAACGATTTTTCCATTTATCATTTCATTGCTCTTCTAGCATTATATTTTTTTTATTCTTATCTTCACCCCTGGCTTGGCTACTCTGGCATGGTATATTTTTCTTTCACCTTCTCTTCATCCAGTGACAGTCTCCACCTATGCTATGATTGAATACCATCTAGGCATCCATCCATTCAAAGTAAACATGGCTATCATTATTCTTAATCTCTAAAAAAGCCTTTCACCAACAACATACATTTTTAATTTTATTTTAAACCACCACCCATGCGTCCCAGCTTGCCTTTGAGTTTGACCTATCAAAACCCCTGGAGGATTCCTATCACCCATACAGTTTCACCCACCCAGGCAGGCATCCTTTCTTTCACCTTTCACCCATCCTTCAACCACCCATGCATCCTATCAGCAACCTATGCATCCGGGGCCCCCTGCCTTCACCCACGCATCCTTCTTTGCCAGTCATATATTACATGTCACCTGTCCTTGCATCCTTCTTTCCCTTTTCGTTCAACCCATCCATCAAGGTCGTCTGATGCTTAGTCTTCATCATAAAACTTTCCCAGCTGAGTTGAAGTCAGATAGAAGAGGCCATTAGTTACTCAACTCCTGGCGCTAAAGCTATTGCTAATGACCCGGGTTTCTTCCTCAACCGTCAATCACAACAACTTAGCCTCTCTTAACAGTACAGTGTACACCCTTGCAGCAAGTGTGTATTGTCAATAAGTAAGGAATATAACTTATCACCGCCCACCACTGCTGCTGGCTCACCCACCCCTCCAGCTGCCGCATCTGCTCGCTCCTGGCTGGCGTCGCCCTCCCCGCTGGCTCCAGTACTGGTGGTCAGTATGCCTAGAAAAAACATGACACATTTTTTAGATGCCATATACGCCTCCCCCTATTTCTTTTTTTTCACTAGCAAGATTGAAAATACAATACATACATACACCAAACACATCACCAGTAGACCAGAGTAGACAGTAGTATGTCCTATCCTATCAAAAATAATAAAATATCTGGTTGGGCATTTTGTTGGTGGCAATTTTCGAAAAGCCTCTCAAGAAGAGGACAACCCAAAGGACTGAACTCAGTGGCTGGAGCTATTGGTGAATTTGAGTTTTAAAACTTTTTTAAAAGAAAAAGAGTGGCCAACTGGGCGGACAATCGGACATGAGGTCTCTCAAATCTCGACTCGAGTCCTCTCTCTTGGTTGGAATATATAATTGTGCCCTCCTCCTCCTCATATTTCCTTCTAGCCATGGTTCATGGTAATCAGTTGTTCACAATCAACTGCTGCTGATAAAGTAATAATAATAGTACTAGACCACTTTGAGGTGTCCAACATGACCATCATTTTATTTACTGATTGAGCATGAGAAGAAAATAAAAAGAAAGCCTTCTAATCTCAACAAACATGCGTAGAATACCTTAGTTGGACATGCAATCTGCACAGCAGAGTAGTAGTACTAGTAGTAGTAAAGCACCAATGTGTTCTCTGAGTCTTACAGTAGTACCACCACTAGGCAGTCCACAAAATATAAGGGCAGAGGGAAATCTGACTGAAAAACCAGAATAAATTATAAAGCAAGCTACAGACAGACTAATAGTAGTACAGAGTCAGAGGCAGTTAGATTGATGTAAAAAAAAAACAGACACTAGAAATGTAATAACTAAGTAGGTAGGAATGCAGGGATAGCAAGAATTTAGAAACAGATAGATCGAAGAAGATTTGGTAAAAAGTAGAATTAGGAAACGAAAATAAACAGTTCGAAAAAATAGGGTGCAGTAAAAGTTATGGAAATATAATTATTAATAACAACAGGAGGACTTACTGGGGTCAGCAGCAGAGCCATCTGCACAGGAGCGATACGGGCCCTGGGAGGCACCTAGAGCTCCCGCCTATGCATACCCAGTCGTCTTCTTGCCCCTGGATGCTGATCATGTAAGACATAATAAAGAGACAAAAATTGATTGGTGTGTAACAAATAATAAATATTTAAAAAATGCTCAAAAAAATGATGATCAATAAGAAAACTGTTTGTTTACCGATAATCCGTATAATGTATGTCAGATGTGCTATATACCTGTTCTCAATGTTATATGATGGAAACTACTGTCTCATGGATATGTCATGCTGCAAATGTCAATATTGCAAGTCCTTTCTTTAATAAAACTGTTTTGAAAAATTGACCTATCTAATCAGATCGACTAGTAGTATCGCAGTAGAGGACTGTCCTATCTCTTTATTATTCCAGTGTTCCATTCCGATTCCAGAATCCTAAACCTAAGTACCACCTAGCCCGCCTATTCCAAAGACTTTGGAATGAATTGCCAAAAATTATATTTGCTTCTTCTAAGTTCCGATCTCATTCGCAATCATCAATGAATCAACCCCCTTTGACGGGCCAATTGTCCACTAAGTCTGCATTTCCATTTATTTTAGTTCTCAAAAATGGATAGCTGGACACATGCATATTGCATACTCCAAATTGTTGATTGGTTGCTGAGTTGCTATATTAATTTCCTCACTAACAAACTACAAAAGGTTCTACTAAGGACTGGAGTCAGCAGCACGTGACGGAGGATGCGTCACGCGGACCGCTAAAAATTACCAACTAATACTAAGTAACTAACTATAATAACTACCTACCACCACTATCTTAGTGACAGGACAAAGGAAAGGAGTCTCTCTAGCATTACCTAACTTAAGATCTCTAACTTCTCTTACATAATCAGCCCAAGCGAGCGCAAAGTTATAAACAAGTAAGATTAGTAGCACCGAGCACCTGTCTAGAAGAATGACAATCACATAATATAAGATTTTTAAACGTAACTTACCTGCATGTAAGCAGCAGCTGCAGCATTCTTGCTACTTGGGAAAAAAATAATATTCGCAATAACACAGAACAGAGCACACAATAGTAACATAATTAGCTACTCACCAAGCCCCATGACCTCAACACCTAGCAGGTCCTGCTCCCGGTCCAGGATGTCTGACCACCGGTGAGTCAGCTGGTTGTGGGTGCGTCGGACCTCAGAGCAGTGAAACACTGCACGGCACACCCTCGCCCACCGGTGGTGACGCTCCTGGATCCCATAGCCAAACCAGGCCTGCCACCTGCTGCCAAGGTTAAGGGGAGGTGGCGCTGCACAAAAAAAACTAGGGCGGCCACCTCCACCTCTGAGAATAAGGCCCAGGCCTGCACTCCTTCCGGGCACCGTCTTCCGCAAGGAAGGCGGCTCCTGGTCGCACTACCCTTAGCCATGGTTCTGGGGGGGGGGCGGGCGGAAAAGAAAATGTAGAAGTAAAAAATAAAGTAAGGAGAAGAAGTAGGGAAGTAAAAAAAAATAAAAAGATAGTAATAGAAAAACAGTACAAAAAGTGCAGTAAGAGTAGAACTAAAACGCAAAATATACACTTGGGAAGAGAGAGGGATAAATAATAAATAAAAAAGATCAGAAAAAAAGTTTGAGAAACAAAGGATTGAAAAGATTTGAGAGGATTCAAAAACAGGCCCCAGAACCATAACAAAGAGCAGAAAAACAAGATGGCCGTGCCCATTGGCGACCGCATGGTGAAGTTTGCGCAATATTTCTCCCTGAACACGCAACCCGCGTTGCTGAACGTTAAAAACGTCTTGCGAGCATGCGCGAGCCTGCGGTACAAGCAACTTGGCATGCTCTCAGAACTCCGCGTAGCGTTGCAGAGATTTTTTAGCGTGGCTACGTGAACTCCGCCCGGGCCTAATTATTATATCCATACACTGTGATCGCTTGTGTGTATAAATAAATAAATAATGAGAAAATACAGCAATAGAATATTAAATAAATATATAAATATATGTATGCATTATATATATCACACCAAATTAATTCAAATTTTAGGGTCTTAGGTATAGTTCATATATATGAAAAAACATAATAGTAGCAGCAAGTAATTGAGATGGGCTAGCTGAAATATAAACATTTGACAATCTAAGTCATTTGTTATATGAATTGCATGTGATCCCAAAATTGAGCCCTAGTGGCCATTATCACTTTCACTAATGTAATGGCCTGTAGTTGTAGCTGCCCCTCTTTATGGCTGCCTTACTTAGCTAATAGTACAATTCATATCATGGCTAGTGAAACATTCTAATCAAGTTTATACAGTACTTATATTAACTTGCCCATATTTAGAAAAAATTGTGCAGATCCTCATAGTGTTATACCATTGGGCGACTTGGTGTCCTGATTTAATATATATCGAGGGTCAGATTTACAAGAAGGTGCTGCAGCGTGGCACCGCAAGCCCTTTGGCTGTGCCACGCTGCGGCACTTTCAGAGCACAGGAATGCGACATATTTACAATGATATGTCTCATTCCTGTGCTCTCCCCTGCGCTGGCGCACAAACAGCTGCCTTGTGCCGGCGCAGGCACCCTTGCACCATGGTGCAAGGATGCCTGCATCATGGGGAGATTGTTTTTGTGCAGGAAGGGGCACCTTCCTGCACAAAAACAATCACTACAGGCAATTTCCTCTTTAAATGCGTGCTGTAGAATGCAGCAAGCATTGAAAGAGGAAATAAACGAGGAGAAATGAAAACATTTCTCCTCGTTGCACCTCGCTACGCCACCCTGAGGGTGGCATAGCATACTGACGCATTTCCAGGTTTACAAATCCTCGTTAACCTGGAAATGTGTCTGGTTCCATGGGTGTTGCGTGGGAACACCCACAGCAACACCCATGGAAAGCTCCTTTAACTCAAAGTGCTGCGTGTAAAGAGGCCGTATTACAAGGACAGGAAAAGTCACGCAGGGTGGCTTTTACTGTCCTTGTAAATATGGGGCAGTGTAATGCGCTGCCAGTGCGTCACAAAAAGTGACGTACTGGCAGCGCAAGGGGCTTGTAAATCTGCCCCAAAGTTTTTAACTGTCTAAGTATTGCTTCTCTGTTGCCTCCCTGCCTCAAATTTGGTACAGCATCAATTACAAAATATTTTAGGCAGTTGAGATTATTATTGTGGTACTGTTTAAAATGTTGGGCCACAGGGTAGGTAGAATCAGAGTTTACTATGGCTTTCAGGTGTTGAAGAATCCTGACATGGACTTGCAATTTGGTACTGGCAATATATCGCAGTCTCCATGTACATTCCAAAACATAAACCTCAAATTCAGTTTTACATGTGTAGAAACCGTCTAACTTAACCTGTCTATCACTGAATGCGGTATGGTATTGGGACGTATAGACCCCAAATCGACATGCTCCACATGAGCTGCATTTAAAGAACCCTTTTCTTGATGAAAGCCAATTGCTAGTTTGGATTATTTCAGGGCTGCTGCTGACTAAAGCATTACTCATAGAGGGAGCTTGCCTAAAACATATGGTAGGTTTTTTAGGAAGTATAGATCCTATGGTTGGATCAGTAAGAACAATGAGCCACTGTTTATTGAGGATGGACCTTAACTGTTGTTCTTGTTTGTTTTACATAACAATTAACCTTATATTGGTCTCATTGCGCTTTTCATTATATTTTTTTGTTCTTATTTTTGTTGTTATCAATCGAGCCATCCCTAAATAGAATGGTCTCCCTAGTTTCATGATTAGCTCTGGCAATGGCCCGATTCAAGGTTTTTGCCAAATGGCCATGAGCCAAGAATCTTTGTTTGGCTTCCTCCTGACAACTAATTAAATCGCTTTCTCAACTGCAAATTCTTCGCAGTCTCAGCATTTCACCATATGGAATGCTGTCTTTAAGGTGTGTGAGTGAAAACTGCTGGGGTGCAACATAGAATTGCCAGCTGTTATTCTTCTGTGCAGTTGAGATTCAATTCTATTGTTTTTTGTAAATACCTGCACATCGAATTCTAAATTCACTAAATTACCATTGATCTTTTCCACAAATTTTTCAGCACTCACCACCGATCTTTTCCATATGATGAATGCGTCATCATTATAGCGGAGCCTACAGATAACATGATTCTCCCAATCCTTGCAATGGTCTAAATCAGTACCGGCTCCTCCACCAGCCCACATGTAAACACGTGTAGCTGGGGGAGAAGCAGGCACCCATGGCGACTCCCCTTAATTGATGGAAATGTTGCTGATAAAATGAAAAAAGTAATTTTCTAAGCACCATTTAATCATGGACAATGACATTTTGCTATGGTTCTGTAGCTGCAGTAGCCTACTTCTATAGGATAATATTTCACTGCTCTCGGTCCATCTTGGTGCTTAATGCTTGTATTAAGCGACGTGATGTCAAACGTCAATAACAGATATTCATTGTTCCAGGGTATATTGTATATTCTCCTAAGAAAATCACCTGTGTCTTGAATAAAAGACAGTAAACTCAACACATACCTTTGTAGAAAAAAGTCAACACATTGAGATGTTATTTCTAAGATGCTATTTCTCGCCGAAATTATGGGTCTTCCTGGTATCGGTACAGTACTTTTATGAACTTTGGCAATAAAATACAGGACCGAGATTATTGGATAATTGTTTCTCAGAAATAGATGTTTGTCCTTTGTCAGTAATCCCTCATTTTTCCACTTTGTCAGTTCATCTTGAAACTTGCTGTTTACGTCTCTTATACATTGTATGTTGCTCCTCTTGTAGCATGCTTCATCATTTAAGTGTTTGTAGGTCTCCGTTACGTATTCTGATTTCGTCCACAACACAATATTTCCTCCTTCATCGGCATTTCTGATTATAACTTGATTGTTACTTTGCAACTTTTCGATGCTACCTTTTGTCATGATCATTGTATTTTCTACGTGCTCTCTATGTCTTATGATTGAGTTTCTTGATTTCCTCTGTTCTTTTATCATTGAATATATCGATCTCATCACATGGCATAAATGTTGATTTAGCTCTAAAAGGGGACTCAACGGAGCCAGATATATTAAGGGATTGTTGTTGAATCCCTTAATAATAATGTCAGGATCAGTCTCTTCATTTTGCAATTCATGCAAGTCACGCATCAGTCAAATGTCCGTTATTAGTAGATTGTCCATGCTGGTGTTGCCTACTGGCACTTCTTGCGTTCCTGTATCGATTTGAGGTATGTAAACCCTTATAGGCATAGCGTGGATGCATAAATTAAATTAAGCTAGGAACTCTGGGGCATATTAGCAATGCCTGGCGATAATTATCGCAAAGCGCAAATAGCGCTTGGATAATTATCGCCAGGCATCGCCGGTTTCTATCGCGGAGTTAGCGTGCAATCAGCAATGCTAATCTCCAAAGCGATAGAAACCTTGGAGAACAGTGTGAATATCGCCTGAAAATAGGCGATATCCACACTGTTCCCCAGTTCTGCTTGCTGATAGTGACAGGGGGACTTAGCCATGTAATCCACCTCTCATTGGATTACATGGCTAAGTCAGGGTGGGACCAGGTGTTAGCAAACCAGCGCTAAACGTGTTTAGCGCTGGTTCGCTAATCACCGCCCCTGCCTCGCTGATAGGCGTTAGCGACCTCAGCGACTGTTTCCAGTCGCTGTTAGGTGGGGAACGCCTACTTTGCATGCCATTAGCGATAAATATCGCTGGCATGCAAAGCGGCACCCAACCCGGTCGCTATCGCCTACAAGCTGTCGCTAACAGCAGTTAGCGACAGCTTGTTGATAAGGCGATAACATTATCGCCGCTTTAGCGGGAAAAAGTCCCGCTAAAGTGGCGATAATCGCCTTGCTAATATGCCCCTCTGGGACTTACACTAGGGGCTATCTTGTGTCAGCACAAAGCTGATCTCCTCTGTTGAGCTCTAATTAGAGCAAAACACACTTTTCAGGGGTTGATTGTATTCATTTCAGGTTAGCTTGATTGGTATCTACCAATCCAAATCGGTAATACTGTGCCTGGAGCGGTAAATACTTTTGTTATTTTTCAGCTCGCCATGGATGGCACTGTGCTAATCCTATACTTGAAGACGTTGCTTTAAAAATGCAAAAGACTTTTACTTACCTTAAATATCCATGGTAAAGGTATGTATGATAAAAAGCTGCGTGGTAAAGGCATGCGCTGTAATGTCATAGATCCCTAGCCAGACTGTGTATTTTAAGTTGGTATGGGTCTTCCTGTTCACAAATTAATAACCTTATTTTTTTGCTTAACCCAGGACACTGGACACTGGCCCAGGTCTACAAGGTTTGGCTTCCCCACTGCTGGGTTCCTGGACTATGTTCAGTGCATCATTGCTAGAGTGTGGAAATGCATGTTATAGTATCCCCACACAACCCCAGTGACCATATATGCTTTCTGGGTCACTAACAGTCCTGTTAACGCAGTAGTAATTCAAACCCAATTTCATTCTTTAGAATTGCACACACAAGCATTGCACTAAGAAAATACACTACATTTGATTAAAAGTGTTTTATTCCAACAGTCTCAACCTATTGCTGAGTACACAAGAAATAACCACACAAAATATAATTAAAACAACATTTATGCATGTTGCTAGAAGCAAGAATAAAATTAATAATTCTAACATAATTAGAATTTTCCTAACAACTTACACACTAAAGACTACCTCTATGCACTACACCATGAAAGCATGGAGTAGCTAACTTGCCTCTTGAGTTCACATCGGATAAAATATGGTTACCAGACTTCAGCCGGAAGAGAGTGAGAGAGTTCCCTCCGGAGGAAAACACACATCAGCTGGGCTCAGTTTCTCTCCTCTCTGTATCGATGTTCAGTATAACAGTAGAGGCTGCATCACTCTGGAAGGACCTTTTGTGATAACCTGGTGTGAAGGCCTCTCTTCTTAAGTGGTGAATTCATGGAGTTTATATAGGGTTGACCGCTGACTTTTAGCCTACATTGGGGGTATTTCCATTACTATGCGACATATGTGGTATGAACCAGCATGATGAAAATACGTCAACTTCGACTACATGCTTATTTTACACATCCACTGTCAGACCTTGAAATGTAGATTGAACGTAGCTTGTAGCAGACTTGCCTTATGTGTTAGCAAAGTCACTGTTGAAATGAACTGACACATTCACAAGGCAGACAGGCTAACTTAACATGCTCAAAATGAATTTTGTCTTTGAGAGTTTATGACAACTTCTAAAAAAGTGGGGTTAGTTTTAAGCAAATTGGGAAAGTTTATTGTAGCATTGTATAAACAGAATGAATAGCATATGTTTATCAAAGATAATCTTTAGCAAAATAGTATATAGGCAAAAGCTGAATTATCAGTGTCAATCTTGCCTTAAGGAATAGAACAGTACTTTGAGATGGAGAAAAGCTATTTTTGTGCTGTGGGGCAGCCAGAACAAAAGGTGGTACCCTTTTACTGAACATCAATTTACACAGGGAGAAAATAGATCAGGATTTTACTTGAGTGAGATTCACTGATGAAATTCAAAAAAGGTAATATGAATAGAGGTTTCTTAACTGAGCATTGTGTTTTTTCTGAAAGTAAAATTATTTTTTTATAAAGTCACAGTACTTTGATAGAACTTCGAAATAAAATAGGTATGGCTAGAATATTTAACATAGTTTAGTGCGAAAAAAATATTCCAGGAATCTTTGCAATGGATTACTCAACAGTTCAAAATGAACATTTTGCCAAAGGAATGTTAACACAAAAATAAGGATATGGGAAACATCTTTAATAGTTACACACTCTTCTTCAGGGAGGAGAAGAATAACATCCCAATGGCTGTACCTTGATTGACTTTGCTGGTTCAGCCCAGAGGCAAAAGTCTATTTTCATACACCAGCTGTTTGTAAAGTAAATGCAATTAGCAGGATATTTCTCTGAGTTAGTGATTTATTTTGAGACGGCACAGCTCGGAAACAGGGAGCAATGTTTTCTTTTTCTGCTTCTGAGCTGTGCTGTCGGAAAACAAAGCACTAACTCTCAGAAATATCAGGTTAAAGAAATTCTCTTTCCAGCTGCAAACACATAAAAACAGGCGCTTGGCTCTGAGCTGAGCCAGCAAAGCCCATCATGATAGGCCCCTTGTGTCCTTTCATTTTGAATGGTGCACTGTGCATGAAATGGACCGATGAGAACCCAAAAAACTAGAGTCAACTCAAATATCTTTTGTATTTTTTTCAACTCTAATCGCAATAGCTTAGGCATTATCTGCACTAAACACCATTTAAGACAGACCTAAAATAGGACTCAACCACGCATGTTAAAGCACCTTTTTTCAAGACTAAGTTGCATAAAATGTAGTCGTCAGTATCACTTCTGCTGGAAAGCCCTTTGAACAGTCAGAAACTCTACCACAGCACCAGGAACTTTATTTATCTGCTGGATGGTATATTTCGATGTGCCCATCAGAAAATGGTGTTTCATGTTGGATTGCACAGAATAGACGTGTGTGCCAAATGAAAAATAGTGCACATCTGATATAGGACTTCCTTGCCTATTCCTCTAGGACTGGAGTAGTTCACAAAATATCTGTATCCATAATAATGATGGAATTGAGGGCGATGTCTCACGTCAGGGCGAAATTGCACATGGATTGCGCAGGTACAGGCATGGAGGACTAGGGAGAGCATGGGAACTGCAATTTCGATTCTTAATAACCTTTCAATGGAGACATGTTTGAATCAAGAGACACTCATGTTGCCCAGGGGTTTAAGAAGGAACAATCAGGAGAAAACATAAGGTAACAAATCTCCGAATCACTCAAGTGAGATGAGTCACATCAGCACTTCTGAAAACAACCTCCGATTCAACAACGACAGTCAATCATCCGCGTATGTTTCTTCATGTCTATCATCCCATCAAATTTCTCCATATTCTGATTCGGCCTGGATGCCGTCAAGGGCCGCATAGATGTTTTCCACATTTTGATAAAGATTCTGTCCCTGCAAAACAAAACATGCCATAAGTACACTGACTTTGTTTTTATTAACTAGCCAAGACCTTACTTAGGATCCTTTGCGCGACTAAACACAAACCAGTAGAAGAATTGTTTTAATTTACTATGTCAGCAAATGTGCTAAATGGCCATGTTCACAGTATCAAGGCAAATATTGACAAAACCACAGGTCTGGCTTATTAAGGTTAGATGTTGTATAAAGTATAGATTATTGTATTTTGGACAATGTAAGGATACGTGATTTGGCAATCATTTGTGTCTTTGTGCTTCATATGCCCAGGGGTGGGCGGAACTTGCGGAGTTTTACTCTAAGGAATTCTGCTGAGTTCCATAAAAACTCCACAGAATTCCGCAGAGTACCGCCCACCCCTTTAATATCTCCTGTCCCTAAAGGTCTGCATGTGTTGGACCACAAAACCAGCACAAGGAAAGTGGGCGTGCCGTATAAGGAATGCAAGTCCCTGTGTGTGACTCCAGCGCACCAGAGAGTACCAAAGGGATTAGGCCAACATGTTGTGCGTGGCACCTGGTAAGTGTTGATTAGCGTGTTTCACAGTCAGGTGATCGGTAGGGCATGCACCGTGGATTGCATTTATAAGTTTTCAGAAGCTGAGAGGTGGTCGATTGAATAAAACTCTTTGCAGACACGCTCTGGTCTAGTGAATGTTGTTTCTCTGGCCCAATTATGGCACAATTTAACAGCTCACCTCCAGAAGAGGCATGCAGCCCTTGCATTAAGTCCTCAACATCGCAGCCCTCGGTCAAATTCCACAGCATAATAGTGGTATTTCACATGGTTCAGAACTCTGACCGAGAGTGGGCCGTGGGGTCATTACAGCTTTTTTTAAAGCTGTACAGGCAGACCTCTCTTACACATTTCCAATATGCTGCCACCCCATTATCGGTATCAGTGACACAGCAATATGATTTGGAGTATCAAATCATTCATACTTTGCACACAAACTCACAAAGGAGAGGAGGCTAAGTTCATAATGCGACCCCTTTCCATAGGGAGTCAGCACAGGTCGTAATTGTAAACTGAACTCTGGCAGCTGAATAGACATTTTAAATGCATGTAGACAGCGGTACTCACATGCTCGTGCCCTTCGAACCTGTTTCTGGGCTCGACTCGCGCTGCTCTTTGCAATGCAGTTAACATTCATAAACGGCAGCACTGCTCTTCTGGGTGGCCTTGTTGGAGACTCCCCAGTTTTTTACCCCTTCCAAAATGTGTTAGCATTACCCAATCGACTGCAGCTAGAATGGCGCGCACAAATACACGTGAGGAGTGATTTCATAGCCTCAACCAATAAGCAAGTTGGAATTGTGTATGTCGCACTGGATTTGGCTCAGATACTCCCAAAGCTCCAATCCTAGGTTTTGTTACACATCAGCAATACCTTCCACTCACAGATGTCTTTTTATCAGTGCTGAATCTGATTAATTCTGCTAGTGGAATGGAGTGGCAGAATTTTTTTAGTAAATCCGTGTTACAGGAGAAATGCAGAATTACTAAATTCCTCCAGTTTCGCCGGCGGAATAAAACATTCCGCCCACCCCTAGTCTGTAGTTGTATGTATATGAATTGTTGAATGATGTATAAGGAGACCTATCACTGTTATTGTCAGAAAAACACTGTGAGAAAGTGGATTATTAGTTGGTGTGATTGTAGCCCATCTCAGGTAATAAGTTCACTATTCTTGCTAGGTCCAGAAATGGTTTCAATAACATAACCCTGAGGTTAACCCCTGGTACCCATGGCACAGAGCAATTGTACAGTTTTGAGTGAAAATGCCATCCAAAAGCATTCAGTGGCAACATTGGTCATCTGGTTGCCCTCGACAGGTAATTAGCAGGCCTGGGCGTAGTTAGCGGAGTTTTGCTACGTGGAATTTTGCGAAGTTACAAAAAAACTCCGCGAAGTTCCGCGAGTGGCGTAGTGCAGTGCGAACTGCAGTTTGTGCTGGTATTCCTGCCGCTCGGGTAGAAAATCTCCCCGAGTGGCAGCTCGCGCTCGTGAACTTACTGTTCGCGATCGCGAACTTACCGATCGCGAGCGAGGAAAAAACTCCACTGCACATCGCGAAGCGGAGTTCGCGGAGTGCAGAGTGCAGAAAGCTCTGCAAACTCCGCGAACGGAGCGAAGTTCACCGTCCAGGCCTAGTAATTAGGCTTGAGTTAAGGCTGACTGTGATGGAGCACGGGTTGGATACAGAAACCAGGTTCATCCCAGTCTGAAGTTTTATCTCTTTAGTCTCTGAAATGGGCAAGGCAGCAGGCTGTGTCAGAGAAGGGCTCCACAAGGCCAGTTGGACAAGGTCCCCAGGAAGCTGTTGACTTTAGGCAGGAAAGCTCCAAGTAGGTGAAATTCAAACTTTGCACCCAAGGAATGTCCCTCGCTGGCTGGATACTTTTGGTGCCCTTGTCCGGAGAAGATTTCTACGTTCAGACGTAGTCACTTTTTCTGAAACTCATATTCCTCCAGCCGGATGAGGCTGAAAGTTGTAGCTGAATAGGGCTCCATGAGGCTGGATAGCATCTCTGCAATGTCCCACTAAAGCAGATTTGCTGCTATGGAAAAGATCCAAGCGGGAGCAACCTGAATCTTTGGCCAACGCACCGTCATCGGATTGACTTGGCAGGTTTGTCCTGGACCTCCGGAAGTTTTGGAGTCAAAAGGTTTCTAAGTATTAGGTTTTATTGGGATGGTTGGAGGAGTACATTTTGACTCAGCCAAGGGCCCCAGGACCTTAGGTACAGCATTTGGGGGACAAGCATCACCACAGTTCAAGCCACCAGCAGAGTCCAAAGCAGGTCCAGTTGGAACTGGTCAGATGGGCTCTTCAGGAAAAGGTATAAGGTATATGTGGGGAAGACTTTTTATTTTAAAGTCCAATCACAACCCTCTAGTGGACATATTGTCAGGTAATAGAGTAAAAGTATCTACTGCCAAATTGGATAGATTTACACAAAAGTGTTGGAATATAATTTCAAAGTAGAATATATTCCTGGCAGCAGTTTGTCCAGACTACAAATTGAGACAGAGAGTGATACATTAGCTTTGGACACAGAATAGTGCATAATTGTGTCATGTGTATTTACCAAGGCAATATGTGGGTCTGAGGAACAATGGAGACAGGAAGTCGGACAAGATCCTGTTCTGCCACAAGTTGGTAACTATTTGGTGAACAGTTGGCCTGCAGAACGTGCTGTATTGTAGGAGGTACAATTGTATTGGAAAATAGGATGTGAAGTACCAGAGATCAATGGGATCCTATTTCGAGATGAGAAACTAGTACCCCCTTTGATCTTCAGGGAGAAAATTATGAATGTAACATATAACTGCCATATTGAATCAACAATGACCAAGAGACGAGTTAGAGAGTAGTTCTGGTGGACTTGGAAATATAGTGAAATTGAAAGCTTTATGTAAGTCACTGTTGGTGATGAGCAGAAATTATAGAGCATCCAGATGCTCCTAGGTATGTCCTGGTGCTAGTCTAAGCAGCAAATCAAGTGTACCTAGTCTATTACCAGCGATAAGCAGTTGGCAACGGCTACACCACCAATGAGAGAAGCATATGTGCACCTGCAAGAGTATGGCACAGATTAGGATTGGACTTCTTGGGTCCTTTTCAAATTCTACCACCCAGTTGAGATATATGCTATAACTGATTGGTCATTTACCAAGGTGGGAGGAAGTTATGTTTCTAAGTGAACCAATCATGTAATCCGTAATTTCCTTTTTCAAAAAAGGTATTCCATAGTGTATACTCACCAATAATGGAGTACAGTTCACATCCAAAGCTATTTGTGATTTTCTTGAAGATAGTGGTGTGAAGCATATCAGTCCATAAACCAACGGCATGGTTGAGAGATTTAGCCGAGTATTCGTTGAGTGTAAGCAATGTGCTATTCGGTACAACAAGGATGTACCGATGGCTGTACGTGAGTTGATGTAGGCTTAGAGAACTACCATGCACATTTCTACTGCTAAGTCACAATTTGAAATGATTTGTCACAGGACTGCTACTTTTGGTCTACATCCACAGTGTTTACATAAATATACCTACAAAGAATGTGCTTTTCCTGAAGAATGGGAAAAAGCAAAAGAGATCAATTGCAATTGCAAAATATTCAAAGGCGGAGATTGAGAACCAGGTGGACCCCATTTCAGTGTTAGTAAATTGGTAGGATAAAGGTATCCATTCTGCAAAAAAAAAAAAGAAGATTTGTAAAGGGTTTCAAGATTCTGTGCGTATGTTGGAGGTGCACGACAATAGTGTGAAAGTAGTAGGAAGACAGTAGTGGCACTGTAGCAGGTTGACCACGTTTCAAAGACCATTTTCACAGAAATGTAATGAGCAGTCAACCGAGTCACCCTGGATTACAGGGACATTAAGGTCCTCTGCAGGTGTTTCAGAACATCGCAGAAGTGCAATAATAAATGCATAATGTCGCAGCAGTCAGATGAACCGTCACCACCGTGTTTCATAGAATAAAGACAGACATCTTAATTTCCTTGTGCGTCTACTTCACAACAGATTTGGTTTTTGGCAGAGGGGGAGTCTCACTGTAAGTCAGAAGGACTTATGCCCTGCCAAAATTATCATTCAGCCTCCTCATTTAGAGATGCCCTAAGCAGAGTATTTTCACTGGTGAAGCCTCTGTTGGCTTTGTTGATGGAAACTCTCGACCTGGCAGCCCACTCATTAGGGTGGGTGACAGTCACATGATTTCCCTCTTTGGAACCTCTATGCCAGGCATGGACGATCCAAGAAGATAAATCCTTCAATGTCCCTTACGCACAGAGAAACAAACTCAGTATATCAAGACCATTAATATTTGTTTTTACACATACAAACTCTAGCTTTATAACTTTGTTTGTGATGCTACAGTAGTGCTTGCTATGCAGCAGCTCCAACACAAGCTTAAAGATCCACACCGGGCAGGTGGGAATTTCTAAATTTCTAAATTGGGTGAAAAGTCCTTGACATGGACAGCAGAGGGCATTGTGGCTGCTGACCTAGCAACCTGGGGTCACCTGCCAAAGCTTACATAACCTTGTTAGTCCTGTAACACTACACAAAGTCTACTTTTTGTCAACAAGTGACTGTAGAGTATATGAGAAATGTGTGAAATGCCTCTCCTTGTTTTACGAAAAGTGGGGTTCTCATTAAGGACCACTGTGGGAATAACAATAGACAACCTTGAGCAGTACTGTACAAAGAGGCAAATACAGAGAGGACATAGGTTGATAAAGACCATGAAACACTAGAAAGTGTGAAAGAGAAACTGAAGTTTAAAATAAAAGTACAGCTGGTCACTTAAATCAGTCAAGGAGACAATCTTGAAGAAAAAGGCAGTTTAAATAATAGCCCAGATAGAAGAATGGTAAGAGAAGTGAAGATATCTCCACAGACTAATTAACACAGCATTATCACCCGCTTCTGAGAGTTATACTGATCATTAAAGACCCATTACTTGAGATGTAGGCTAAAGCTATAGGTGAATGTGTATAATGAAGGGGAGGGCCATTAAATACTGGTTTAACCCAAGGAGAAGGGTTATACGACGGTTAGAATATTTCACCCACGAAGCATAGAATGCTCTACATGTTGCATGGCGAAAAGGAAAGACAAGCATTGAAATGTTGAAACAGAAGTCTTATGTCAGACATTTTCGGACCTCTGCCACTCCATTGTCTTCAGTGGAACTCACAAACTTCCAGTCTCTTAAGTGTCCAAATAGCGGGGCATGGCTTGGAGCCCGCGAAGGATGTCGGCGTTTCGGTGAAGCTCCTCGGATCGGCGGAGACAGACCGCATTGGACCGGTGTCTCGGCAGGACGGGTGAGGCGTCCAAAGTTGCGGATGTCTTTCTGGGCATAGAAATGTCCTCCCTGTCTGTTTTCCTGCGTTGGGGACCTGTTTTCAGGTAATTGGAGCTCCGACATCGGCGCGACGTTGGGAACGGCCGCCATTTTGCCTACGGCGCAAATTCAGAGCTGCCTCATAAAAAAACGCGAGCACATTAATATGTGACACCAGATACAGTGTTTCAGGGCGCACCTCTTCAGTTTTATTCTTTTTACAATGGTACCAGAATGCTTACTTAAGAAAATCATCCAGTTTCTTCAAAGGTGGATTTTCCCACTACAAATAGAACCTCTGTGTCTTCAACGGCCGCCATTTTAACTTAGCAGGAAGCTGCGTCTCACATACATTTTGTATATTTGCGCTTTGCTTTCCTATTAATAATCTGAATTTTTGTCAACTTTTCCTCCTCATGACTGTGACATTATTTGTGGTGGAAGCATTGTGTCTGAAGACTCCTAATTTTAATGTGACTTTCTCCCATAGACAATATTATACCCATTCGGCCACTGCTTCTCACATTATTTCGATGGGAAGATTGAAAAAGCTTGGTCCGCCTGCTTCGCGCTCTACGCAATCCTTTATCAAAAACTCTAAGATTTTTACCGAGTTTTCTAAAATGGAGGATTCTCTATTATCCTTATCCAAAGGACCTACGTCTTCAACTCCTAGCCCTCTTGCAACGGTGAAAGTCACCTCTAAACGCTTGAAGAAGGATTCACCTTCTCCACCAAAATCCTCCTCCCCTGCCTTCCTAGATTTATTGCAGCAGGAAATACGTGCTATTCAACCTTTTATGGAAGAGACAAATAGCAAACTGCAGTTCCTCACAGAAAATTGGTCCCAAATAAATGAAAGGCTTACAGCGGTAGAGCAAAATGTATCTTCCTTTAATCTCACAGAGACTAAATGTAATGCTCTCCAGACGCAGGTATCTTCACTCCAATGACAGGTCGAAGACCTTGAAAACCGAAATAGAAGAAATAACCTACGCATTTATGGCCTGCTGGAAGGAACGGAAGGTTCAGATCCACTTCTTTTCTTCAGAACATTTCTTCCTAAAATACTTCATCTACCGGAGGATACAGTACTTCATATTCAACGAGCTCATAGGCTGGGTCGTCAATTGACTGGTTTATCATCTTCACGAAGACCGAGAGGAGTCATCTTGTACTTCCTTGAATAGATCGACTTAATGAAAGTCCTTACAGCTGTGAAGGCGATTCAACGTATCCTATGGTCAGGTGCAACCTTATTCTTCTCACAGGATTAGGCCAAGGCCACAGCGAACAGGCGCAAGGAGTTCCTCAACATGAGACCTGAGTTAGGTTCTTTGGGAGCACGTTATGGACTTTTTCATTCATGTCTTTTTAAAGTAACCTATAAAAACAAAACTACAACCTACGAAGACCCAACCAAGCTGAAAAGCTTAATCAATTCATGTAAAGCTGAATCTATGGACTTATCCGGTGCTTCGTCGTCCTAGATCTCTGGATGCCAACGATCCTTCAGAATGGCTTCTTATTATCCATTTATCTATACTGTTGAATTTCCAATATATGACAAACTAGTAAAGGTTGTCAATATGTTATTTTTCTTTCTTTTTTTTGGCTTGTTGGTATTATGTTCTTTCTAATACATCTCTTTTTCTCCTAATTACACGTTCGTTGATATCTATTTCCCCGTTGCTGTTTCGTCATGTGTGGTGCGGTCTTTCATCACCCACCGCTCGGCTGAGCTTGGGCGTGTCATCTATTCCATGTGGTTTCATCCCCCATCCCTGTTTGGTGTTTTTTAGGTATGTTGCTTCCTTCGTATTTTTCCCTTATTTATCCCTCTATCTCTCTTTCCTTTATCTTTACCTTCTCCTTCTCTATGTCACAATCACAATTTATCTTGCTTCCTTGTCTCTCAAATGTCACATTTGCACTTACATCTCTATCTTTCTTTCTCTCTTTTCTTAATATGTTTAATTCACTCTGCATATAGTTGGTTTGCTCTTTGGTATGCTCTTTGTTATGTGAGTTTGTACATTGATTGGTGTCTTCTTTTTATTTTCATACTTGTCTTATGTCCTTAAATCTTGTCTCTTGGAACGTCAGAGGTTTGCATTTGCCTATTAAAAGTAAAAGGGTGTTGTCATATCTAGCTAAATTGGGGGTGGGCATAGCCTGTTTACAAGAATCTCATTTATCGGCAGAGGAGTCAGCAAAATTAAGGAGGGGATGGGTTGGAGAGGTGTTTTATTCACCAGGGGATGGTAAACGCAATGGGGTCTTAACTCTATGCCGTAAATCGCTTTCTGCTAAATTACTTTCACAGTGTTTTGATAAAGATGGTAGATGGTTGTTTACTAAACTGTTGATTGGGAATGCTCCGATCTCTTTACTTAATATATATGCTCCCACCGCTGGGGACTCCTCTTTTTGGACATCCTTAGCTCAACAAATCGCACATTGTATTGATGATAATTTCATCCTTACAGGCGATTGTAATCAAGTTTTTGACCCTTTCCAAGACCGTAATTCAACGATCTCCTTTGTTCCCCATAAAGCTCATAAGCTTTTCATACAAACTGTTAAACAATTTAAGCTTATAGATGCTTGGAGACTTTGTAGTCCTACCACAAAGGAGTACACTTATTACTCTCCGGTCCATCATACCCAATCACGAATAGATTATTTTTTGATATCACATAATATTTTCCAATTATTACTGGCAGCAGACATTCGTTCCATTCTAATATCTGACCACGCTCCTATCACCATTCAGCTGGATATTTTACAGAAACTTAACACTCCTCAAAAATGGCGTTTTAATAGTGCTCTCCTTTTAGATCCAAAATTCACCTCCTCTTTTCTTTCCTTTTTTAAAGAATATTTTTTTTTAATCAATCTGATACTCTACCTTTTCATGTGGTGTGGGATGCTTTTAAAGCATCAGCCAGAGATTTTATTATTGGCTATGTTTCCAAAAAGCGTAAAAAGTCGCGAGAACTTACCAAAATTCTTTTAGCCAAGATAAAGAGACTGGAGCATTCTTACTACTCTTCCAAATCAAAAGATTGTTTGACAGAACTTATAAATGTCAAATTTCAGTTTAACAAAGAATCGACAAATAATGCTTCAACATATTTATTAAAATCTAGTGCGAAATTTTATGGGTGCCAAAATAAAGCCGGGAAAGTACTTGCTAATGATTTGAAAGTTAAACACAACAAACTTAATATAGAGTCCATTATGGATGAACAACAAACATTGAAATTTAAAGATGATGACATTTTAAATGAATTTCCCCAATTTTATAAGACGTTATACACATCAGAAATCCCTCCCTCAGAACATCACATATCTCAGTTTTTCTCTGGTATCCAGCAGCCTTCTGATGTCCGACCAGATTTTACTATCTTGGAGTCCGACCTATCGCAAAAGGAACTCCTTACCGCATTACAGACGCTTAAAAAAGATAAAGCTCCAGGACCAGATGGCTTTACTATTGAGTTTTTCACACATTTTGCTTATCTACTACTCCACAAATTGCACAATCTTCTAAATACCTTTCTGCGCTCAGGTGAATCCTCGGGCTCCTTTTCAGACGCCCTAATTTGTCTTATTCCTAAGGAAGGGAAAGATTTAAAGTACTGTAAAAATTTTCGACCCATCTCTCTAGTCAACATCGACTACAAAATCTTTTCAAAGGCTCTAGCCATACGTTTGGAATCCCATTACCTGATCTATTAGGAATGGCACAATCTGGATTTGTTAAAGGTCGTCTCATTACAGATAATACTCGTTTATTTTTTGACATTCTGTCTAAATCCTCCCATGTCCCATATTCCTTAGCAGCAGTAGTATTAGACGCAGAAAAAGCGTTCGATACAGTGGAGTGGCCTTACCTTTTTCACACACTCAAATGGTTCGGATTTGGTCCTAAAATCATTTCCTTAATATCAATTTTATATTCTAATCCAAGAGCGGCAGTGTGTGCAAATGGTGGTACATCTTCTTATTTTAACTTAGGCAGAGGTGTCCGCCAGGGTTGCCCACTGTCCCCGTTTCTTTTTAATTTAGCCTTAGAACCTTTTCTGTCATGAATCCGTCAAAATAAGGATATTCATAGATTTGACTTTAAAAATACTCAAATCAAACTAGCGGCATACGCCGATGACGTATTATTATTTATCTCACAACCTCAGTCCTCTCTCCCCGCGTTCCTACAAGAAGTTGATTCCTTTGCTGCTGTCTCCGGATATAAATTAAATAAAGATAAATGCGAAATATTACCTTTAACAAAATATACTTTTAAGGAGGATTTCGCTATTTCCATTTTCACATGGAGCCCCCAACATATTAAATACTTAGGTTTACATTTTACTCCTTCTATCCCAGGTACAATTTTGCGTTGTATGGAGAACTGTATATAAAGAATATCCTCTTTGACCACTAAATGGCACCCCTTATACCTATCTTGGTGGGGTCGTCTAGATACCATAAAGATGATGCTGTCCCCTTTAATTCTGTACACAATCTCCAACATCCCAATATCCATCCCCTCTAAAAAAAATTACAAAATACATTCTATATTGTCTTCTTTTTTATGAAGCAATAAAAAAGTCACGTATGTCTTTATCAAAATTAATCCATCCAAAATCAGAAGGTGGAGTTAATTTCCCTGATTTCCCTATATACCAAAAATCTTTCTTACTTCGTCAAGCATCAAGATGGCTCTCTGAACCTTCTGTGGATTGTCCTCTCTGGGCCGAACTTGAACGTTCTTTTCTTTCTCCCTTCTCATTTCAAGAATATTTATCTTTCTCCCCAAGCCACTATCCTTATCTACTCCAGTACTTAAACACACAACAAAAATTTTGAAGCCCGATTCTTCGCTAAACCCTATAGATTGGACTTCTTTCTCCAGATCCACAATATGGCATAATAAAATGATATTGATATGTGGCAAGCCTGTGTATTGGAAATCCTGGAGGCAAAGAGGTTTAATCTGGATACATCAACTATATACACAAGATGAGATTATGTCTTTTTCGCAAGCTAGTGGACTCTTTGGCCTACCTGCGTCTTTTCAACCTAAATATCTCCTTCTGAGGCAGGCTATTCTATCTGCTCATGCCCCATATATACTTCCAAACCCCCTTAACGTTCCTACGTCTTCTTCTGTTAACAAATTACACTCTCTTCTATGCATCATCCCCAAGGCCTCTGTTATTTATAAGTATTTACATACCTCATGCAATTTACGAGAAAAAACTAAGGTGGTGCTCTCTTGGGAACAAGATTTAGAGGTTATTTGGACTACAGCTATATGGGACAAAATATGGACTAAAATCAGAAAATCTTCTAGAGCAGCAAACACCACACAGACACTTTTCTTTATATATAATAGACTTTTGTTTTCCCTGGTTATTTTAAGTGCAAGACACACTGAACTCTCAGATGCCTGCTGGACATGCTCCTCCCCACATGCAGATCTACACCATTTACTTTTTACATGCTCACCTGTTCATAATTTTTGGAAACATGTATGGTCTCAAATTAACTCAATCTTCGATTCCAGATGCCCCTTCTCTATTTCTCATGTGTTTTTGGGAAGCTTATCTCCTGTCTGGGTATGTTGCAATTCTAGCACAAAGATAGTAGACTTATTGTTGGCAGTCGCCTTTCAACAAATAACCAAAAACTGGAAAGATTTTACCAAATTATCTTATCAAGCATGGTGGTACGCTGTCTGCTATAACCATAGATTAGATACATCTTTTGTATATCCTATTCACATGGCAGTGAAACGCTTGAATTTATGGTTACCTATCACATTGTTTATTGATGCTAGTGCTAGATGTTCCTCCTCCATGACTCCTATACAACAAGAAGTTTCTAAACCTCCATGACTTTCCTTACGTGGCAATTATATTAACATGGTCATTTTGAATTCTGTACTATGATCTCTGTATGAATTGTAATCTTCTTTTGTCTACACTGATCAATTTGCATATCCCTGCCATTTTCCCTTTTAAGCTATGCAAAACTGATTTATACATCCAACTATCTTGTTCCTCAGTTTTAACTTGTTTTTGTGAATATTTATTGTTATATTGTCCTTTGTATTGTGACTTATAATTTTCTCAATAAACTTACTTTTAACTTAAAGTGTCCAAATAGCATTGCATAAACTGCTCAAATGATTTTTGTACACTGCCAACAACAGTTTGATGATGTTTACTCATTTAGAGGTAAATCCTGTATTTCTTGACTGCTATTAATTTTGTGCTATATCGCAGATGGTTCTGCTGACAAAGTGGCAATGAATTTGTATAAAAATGCATTACGGTTTATGTGATCGCTGGGTTGTTGAAATCTATTGTGGAGGATTTACTTTATAAGTTATGTTTATGTAATTATGAAAAAATATAGTTAGAAATAATTTTTGATGGAGATGATTGATTTATTCAAAGTGCATTGAAACTTATTAAAGGTCTTTTGGGGCTTTGCCATCTGTACTGTGTGTTCTGTATTCCATTCTACTTAAAGAATTTAATATTAATGGCAAAGTGGGGCAGTGCAGCGCAGCAAGTAACCTTGCAGTGCTGCACTGAGTCACTGGGAAAGGGCAGTAATGCATCAGTATATAAGTCATACTACACATTCTTGTTCTTTCTCCCTGCGCTGGCGCACAATGTGCTGCCTAGCACCAACACAGTCACCTTTACACCATGGTGTAAGGGTGCCATGCTTTGCATACAGGATTGTTTTTGTGAAGGAAGGGGCACATTACTGCACAAAAATAATCCTTAGATGCATATTCCTCTATCTATGTGTTGTGCAGAATGCAGCACACATAGAAAGAGGCATTAACGAGGAAAATGAAGATATGTCTGCTCGTTATGCCTCTCCTGGGAAGGCGTACCTTCTTGGTGCATTCCCAAGTTTACCAGGTAAATCTGGAAGTGTGTGCAAAACCATGGGAGTTGTGTGGGAACACTCACTCAACACCCATGAAACACCTCCCTTGTGCAGAGTAATGCAACGCAGGGATTTACACTACATTGCATTACTCCAGATTTTTGAAGCCATTCAAAGCCACATAAGTGGCTTAAAAAATATGACCTAAGGTTGCGTGGTGCAAGAGCAACGCATATCGGGACATAAATATGGCCCCATGTGTATCTTGTTTTGAAAGCAGTGTTCTCTAGATTCACAGTTGCTGACGGTGCTATCTACCTGAGTTTTCTGACTAAAGTCTTCTTTTTTAGTTTTTGACTGAATTTACTGCATCAGGAATCTAAAAAGGACTTTCTGGCAGTTGTAGGCTCATTTACAGAGGCAGAGATATTCAACATTAGTGCAGAGATATCCCTCATCGTAAATACCAGTCAAGGATTTTGAAATTAGGTGCCTAAAAAATGGTTTGCTTTGGGAGCTTGAGAATATCAACAAACATACATTATTGAGTGTGCCCAAACTACCCACCTTCCTCTTTCCACCCGGGAGTCAAAAAGTTACTCCACTACGGGGATAGAATGACTCCCCTTCCATGGTGGGAAGGGGAATGGATCATACCCAGACCTGCTGTGGGTGTAGGGGAAGGGCTTTTGCCACAGAGACAGATGTTTTCCATTCAGAAGAAAAAATTATAAAGTGTGTATTTGTACACAAAATTACATTTTCCCTGTGCAATTGTCTTCACTATGGAGAACATGGTAAAAAGGGAATAGAAGCCCTCAGGAACGACACATGAGTTTCATTGTAGTACGCATGGAAACAAGCACCTGGATCAACTTTCGAGATGCAGTACTGAGAATGTTGGTGAATTTCCAAAGGTTGTAACTCTGCAATTGAAGGCATTGAAAAGCAGATTTACGACCTGGAGTGAGTTGGACCAACTGTCTCCTCCTTGGCAATCACCTTCATTCGCTTATTGCAAATACTTTGGATACTGGCGGTTGATTAATTATTTCACCATTACATTTATCCTCTCACCAACCTGAGATGATATTAGGTTCTGACAAACATGCATAGGTCTATAACTTAGAGCAGAAATGTAAAATATCTTGGGGATCACCAGAGAGCAGGGCGCTGCTTCTTTTTGCCGCTTGAGTAGAAGTTCTACTCAGGCGGCAGCTTCCTCAACGCGAACGGAAGGTTTCTCAATGAGAGCGGTAGCGACCATCCGCAACCGCCCACGTTGAGAAATCTCGCCGGGAAGTGGTCTAGCAATGGATTTTCCTTGCTCGCGCTCGCCAATTTACCATTGGCGAGCAAGGAAAAAACTCTGTTTTTCAGAACTCTGCGAGCTTTGTGGAGTGCGAAAAACTCCGCAAACTCCATGAACAGAGTGGAGTTCCCCGCCCAGGCTTAGTTTACAGGACTTTTAGTGGATTAAAAAAGTAAGAGTACAATATTCAAATGTTTTAATGAACAAAGTCCTGGGTACAGTTGGGGGTCATTCAAACACTCCTGAATATTATGACATTATAGGATTGCTCAACTCTGTCAACAGAATAGTACCCTGTGAAACCTTAAACATTTAAATTACTCTAGATTAATATGCAGCCCTACGTCACGTCAAAATAACTTTATTTCGCCTACCAAAATGGTGGCATAAAAAGTATACTAAAAGCAATTACATTATAGCACAATCATATAATTACAATTTTACATAGCAAACCCAATGATATAAAAACCAGTTGATCTCATAATCTTATGCATTAGTCCATCCTTGAGTAAGTGTATCAAACGACAGATTAAAAGTTAATCTTCTCCTCTTCAATGCCGACAAGAAAAAGGACGCCAGTGAAAAACATGTAAAAGGGTCAGACAATAGCTGTAAGTAAAAAGGGCCACATGACACTGTCTAAAATTCATTTTGCGTATAAGAGGGATAATAAACCTTTTTCTTTGTTCCTGATAAAATTTACAAAAAAATAAAAAGTGAAGATTATTCTGAATGGATAAATCATCACATGTACAAAGAGGCAATTCAGAAAGTGCATACATTTTTGATGGAAAACCTAACATCAGAGGGATATAATTTAACCGAAATCTCACTAATATAAATTTATGTTGCTGGTTAGTGACAAATGACAAATAGGTTGTATTAGAATCCAGTGATGTAATACTTGGGACAGCAGAAAATATTCTAACAGTTGTCAACCTAAGATTAGCGTTCTGCCTCCTTACTTGTAATCTAGACAGTAATTGGTATTTTAACTCTTTCTTTGAGACAGAACAACATGACACAGGGTTAGTATACAATTCATGTAACCCAACTGCCTTAAGTGTGGATTCTACATAACATATCCACCTAATCCTACTAGCCCCATCTAACTTCTGGACATCATTTATTATATCTCTAGTCAGCGCAAGAGTTTCCTTACGCCAAATCGAATGCCACATTAAGACAGGTAAGATAGAGATTTTGTCACAGATATAAGGGACATCTAATTCAGTGTGACAAATAAAATTAGAACAAAATTTGGGTAAGGAGACTAACTTCTTCAAAAAAGTATCTTTAATCATTTGTAGTTTCGAACAATCTACAATACCCCACACTGCTGCTCCATACGTTGCAGCAGATACACTTTTAGCCTGATAGACTTTCTTTATAGTTTCAATCGGTTTCGATCCAATCTTTTTTACAAATTTGCTAAGGGCCCCAATAGTCTTCTCCATCTGCAGACACCTATTTTCAATCATACATTTCCAATTGCATTGTCCATTAAACACAAACCCCAAATAATTAAAAGAGTCTACCACTTCCATTTTACCCCCTTCAATATGAATATTGGGCTGTTTCCTCTGTTTGGCACCTGCCACTAACACAAAAGACTTGGAAAAATGAATTCTCATATCCAGATCGTTCATAAATTTAATATACTCCCTTACTATCCGACGCAGTGCATTACCAGTACGAGCTAAAATCACTGCGTCATCCGCATAAAGCAATAGTGGTACCTGCCTAGACTTAATGTAAGGGACATCTGGCGTAGTACCAATTAGGGCAGATTCGACAGCATTGGTATACAATGAAAATAAAAAGGGGGCAAGAACGCACCCCTGGCGTACACCTCTTGCAATTTTAAAATGTCTCGTACACTCACCATTTTTCCCAAAACGAACAGAAGCTGAGGCCCCACTATACAAATCCTGGATAATACGTATGATCTGGGTCTCAACCCCTATTGCCTCCATGATCTGCCACAGCCTATGCTGTGCCACGCAGTCAAAGTCTGCGGACAGATCCATGAAGGCGAGATACAAGTGGCCATTTTTCACAGCCGCGTATTTTGCCATTATCAAGTTCAAGTTCAGGCACTGATCCACCGTTCCTTTCCCTTTCCAAAAACCATATTTGGTAGGGATAATAATATTCTTCTCCATTGCCCAGATCTCGAGTCTATTTAAAAGGAGCCGTCCCATTAATTTTGCTGTGGAATCTATCAAAGATATCGGCCTGTAATTGATTGGCAATGTCCTATCTCCCTTTTTATAAATTGGGACAATTACAGTCGTTTTCCACGACTGGGGTGCTCCAATTTGAGAAATATTGTTAAAAACATTAGTTAAAAGCGGAGCCCAAAGGTCTTGGTTATCTAAAAAAAGGTCGATCGGGACACCATCCGGCCCTGGTGCCTTCCCACGTTTACATTGACTGAGAGCGTGTTTAGTTTCGTCTACTGTAAACCAAGCACCTATTCCTACGTTATCAGAACTAGGAAGCGGAGGCTGAATAAATACCTCCTCCAAGACCCCAAACAGGCCTTCAAAATGTGTGACCCAACCCTCCTCAGGAACATGACTATCTAAAGATGTGGTTAATTCGTCTTTTAAAAAGGGTGCATTTATTACGGACCAAAATGCCTGTGAACTTTTTATTAGAACAGCTTTTTGTAGGCTGTCCCACCATTCTTCTTTTAGAACGTTTTGCCTTACCCTTCTGGCTTTCTTATAGACCTGCCGTAGAGATGTAATCAGATGTTGATTACGTGGTTTTACTTTAAGGGCCGCATGTAGATTTCCAAGTGCAGTTCGGCAATCTTCATCAAACCAGGTACAAATCTTAGGGGATCTGTTACGTATGGAGCGCATGAGATTAGACTTAACTTCCCTCAATATCAGTTCAAAAGCATTGACCATTCCAGCAGTGATTGAGGGATCTAGGCATAGCCTTATCTCTAAGGCACACTTCCTAACTATTTTGACCAAAAATTTCTCTGGGTCAACTTTCTCCCATTTCAAGACGATCCCATTTACCCTTCCAATCACTGGTACTATGGGGAGGTTTAAACGACATTCCCCTTTCTTTAAAGAAGGGATAAAAAGGTGATCGCCGCGTGGTCACTAAAAACATAAAAATTAATCTGTAGTGGGGAAAAGTATTTCCTTATTGAATTAGAGACCAGGATATAATCAAGTGTAGAAGAGAAAGTACGACTAAAAAGGTACAGTCTAAATGCCCAGTTGAGGTATCAATAGTATTTAAAAACACAAGGTTCCTAGTGATGAGTAGCCTATTTAGCCCAGAACCATAATCAGTATGGTCAAAATGTAAAACACAATCCCCATCATCATCTAGTATCCCACATGCCGGTGTATCTACTTTATCACAGGGATGAGCATTATAGTCTCTAAGCCAAATTATGTCATAGGGTTTACTAAGGGGCCGATTCCGATCTCGGTCGGAGGCGCACCCAATACCATTCGGTCGGGAAAAAAGCCATGCGAAAGACTGTTTCCCGACCGATCCGTACAGCACACCGAACGAGTAAGTACTATGCGCACAACAGCACAGAATCCGGCCGAGCCGTACTCACCCAATCCAGGTCCTGTTCTCCGACCGAGGCGAATCCGGAAACGCTGAATCGAGTCGCATGGAAGGGAAAATGCAGCTCCGTCCGGCCGAACAAGTACGATGCGCTTCCCGTACGCGCCGAACCCGTCGCTACGCACGGCACGTCAAAGCATCTAGGAGAGGCGCACATAAGCTCCGATTCGCGCCACAACACATTCCACGGCTACGAGACGAACACGCCAGCGACGAGGACGACGCGAAGCGACGAGGACGACGCGAAGCAACGAGAAGGACGAACGACACGAACCAACCATGAATCCCTTCGTCCCGATCATACCAATATTCTACATTTACTACCGGAACAGGCACGGACGCGTACGGCGCAGAAGGTAAGTCAGACACCAACCACAAAACACATACAACACGTACACGACACATCACACACACACAGAGGGATGCAGAATATACTTACACCAGCAACAGCAGCACCATAGGGGCGGGATGCCCATCACCAATGCCACATATGCACACAGGGGCCTGAATGCGCACCACCACCCCTACCCAGGGGGCAGGATGCCTACCACTACTACCAGCCTCACCCAGGGGGCTGGATGCCTACCACCACTACCACCCTCACCCAGGGGGCTGGATGCCTACCACCACTACCACCCTGAGCCAGGGGGCTGGATGCCTACCACTACTACCACCCTTAGCCAGGGGGCTGGATGCCTACCACTACTACCACCCTGAGCCAGGGGGCTGGATGCCTACCACTACTACCACCCTTAGCCAGGGAGGCTGGATGCCTACCACTACTACCACCCTTAGCCAGGGGGCTGGATGCCCACCACCACCCTTAGCCAGGGGGCTGGATGCCTACCACTACTACCACCCTGAGCCAGGGGGCTGGATGCCTACCACTACTACCACCCTTAGCCAGGGGGCTGGATGCCCACCACCACCCTTAGCCAGGGGGCTGGATGCCTACCACTACTACCACCCTCACCCAGGGGGCTGGATGCTCACCACTACTACCACCCTGAGCCAGGGGGCTGGATGCCTACCACTACTACCACCCCTACCCAGGGGGCTGGATGCCTACCACTACTACCACCCTTAGCCAGGGGGCTGGATGCCCACCACCACCCTTAGCCAGGGGGCTGGATGCCCACCACTACTACCACCCTGAGCCAGGGGGCTGGATGCCTACCACTACTACCACCCTGAGCCAGGGGGCTGGATGCCTACCACTACTACCACCCTCACCCAGGGGGGCTGGATGCCTACCACTACTACCACCCTTAGCCAGGGGGCTGGATGCCTACCACTACTACCACCCTTAGCCAGGGGGCTGGATGCCTACCACTACTACCACCCTGAGCCAGGGGGCTGGATGCCTACCACTACTACCACCCCTACCCAGGGGGGCTGGATGCCTACCACTACTACCACCCTCACCCAGGGGGCTGGATGCCTACCACTACTACCACCCTTAGCCAGGGGGCTGGATGCCTACCACTACTACCACCCTCACCCAGGGGGGCTGGATGCCTACCACTACTACCACCCTTAGCCAGGGGGCTGGATGCCTACCACTACTACCACCCCTACCCAGGGGGCTGGATGCCTACCACTACTACCACCCTCACCCAGGGGGCTGGATGCCTACCACTACTACCACCCTTAGCCAGGGGGCTGGATGCCCACCACTACTACCACCCTCACCCAGGGGGCTGGATGCCTACCACTACTACCACCCTTAGCCAGGGGGCTGGATGCCTACCATTACTACCACCCTGAGCCAGGGGGCTGGATGCCCACTACTACTACCACCCTTAGCCAGGGGGCTGGATGCCCACCACCACCCTTAGCCAGGGGGCTGGATGCCTACCACCACTACCACCCTGAGCCAGGGGGCTGGATGCCTACCACTACTACCACCCTTAGCCAGGGGGCTGGATGCCCACCACCACCCTTAGCCAGGGGGCTGGATGCCTACCACTACTACCACCCTTAGCCAGGGGGCTGGATGCCTACCACCACCCTTAGCCAGGGGGGCTGGATGCCTACCACTACTACCACCCTGAGCCAGGGGGCTGGATGCCTACCACTACTACCACCCCCACTCATAGGATGGACAATGCATGACACAACCAGCACACCACAACCTAGGGAATGCAAGAAAAAGACATCCCCCAACACCATGACAAGCGTGTGTAGACTGTGTCAAATGCCTACAACACCGAACATGACTTTGAACATACAATGTGACCCCTAGCACATGTGCCACACATATATGTGTGTGGCACCCACAATGCAAGCAGGCCATGACCATTGTGGCAATGGGGTCCAAACCCCCATCATCACAGTGACCAAAAGTTAAGTGTGGGGTCCATAGCTGAAGCACATTTTGAACAGTGTGGCAATGGGGTCCAAACCCCCATCATCACAGTGAGCAAAATGTAAGTGTGGGGTCCATAGCTGAAGCACATTTTGAACATTGTGGCAATGGGGTCTAAACCCCCATCATCACAGTGAGCAAAATGTAAGTGTGGGGTCCATAGCTGAAGCACATTTTGAACATTGTGGCAATGGGGTCTAAACCCCCATCATCACAGTGAGCAAAATGTAAGTGTGGGGTCCATAGCTGAAGCACATTTTGAACATTGTGGCAATGGGGTCTAAACCCCATCATCACAGTGACCAAAAGGTAAGTGTTGACAAAGAAAGAGCTGCAACTGCCAAACTGCATGGATGATTCCTGGTCACAGAACAAAAACACATCAGTGGCAAAGTAGTGTATGTGTCCCATTGCAACATAAATTGGGTGAGCCAAATACTGCAGTGCAAATAAGACATACCTTTGGCCATGTGCAGACAAACAACACCCATGGGGGCTGACACTGTCAACATTCATCAATGACACAATGACAGAAGTGACCATCAGAATGCAGACCCACATATTTGCACTAATGGGCACACAAATGCAGATACCCTGTGGAGACTGCAGATGTGAGGTGAACAGATACCATACCATGGCAGCAATGGGACACACAAACCATGATCATTGTGCTGACCGATGACCTAGGAGTCCCAGGGACAGCAGGGGAAACCCACCAAACTACATACAGCCAATGGCACACCCAAGATATGCCAATGCAGTGGTGCAGATGCACAAACACAAACAGGCAGACCCACACTGCACATCATACACAACAGGTGAGGGGGTGTCAGTGTCCCCAGGCAACCACACAACACATGAGGAGACCTGAATACCAATCATACAGATGTGCATACAGTGCCACACAAAGGTAACTCATGGATCCAAATCCCCTATGTGGGCAAGCAGGCATTGTCAGATGAGAGGGAGCACAAATCACACATGTCACACAGGGACGTAGGAACAGCAACTGACACAGCAAGACACAGACACACCACAGCTCCACCCCCACAATGTGGTGACCCTGGGCTGCATTACAATCCCACTGTCATGACAAAGCTAAATGTGGTTCACACTGTGAACCACAGTCATGTGTCCTGAGCAACAAACTACCATCACACCTACACAAGCACAAATCAATCAGCATGGCCAGTAAGCCAAGGGGCCTAGCCGGGCAACAACTCTCATCTGCACACACTCAACACCACACCCCTCGACCTCCAACAATGTGCAGCAGTGAAGTACACATGCACTGGTGACATTACACATGCACCCATGACTATTCCAGGGTGGTGGGTGGGAACCAAGGTGCAGAAACACATCACACATGGCCACTCAACAAGACTCCTGAATGTCTGACACACTGCACACTACGCTGTACATGGACATGACGGCAATACCACACCAACCAATGGGATCCCAGCCACAGTCACACACCAATGAAGAAGCCAAGGTCACCCACAAAGAACACACATAGACAACAACCAACATTGCAGCCCGGACCCTGAGGAGTGCCAGCAGTCACACACACAACGTGTCACAATCACTGAAAGATAACACAAACTGGAAAATCACATGACAGGGGCAAACAACAAGTGCCAAGGGGAAACCTGACTGTGACCCATCTGCGTCTGCACACAAACTCAGCCCTGACAGCAAACACACCTATGGGTGACACCCTGATGACCAGTAATGTGCCATGCACCCACATCACAGAGAACCCAGGGAGAAGACTTTGGGGGAACATAGGTCAACTCAGCAAGCATCACAAACAGGTACAACACTAGGGATCACAGCATGCACAGCTAAAAGGAAGTGAACACACAGACATGCACATACAACACACACCTTGGGCGCAGGCAATGTCACAGGTGTACACACTGCCATGAGGGGACTCCACTCCTGTGTGAGGAAAGCTGTGCCATATGTTGCCTCAGTAGGACCCCATCATGTCAGCTGAGCACTTGGTCACACAATCAACAATTAGCACCAAATGAGGGCTCCGTCACATCAGCCTGGTCATGGAAGTGCCAACGGAATCATCAGCACAGATCCAACACACTTGTATAGCAATGTTGCACTGACTACACGGATGAGTCCTTCCCCATTGATGCCCAAACCTGCATGTCCAGTGGAGATGGCCACACGGTCAGGGAAGTAGACGAATTGAACAATGGCAGGCACAACAGATGTGCAGGGGTGGAAGCCACAGATGTGAAATTGCTAATCTAAGTAGGAAATCCCATTGCCAAATACTGAACACATGACACCCTCAGATGCTGCTATGGATGACATGGATACACCACAGGATAGGACACATTCCCCCTGGACCACATGGGTTCCTGCACAGTAACACTTCATTATCATGAGACCAGATATCACCATCACTGCAGCAAGGGCATGGTTAGCATCATCAACAACATGTACATCAGAAGCATAAAATAGAGAACAGAAAGTTGCTTTATTCAGCATATGTGTGGAATGAAAACAAAGTCCAGAAAAAACACAAAGGCCAATGGCCAGTCCATTGTCAAAGTCCAAACTTAGTGACAGTGGCAGATGTCACCCTACGCATGCCTGCACAAAACCAGGGACAATCCACTAGGAGGGGCAACCGGGGGCAGGCCAGGCACCACAGGGACAGGATCAGGGCTCACCAGGAGGAAGCAGGGAAGGGGTGGTGGGTGCTGGAGAGCCACTGACAACTGCAGTGGAGGTGTCTAACATGGTGTGTGCCGGCACAACTGGGGGCATGACTCAGATGTTGTGGGTGCCGGCACGACTGCAGTGGACCCTGCAGATGGAGTGGACAGGTCCGCCACTGCAGTGCCCAAGTCAGACAGGGTGGTAGTGGACTCCACTGCAGTGCCTACCACCAGGGGAGGAGAATGGGGAACAGGCAAGGTGGGCTGGACAGAGGGGGAGGACACCCTCACCACATCAGTGGCACAGACAAGCGCAGCGGGGGTGTGGTGCCGGGAGAGCAAGTGCCAGGGGAGAAGGCCGGATCCTCTTGGGGATGGTATATCTGTGGGTGGGGGAACCTGGGGCAGGGTGTGGTGGGGGCACCTGTGGAGTGGGGGCCTGAGGGATGGAGGAAGGAGACCTGGTGCCTGAGCTGCAGGGCGGCGGCGGGGTCTTGCTCTTACGACTCCGGGGGACTTGCGGGTGGGGGCCTCATTCTGTCTGCGCCTGGGGGAGGGTGTCCGGGGGTGAGGGGCACTCTGCTCCGTGTGGGTGGGCTTCCTCTTCCCCCTGGATGCTGGAGCAGCTGGATCGAAGGGGAAGAGGCCGAGGTCACTGAGGAAGAGGCGCTGGGTCTTTGGGGTTGCAGGTGAGGCAAGGGAGGGTGTTTTGGAGGGAGAGGCAACTGAGGACTGCGCAGTGCTCGTGGATGCGTGTGTGTGTTCCAGGGCCCCATCCCCTGTGAGTCTGGTTTCAGTCCCCTGACTGTGCGTGCGTGTGTGTTTTGTTTGTGGCGTGTGTGTCTGTGTGCTGGATGTGTGTGTGCTGGTGTGTGCCTGTGCCGGTGTGTGTGTGCTTGGGACGGGTAAGGTGCTGGGGAGTGTGGATGGAGCAGAGGCAGGAGGGGTGAGGGACTATCTGAGGAGGGACACTGCTGCCGTCAGGGAGGAGTCCATGGACCTATTGCCCCTCTGTAGGTCAGACATGCCAGATAAGATGCCCTCCATGAACGACACCAGCTGAGTCAACAGAGCGGTGTGCGCATGGAGGACACTCAGCATGGCTGTCTGCCCTACATGGAGCTGGCGAAGGAGGTACACAGACTCCTCACTCAGGGCAGCAGGGGACACAGGGGCAGGGGTGCGGTGCCTGGCCCAAAGGAGACACGCTCCCGAACATGGGAGCCTCCACGGACCTGGGGAATGGGAGCCGATGGGAGGGCGGTGGTGCTGGTGGTGGCGGGGACAGCAACACTAGCTGGGGTGTGGTGGCTGCTGACACCCGCCTCCATAAGGGAGTCATCCTCCGAGTTGCTCTGGTCCTCAGCTGAGGTGGATGGTGCTGAGGACTCCTCGGTGTGGCTCCCCTCGCCCTCCGTGCCACTGGGTCCCTCCGACCACTCCTCGGCTGCTGACCCAGTCTGGCTCTCCTGGCTCCTCCTGGTCCGTGGAGCTGTCCCCTTCCGTGGCCGTGGATGTATCTGCAAACAATGGGGAAACAGACAGACATCAGTCACCTGCACCAAACGCACACACCACTGTGAGCACAGCACATTACAGAGCAAGCCCTGGCATCATTAGTTGTACATTGCTAAAAGTGCCCTAACTGAACAGGAGCAGCCAATTGTCAGTCTGATGCCAACCATGGCACTCACATCCCACATGGCCTTGCACCCATCTGTCTGGTGTCTGTTGGATTGCAACACCCCAGTGTGGACACATGCACCAACTACACAGTAGTTGGACAGTGCAGAGGACACGGTGTAGCATGTGGACATGCACACATCACAGCTCTTGCCACGGAGTCAGTACAGGTTTCCGGATGAAAGGGATGCCCAGAGTCAAATAGGAAATGCATGTGATGCATACCAGCGACAGACACCATGATGCACCCATGTCCTGATAGCCATCGCCACAATGGTGTGCATGTAGCACATGTCACTCCCCTGCAGGATCACCAATAAGTAGACACATGCCATGGCGGAGGCATGACTGCTAAGTCATACATCACTGTCTCAGTGATCTATGACTTGGCAGCCAGACAACAACACTCTGCACTGTGTCCCAATAGTAGGTCATGGGGAATGCAAGTCCTGGAGCTGCACAAGTGCACATGTACATCCCCCACAACACATCATCTTAACCCTCATCTGTCCAGGTCATACCTATTGGACATATGGGAGACCTGTGACACTACCCTCTGAACCTGAGCCCTCACAATCTGCTGTGAATGGCGAACAGCTGCCTGAACTTCACATTCGCATACCCCAGTCTGCACGGGCAGCTGATCAAACACCTATGTGACACACAAGTATCGTCTCCTATGGTCACATCTCCAGTGGCATGCTGAGCCCCTACCAAGAAACACCCCAGCAGTCCTGGCAACTAATCCACAGCACACTGACACAGAGGCAGACACCTGAGGGGTCAAATCACTGCGCACAATGTGTCAGCTGATACACGGGAGTGGGAGTACAGAGTGCATTGCATGGCCTGGAGTAGGCATGACTGTCCTGCCCCACATGAATGAGGGATGAGCCCTGGACAGTGGATAGCTGGCTATGTATGTGTGACACACGTAATCTGCACACTCCTGGGGCCCAAACATTGTCCCCACCCGCTGCATGGGCGTGTGCCACATACCCCAGGCACATGTGGTGGCTCAGCTCAGCAAGTGGACCGCATATCAAAGCAACACGCAGATTACATGTCCGAACACAGGCGTTGTGTGAACAATGGACCCACCCATGATGCCCACAACAGAGTTAGGGAAACAGATGCTGTCCCCCACCTTTAGTGAAGCAAACTGCAAGGACACAGTCCCAAGTGACACAATTCCCTGAATGTAAGGGCCACACCTGGGTATCAGATGAGGAGTGGGCAGTGCACAATAGAGGGACATGGCTCCTGGACAACATGACTGCTGCACTGTAGCAGTTGAACCAGGCCAGAGGAGGGCACAAAGCATGTAATACAGAGTTCACAGTGCAGTCTTTGACTCACCCCCTCCTTGCTGCTGTCTGGCCTTCAGCTGCCCATCCAGGTCTGGAAACACCACCGCCAGGATCTGGAGCATGTGGGGGTCAGGGTCCGTGTTCCGCCCCTCCTGCGAGGAGGCGACAGCTTCAGCTGGACCCGTGCAATCCTCCGGGTCCAGCCCGAAGGTCCTGCCACCTCTTCTGGCAGTTGCGGATCCGGCGCTTGTAGACCCTCACGGACCGGACAGCCCGGACGATGTCCTTCCAGATCTCCTGCTTCCGATGGGCATTAACCTGTCAGGATGACAAAGTGAAAAGGCCATTACTACACATGCAACATATCCGTGCATGACACAGTTGTATATACATGTCTCAATCACAGGGGCACATGATGTACACAGGCAGTGCAAAGCTGCCCATGGACAGTTTGCCAGTCGTCACTACATGGTATCATTGCATGGGAAGTAAAACCTTGTTCAAATGCACTGTCACTGCACCATACCTGTCCAGTGCATGTCACTACACACTATGGGGGTGACAACTACTCAGTGAGCCTGCTAGCCAGTGGCGTGCAGACTTTCAGCCTTGCTAGTCAGACAAAATGCTCATTCAGAAAGGCAGTGCACAGAACACTCACCTGCTCCCCTGGTGTCCCATACAGCTTGCTGTACTGTGGAAGTAGGCTGTCCAGCAGGGCCTGGTTCTCCTCAAGGCTGAAGGCTGGGGCTCTCTCCACAGTACGTGCCATTGCAGGGTCCAGAGGGGCAGAGACAGCAGCAGTGCAGTGGCAGATGTCGTCCTGGAGCATGTAGTGCAGGCAAGTGAGCTCTCAGGGGAACAGCCAGCAATATATATGTGCTGGAGAGGCAGATACTGTCCCTTGTGTCCAAAGTGATAGGTCCAAGTCGTTTGCATCTTCTGAATCTGGCCAATCCATGGAATAGCAGCACCAATACACGCCCACAGCATCCTTCAAATCTTCAACTTCATGACATACATGATTTTGCAACATTGTTGTGGGTGACCAACTGAATTTCCAGCAACCGACTCGTTCGAAATTCGAAAACGCGTCCGTTGCCAGGCAAGGCCATTGTCAATGGGGGCACCGATCGGTCCATTGCGGTACAACACGTACAGGGGTACAACGCATACCCGCACACATTGAATGCAATGGGCCGGCCGGGGGCACCGATCGGTCCATTGCGGTACAACGCGTACAGGGGTACAACGCGTACCCGCACACATTGAATGCAATGGGCCGGCCAGGGCACCGATCGGTCCATTGCGGTACAACGCGTACAGGGTACAACGCGTACCCGCACACATTGAATGCAATGGGCCGGCCGGGGCACCGATCGGTCCATTGCGGTATCAACGCGTACAGGGGTACAACGCGTACCCGCACACATTGAATGCAATGGGCCGGCCGGGGCACCGATCGGTCCATTGCGGTACAACGCGTACAGGGGTACAACGCGTACCCGCACACATTGAATGCAATGGGCCGGCCGGGGCACCGATCGGTCCATTGCGGTACAATGCGTACAGGGGTACAACGCGTACCCGCACATTGAATGCAATGGGCGGCCGGGGCACCGATCGGTCCATTGCGGTACTAGCTGGCGATACAGGAGTACACCGCACACATTGAATGCAATGGGCGGCCGGGGGCACCGATCGGTCCATTGCGGTACAACGCGTACAGAGGTTACAGCGCGTACCACGCAGACATTGAATGCAATGGGCCGGCCGGGAGGCACCGATCGGACCATTGCGGTTAACGCATACAGGGTACAACGCGTGCCCGCACACATTGAATGCAATGGGCCGGCCGGGGCACCGATCGGTCCATTGCGGTACAACGCGTACAGGGGTACAACGTGTACCCGCACACATTGAATGCAATGGGCCGGCCAGGGCACCGATCGGTCCATTGCGGTACAACGCGCACAGGGTACAACGCGTACCCGCACACATTGAATGCAATGGGCGGCCGGGGCACCGATCGGTCCATTGCAGTACAACGCGTGCATAGGGTACAACGCGTATCCGCACACATTAAATGCAATGGGCTGGCCGGGGCACCGATCGGTCCATTGCGGTACTAACGCGTACAGGGTACAACGCGTACCGCGACACATTGAATGCAATGGCCGGCCGGCGGCACCGATCGGTCCATTGCGGTACAACGCGTATAGGGGTACAACGCGTACTCGCACACATTGAATGCAATGGGCCGGCCGGGGCACCGATCGGTCCATTGCAGTACAACGCGTACAGGGTACAACGCGTACCCGCACACATTGAATGCAATGGGCCGGCCGGGGCACCGATCGGTCCATTGCTGATCAACGCGTACAGGGGTACAACGCGTACCCGCACATTGAATGCAATGGGCCGGCCGGGGCACCGATCGGTCCATTGCTGTTCAACGCATCACTGTACAAGTGACTGGCATATGTCACCATGCCTGTCTCAGATGGACATATGCCAACCACAGATAGCTCCCAGGGAGTGAGGGGCACACCTACATCACGACAGCCTGTCCAAACTTTATCATAAGGCATGTAAGGCTGCATTTCCCATTGTGTGTATGTTGGTGTACATGTTGTCCTGTGGGTGTCACCTGTGGGCAGCCACCCCCAGGCTGTGCACGTGTTCATGGGGACAGGATCCTGGGTGTTACGTGTACATGACCACTGTGATGTGCAACTGTTCATATCTGTGCATGTGCCATGGTCACATTTCACGGTGGTGTATGTGTATGTCATGTCACATACCCCGTGAGTCCCATGTGGGACGGTATGTTTGAGCCAGGGTGTCCCAGTGGCACAATAGTGATGGTCCTCCACAGTCTGTGTGCATGTAGTGTTTACAATGTCTCTGATTTCATGTGCACAATGGGAGACAGTATCCACATCCACGTTGTGTGTGCATGGACTTTGATGTTGTGCGTGTGTGTGTCACAGACGTCCATGTCTGTCCTGCTGTGGCAAGTGGGACCACTACCTGTGGGGGTCATGGTTGTTTTGCTGTGGTGTATACATGATACTCCATGTAATGCCAGTGTCCATGTGGCAATACAGGGTCCCTGGGAATGTACCTGTCGTTGAGCTGTGGTTCCTGGGGCACATCTGTCCTCACATGTCACTGTGGGGGTTGATTGTGACACGGCAGCAGGAGATGGGAACTGTGACACGGCCTCATGATATCCAATGGGCCAACCTGGGACTAATTGATGCCACTTGTTGGACCGTGTTGACAGATGTTGGCCATGTATGTACCATACATGTCCTTACGGAACTGCACACTTCATGTAGTTGTGCCTTATAATGATGTATGTTGGGATATTGAGTGTGTTCAATGCCGCATATGTGGGGTGACTGACAATCTTGCTTACTTCTCCTCTGCACTGCAGGGCTCCTGCTGTCCATCGACCATTCCCAGACCTGGCAACGATGGTGGAACGGGACAGCATCCGACGGTACCGCTTCACCAGGCAGCTGATTGAGGATTAGGCAGTGCAGTTGTCCCCACATTTGCAGCCTGGCCGGCCGTATCCTACAGCGCTGACCCCCAAGGTGAAGGTGATGGCAGCCCTACACTTCTTTGCCACCGGTACCTTCCAACATACTGTGGCGACTGCTGGTGGGATGTCACAGACCATGTTGAGCCGTGTGCTCCGCGATGTTTTGGCGGCAATGTTGCTATTCCTGAACCGGTACATCTATTTCCCTAGACTGCGACGACTCACTGACGTGAAGAGTGACTTTTATGCCCTGGGGAGGATGCCGCATGTCATTGGCTCCATTGATGGGACACATGTGGCTCTGGTACCACCACAGGCCCAGGAGCAGGCCTACAGGAACCGCAAGCACTACCACTCGGTCAATGCACTGGAGGTGTGTCTTGCAGACATGACCATCACACACGTGTGTGCCCGTTTCCCTGGTTCAGCACACGATGCCTTTGTGATGAGGAGTAGTCGCATCCCCAGGATGATGGCACAGATGCAGAACCAGCGTGCCTGGCTTGTCGGTGTGTACTGACTTTGTGCCATTGTGTGTGATCTGATCTGTAGTATTCCGCCCACTTTTCCAAGTCAGCTAATGTGCACTTGTCTGTCCGTAGGTGACTCGGGATACCCCAACATGCCGTGGTTGCTGACACCCCTCAGGAACCCTGTGACACCAGCACAGATGCGCTACAATGAGGCACATGGTCGGACCAGGAGAGTGATTGAGCGGACATTTGGTCTCCTGAAGAGCCGCTTCCGCTGCCTGGACAAGACCGGAGGGTCCCTCCCATATGCCCCTGCGAAAGTGTGCAAGATTATCATCGTCTGCTGCATGCTCCACAACCTGGCAGTGCGGAAGGAGTTGCCTCTCATCCAGGATGACAATGACCAACATCCGCCACCTGTGGAGGATCCTGGCCTGGACCACGATGCCAGTGACGATGATGATGATGAGGGTGATGTCCGCACACAGCTCATCACCAACTTCTTTAGCTGAATGTGAGTATCCTGAGGTGTCATGTCAATGATGTGAGTTGGCATGATATGTGTAGGTGGTGCTCTGGTGCTGTTGGAGTGTGTCCATGGGCTACTTGACTGGATGTGTGTTGCGATGTGTGCTTACAGGTGGGCTGTACTCCCCAACAGTGTTGACATGCTAACTTGGTTCTGGGTGGGTATCTTGTAACATGTATTGTGCATGAGTTTTGCTGTTCTGTCCTGTACTCCATTGCTTTTGACTGTGTGTCATTTCTGTCCTTCACAGGGTACTTTCAGATTCGTTTGGTCAACTGTGTCCACCGACGACGTGATTGCACTTCCAGGGTGGTAGCGGTTGTGTCCCTACAGGTGATGTGCACCACACCCATGGACTTCCTTCCGTCTACAGTTGTTGACTGTGTGCCCACTGCCAGGTGGGATTACCTTGCATCTGTAGTGGTTACGACATGTTGCAACTGTGTAATAAACCTGTGCTTCACTTTGTGATGTGCGTTGTCTGTGGTCACACATTTGACTGCCATTTGCTTACTGCACCTGTGGGCTACTTGACTACAACTGGGAATGGGTGTGGTGTCTGTGCATTGCACCGTCTTCCCTGCAACATCAGTGTAGGCAATGAGTCAGATGGCCTAGGTGTGTATGTGTTGTGTAGCCCTGGTGGTGTGTCTCCCTCATATGTGTCACGTTGCCTTTACTCACATGCCTGTGTTGTACTTGCTGTTGCAGTTCGCATACACAGTGTAATTTTGCAGTTCATCATCCCCATAACAGCACCCACGTTGGAATCACAACAGAGGCAAGTATGGTGTATTAGTGTGTTTATTGTGATACATTTGTGTGAATAGTGCATAGGATGGGTAGTGCTGTACATAAATCTTGCAATCAGAAGTTCCTAGGTGAATTGAAAGTCCTGGTAGACAGAATCCCCAGTATCGGGGCCACAGTTGTCTGAGACATTGGTCCAACTTGTACTCCCCATGCAATGTGTGGGAGTAGTGTTGCCGTCAACAGGGTGAACAGTCTGTGCACAAAGGTGAACATTAAGCCTGGGCGTAGTTCGCGAAGTAGCGCTACGCGAAGCTACGCAAAGTGCAGTTCGCACTACGCGAGCTACGCGTAGCACTACGCGAACTGCGTAGTGCACTGTCCGCAATGATTGCACAGTGCCGGATGCTTGTCCGCACTGTGCAATCATTGAAAACGGCATCTTGCACAGTGCGAGCTGTCTTTTACTGCCGCTCGAGTAGATTTTTACTCGAGCTGCAGCTTTCTCAACGTGGACTGGTAGTTTCTCATCGCGAGCGGTCGCGAGCATACGCTGACCACTCGCAATGAGAAACCTGACCTCCCCGCGTTGAGAATCTCGCCGGAGGTTTATTTTCCACGCTCGCGATCGGCAACTTGATGTTGCTCATCGCGAATGAGGAAAAAGTCTCGCCGGGATGTCATTTTGCTTGCTCGCGGTCGCCAACTTGACGTTGAGGACCGCGAGCAAGCAAAAAATGACCGCTGCACTACGCTACGCGTGTTTGCACTGTGCTACGTGCAATTCGCGTTGTGCGAAGTAGCGCAAACTTCGCAAACTACGCGAGCGTAGCGTAGTGCTTTGCCCAGGGTTAGTGAACATCCAGAACAGGTTCAGGCTTCCTGGGAGTTGCGCTTGGCCATCGGCCTCTCACTTGCCCCTCTTCGGACGACCCCTCTTCTTGGGGGGGGCCCCTCAAGTACAGGCTGCTGCGGTGCAGGGGACTCTCCGCCAGAGTCATCCTCCCTCCCTGTGGCAGTTGCAGTTTGGGCAGCACCAGATGTTGTTGGCACACAGGGAGGTGTGGACTCGTTGCTGTTCATCTGGCGGAGGCATTGTAAAATGTCCCTGTGCACCGCCGTCATCTCATGCAGTACATCCCACTTGGACTCCACGCGGGACATGTGTGAGTCCACGCGGGACATTTGTGACTCCACGTGGGACATGTGAGAGTCCAAGCGGGCATGATGGGCAGCCTGCTGCTGTTTCATGTCTCTGAGGAGCCCCACTACCTGGCTGAGGTCTCCGGTGCTGGACTGGTACGCAACAGCTATGCGTACCAGTTGTGGGTCATCATGCACACCAGCAACCTCTGCAAGCAGCGACCTCTGTCTCCCACCCCTCCCACCACCCCTGCTGACATGTGCAGTGCGTGCAGTGGCACGCACAGATGACCCTGGTCCACCTTGGAGGTTGGTGGTGGTGGTGGTGTCCATGGCCCCAGGTTGGTCCAGGGTCCCTGTGCTGGTGTTGCTCCTTGTTCTGTCCATGTCGGCAGGGATGGTATTTGTGTTGACAGTCGTTGGAGGGGTGGGTGCAGGGGTTGCAGCTGGTGGTCCTGCTGGTGCTGCATGTAGACTTGCACCGGATGTGCCAGGTTGGTCTTCTTCGTCCGAGGAGGGCAGAGGCTGTACGACACCAGTGAGCTCCGCATCCTCTTGAGCCCGGGACTGGGACTCCGCAGCGTCTGCTGCTGTGTCCCCATCATCACCTGTTTTTGGGAGACACACACAATGTATGTTATGTTTCTGCAGGCATCAATGGTTGACACACCTGACAGTTGTGACTGTGCCTCTGGGTGCGGGCCTGTACATTGCATTGTCCTAAGTCGTCAGAGTCAGAGGTTGATATTGGTGTGGCACATTGTCCTGCATTATTTGGGCATTTCTATGTATTTGTTGGGGTGTGAACATGGTCTGCATTGGTTGTGTTTCGTTGACAGCCGGCCCTCCTTCCCACCCACCCAGCCAGTCAGTTATCCCACCATGGACTGTGCTTGCATTGCAGGGAGTGGAAGTTGTCTCTCAGGATGTCAGTCAGTGGTGTCCTGCTGTTTGTTGGTGCACAGTTGCCAGCAGGGCCTTGTGCTCCCCACAGCAGTAGCCAGTGTCAGCCATCTTGTGAGTCCTTCTCCACTCCCTGTGATGTGAGCATGGTTCAGGGTGGTGTTGATGGGACAGTTGTGGGGTGACCAATATCTGTGACTGCCACTCCCATCATGCTATTGCCTCCACCCCACTTGCCAGCATTCCCATACTTACTTGCTTTTGTGGGGAGTTCAGTGTGTGTGTGTGGGTGTGAGAGCAATGGCAAGATGGCTGACAGTGGTGTCCTGCTGTTGGTTGGTGTGCAGTTCCCAGCAGGGCCTTGTGCTCCCCACAGCAGTAGCCAGTGTCAGCCATCTTGTGAGTCCTTCTCCACGCCCTGTGATGTGAGTATGGTTCAGGGTGGTGTTGATGGGCCAGTTGTGAGGCTGAGCAATATCTGTGCCTACTACTCCCATCATGCTATTGCCTCCACCCCCCTTCCCAGCATGCCCATGCTTCCTTCCTTTTGACTCTGCTTCCCTGTGGGGTGGGCTGGCTGTGCTGACAGGATGGCTGGGAGTGTTGTCCTGGCAGTTGTTTGGCTAAAAGTCCCAAGAGTGTCCCTGTGCTTCACACCACATAACCCAGGGTGGTGGTTCTTTGTGGGATCTTGAGTTAGGATGGGAGGCATTGCATTCTACCAGGTGGGTTCTGTGGAGTTTGTGTTGAGGGGGGGTGTGAGGGGAGGTGCTTGTGACTATGGTCAGTGCTGCTAGTCCTCCTTCCCACCAAGCCAGCCAGATATCCCACCATGGAACGTGCTTGCATTGCAGGGAGTGGAAGTTGTCTCTCAGGATGTCAGTCAGAGGTGTCCTGCTGTTTGTTGGTGCACAGTTGCCAGCAGGGCCTTGTGCTCCCCACAGCAGTAGCCAGTGTCAGCCATCTTGTGAGTCCTTCTCCACTCCCTGTGATGTGAGCATGGTTCAGGGTGGTGTTGATGGGACAGTTGTGGGGGTGACCAATATCTGTGACTGCCACTCCCATCATGCTATTGCCTCCACCACACTTCCCAGCATTCCCATACTTACTTGCTTTTGTGGGGAGTTCAGTATGTGTGGGTGTGTGAGCAATGGCAAGATGGCTGACAGTGGTGTCCTGCTGTTGGTTGGTGTGCAGTTCCCAGCATGCCCTTGTGCTCCCCACGATACAGCAACAGTGTCAGACATCTTTGATGGGCCTTTCCACTCTCTGTGGGATGTGCATGCGTGAGTGTGAGCTTGCTGGGCCATGTGGTGGGGGATGTAGAGCTGTGACTACGACTCCCATCATGCTATTGCCTCCACCCCCTTCCCAGCATGCCCATGCTTCCTTCCTTTTGACTCTGCTTCCCTGTGGGGTGGGCTGGCTGTGCTGACAGGATGGCTGGGAGTGTTGTCCTGGCAGTTGTTTGGCTAAAAGTCCCAAGAGTGTCCCTGTGCTTCACACAACATAACCCAGGGTGGTGGTTCTTTGTGGGATATTGAGTTAGGATGTGAGGCATTGCATTCTACCAGGTGGGTTCTGTGGAGTTTGTGTTGAGGGGGTGTGAGGGGAGGTGCTTGTGACTATGGTCAGTGCTGCAAGTCCTCCTTCCCACCCAGCCAGCCAGATATCCCACCATGGAACGTGCTTGCATTGCAGGGAGTGGAAGTTGTCTCTCAGGATGTCAGTCAGTGGTGTCCTGCTGTTTGTTGGTGCACAGTTCCCAGCAGGGCCTTGTGCTCCCCACAGCAGTTGCCAGTGTCAGCCATCTTGTGAGTCCTTCTCCACTCCCTGTGATGTGCGCATGGTTCATGGTGGTGTTGATGGGACAGTTGTGGGGGGCAATATGTGTGACTGCGACTCCCATGATGCTATTGGCTACACTGACTTGGCCAGCATACACAGAATTCCTTCCTTTGAGTGGACTTCACTGTGTGTTGGTGTTGTTGTGGTGGCTACATGTCTGGATGTGTTTGTTAGTTCTATTTGTGACACTGCCTAGCTGTAGTTGTAGTTGTGTTTGTACATGTGATGGCACGGTTGGATGTAACTTTTTTGATGGCATGTGTTGTGTTTATCTGACTGACATACACATTTTGGGATGATTCTGTTCTGGTTGCTGTGTAATTGCTATGAGTGCATGGTTTGACTCTCCCCTTGACAGTGATGTGTGTGTGATTTGTGGCAGAATATTGTGTACATTTGTTGTGTACTCACCAGGCTCTGGGATGTTCTCTAGTCCATAGACACTCACTGGCGGAAGGATGGCCCGCACCTTCTCCTCCCAGGGCCTGAGGTATACTGGCTTGGCAGGAGGGCCACTGCCGGTGTATTGGCTGATGAGGTAGTCTTTCTTGAGCAGGTCCCGGACCCTCCTGCGCACGTCATACCACCTGTTCTGGATGTGGGTCTTTGTGCACAGACATGGTGATTGTGCATTCACCCTGTTGATGATCCTCTCCCACATCTTGGTTTTCTGGGAGATGGGGGTCTGTTGGACCAGTGTGCCAAACAGCTGTGGCTCTACCCTGAGGATCTCGTCTACCATGACTTCCAATTCACAATCTAGGAACTTGTGATTCTTCTTGGGGGGCATGGTGATGGGTGGTGATGGTGAGTGATGTGTGTGTTGGTGTGCAGGTGAGGGTGTGTGAGTGTGTGTTTTGCTGGGTGTATGTGAGGTAGGTATTTGTTGGTGTGCTGATGGTGTGTGGCTTGTGTGAGGGATGAGCTGTGGGTGTGTGGTTGCTGTCTCTTGGGTGCTGGCAGTGGAATGGCATTTGTAAAGGATCATGGTTGTGATTTGTGTCCTTTATATGGGTGGAGTTGTGGGTGTGTCTTTGTTCTCTGTCCCCACCCCCAGTATTTATTGGCTTTGTAATTGCTTGTTTGGCCTTTTTTGCGTGATTTTTCCTTTGTACTGTCTGTGCATGTTGGAAACGTTCTTGTGACCGAGTCGGACCCTGCATTTGTCTCGTGACGGTGTTCTCCGTTTCGTTCACGCTGTGTTTGTGCAGTTTTCTATGCTGCGTACGCGTCGGTCGCGGTGTTTTGTGTTGCTTCGGCTCGGTTTTGTATGCGTGTCGGTCGTACGGCTTGTCCTCCGTCCGACTCGGTCGTGGTTTTCGCGCCTTGCATCGTACTTTGCGGTTTGGAGTTCGCGTGTACGTTTCGGTCGGATTTGTTCCGGGTGCGTGTCGGTCGGTTCGATTCGCGTGTTTTTCCGGCCGGATTGCTGTTTTCCGTGCGGCTCAGTCGTTCGGCTTGGGTTCGGTACATGTCGGTCGGATTTTGCACGCCTTGCATCGTACTTGGCGTGTCGGGCGCCACAGGTACGTGTCGGTCGGTATTATTTCCGGCTCCGAGTCGGTCGGTGCTTTTTCCGGCCTGAATCGGAATCGACCCCTAAGTGTTTTCTCTAAATTAGCAATATCCCTTTCTAGCGGTGCCAATACCGCAACCTGATTATTGCCAAAATTATTATTGTAGAAATTCACAAGTAGCCAATATTTATCAGCACCCTGCTCCAAATCTATAATGTGATAGAATGATGATGTGTTTAAAAATCGCTTTACTTTTAATGGGAAGGTATTAGAGAGTAAGGTTAACAAACCTCCTTAGCGCTGACCCGATACAGAAGGTTTTGCTGGCGTATGATATGAACAGTACCCATTAAGATGTATTGAATTGATTTCCCAGGTTTCCTGTAGACACACTATATCCTTAGATGTTATAAGGAAAGCCACTCATTATTTGCTTTCTTTTGGTTAAACCCGGCGATGTTCCACGACATCACTGCAACGGAAGACGTAGAACAATCTATATAAGGCATAGTCTGAGGCAGGGTCAAACCAGATACCTTCGTTTTTGGATATATATGGGCGTCCACAGTTAAGACAGAAACTACAGGTGATATAGTTTCCAAGACTAAATCAGCTGATTCTATATGTGATAAGGTCTGCCCTGCCAGTCAATCACAATCTTGCATACCGTCCAATGCGGAAAAACGGTTACTAAGAGAGAGGGGTAAAACTGTCGAGGTAGCACATAAATTAGAAGCAGAATACCCAAGACTATTACTCACATTTCCTCTTGTTGACGAAACCTCTAAAAAGTTGTGCGGTTTATAAAAAAAAACAAGTGGAAGTGCACAAATTTCTGAGTGGGGTGAAGGAAGACCTGGCAGCACAGATAATAACTGCCCCACCACATTATGGTTGTCAAAATTAATAATAATACAATCCCCTTTAAAAGTTTTGGGGGCCTTACCTATCCAGTTAACTCTCCTGGCCATGATCACATGTCTATATATGTTATAGTTATCACCTGTACGATTAGTAAGCCAGTACTGGGCTTTATGGATCAGCTGTACAGTCGATTCTATTTGCTTTACCTTTAACGCCGGTACATTAGCCAAAACTATCACATATGGGCAGGCTGCTGGCGGAAGATCTATCCTGTCTCTAGCATTCACGCCCTCAGAAGAATGATGAACAGCCCCCCTCCCACAGGTAGTTGAAATTCCCTTTTCTGTAATCACTGTATTTAGCGAGGGGGTAGGCTGGAAAGTATCCACTAATGGCCGGGATGCGTTGCGTGTACTTCTAAAATGAGATAGAGGATGGTATATATTTACATGACTATTTTGCAAAGAATAGAACCGATCATTCAAATCACTCATATTCGCTTGGGAATCACCATATATCAGAGTGACACTCTCTTTGGGTGCCACCAACTGGGCAGGCGCCCCTACCAAATTCTGAGGGGCATCACTACCCATATTATCCACCAGCATATGAGGAGCTGCACCTGAGGTCAATCTTACTTCCTCATTTAGCTGATTAGCCCTTAACGGATTTTGTCTTGATAAAAACATTGCCTCCATGCAGTTTAGCTTTTCCTCAATTAGAGATAATTTGCACATTAAAGGAGTTAAAAGTGTAGAAACCATTAATTCGATTTTATCTAAAGAGGCAAAATCATGGGCAAAGTCATTTACCACTGGTGTTTGCTGGTTAAGTTGCATATTAGGAGCCTTAGCCATGACCTTAGACCTTGTAATTCGCATCGTTTTGGGGGGAGATAGACAAGAAGCTCCCGCATATTTCTCCATACGAGTCCTTTTCGTAATTCGTTGCTTTAATGGCCCTCCTCCTCTTTTCTTTACAATGGAGGGTACGAAATTACTATTCTGTGGGAATATTGGTATAGTCTGCCCCTGGAACGCAGTCTGGAAACCTGTCGTATCATCGGTTAACGTGGGCTGACCCACAGGTATATAATTGCCCGACCCGCTATCAGGCTGCACCGGCACTGTCACTGTTACTAGGGCATCCAAAGAGTCTTGGGGATCTGCGATTGTTGTTCTTCCTAGCGAAGAACGTTTAAGTGCAATGAGTGAGTCCAAAGAGAGCCTCCTCTCAGTTAGTTCAATTTTGTGGACAAGAACCGATTCAGCCCTCGTCAGAAAGGCATCCAAAGTCCCAATTGGCCCACCCAGATGTTTTTCTTTGCTTCCCTTCCTTTTACTCATGATTCGCTTCTAATAGCCGGATCCCGCAGGGATATCACACCCAGTCAATGTATCAAGTATAAAGTAAGAACTAAATACCCGAAATAAAGTTTGTTAGACTGTAAACAAATGTACGATAGCAGCAATACCTTTCAATCTCAAACGGTCCGGAGCACAAATGTCAGAGAGTTTGCCCAGCCCAGCCTCCTCCGGGCGTGGACGGGCCCGCACTTGGCCCGGGCTTTGCCCGCGCGCGTCCCGCGCTGCGGGACAGCGCGCTCCTTTTCAGCGCGTCCGCGCGCTGAGGATGATGGTCACTGAAGTCCCCTCCTGGGGAGAAGAGCGGAAGATGCCGGGAATTGCTCGCAGTCCCCCCTGACGAGGCGCTATGGTCTACAGTGCGCCGCGGGACAGCGCGCTCCTTTTCAGCGCGTCCCCACGCTGAGGATGATGGTCACTGAAGTCCCCTCCTGGGGAGAAGAGCGGAAGATGCCGGGAATTGCTCGCAGTCCCCCCTGACGAGGCGCTATGGTCTACAGTGCGCCGCGGGACAGCGCGCTCCTTTTCAACGCGTCCGCGCGCTGAGGATGATGGTCACTGAAGTCCCCTCCTGGGGAGAAGAGCGGAAGATGCCGGGAATTGCTCGCAGTCCCCCCTGACGAGGCGCTATTGTCTACAGTGCGCCGCGGGACAGCGCGCTCCTTTTCAGCGCGTCCGCGCGCTGAGGATGATGGTCACTGAAGTCCCCTCCTGGGGAGAAGAGCAGAAGATGCCGGGAATTGCTCGCAGTCCCCCCTGACGAGGCGCTATGGTCTACATTCTAAGGCATCTGAAACTTGATGCTTTAAGCATCTTCTGCACTGCTTTTCTGCACTCTTTCCTGGCTATATTAAGCAACCAAACTGTGCTCACAAAGATCTTAAAATGCACTTACTGGAGAACTTGAGAAGAACATATAAGAATGAGATTTGGAAGGCAAAAGGGCCTATTATGAAGAAAAAAGTGTAAAGCTACATTACACCTGCAAAACCAACAACTTAAAAGCTTTTTGGGGAACAAATAATGAGCTAGAGCATGGCAGCAGATGAGCAAATAGTGCGAACATCCCCGAATCAAGCGGGGATTCTTACCTCTCTAAAGTGTATGAGGTTCCAACGGCAACCAATATAGAAAAGATTATCTAACAAAGTATGCTAGCCTTCCCAGGGTGCAGGAAGAATGAAAACCTTATTAAAACTCTCATGATGAATATCTACTTCTATTGGAGTCTATACAAGAGGAAGAGACTACAAAGGCTGTAGGTTTGATCAAATCAAATGGTGCACCTGGCCCCAACGGAATTCCCAAGGCTGTGATTAAGGCCAAAACAGATCTGTGGGCAAGAGTACTTACACCTCTGTTTAAAGATGCGGTCATGCTCAAAGTAATTCCCGACTATTGGCAAGGGAGCTTCATTCAACCCATTTGCAAGAGTGGTCCCCCCGACAATCTGGCCAATTATCGCCTCATTTTTGAACCGATTTTGAGGCGAAAAGTTTTGCTTCTTGCCTAATCAAGGATCATGAAGAGTGGGTTAATTCACTCAAGATAATACCGATTTTTCGAACCGGATTCAGAAGAGGCCGGTCAACAATCTCAAATTTAATTTCCCTCACACTGTTAGCAGAGAAAGCAAAACAAAAAAAACGAAAGCTATACATTTGCTTTGTAGACTTGAAAACCGCTTTTGACTCTGTTCCTCGCAATCTACTTTGGAAAAAGCTGGCAGCATGGGGCAGACCGAAATCATTATTGGACATGATTATTCTGTTATATTCAAATACATGGTTCCAGGGGAAATTGGGCGATTGCAGCTGCACTACTCGCTGTTTTAAAACTTTCAGCGGCCTGAAACAAAGCTGCGCACTAGCACCATGTCTTTTTAATCTTTTTACAGCAGATTTACCCCTTTATTTGCTGAATGGTAATGCTCACTCCCCAGCTCTTCCAAGTTACAACATAAACTATTTGCAGTATGCCGATGGCACGGTATTGCTTATTCACACGTCAATAGGCTTACAGAAGCTATTAGATTAATTTAACAACTACATTTAGCAAATGGCTTACAAAGAAACATTAAAAAATGAAAATTAGGGCAATGGGGCTATCAAAACCCGGTATACGAGTATGGAAGGCTAATGGGTCAGAAATTGAATCGGTAAAATCCTACAAATATTTAGGAGTTACATTTGATGATAGGGTATGCTTTAAGCATCATTTTACCAATCTAAAGGCCAAAGCTACATCCCTTTCATTCACATTTAGAACTTTGTGAGGCATGCTTTTACGCCCTAGCCATAAGTACTTAGTTAAATTATGAAGTCTAAGATGATTCCTGCTTTAGTCTACGGATCTGTAATTTTCCGAGGTAAAAACTCCAAAATTCTGGACAATTTGCAAATTAAGGTTTTTAAATCTACTGTTAGGAATCCGAAAAATATTGGACATTTAAATGTCCGACTAGTAAGACAATCGGCATTTCTAAAATGCTTATATTCTTTATTTCTATCCGACCCTGGTAGCCTTGCAAACTTGTGTTGGCAAGAACTTATAAAATCTGACTATGCAAGAGGGTGGAGGTTGTACCGCACTGAGAGTTTAAACACTTTCAACCTCCTGACTTTCAACCACTGGAATAGAAAAAAAGACACTTTTAAACGACTCTTAAATTGATCAATGAACTTTTTATCCGTATTGTTGGACAAGGAGGCTATTTCAGGAAAAAAGCATGCTTGGTCGATTATTAATTTATTTTATAAAATAGAGCCCCAATCTTACTTACTTTCCCACCTACAGCCATTAATTAGGGATTCATTTTTAAAGTTATTTGGTCGATACCCAGCAAAGGATGGAACCATGAGATGGATACGCAATTAGGCAACGCCAAATTGTAGACTCTGTGGTCTTTCCAATGAAACGTAAATACATACTGTGTGCATTTGCCTGTAGTGCTCAAGGCACTCCCATGTATTGTGACCACGCGATGACCTTTGACTACCATTATTTTAATTGACTTTTGGTGTTTTACTTTATCCTAGCTTGAATGTACAACATCATTTTTCCTGCATGTGCACGTTTCCTTGAAGATTTCTTTCATGTAACCTTGAAGTTTTAGAGTGGGGGAGCTTTCACAGAGTAGAACAGCCTTGCCAGGAACAGAATGTGTGGGATGTGCATTTGAAAACATGAGAGAGATAGAGGTGTGGAATGTACTTTTTGGTCTTGGAGTGCAGTGTTATATGCAGGGGTGCTCAAATGTGCATTGTGTTGTACATTGGGAGGTGAAGTGTGTGATGCTATAGGCAGTGGTGCACAAATGTGCATTGTGTTGTACATTGGGAAGTATTATGAAGTCAGAAGTATTATGAAGTAATATGAAGTTCTTACTTTGACATGCCCTCATACCATCTTGAATTCTGACTCTGTCTAACGTGAACTTTTGTTCACACAGGCAGGGCCCCAGATAACTCAAGTTGTTTAGGCTATTCACGTTCAAGGTTGTTTTACTTTTGGAGATTGTTTTCTGTACTTTCATAAGCTTCATTTAGATAAGGGACTGGAACATGTGAAAACGCAGAAGGAACGTGAGAACTCTTTTGCCTTTGGAATACTTGCATGGAGAGTGGCCAACTCCAGTAAGTTACCTTGGCGCAGAGGAGAGCCTGCCGGAAACTTATAAACAGATTATAAAACTGGGGTTTGTTGACTTGGAATGGGGACGGACGCGTCTACTTCAGTGGCAGAACCCGGTTTGCTGACGCTCTTAACCCCGGCTGTGAATCCCTCAGTCTGGAGTGGGCTAAGATGCAGTGTTTGCAGCCGGTGAGGTGTTTTATTTTTGATTATTGACATTGTGATGTGTGATGTGTGAGCGTATCTGTGTGCACATCCAAGTCTCCAGTGGGTATAATCATCTGAGGTGTTTTCATTGTGATGTGTGAGTGTGTCTGTGTGCACATTCAAGTCTTCAGTGGCTGCAATCATCTAATTTATTTAGTATATATATTTTTGATTTTTGCAGTGGACGTTCATCATATTATCTATATAAGTGTGATAATATTGCTTGCATATATATATATACATTTGAATGTTGTTCATTTGACATCTGGGGAAGCCTTTCTGTTAGAGAGTGTTTAATTTGTAATCAAATGGAGAGTAGGATTGACTTGATTACACAGAAGCACTTTATTGATCTCTCGCCTGCTCATAGAATTATAATGCTTGCAGCTTGGTGTAGCACTGAGACGCACATAGGCACTTTACTGACTCAGAGGCACCTTAATAATTCAACACTGATTACAATGGGCATCGTTTAATTCTTATAAAAAAAAGTGATTTTAACAATGTTGTACAGCATGGTGAACTAAGCACGAAGTTACTCTATTGATTTGGATCAAAAACAGTGGAATAATGTAATGATGATATGTAAGCATGGAGATATGTTGATTATTGACAACTGAAATGCTATTTTTAGAGTGTGTTTATATGACATCAATGTTTTTTAGTGCGGCATGTTATCCTTAAAGTATCACAATATAAGTAGCATGTTTGTTGAAATTGATGAAATTTTAGTGGGCCCTCCTTATTTTATCTATTTATTCCCACATATTTTTTTTTAACCAATTTTAAGAACTACTGTGCATATGGCTGTCCATCTTTTAAGGATCGTAATGAGTTTTATTAATCAGACAATAAAGAATTTACTTACTTACTTATCTTATATGAAGGTGTTCCACTATCCCACATGCATGGTTGTTAGGCTCTTTCCACAGGTACCTATTACTACACCTTTCATTGAACATTTAAAGCCTGGTTTGTTTGGTAGTTGACTTGCTGTCAATACTGATGTTTTAGAAAAGAGGAGTTATATATCATAGGTTTAACCATTCTGTGGGTAAATGTGATAGTACATATTAGCCAAAATCAACTAAAACGTTAATGGGGTGTATATAATAATTAGTTCAGATCTAAATTATGCTTCTAAAGCGTGTACCCTTAATCAAAGCACACAAAAAATGGGGGAAAACAAAAGGAAGAAGAAAAAATGTTTTAGTGACATCCCAAAACAACAAAACTCAACCACAATAATCCTAGACCACTCTTTCTTGCTACCGCCTTCTATAACAAAGTTACATTGTGTTGGTTCCTTAAGGAAGAAATAAAAATGGCTCATTCTCTCTCACTTTTCTTTCTTTGAAAGGCATTTTAGTTTGTGCTTATGCAGGTGTTTATCAGTGTTTATATGTTTACAGAGACTTTTGGTAGGGTTGTATCAATTATTATAGGTTTAAAACTAAAATAGGATAGCCCAGTTATCGTTCCGGAATACTTAAAGCTGTGTATCATCTGCATACATATAGAACATTTTTATGTTTGAAAAAAAATGTTTAGCGAAGGAGAGTACATAGATGTGAGACATATGTGGCGGCAGGGACAACTTCTGTGGAACTCCAAACCTTAAGAATGCTTCAGAAGGGAATATGACTCACAGCCTTGGTGCAATATTGCAGAAATGATGTAAGGTACGGCAAACTGCCATTGCTATACCCACAGCCTGAAGCCAATAATCCAAGATGTTTTGGGCTATGGTATGCAAAGCAGCAGACAAATTAATTAGGACTCAGCATTTTATCTTCTCACTATCTGCCTTCAAGACCTGAACATTTCAAATTGCCAAGAGACCAAGTTAGTGCTGTGGAATGGGTGAGATCCTGGTTGAGTAACAACTAGTACCTTGCATGTAATCATATATCCAGTTACTTGCTTTGTAATGTACATTAAGGATTACATTAGGTTTTTTCCGTAATAATAAACATACCTGTAACGATTATTTTAATAAGTAACATTTTGTGGGACATTTTTCCTATTTGAATGTAAAGTCCTGCTCCTGGGGTTTATCTGACATCTTTTACTGACAAGAAGGACCAATGCAACTTTGACCGAGGTAAGGCAACGATGGAGGACTGTTAGGTACATGTCAGACAACAACGAAAAGCTCAGTGTGTTTTGCATTTTTTACAAAAATACCTTTTTTCTATATATCTTTGAATGACAACATTTTGTAGTGCACAAAACGTCCTCTCCCTACTTATCCTGAAACAATGGATGTGTTTAGACCACTATATTACCTGTACTCATTTACACCTACATTGTGTTGTTATGGTGGGAAAAGTATTGCAAAAGGTTAAATACTAGAATAAGTTAGGGACTTGATGTGTGCAAGAACTATATAATATACCGGATGTACAATTGTAGTAGGACTTGTCTTTAGAGCCAATAAAGAAAGCACTTTTTGTCATTTATATCTCGACTATTCAGAAACTGGCAACCAATAACATTTCTCCAACACTTTTCAATATCCAGATGGACGTTTTATAGCTTGAATGGCATATGATATAAAAATCTGTTGAAAACAATTAATATTAATACTATGTTCTTATTATTGCCATTGTTGTAGTAATACCAGACTATCATGGCCTAAATTTCATCTGACAAAAATATCACCCCAATGGAGATAATAATAGAAAAGCCAACTCCCAAATAGTAGTACTTTTTGTAAATGATATTAAGGCCACAATACTTACACCATACCATGTTTTGTTAGCAATATTCTGAAAATCAGTTTTTAGCATTATTATAATGAATACTATAATAACAATACTAATATAATAATAATAATATCAATAATAATAACAATTGCTCAGCACACATAGTAACAAATACAATGCTACTAATAACAATAAAAACAAAATATTAGTATTAATATCAAGAGGAAGAACATATTATTAACATTCAATGCTTACACGCAATGAACAAGCCTCAAATGATAACCAACTTTCTGGGTCTTTATCTCATTACTAGATGCTGAATCACTCACCTCATCATGGTGTGACAACTGTTTCAATTGTGCGGATATGTTGATGCTTTTCTTCTTCTTTTTACTGAAAGGAAAAAATCATTGGCATAAGCACTATATCCACAATAATATTTACGTCAACCACAGATATTGGAAAACTGCGTTTTTTCTGACTGCTTGAGATCTGTTGTTGAGCCTATAGGATTTTCTAGGTTTGAGAAGGAATTATAAAATGATGTTCAATGACGTCCTTAACGCATCATATAAAAGACATAGAGGACTAGCGTTTTACACCCACTGGTCTCTGTAGTTGATGAGTTGCAATGAGCATCATTACTGCATGAGCTGACCATTTACGCAACAACAGGAGATAGTAGTGGTAGGCCATCATAAACCACATCTGGTACAATATCCCATCAGTGGTCTGTGCAGGTAACAGCAGTTGGGCCGGGTGGGGGGGATTTCGAGGGGCGATGCTGAGGGAAAATGAAATAAATAATTAATTTTCCCTCATTATCGTCCATCGGAATCCCCCCCAACCCGGCCCTGCCGCCCCACCACTGTTACCTGCACGGACTGCTGCTGCAATATCCATTCAAATGTATCAGAACCAGACTGGAGAGAAGTGTTTGTATTAGTGCTTTATTTTTTCCATATATCTGTGGGAACCGAAAAATGTAATTTTGATATTACCTTGTAACAAATAACCTCTTGAAAAATGAAAATGTGATCTGATGTGAACTTCAACATAAACTGCAAGCAATTAGCTCTTCAAGGTGTCCTGTTAATTGATGCAGCCAAGGACAGCTCTGCTATTTTAATGTCATAGGTGATAGCAATGTTCAATAGATTTTGACTGTCAAGAATGCCTCTACCTTAATTAATGAAAATGTATGGATGATTCACAAATTGTATTTTAAAGATGGTCCAAAATAGTTTACCAAGGCATCATCACACAGCATATTTGAGCTACTTCCTAAAAAGTGTGTGTTGTATTCAATTTGTTTAGGGATAATCATCATTTGTCTTTGAATACACAGAATGTTGGAAAACATGTTCCCTAATCCAACAAATGTATCATATGCCGGCAGGTGACTGAAGTATACAGGATACAAACAATGCTATAGCAGATGAAGCTGTGGGCAGGGATCTGGGAATCAAAGGTAGTCCGTTTTTGTGAGCATTAGTCTTGCCTTGTATTTATTTTGTAAATTCTGTCCTTATCTCTTTGTGACTGTTGGACGAAGGGTTAGCATCTTTTGAGCTTAAGAAGATCAACAGGTCAGTCATTAGTAATTGCCAGTTATATTCTCTGTTATGCTGTATGCCATGGGGGAATAGCAGCGCCTCCGGAGCACTTCATCACTTGATATGTATCAAACGTGCTCATTGTAACATGCTGTCATGATATATCAGCAAACGATTGCTTTATTACTGGCTGGAATATAAGATGATTTCCTGTCTCTATGTTTGGTTTATTGTGTTATCAGGTTTTCATCCCATTTTATAAATTAGACATTGTAGGTGTAGGTGTAGGGCTGTTTTAGGTGTAAATGAGAAAGTTAATTAACAAATAAAAATTGTAGTGTAGACTTTTCAAACCTGCACAACTCATAAATGTGCACACATTTATTTCACTCAAATATAGAAAAATAATGCGAATTAATTTCCAACTTGTGGTCTTGCTTGTCTGTGTATCTTTTTTCTCAGCTAACAAGATGTAACTTTTTAAGATTAAAACTCTGCGACCTCTTGGAAAGAGTGAAGGTTTTCATTGTCTGCTATATGAAGTTTCCTTCTCCATGATACGTGCAGGAAGAATTATGTGATGATGCACATAGGAATGAATATATACAATTGGTGCACTTGGCCCTTTCTGCAGTGTTATCCCCAAACTTTAGGCGTTCACCCTCCTGTTTTCTGAACCCGTTTTCATTGGCCTTTAGGACACTTTACCACTGCTAACCGGTGCAAAAGTGCTTGTGTGCTCTCCTTTAAACATGGTAAATTTGGCTTACGCCCAATTAGCAGATTTCATTTGCTTGGAAGTCCATAGTAAAGTGGCATTACATGTACCCAGGGCCTATAAATTAAATGCTACAAGTCGGCCTGCAGCACTGATAGTGCCACCCTATCCCTTAGCAATTTAAACATGTCTCAGGTCTGCCATTGCAGTGTGTGTGTGCAGTTTGAAACTGCTATTCAACCTTTTAAAATGAAACTAAACCTCTCTTTTAATACATATATGTCACCTCTAGGGTAGGCCTTAAACAGCCCACAGGGCAAGGTGCAGTGCATTTAAAACGTTTGACATGTACTTTTAAGTTTTTTATGTCTTGGTAGTGAAAATCTCCTAAATTAATTGTTCACTGTTGTGAGGCCTACATCTCCCATAGGATAACATTGGGTTCCCTTCTAACATTTAATATGTGGTAACGTTCAATTGGGAGCAAGTAGGGATGTCATGTTTCATCTTTAAAATATTGTAATGCCTCTTGTAGAAAGCTGGCATTTACTTGTCCTAACCTTTTGGTGCCTTCAGCCTGTATCCTGGGTCTCATGATTAGGTGTAGATGCAGTTGGTCTTTGTGTATTACTCCCAGACATTGAGACCAAGGGGGAATAGGTGTTCTCAGGATGGGCCAACTCTATCAGGATCAGGGGGAGGGGCTGTCACCTACCTCACTTGCATGTCACTTAGACTCTGCCTCAGCACACCCATAAAGGGTTTCACACTAGTCTTTTGTGCCCCCAGACAAGCTGGGGCCAGGGCAGGGAGGCAGGAAATTTCAGACACCTCTGTAGGTGAAGGACTCTAGAAGCTTCTGGTAGTGGTTCGGCCACTCACCTGAAAAGCAGGTCATCTGCCCCTCCCCCACCTGTCCTCCTAGGACACCTCTCGGCACAGTTGGAGTGACACAGGAGCCCCAGCAGGTGTCCCAAAAGGCAAGGGAGATAGGGGGAGAGAGAGAGAGAGAGAGAGAGAGAGAGAGAGAGAGAGAGAGAGAGAGAGAGAGAGAGAGAGAATGGCAACACCAACAATTGTGCATGGATAAAAAGCATTGGGCAACACAAGTAGTGCAATACCAACAAATGTACATGCATGGCAAACAAGCATTGGCAGTGTATGGCAACCAAGGCGTCCTGCAGCCATTGCAGTCCTATGAAACAACCTGCACATGATTTACCCAAGACCCCCCAGAGAGTTTGTGATATATTGTACAGGAAGGAGACAAGGGCAGGGGATGAGCCCCAACACTTCTCCCCCTTGAAAGTGGGCACCAGGCACAAATAGGGAACCCTCAGATTCAACTCTTCAATACACTTCTGGACCTGTGGAAGACACATAATAAAGACTGCTGTTCTGCCCTGCTGCTTTGCTGCTCTACTACCTGAGTGAAAAGCACTGAACCTGCATCTCAAACCCAAGATCATCAGAGTGACTCCAAGGGCTAGTTGGCTGGCCTCCTGATTAAAGCTTCAGGGACAGAAAAGTCTCCAACTATCTTGAACTCTGCACCTAGACTGTTTGAAAATGGGTTGTAGGTTGACTGGGGTATGAGCTCAAGTCAAGCAGCAAATACAGTCCTAGTCAGGGTAAGATGTGGGCAAACCCTAAGTTAATCTGTGCTCATCCTCTGGCGGCTTGGCACAGAGCAGTCAGGCTTAACGTAGAGGCAGTGTGTAATGTAGTTTAGTTCAAGTGATGCAGGTCTAGTCCTTCTCACCCAGGCAGGTGATCAGCAGGCAGCGGGGCAGCACAGCAGGAGTCCAACAAAGCAGCAGTCCAGCAGAGTGGCGGTTCGTCAGCAGCACAGCAGTCCTTCTTCCTGGCAGAGTCTTCGCAGGTCCAGACATTGATGAAGTGGTGGTGTAAGAGGTCCAGCACTTATACCCAGTTGTGCTTTTGAAGTGAGGAAGACTTCAAAGGCAGGTCTTTGAAGTGCACTGAGGTCCTCCTTTCGTGCTCTGGCTCCAAACTCACTACAGGGAGGGATGCAGCCCTTTGTATGGGGACAGGACACAGCCTTTTGAGGTGTAAGTGAGGCTTGATCCAGATCCTTCGTCACATCCTCCCAGGATGACCCATCAAATGACACCTAAGCTCCCATTGTGTGTGGCTGTCTAGGGGGAATACAAAAAGCCCAGCTGTCACCCTCCCCAGACGTGCATCAGAGACAGGCAGCAGTCACCACATAGGTAAAGCGAGAAAATGCCAACTTTCTAAAAGTGACATTTTAAGAATTGCTATTTAAAATCCGACTTCACCATAAGTTTCGATTTTAAATTGTGATTCCAGAAACACCAAACTCGAAAAGTCTATCTTTTCACAATTGGGAATTACATTTATAAAATGTAATAAGGTAGCCCCAACATTATCCTATGGAAGGCCTTGCAGTAGTAAAAAACAAATGTAAGTATTTTTCACTACCAGGACATGTAAAGTTTAAAAGTACATCTCCTTCCTTTTAAATATATTGCACCCTGCCCCCTGGGTTGCCCGGGGCCTACTGTAGGGGTGAGTTATATGTATACAATGGGTATGTTTGAGCCTGGCAAGAGGTTTATCTTGCCAGGTCGAAATGGCAGTGTAAACTGCACCCACAGGCTCTGCACTGGTGGGCCTGAGCCATGGTTAGAGGGCTACTTAAGTTGGTGGCACAATGAGTGCTGCAGGCCTACTAGTAGCATTACATTTACAGGCCCTGGGCACATGTAGTGCACTTTACCAGTGGCTTATAAGTAAAATTAAAAATGCCAATTGGGGATGAGACAATATTAGCAGGTTTTAGGGGAGAGAGCACAAGCACTTTAGCACTGGTTAGCAGTGGTAAAGTACACAGAGTCCTAAAGCCTGCAGAAACGAGGTCAGAAAAGTGGAGGAAGTAGGCAAAATCTCGGGGGAAGACCACCCTAAGGCTGTCAGATTGCTATGAGCCCTAACTCCATCAATAGTGCTCAACCAGTCCTGGACCCTTCGAAGTGGGGCTAAATGTGCTCTGACAGCCCAGCCGTGGTCTCATCGGATCTTGCGCAGCACAACACAAACCTGGTGCAGCACTTCAAAGCACCTCATCGAAACCAAACCAGCGTGACGCAGACTTGACGCAAGTCCACATGGAAGCCTGCTCACCTCATTGGAACTGCTGATGAGTGACACATCCTCAATGCACCTGCCCCCCCAACAATGGAGCTATTCATCTGGTATTATCCAGGCCTCGTGTGGGCTACTGATTTCTGCTGGGGCCCAACAGTACTCATTCTTGGGGGCTAGCCCTTATTATTCCTCATCTTCCTTTGACCCAGAAAAACACAAAAGGAGACAGGAGGAGGAAGAGAAATATCTTGACAAAGAAAGAAAGAATAGATGGAAAAATATGAAGGATATAAGGAGCCAGCGAGTGCCTGGTGGTTGATGAAGAGGCATGAGGTGGAATCAAGACTATGCAGCCTTTCTATTCGAAAGCGCTGGATGCAGGCATCTGAGCAAAACTTTGGGCACTGGCCATAATTATTTTACAAATGAATCACTGAGAAGCATGCATAGCAAAAAGGAGGAGAGCATTATCGGTTTTCATACGTACTTTAGATATCTCTTGGTCAACACAAGTACTGCAATCACTGCTGCTGCCAACACTGCAACCAAAACCCTGATGAGGACAATATTTAAATGTCTGCTGCTAGCCGGGGTCCTGGGACTGCCATCTTGCATAAAGAATGAGAATATAAGTGTTAAAGGAGCCAGTAGTAGCATAAATTGGATATGTCACAATGTCATTGTAGATATTTTGGAATAATGGCATGGATAAAGAATCCGAGCAATTTAAAGATTTCTTCGCATTGGAGTTGGAAGTATGAATATAAAGTAGGTAATTTCTAACATTTCTCAGTAGCATTATGAGGTAGTATCAAGAAGGTGCAGTCAGGTTCAAAATTCCTCATGTAGGCATCAACTGTGTCACCTACATGAGGAATGGATGATCAGGAGAGAGCTCACGCTCACCAAAGCTATCTTCTCCCTAGGTCTATGCTACAGCGAACAGTGACGAAATGTCTGATTTATACATTTTTTTACCAATCATTTTTACGTTTTTTTTCCTTAAAAGGTAGATGTGTGCAAAATTGATTCTGTTTGGAAAAATGCCATGCACATTCCAAGGTACAATATTGGCACTTGAGGGCATAGCTGCAGACTCTGATATTTGATTTTATATCACCTCCCACTGAAATAAGGATGCACCTTAAACTGTGCCTGGCCCACCATGTGGCAGCCTGAACTGTTGTGAGTGCCTCAAAGAAAGCACAATCAGACTGAACAGCCACTGCTTGTTTATTTTTCTTTATTACTTCCCTGATCCTCTCAACAATATTTGTCGGTCCGAAGTGGGAGATTGTTTTGGAGAAAAAAAATGACCATGACACTCTGGGAATTTTCTCACAAGGTGTGGGGTTCTTTTTTCTTTCAGGCTGTCTGCTGGTAGTACTGAGCAGAATAAAAAGTACATCAGAATGTCCGTCCTAAAAAGGGCAGAGGCTCTTCTTACCCTGATTGTCTCAAGTCTGTCAGGCAGTCAGTCTTTTTTCAGAGGAGCCACTGTGGGAAGAAACATGATGGTCCACCGACTCTAAAAAGTGTACCGCCCTAAGTGGCAAGGGTATACTTCTTGTTTTTAATCCTAGCTGGAGGATCCAGGAATAAACTTACGCAAAAAGACACCTCCGAGCTAGTTTTAATCTTCACTGCACGATTTTCTTTCGGTGAGCCCAATATATTTTGATTGACTATCTCTGTATATATTTTTATGTTTTGTCTTGTCTTCCCCACCCTATTGCTCCACCCCAGGCGTTGGTGTGCCCGGGGGTGTACTGAAGCAGCCCGATGATAAAGCATGTCACAATTTTGTGAGTGAGGGCAGTATTTTTCACACCCAGCATGTGCCACCACTTCACTATTCTCTACTCCTCCTTGTGTGCTTGAGTTTGTAAATAGGGAGGCTGGAGTAGGGGTATTGGCCTCTCACCCCTTCTCTTTGTGTGATACAATAAAATTTACTATTCCCATTCCAATCAGTGCAACAGTAGGGAAAATGTTGGATAGCGGAGGGGTAACATTTACTATTCCCAATCCACTCAGTACAACAGCAGGGAAAGTGTTGGATAGCGGAGGGGAGAAATGTAATATTCCCACTCCAGTCAGTACAACAGTAGGGAAAGTGTTGCATTGCAGAGTGTTGAAATGTACTATTCTCACTCCAATGAGCATAACAGTAGGGAAAGGGGTAACATTTGCTATTCCCACTCCAGTCAGTACAACAGTACCAACGAGTGCAACAGTAGGGAAATTGTTGGATTGCAGAGGAGTAAAATGTACTATTCCCACTTCAGTCAGTACAATAGTAGTGAAAGTATTGGATGGCGGAGGGGAAAAATTACTATTCCCAATCCAGTCAACACAACAGTAGGGAAAGTGTTGGATTGTGAGGGGTAAAGTTTACTATTCCCACTCCAATGAGCATAACAGTAGGGAAAGTATTCGATTGCATAGGGGTAAAATTTACTATTCCCACTCCAGTCAGTACAAAAGTAGGGAAAGTGTTGGATAGCGGAGGGGTAAGATTTACTAGTTCCACTCCAGCCAGTACAAAAGTACGGAAAGTGTTGGATAGCGGAGGGGTGAAATTTACCATTGCCACACCAGTCAGTACAACAGTAGGGAAAGTGTTGGATAGCGGAGGGGTAAGATTTACTAGTTCCACTCCAGCCAGTACAAAAGTACGGAAAGTGTTGGATAGCGGAGGGGTGAAATTTACCATTGCCACACCAGTCAGTACAACAATAGGGAAAGTGTTGGATAGCGGAGGGGTAAGATTTAATATTTCCACTCCAGCCAGTACAAAAGTACGAAAAGTGTTGGATAACATTGGGGTAAAATGTACTATTCCCACTCCAGTCAATACAACAGTAGGGAAAGTGTTGGATTGCGGAGGGGTAAAATTTACTATTCCCACCCCAATGAGTGTAACAGTAGGGAATGTGTTGGATTGCGTAGGGGTAACATTTATTATTCCCAATCCACTCAGTACAACAGCAGGGAAAGTGTTGGATAGCAGATGGGAAAATGTAAAATTCCCTCTCCAGTCAGTACAACAGTAGGGAAAGTGTTGGATTGCAGAGGGTTGAAATGTACTATTCCCACTCCAACGAGTGCAACAGTAGGGAAATTGTTGGATTGCAGAGGAGTAAAATGTACTATTCCCACTCAGCCAGTACAACAGTAGGGAAAGTGTTGGATTGTAGAGGGGTTAAATTTACTATTCACACTTCAGTTAGTACAATAGTAGTGAAAGTGTTGGATAGCGGAGGAGAAAAATTTACTTTTCCCAATCCAGTCAACACAACCGTAGGGAACGTGTTGGATTATGGAGGGGTAACATTTACTATTCCCACTCCAATGAGCATAATAGTAGGGAAAGTATTCAATTGCATAGGGGTAAAGTTTACTATTCCTACTCCAGTCAGTACAAAAGTAGGGAAAGTGTTGGATAGCGGAGGGGTAAGATTTGGTATTTCCAGTCCAGCCAGTACAAAAGTACGGAAAGTGTTGGATAGCAGTGGGGTAAAATTTACTATTCCAACTCCAATGAGTGTAACAGTAGGGAAAGTGTTGGATTGCAGGGGGGTAAAATGTAATATTCCCACTCCAGTCAATACAACAGTAGGGAAAGTGTTGGATTGCAGAGGGGTACAATTTACTATTCCAACTCCAATGAGTGTAACAGTAGGAAAGTGTTTGATTGCGGAGGGGTAACATTTATTATTCCCACTCCAGTAAGTACAGAAGTAGGGAAAGTGTTGGTTAGCGGAGGGATAAAATGTACTATTCCAACTCCAGTCAGTACAACAGTAAGTAAAGTGTTGGATCATGCAGGGGTAAAATGTATTATTCCAACATCAGTCAATGCAACAGTAAGGAAAGTGTTGGATAGCAGAGAGATAAAATGTACTATTCCCACTCCAATAAACGCAACATTAAAAATGATCAAAACATCTTGAACAAAATAAAATTATTTAAAAAACAATGTAAATAAAGTAAAATATAACTACGTTGAAAAATAAAATGCAAATATATTTAATATTCAAATTTAAAAAAATAAAAACATATTACAATATTAAATACATATCACAAATATTAAAAATCAAAAACAAAAATGATTTTCATACAAATAAATATTTTTAATTAGAAAATATTTATTAGCAAAAAATATTTATTATCTAAATTTAATTTAGTTACTTCCCACCCTACAACCCCACAAAACTCACAACCTGCACCTAAAACATAACCATTTGTAAAATATTTACACTATTAGTATAAATATTTATCAACAAACTAATTATCAGTAATGCAATATTAATTATTAATTAATCTACTTCTTACAATATACCCCCACAAAACACACAACACACTGATAAAATTTAACAGAAAATGTTTACACAATTAACATAATTATTTATCAAATTAATAGTCAATATTAATTAAACAAATAATTATTAATTATTTTAAATTCATCTACATCCCAACACTTGCCCCTACAAACCCCACAACTTACATCTAAAATCAAAAAAAATATATATTAATTGTACAATTAGCATAATTAATCATCAGTTAAACAAATATTATTAATTAAAAACTAAGGGGCCGATTATGATGGTGGTTGTACGAGCGTCCGACCGCCATCGTTGCGGGGGACGGGACGGACCGACAGCTAGTCGCTGATCACGCCCACCAAAAAGGATCCAACCACCGTGGAGGCGGTCGGAAACATGCCTAATTGTATTGAGGTTTGTGATGCAGCCCGCAAAAGGACCACAGCACTAGCCACAATGCAGAGAGGCATGTTTTCAAACATCCTTGAACCCTGTGGCAGGCACCATGCGGTGTCTGCCACACGATGCAGGGATGTTTAGGGGGGAACAAAGCAAACACAAGGAGGTGATGGACAGAGCACTGAAACTTTTCAGACACTTACCACCCCATCAAAGATCTGGGTTGAATCCATCATTGTTCTTTAGCTCACTTTGCCACCCCAGATCAGACCCAGCCATATTCAAATCAGTCTCTACCCCATTCCTCATGGGAATAGTCAAGCCCAAACTGCCCATGTCAGGTCTTAACTGGTCCCTGGGCCAATGCGGTCGGACCGACCGCATCCTAATGTGGCGGTCTGACCGCAGTTATAGATGTCGGTGGGTTTGACATCATAATTGCCCCATAGTGCCTAATTATCTTGTCGGTGGATTTGACACCGATGCCACATCAATGTCGGACCCACCGACATTTCACAAATCGCTCCGCGCGCCGCATTATGATGCATCGGGCAGAGAGACTGACGGCGGCGCTTTCGCATCGGAAGCAATCCATAATCCATAATGATGCGGAGCCCGCCTCTGCTCCGCCATTAGGATTATGATGCCACTTTCTGACAGCAATTCCATGTCGGCCTTTACAACATGGAACTGCTGTTGGGAAGTGTCTTTCGGGGCACCTAGCAGGACTCCCATCTCTCCACGGCCTTTGATCTGGAGCCTGGGGGGCAAACATCCCTGCACCGTGTGACAGGCACCGCTTGGACCTTTTCCACCTGCTGCACAAGCTTCCATTGAGAAATGGGGGCTTGCGACCGCCCAAGAGGCGGTTGCATCGTAATAGTGTGGTTGAAACTCCCGACATAAGGTTGGGCGGCTCCCTTTCCGCGATCGTAACATCCGCCCAACATCGTAATAAGCCCCTAAATATGAATTCATTAAAATGAATTAACTTCTCATCCTTTACCCCTCTAAACTCCACAACCCGCACCTAAAATTAAACTTAAAAAAAATATAATTACACAATTAAATTAATTAATTATCAATTAAATATTTAATAGTATTTAACTGCTTCGACGCTCATGATGGCTCCACGCCGCCATGAGCCACGGTAGCCATGGAGCCGTCATAGCCACACTTGATCCCTGCCGCTCCGCCCACGCGGCACTAATTCCCCGCCTGTGCGGGAGAATTAATGAGCGTGCGGGGCTATGACGGCTCCACGCCGTCATGAGCACACGCCTACCGTGGCTCATGACGGCGTGGAGCCATCATGAGCGTCGAAGCGCCACGCCCACCCCTTAGCCCCGCCCGCACCGCGGCCGAATTCACGGCGCAGGGAAGGGGTTAACAAATAATTATTCATTAATTCAAATTAATTTACTCCGCATCCTTTATCCCTATAAAACTCACAACTGGCACCTGAAAATAATTTTATTAAACAATTAACATAATTAACTGTCAATTAATTAATTAATTTTAATTAACAACTGCATTTTAATTAATTAAAAATAAATGGCTTCCTACCATTTACCCCTATAAATCCCACAACCTGCACATAAAACTTATATTAAAAAAATTAATAGCACGATTAACAAAATTAAATATCAATTAAATAAATAATATTAAATAAAAAATATTCATTTATTTATTACAATTAAATTACTTTCCGCCCTATACCCCTATAAACCCACAACCCGCTACGGAACTAAAAAGCACAACATTTAATTCAATTCAATAAGTACTAAAAATGTAACAAATATATTAAAAAATATAAACAATAATTATACAAAACATTTACATCATATACATTTAAAATATATACAAAAATACATCATTAAAAAATGATATTTTAAACAACTATATTTTTGCAAACGATATTAATGACTTTGATACTTTAAAAATCAATATTACTTACCTTAAAATCGATATTCTTGACATTGATATTCTTGCTGACAATATTTCCATATCACGATGTTTTGGATCCGATATTCTGGTACTCAATATTTTGTCTGAATACCAGCGCAAATTGCTGTGTTGACTTACTCTGCCCTGGAAAGGCATTGCATGGGTGTTCCCACGCAACTCCCATAGTTTTTAATGCATACCCAGATTTACAAGAATTGGTAAACCGGAATGCGCCAAAAAGATACGCCTTCCTAGAGAGGAAATCAAAATATTTCTCCTTGTTACTTCCTCTTTCTATGTGTATGGCCTTCTGCAGCACACATGGAAAGAGGAATGTGCCTTATGGGATTGTTTTTGTGCAGGAAGGTGACCCTTCCTGCAAAAAACCATTCCTGCATGTTAGGCTGAGAAAAGGGCTCAAGCACAAGGGAAAAGGCAGGAATGCGCTGTATTGCCTCAACTATGGCGCACTCCTGCCCTTTACTTGTCATGCAGTGCAGCAAGGTGGCTTGCTGCGCTGCACTGCATGACAAGTTCTTAAATAGGCCCCTAGGAGTCAGTGTAAATCAGCAGTACATCAGAGTAAGTGTTCTAAATCACAAGCATCAACGAGTGGCAGAAGAACATCCCTCTTTCTTGCAGAAAAGTACTGCTGAGCTATGTGGTTTTCATTTAGTCAAAGTTTTTATATGAAGCTTTTTCTACCCTCTTCTGCAGTATAGCTGTCCTTACCCACTACACTTTTCCCACCAGGATTCTCTGTTAGTAGAGCAGGAAGTAGCAGACGTGTTGTCCAAGGATGCTATAGAAATATGCAATTTGCACCTTATGCACCATTTTCTTAGTTAAAAATGAAAACAAAAATAACAGACCCATAATAAATCTTCACAACTTCAATGTATTCATGGCATGTTAGAACAGACAGTCGAATCTGGGTATTCCATTCCTGCATAATGGACTGATGTATCCTGCGCCATAAAGAGAGCAACTAGCAGTCAATTCCAAATGTTGTGTGTATGTCTTGGAAATGACCATCTTTTGCGTGGTGTACACCCAGACTGTTATTGCTGGCTGTAGAACTCTGTGCACTTTACCTCTGATAATGAGCAGTAAAGTGCATATCCTACCCGTTTCAACATGATGAAATGAATGGCGTATTTTACCTATCTATGTGTCCCTAGTATATTGTACAAAAATGTACCCAGAGCATGCATGTTAAATGTCACAAGTACGCTGCAGCAGCCATTGTGCCAACTGCTACAATGACCGTGTAAACATGACTGAAGTTCAACCATATGTAGTCACACTGTGCCATTCTCAAACTGGAAATTCGATGTGCCGAAACAAACCTTTTTATCTAAACTAAATCTTCCTTTGAAATAATAATAAGACACACCTTAATAGACTGTACTGCCCATAAGGCGGGACGCATGATATTTAAAAGTAGGACAAGACATCGTTTAATGTTCAGCACGTCCTTACAGTGAAAAGTCCTGAAAGCTATTTTCATTGTAGCAGGGTTGCCTGTTCCATAGGAAAGTATTGGGATGAAATTTATTAAAGTTAACAATGTTATCACCGGCTTGCAAACTCCTAAAATTGTCATTCTTGGACTTTATTAAATATTATTACAAGTCCAACTCACTGGTGAATCATGCTCCTTCCACCAAGGAAAGTGATGTTTCTCTCTACATCACCTCTCTTTCTCTATATAAACCTTTTTTCCACTCTCTACCTCAGACTCTTTTGCTCGATTTCTCTCTTTACCAAGTGTTATCTTAAGGGTTGTGTGACATATTGCAATTCTTTTAGTGTGACACTTTTTCTGAAAATTGATTGAATATTTTTTGTAATTGTGCATGCTAGAATTAGCAGAAAATGGATAATAAAATTAAAAGTAGTTGATGATAGGGGGCCGAAAAATCCTTAAAATGACACTTTGTGAGTGCCATAAAATAGTTTTACAGCTTAACCTTTGTCCATTTCCTTCTGTGGATAAGACTTGATGGTTGAGTGGATAGTTTGTAAAATATTTCACTGTGTCTTTGGATTCAAAACCATATTATAAGGAGTAGCAGGAATAATTGTAATGGCTTCAGAAAATACTAACAGTAGTAATAGTACAAATATTGTATTATTATTATTATCATTTTTACTATTACTAGTGATAGTATAGTATTGCTTGCACTACTATTAATAATATTAATACTGTCATTATTATAAATAAACTATCATGATCCTGACTGCCTTTAGAATGAATACAATGCTTATTAAAAACTCTGGGCCTGATTCACAGAACTAACTTACGTCAAAAACGTAAAGTTAGTACTTTTTAGTATTCACAGAATACACTTACTCATTTTGATATTCACAGAATGAACTTACTCATTTCGGTATTCACAGAAGTTAGTAGTCCTAACTTTAGGACTCCTAAATGCCTTCTGTGAATACCGAAAGTCTTAAGTTAGGATTTTTCTCAGATTAGGAGTAGTAAAGAGTCCTAACTTTACTACTCCTAAACTGAGAAAAATCCTAACTTTAAGACTTTCGGTATTCACAGAAGGCATTTAGGAGTCCTAAAGTTAGGAGTCCTAACTTTACTACTCCTAAACTGAGAAAAATCCTAACTTTAAGACTTTCGGTATTCACAGAAGGCATTTAGGAGCCCTAATGTTAGGACTACTAACTTCTGTGAATACCGAAATGAGTAAGTTCATTCTGTGAATACCAAAATGAGTAAGTGTATTCTGTGAATACCAAAAAGTACTAACTTTACATTTTTGACGTAAGTTAGTTCTGTGAATCAGGCCCTCTATTTCCCTGTGTAAAGTAATTGCTGTGTGAGGCAGTAAATAGTTTTTCTCAAGCCAGTTTTGCTGTTTTTTGGGAATAAAATCAAATATTCCTTTGCACCATAGTAATACATGTGTGAAGGGGAGTTTATTTGTACATTTGTTATTAAGACACATTTATTTTCATTGCCATGGCGCACTTGTATGTGCATGTTTTGTGACATACATGCCAACATGTAGTAACTGGAAAGAGGGAGACTGAAAAAAACCACAGGGGACTGTATTTTCCCCATGACTTCCGTTGAAGTTGAGGCAATTTTAGTTTGGAGACTTTGAAAACCTTTTTTGGCTTTGAGAATCGTGATTCTCCTGCCTGAATCGGGTTTATTAGTGGGTGGGTGTGTTTTAAAAGTATGCACAGATATTGAGGACAAGTTAAGCATGGACGTCAATTCAACGAAATCCCAGGTGTAGCAGATGTGACAAGACTTGCCCTTGGACCACACCCAGTTACATCACAGAAAGTGACATCATGCAAACTTGTATCTAATATCATCCTAGGAAGTGATGTCACATGACGTTTCACTCTGCTGACACCATGAGGAGGGACATCACTGCAGTTACAAATCATGCAATAAGTACAAGGCTGATAAAGAGGTTAGGTACTGTCTTTATGATCTCCCTCTTACCTGCTGTTTCTTTCTCATCCATCTGCCTCTTTGTCAAAGCACCCACACAGCAACCACATCTTCCCCTCAGCTCTGTTTCAACTTGTTCCATTTCTGTTTCTGCACTCTCCTCTCTCAACGCTCATGCAGCTGTCTCTGTCATCTACATCTCACCTGTCAATCCTCGCTACCTCTCTCAGCTATTGTATCTTGGCTGCTATCTCTTTATCAACCCTCATTTTGTCACCTGCCTCCCTCTCTCTAAGGTATTGCATCCGTTTCCCTGTTCCCCTTCACCTATCTCATACTATCTCTCTTAACAATGTCTTTGCCACCTGTCTCTCCCCTTTTGCACCTTCTCTGAATTGTCTTTTTCACCTGTCTCTCTCACCTGACTCCTTATTACTTCTCCCAACTTTCTCACACCTCTCACTCCCTCACCCATCTCTTTCCTTTCCCAGCTCTCTCTATATATCATCTACCTTGCACCAGCACCTTTGCCCACCTCTCTCTCATCTGCCTGTTACCTCTCTATCACCTGTCTAAAATATTTTCCCCCTCTCTCACATGTCCATTTCCTCTCCGCTCAGTTGTTTCTATTCCCTCTCTCTCACCTGTACAACCTCTTTCTCTCCGAGCTCCCTCACACTAGTCTTTCTATATCACCTTTCTTACACCTGCCTCCTACTCTCTGTCTCTTTAAACTGCCTCCTACTCACCAATCTCTCACCTGTCTCTTAGATGTCTCATTTCCACCCTGTTCCCTTTCTGCAGTTTTTGTCTGGCCAGTCTCTTTTTTAGCCCTTTTCTCACACCAGTTTCCCCTCTATATTTCTTTTGCGCCTTTCTCATTTATATGCCTGTCACATCTCTGTCTTTCCCACTGTCTGCAGCTGCCTTTCACCACTGTCTTAAACTTCTCTCTTGTCTCTCATTCTCTCACACCTGTCTGTCTCTATCTCTCCAACATATATTGCTTTGTCTCTATTGTATCATTCTCATCTGTCTGTCACATCTATTTCTTTCCCTCTGTCAGCTGTCTCTTTTTTGCCTGTCTGTCTTAAACTTCTCTCTTGTCTCTCTCACACCGGTCTGTCTCTATCTCTCAATATATATCTCTATTTATCCATCTCTCTCAGTTGTTGCTTTATTTTTCTTTCTCTCTCACACGCATATGCTTCTGTATCTCACTAATGTGTTAGTTCTTCTTCCTCTCTTTTTGTCCCTCTGCTGCTCCCTCGTTCCTGTCAACACTTCTTTTCTCTCTACTCTCTGCTGTTTTTCTCCTCTCCACTGACATGTCCAGAGACAACAAGAGGCACCGAGGTGCCCTTTGCCGGGCCTACTCCATCAGCAACAATAAATCATATTGCAAAGATTTATTTCAGTTTACCACTATGCTAGGTTTTTGCTGAAGATGCACGCTGCAAAAGCAGCACAGACCATGTACCACAGGCCACAAATGCAAACATTTTGTTTCAGTGCACTGTAGTTTCACTGCTATATGTTTTTCATGTTAATATTAACTGCAAGGTAAAAAGAAAAAAGCTCAGGACAGCCCAGTTCAGTATTCTTGACACTACTTTAGCGATGTCCTAGCAAGGGGTCGCAAGGGGCAAGCTAGGTGTAGCAAAAGCAACCCCTGGCAATCCCCAAATGGCGTCCATGAAGTTAAGGCTGAAGATGGATCTAAGGTGATTAAAAAGTTCAAACCGTGAGACCAGGTTGAATTTTGAATGATGGTGGCCTGAGTGTCCAGCACAGTATCTAGAGGTGCTTCCAAGGATTAAAGAGAGTGGAATCAAGAATGGAGTCTTGGGGAACCCCACAAGTTACCAGGAGATGCAGTCTGTCTTCAATGGGTGTCAGTAATCATACTGATGAGCATGATTTTTGCGAAATAATCCTGCTTGATCAGATCTGATCATATTCGTGTTATTAATAAAAACAAATGACTAATGGTGTGAAAAAAATATATCATGGGTGACTTTTTTCAAGTTTACATGAAAATGTGCAAGACAAAGCACAACATGTTTAGTAATACATGTAGTATTAGACATGCAGAAAAATATTAATAATATAAAGTCGTTTTTTTTTTTATATGGACTAAAACATTGCGAGAGAGACATTGAATAAAAATGTACCATTATAAAAGTTTTCACGTAGAAATATGAAATAAAAATAACAAGAACGCTTATGGCAAAATGTTTCGTGAAATGCTTATTTCCTAACTCTAACATGAGAGAGACATTATTATTATTAATAGGCCTAATTAGACTCTGCTTATGAGTTTAATCAGAATAATGAATCTTTTGCTATAACAAATTCCTTATGTATTCTTTATAATTCTTTTAAAGTGTGCTTTATTTCTTAGGAACACTGTTGGTTTGCAGTTTATGATTTTCCTATGAAGGCCTCAAAACTCTGCTGGAGTGATTTTCTTTCTTAAAATGTAGGCCACAAAAGAAATGTATTTTGTTCTTCACTAGTTCTGAAATGCTGTTTAGTTTGTTTAGCTGTGCACAAAGTAATCTTCAGGAATTTCCTCTCTGTGCTAAATATTTATTCTTCTATGAATGATTTGGTCAACAAATGTTGCAAGCTGATGTGGAGCTTGCACGAGGACGTGGATAAAGTTGCAAGATTCTTTTCCTGCTTCCGCGGAAGAATGACATCTTTCGTATTAACAATGGACTGTTGAAGGGAACCTGGATGAACTGAATGGGATGATGATCACCTCATTTTCAAAAGACAGTGAGATCATGAAGAATTTGCAAATGTAACTTTAGGGGGTTGAACATTTGACATTTAGGGTATAATTATCACTGGAAGAAAGAATTTAGTAGTAGCTGTTTCTATGAGAGGAGAGCCTTGCTGCTATTTTCTCTGCGCTACTCTTGCTGGCTGCTGTCTTTGCAATACCTCACTGAGGCTGTCCTGATTACTTTGCACTTCATCGGCGATGATGTTGCCTTAAGCTATACCTGTTCCACAGAAGGGTTAGCTCTTCCTAACTATTGCACATTGTGCATTAGTTCTCATTGATCTAAGTTCATATGAAAATCAAATTGCATATCGATATTTGCAATGAACTATTTCTTTTTGTCTCTCTTTCTCTCCACTCACGCCTGTTATTGATATTGAAATGAATTCATTATAAACTGTATTTCTCTTATCTGTGATTTTTCCTACAACATTGAACTAATGAAGAAATTTATGATATTGCTCATTGTATTCGTGTATTGACCATTCATATTCTGAAACAATAGATAAAAGTGACTTGATAAGTATTCATAGTTTGTCATTTTTGACAAGTTATTGACAAAATTGATTTAGTGTGACAATGTTTGTTAGTTAGGCATTTCCTTCATTTAGGTCCTCGTGAAGGGAATTTCATCTGTCTTTTCATTATCGAGTCCCTATTAGCTCTACAAAAAGGTTCATCGGAGGACCAGGTTTGTAAGTGATTATTGAGTTCTCATGGGTCCGAACCCTTAGTTATAAAAGATCCAGTATATTGAAATTAGAGTTATTATAAATGGTTATAAATATTTTACACCGTTTCCCCTGCATCAATACCGAGGTGTGTTTAAAATAGTATGCTGTATACTGATAGGAATATGCTGTATAGTGAGTACCAGCTAATGTAGTGATGCAGGTAATTCTGTGAAAATGAGAGTGAGGTGGGAAATATAGATTACATATGGGGGCCTGTAATATGATACACACGCTAAGTTGCCAGCAAACAGTGTGATTACTGATCCCTGGGCACCAAACATGCATTAAGGACGGAGCAGAGGTGATGGATGGCCAGTGCGCACTCTCAGATGGAATTTCCCATCCAAAGCGCACAACCTCCCTTACCACTAATGGTCATGTGAGCAGGAGCGTCACTGTATCATGGAGGTCTAACCTTTGCAAATGATCCCTACTGCTTTCCACTACTTGCAATATTATGACTTTTTGGATTTCAGTGATAGTGCTCTAACTAATGGAGCTGGATGGTCTGCTCGTGCCTCAGGGAAGTAGTGGTATTTCTGTGAGGAGAAGCTTGGAAATGCTCCCAACTATTCGATGTGAGGATGATATTTGGGGCAGTATCTTTTGTAGAGCCTTGTGTACTCTCAGCATGAGGGTGAAAAATCGCACAGGGATGCCTTTGCCCATATGTACAATGAATGCCCATGCACAGCAGAGGCTGGGGGTCATTGACATGAGGAACACCATTTAATCTGTAGGTGTGTCTGCTCTAGGGGTCCTAGGAGACCGCACCCCCCTCAGTAGGTCAACAGACAGCCTCTGTATCAAACACTATTATTTTTACTCGCTGTCTAAAGATTTACAAAAATGACAAGGGCAATGAGGAAAAATGTCTGTGCTCAAGTCTTCTTATCACTCAGGTGAGCAATGTGGTAATCAGTTTATTTAATCCCTCTCCGGGTGCCTTTACTGCCCACTGGTCAATCAATCAATCCATCAAATAGGATTTATAAAGCGTGGCTAATCACCCACCAGGGTATCCAGGTTCTAAGAGCCCATGCTACTCGGGTGACATCAGTTGAAAAGCCAGGTCTTGAGTCCCCTTCTGAATTCCTGAAGAGAGGGTCATGTGCGGAGTGAGAGGGGGAGGCTGTTCCAGGACTTCACTGCAAAGTGGGTTTAGGAGTGTCCCCCACTGTTGCTTCAGCGGATGTGGGGGGGGGTGAACAAGGAACACGGAGGCGGAGTTCAGGAGTCTGGAAGATTGGTAGAAGCTTAGGTGGTGGTTTATGTATGCTGGTCTTTGGTTGTTCAGGGCTTTGTAGGCGTGGGTCAGAATCTTGAATTGGCATCTCTTGTGCATGGGGAGCCAGTGGAGTTTCTTCAGGTGAGGGGTGATGTGGTTCTGTCTGGTGAGGTCGAGGATGAGTTTGCCCTCTGAGTTTGGAATGGTCTGAAGTCTCTTCAGGAGGTGTGTAGTAATTGCTGCGTAGAGTGCATTTCCAAAATCCAAGTGGCTGGTGATGAGAGCCTGAGTGATGGTGTGACTGGTGGTGACTGGGAGCCATTTTTACGGAGTTTTATATAGCACGAACTTGACCTTAAGGCATTGGGTATCAGAGTGCTTTACACGAGCATCAGTTGCGTTACATGAGGACACATTCATTTTTTTGTTAGTCATGGGGAAATTAAATGATTTGCCCAGAATCACAGGATGTTGCGTGTCCTTGCCGAGACTCGAACCCGGTTCCCCAGATTTGAGGTCGACCGCCCTAGCCGTTAGGCCAACTCCTTGGTTCTTCATGGCAAGTTTGCTGTCCAAGATGATGCTGAGGTTCTGGGCCTAGTCCATGGGTGTGGGGGAGGGTCCGAGTTCAGCAGGCTACCAGGAGTAGTTCCACAGGGAGGTGTTATTCCCGAAGACCAGCACTTCTGCCTTGTCAGTGTTGAGCTTTAGGCAGTTGTTTTGCATCCAGTCAGCAACCCTGGTGATGCACAGGTGGAAATTGCCCTTTGCGGTGGATGGGTCTTTAAATAGAGAAATGATGAGCTCGGTGTCGTCTCCGTAGGAGATAATGTTCAGTACATGCTTTCTGATGATGTTGGTGGGGGGTCAAGTTGGTATTGAACAGAGTTGGGCTGAGGGATGAGTCTTGAGGGACGCTGCAGATGATGTTCTTGGGCTCCGAGGTGAACAGTAGAAGGTGGATTCTCTGTGCTCTACCGGTGAGGAAATATGCAATCCATTTGAGGACGTCCTCTTAAATTCCAATCTGATGAAGCTTTCTGAATAAGGTGTGGTGGGACACACTGTTAAAAGCAGCTGATAGATCAAGAAGGACCAGGGCAGCTATTTCTCTCCGGTCTAGGAGGGTTCTGATGTCGGCAGTGGCTGTCATCATGGCAGTTTCAGTGCTGTTGTTCATGCAGAATCCAGATTGGGATGGGTCCAGAAGATCATTGGTCTCGAGGTATTTTGTGAGTTGGCAGTGGATGGCCTTTTCAAGGATTTTGGTGGGAAAGGGGAACAGGGAGATGGGCATGTAGGCCGGTAGTTCTTGAGCTTGTTGGGGTCGGCAGGCGGTTTCTTGAGGAGGGGTTTGACTTCTGCTGTGAGCTTGTTGCGGATGGTCCTGCTGCCGAGGTTGAACATGTGGTGGGGACAGGGGTCCATGGGTGCTCCAGAGTGGATGGAGTGCATGATATCTGTGGTGCTCTGCATGGTGACCTGGTCCCACGCAGTGATCCTGTGGTTGCAGGTTGCACCTGTGGGAGGGAAGAGGCTGAGGATGTCAACTGCAGATGGTGGGGGTTCAAGGTTTTTGTAGATGGCAGAGATCTTGTGGGGGAAGGATTCTGCCAGGGTGTCACAGAGTTCTTGGGAGGGGCTGATGATGTTTCCAGTTGCTGAGGCATTGGAAAACTCCTTGACGATGCTGAAGAGTTCTTTACTGTGGTTGGAGCTGACTTCGATGTGGTCAGCTAGGGCATTACATTTACTATCCTCCTGTCTGGACAGTAAATGGAATGCAATATAGGACAGGTTATTTCCTCAAAATACATTTGAAAAGACAAGTTTGAAGGAAAAGCTTACAGTGCACAAGTCGGAATAAGTTACTTCCGCAGTTACACAAAAAGCAAGGCATAGTGCTGAAAGTGTCAAATGTACACACTCTCGGCTGTAAAAGGCTGCTTTTCAAGTGTCCATGTCATTGTGTATGGCTGATGCTGTTTTACTTTAGGAATGGTGCAAGGATTTCCAGTGCCTCTGGAAAATGTTGCCTCCTCAGGTGCTCACTATACATGGATGAAAATGAAATCATTTGGCCCTTCTGTTGTAACTTGACACCACCACTGCTAGAAGGTAGAAGTGTCACCCCACTTTAGAGAAGTGCTTAACATGCCTTGCTTATATTTATTGTGGTCTCTTGGTCATATAACTATGTATGGTTATTTTCCTTGGTCACTCGGCTGTAAGTTGGAAAAATATAAAAGTCTAATAGACATGGATTCTGTGATCTGTTATTAAGTATATAAACGCCTATTTTAATTTAAAACAGCCACTAAAAGCAACTAATTATTAACATTGTTTACAGGTATTTTAATAAAAGTTTAGATTCTAGATGATGTCATTCTGTTGTTGTTGTGCTACATTTAGTACCAATTCTGTCCTCTCAGTTAATATTCCTTGCATGTTATCTCTTTCCCATGATCATGCCACAACAGCATTATATTATACTTAGTGATGTGTATTTAGATGGGCCGGGGTTCAATGTTCCTTCAGTGATGGTTTCAGCATTGCTGTTGCACCACTGATAGACAGGGCGGGGTTAGGTGCTCGTGGCACCAGGTGCGTCAATCTTTCTTGGCCACCTCACAATGACCTTCTCAATGAATCCCTCTCTGCCACCCTCCAAGGGTGTACTCATCTCTCTATGTATTTAATTTCTTTTTGTGTTACTCAATCCAATTTAGGTTGTCAGAGTACTTTACATCACATACACATTATATAGAGACAATAAATCATACAAACTTGTAAATCAACATATAGGAAAAGTTAGATAGGAAAATGAGGACTACAAGGTTTAGGAGTCACATTTCATCCATACTGGCATTATATACTAAGAGTGCTTTGTCTGGAGAGGCACAATTTTAGGATTTAAAATGTAACACAGAGGTTGGTATTGGCTTTACTAATCAGAATGTCTTTCTACCCAAAAAACCTTTTTAGCAACCTTCGCATAATGAAAGACTGGGGGGGGAACATACGGTTCTAAATCTACGCCATGCAGTTTGTATGTAGCTCTTTGATGCAAGTTTACAGTTCACTGTGCTATATTGGAAGGATTGTAACTTATGTACTGTAAGTAACAACACTACTCTGTAACGAAAGCAGTACCCACTGAGCTATATACATAAAATACAATTCTTTGATCTGCATTTTACTAGTGCTTTGCAGCAGGTACATTAATCCACTGTACTAATTTATGGTGAGTCAAAACTGCTATTAGACACAACTCGGATCTCTCTAGTAGGTACTTTAACCAGCAAGTAATCATGACATGTTTATTATTGCCTAAAAAGTGCTGGGCACACACGAAACTCTTCAGCAGCTGCTTTTAAACCCATAAAATATTTTTGAATGTGGCACCCGCGAAGCTTGGCATCTGCTGCGACTGCACTTGTCGCACCCCCCTAAACCAGGTACTGCTGATAGGACGGCGCTTTGACATTGGAACAGTGCAGCACAGCTTCTGTTTCTTCCCGCGATTTAGGCAGGTGAGTCGATGGAGGAGTCATGCACTTCTTTAAAACAAACTACAGGGATTAGAATTGTTAAAATGCTGACTCATAATTCACACTTTGTCATCATCACTTGAAAATATAAATACAAAGAGCCCAAATTAACAAGGTTAAATCTATGGGCAGAGATCTGTGTACATGAATTTACACCTATGTCTCTGTGGAAATCTCCACCTGGATGTAATTCAAGAGCTATTGGTACCTTTTCCCTTACCTCTTCAAGCTAGGCGGACGCCAGCCAAATGTAGAGGCATATTTACAAGAACTTAACACCGTCGTAGTGTCCATTTTTTGATGTTACAGTGGCTTTATTTTATTGCTTTATTTACAAATTGTCGCTAAATCCAGTTAGTGGCAATTTTCCAGCGTAAACAGGAATTTTCAAGATCGCCACTTCTGTTACCGGGACTTACCGAAAATGAGATGCAAGGTAGGCGTTCCAGTGAAAAAACTGTCGCTAAACACACTACACAATATTTACAAGGAATTCCTTGTATGTTGCCAAACCAAAAAACTGCCACTAAGTCCAATTAGAGACATTTTCTTGAGATCAAAAAATAGATGTTTGGGTGCTGGACAGCACTGCAAGGAAATTGCTGCGCTGCCCTGCACCAAAACAAAAGGTCAGGAATACGCCCTATCAATAAGATAGGTCACATTCCTGGGCCTCATTCATGAAAAAATGTTGCATCGCTGCGACAAAACAGCGTTGCAACACTTTTCACTGCACCCTCCTTTCGACACCATGGATGCGCCGTATTTACTGTACAAAGCAAACACAGGGAAATGATGGACGGAGCGCTAAAACTTTTCAGACACTCACCCCCAGTCACAGATCTGGGTTGAATCCATCATCGTTCTTTAACTCACTTCGCCACCCCAGTTCAGACCAAGCTATAAGCAAGAGAAAATACCCTTGATTGACTGGTTTTGTGCAGGTTGGTGTCCCTTCCTGCACAACATCAATCAACTCTGCAACACAGTCACCCTTGCACCATGGTGCAAGTGGTGCCTGCGTTGGCACATAGCAGCCATTGTAAGTCAACATAGGGGAAAAACACAGGGGGGCTTATTCATGAGCCCCTTCCGACAGTTTAACGCAGCCGGTGCATCATTTTCTTGACGTACTTGCAGTGTGAATTTTGCACCATGTTGCACCATATTTACAAAGTGATGCATCTAGGCATATGTATGACCTTGTAAACCCTGTGCCACATTACACCTGCATCAGGTATGATGTATGCAGGGTGTGCATTCCCACGCAACAAAGCCTTATAGCAGTGGCGCAGTGCAATATATCAGTTTACACTGTGACAATTCTAGGACGCCACTGCGTCAAAACCTAACACCTGCCGCATGGCAGGCATAAGGGTGACGTAGTACCATAGGGATAGGCCTTCCCAATGCATTGCTGGACTTGCGTCATGCTTGAGGCACAACTTCAGCAATGCGCAACTTTAGCGCAGACAGATACGCCAGGATTCCAGACGTATCTGTCATTGATTGAGACATGGAGTGTCGTACAGTAAATTCCCATGAGTTACAGGGTCAAGGCCGATTTGCACATGGCTGGGTCTGAACTGGGGTGGCGAAGTGAGCTAAAGAACGATGATGGATTCAACCCAGATCTGTGACTGGGGGCGAGTGTCTGAAATGTTTCAGCGCTCCGTCCATCATCTCTTTGTGTTTGCTTTGTTCGACCTAAGTTGGCAGGGTATGCCCAGACGTGGGTCCCTTGCTTACTTTGCCACTGGATTCAAGCTAGCCTGGCTGATGAGGGGTGTTACCCCAAAACCAGTCCCAGGATGCTTGTTTCCGGTCCAGGGAAGACCAGGCTTGGCAGTTCGGGCTGGACTGTTCCCATGAGGCACAGGGTCAAGACTGATTTGCATATAGCTGTGTCTAAAGTGAAATGGCGTGACGTGCAAAAAAACGATGGATTTAACCCAGATCTGCTGTCTTGTGGTTTGTGGCCTCCTGGTCTGCCTTGCTCTTAGGCCTGGCTGCCATGATGCTTTTCTTTGCACACGTTACGCTGAGCCGTTGTTCTATCGACCTCTGCTCTTGCCAAGTTATTTTAGCACTGTCTGAATTTTCTGTCTCTCACCTTTTCTCCTGTTCGATTTGGGCTCAGACTGCACAACATGTACAAGGTCGAATAACAACATCTTCTTGTTCTTGCTGATTTGGCCAGTCCCTCGCACCTAGACATAACACTATGTACAGCTGCCATGGAGCAATTTGTGTGCTTTTAATATTTCGGTTTGCCCGCTCTAGAGGCACTTGGAGAAAACCTTTCCAGGGAGAAGAGCTGTGATTGTCTGCTGATGTAGTTTTGCATCTAGAGACTGAGGTATGGGGGTTCGCTAGTCAAAGCCCAGAGGTCTTCTATTTTTATAATAAACTAGCTTCCAGCACGGGGAGGGTGGTAAGGTCATTTAGCCCTATATCCACTGCTTTATGAGATGCTTTCCCCTTTTGTATTCTATGGAGTTGTAACTATGCTGATTATATTATTCTTATGCATTATGCTGATAGTACTGACACGTGTACTGTATCTTAGAGCACGTAAGTTGAAATAAACATTTTAACCTATACTGTGTCTCTTCTTACGCACGTTGTGGACAGGTATGAGTGAGTGACGAAAGAGTGTTCTTGCTTCTGCGAGTCCTGAGCGAGGGATACCGTGTTCTGGGTTGTCCAATCATTGGTACATTGTTGCTAATGGGACGCTAAGGCTAGTTGGGTTGGGGTTTTAGGTGCTAAGGTTTATGGTTGGCTCACCACTATATACCGAGGTCCTATTATCCTGTGCATAGCTCTGTGTATGCAGAATCCCTATAACATGGCGCAACCAACAAGTGGGCTTATCTGCGAGACGCTTGAGTAGTACTTGTGCTTGTCCACAACACCCCTCGCAGACGCTTCCGGAAGCGTGTGTGACGGTGATACCTCCTATATTGATGTTTTTGTAGGTTCTTTCAAGCTTGAAGTTGTTAAAAGGTTTTTGACTAAAACCCTATATTGTGCTGCCTCCTGTTAGGTTGTCGAACATCCCCGATCGTAATGGCGGCACATAGCCGCGCAGCGCTCCGGGCTCACTTGACAGTGTATGGAGTGCCTGACACGGGTGTCGAGCTGATCTTTGTGGTACAAGCCGATCCGGCTTTCCACTTTGAGGTGTTCTACTCTTGGGTCACCTTTCCAGCGGTGGACGCGAACGATAATTTGTTCCATGAATATGAACCCACCGCTGTTCCTGCTGTTTATAGACCTTATACGAAACTTGAAGTACCGCTCACGGCTTGGCAGCACCGTTTTTGGTTTAATGGCGCCCTCCCCCAACCGGTTACCACGGTTCGTTTAGGCCCCTTATCTATTGATCGGGCCACTTGGCCTGTTTTGGCCGGGTACACCCCACATCCGCGATATATGACAATACCAGTCGCGGACCTGCGCACTATGTATTCGGCTTTGGTGCGAGTGCATCGAGCCTTAGTGCAGTATGTTACAGGCAACATCCAGGGAGCCCCACCTGGAGTTGCAGGCCATCCAGCTGGTGCAGGTGGAGTGACCATAAGTCCTGTCATGGTGAATTCGGTGATGGGCAAGCGCCCACAAAATAAGGATGATTTTCCTTATTGGCTTGCCGAAAAATTTGACCAGCTGGAGGCAGTTTTTCCAAACACAACACCAGTTGATAAACATAGAATTCTTACGATTAGTTTGCCAAAAGACTTAATCCCCGAGTTGGCAACATGCAACAACTGGGGTAGGGTATTCGCAGCAGTATATGCGAAGTGTTTCGGCACTCCTTCCATGACGGTTCTCCCCTCTGTAATTAAACGCGTGCAGGATGAGCATGGCCCTGAAGCGGCTGTGGAATTAGGGATGAGACTGGTGGGAGTGTTCGACGTAGTAGCTGAGTTGATCCTTGCGAATGTCAAGGGCGATGCAGTGAACTTTCAAGTAGCTAACGCTTTGGCTTTGGTCCCAGAATTGGACAAGCCGCGCGAATTACCAAACATTATTGCCCAGGCTTACAAAACTATTGGCAGAAATAGCCTGGGCAACAAGCCTTTTGCAAAACCGCAAACACAATCGCAGCAACAACAACAACCCAAAACTCAATCTGAGAAAGATGAAAAACCAGTCTTCACTAAAAAGAGCTGGCGGTTGAAAAACAGGGTAAGCAACGAAAGAAGCTGGGGTCGAGAGGCGCATCCCCGGTTTCAGGCTCTTCTGAACGCACTTATGATTTGCGCGATAGGGCGAGAATTAAATCTCCGGATAGGTTTCAGATCCCTGATACGCGTTCTCCTCGTTCTTCACAGGCACAGCCAACATCGCAGGCCAGTGGAGGAGATCGCCAGGATAGAGGAAGGGGTCGAGAGGCTCCCCAGGGACGAGACCAACCTCGACAACAGGTCAGTGGGAAAGCAGAAGACTTTCAACGTTCTCGCCCACAATTTCAGAAGAAGAAAGTTGCCGCTGTAACAGCGAGATATGCCACAGACGGTGAGAACGAGACTCCTGAATTGGACGTGGGCAGTGACCCTCCTAGACAGCGCCGCGGAAGTTACCATAGTGCGGGAGGCGCTACGTCCTCATATGGAGGCGACAGCAACTGAAACATTCATTACTGTCGAGACAGCAGACACCAGAGTGGCACCCCCTGACAGACTTTTTAATATTGTCATTCAAATCGAAGGTGATATACAGCGTGTAATTAAAGGGATTTTTGGGGAAAATCTGACCTCTTCGTACGACATCTTGTTAGCGGAGGCGGATTGGCCACCGCCATTCGTACTTGCTGCGCGTAAAGGGGAGGAGGTAATCCTTCCGAGCTTTTCTCGACATGTCCCAAAGGACAAAGCGGAGGCTCTTGCAGCTGAGTGGGCTGTGTCCCTGGCTCCTGCGTTATACCGCAACCACGTGGGCTGGGATGAAGACTCTCCCCCCCATGAAATACCTTTGCGGTCCCTACCGCAGCCACAACCCCAATATCCCATTAAACGGGAAGCCAAAGGCCCCGTTTCTGAAATTCTGACTCAGTTGGAATATCAGGGAGTAATTGAAACATGCGTATCACCAATGAATAATCCCTTATTCGCGGTTTCTAAACCCGATGGATCGTACCGTTTAGTTTTGGACTACCGGCATTTGAACTCTCATTGTCGGACCTTTGCGGTGCAAAATACTCACAGTTCTGCGCTTGTAGACAGTCTTGTTCGTAAAAAATATAAAACGACACTTGACCTCTCAAATGGATTCTACACGCACAACTTAGCCATGGAGAGTAGCCAATGGAGCGCTTTTACCTCCGGTGGTAAATTATTCAAATTCAGGCGTTTACCTATGGGCTATAAGAACAGTCCCGGCGTAGTCGCCGCCCGTGTTGTCTCTTTGTTAGACGGCTTTGACCAAGATGCATGTTTGTACGTTGATGACATTTATCTGACTGACGACGACTTGTTCCCGCATCTCTCCCGAGTAGACCGCATTATTCTAGAATTTGCGGTTCAAGGTTACAAATTTAACTTTGCCAAATCTCATATTGCTGAATTTACCGTTTTGTTCTTGGGCTACGAGCTCAACAATGAAGGTAAGGGCTTAGCCCCACACTTCCTAGAAAAATGTGAACTTTTATGCCCTCCTACTACTCTGAAAAAACTTCAGTCTTTGCTGGGTTTTCTGAACTTTGGGCGTACTTACATTCCCGAATACGCCCAGCGTATCAAGCCACTGTATGCCTTGATACAACCTAACTTTTCGAAGTCTTGCTGGCTTCCGGAGCATTCCTCCATTCTGTAGTCTTTGCAGACAGACCTTCTTGAGTCTAAATATCTGTTGACGCATGATAACCACACAAACCTGGTGATTAGAATAATTCCGGGGGCAGTGGGTTTCACGTACTTAACCTTTAACGAAGGTGACACAGTACCCATCGCATACAAGTCACATCTTTACACTTCCGCAGAGATGTGCTTTTCATCTGTGGAGAAAGTTCTGACTGCAGTGCAAATGGCGATTCTAAAGGAGCGCGCACTGGCACAGGGAAAACGCATTCTGGTGGTAACACCATATCCTGCCCTTGAGGCAGTGACAAAAGCAAGTGTACCGAACTCTAAAGCTTTGCACCCCCGTTGGATACAATGGGCAACATCTTTGACGTCTCCTGATGTCACTTTCATTTTCGATTCTTCTCTGCAGACTCAGGAGTTTTTGCAGTATGAATTCGTTCATCCTCCTCCTCTGTCTTTACTGCCGCTTGAGGATTACGACTGTGTGATCTACACCGATGGTTCGGCACAACCGGCCATGGGGTCCAAGCATGCTTATTCAGCCTGTGCTATTGTTGCAGGTACCTTTGTGAACGGAAAGTTCAAATCTACTGTAGTGCACACTCAGGCACTCGGGGACAGTACCGCACAATTGGCCGAGCTGCACGCATTGGTGCTTGCGCTTGAGTTCGCTACTCCGGATGTGACCACTCTCATTGTGTGCGATTCTTACTACTGTGTTCAATCTTACAATGACAATCTGTTCTTTTGGCCGCAAAACGACTATAGAGACGCTAAAGGCAGCACAATTAAGCATTAAATGCTTTGGGTTCGGGTGGCAGAATTGAGACGTCTGCCACTCACACAGGTGGTTCACACCCTAGGCCATCAGTGGGTGGGCGCACACGCTGTTGGTAACGGTCTGGCAGATGAAGCTGCCAGATCAGCAGTAGTCACGTGTTCAGTAGCAGCAGTTACTAGATCCATGTCTAAAATTGATACTGATATTTTGGCAGCTATTGCTGCAACCAAGGAAGGTGCTAATTACCCTAGGGGTTTTCCTTCCAAATATTCTTATCAGTTAGGTCCCGAACAGGCTCCCTATGTAACAATACCCGACGTTGGTGATCGGCTGATCCCCAATGCGGACCGCAGACTTTCCTTGATAACGGCGGCACACGAAGGTATGGCCTCGGCTCATGCTGGAGTGTCTGCGACCGTTTCCATCTTGCAGCAGCGTTACTGGTGGCGTGGTTTATACAAAGACACCCGTACTTATGTGCTTTCTTGTGATGTTTGTCAACAAATTAAGCCTTCCACGGTTACACGGCCACCACAGACCCCGCTCTGCATTTCTAACAGACCCTTTGGGTGTGTTTACCTGGATCACTGCGGTCCATTTTCTTCAAACACTGCCTATAAATATATCTTAGTGGCAGTGGACTCGTGCACACGTTTCATCTGGGTCTGGCCACAACGGAGTGCTGACGCTCGAAATGTCATCAGGGATTTGCGTGTCTTTGTGGGAATTTTTGCCTGTGGCACCTTCCATTCTGACCAAGGTCCAGCGTTTGCCTCTAAGGCTTACAAGGATGCAATGGGTTCACTGGGGGTGCGGGTGAAATTTTCATCTCCGTATCGGCCTGAGGGCAACTCGATCGTTGAACGAATGAACCGTGACTTAAAGCAATCCTTGATAGCTAGAGTCTTAGGTACTGGCAGGAACTGGCTGGCCCACTTGTATACTGTACAACGTGCACTTAATAATCTCCCTAGAAGACCTCTGGGTGGGCGGACCCCATACGAAATGCTCTTTGGCATACAAATGTTTGTGCCTGACCTTGATGGTCTAGACATGGCGGCGCAATCCGCCAAGTTTGATGTAGATAACCATTCTACTATGTTACAGGACTTACAAGAAGCCCGAGACAAACTTGCAGTTGCACATTTACCTTCAGCCTCAGACCCTGCGTTGCAGATTCCGGTGGCCGGCTGGCTTCCGAAGATTGGAGATCTGGTTCGAGAGAAGGTGGAGAACAAGAAGGAGTTCGGCCCCTCTTATCGTGCACCGGTTCCAGTCCTGGGCTTGAAGGGAACACGTACAGTCATCTTACCGCCGCTTCCTGGTCGCAAGGAGAACAGATACATCTCAGTGGAAAATGTCAAGCTACAACATCTGGCCGATCCTAAATAGTGTTACACCAGCGGCCTCTTGTCCTGCCATTTACCGGACTTGTGTTTGTGGCCCTCCTGCCCGAACGGTCACTGATGTTGCCATTGAGATGGTTGATTTGCCTGAAAGTATACTCGAACCCCCTGTCTCCCCCTGCATCGACAAGAACGAGTATACCTATCCCGATACTGAATCGGTGGCACACCTACCATCAACGCCACTGAGCCCAACACGTTATTCCTTTGATTCGGATTCCACCTCGTCAATTGTCCCGTCCAAGTTCAGTATTTTTGTATCCTGGTTTAGAGACAATTTTTTAATTCCCCCCTGGACATACATCTGGTTGGTGCTTTTCCTGATTTTTTTGTTCATGTCCATTGGCTTTGTCACAGTGTTTTTTCTACTCATCAATGGTCACTATCTACCAGAACGCTCTGCTGTGAACTGTGTCGCTGGAACTTTGGCTCCACATTCCTCATCTCACATCATGAAGTGTGACCACACATTTGTGAACATTTCAGCTTTTCCGGTTGCCGATGGCATCGTATGGGATGCAGTAAATTTTCAAATTCATGGACCGACAGAAATTATGAATGTACCAAATGTCCTTCGAGTTTCGATGGGTGATGTAGTAAAAAGTAATATTCATTCTGACGATTGGGATGTGCATGCCGTTGAAGCATTGTTTGCTGATTTGAAATATTATGCTTCCTTTAATGCTGAGGATTTGTATATGAATTCTGCGAATTATGCCGATTTGTACTGTTACCAGCATTGGGGCAACCATTTTGTCCATAAACCAAGTGCACTACGTGGTTCTGTCGCTTACACCCAATGGGAACATTGCCCTAACCCTTTACCAGGTAGCTCCCAGACTCTTAGAAATAAATTTACATATTTCACTGATTTTAATAGATCGAACCCTGGGTCCTATTATTTTAAATTAAACGCCCCATCCACTCAGAAAATCATGTTGACCCACACCAAATTGCTTTATTCAGGTTCCTTTTTGAGCACCTTAGCTGTGGGTGGTTATGAGTACTGGAAGGACACTGTGGATTTGAAATCAATCTGGGGCTCAAAACCATGGCAGGTGCAGGGCACCGAAGCCTTGCACCGTGCATGCCTTATCCCGGCCCAAATCGTGTTTCTGAATGCTTCCATCTATCAGACTACGTGTTGGGGTTTGGCTAGCACCAAACAATTGAACGCACCATCCATTCCATCCCTGTCTTCCAATCCCAACAACAGCTTGCTCTTTAATATGACCCTTGTGGCTTTGCAGGCTTTGTTTCAGAACAATTCGTTTAATGTTTCTACGCTTGTTCAGTCACCCTGGTTGGCTTGGCCCATATCATCTAATGCGTGCCAACTGCGTTTTCTCAACTCGGTCCCTGGCTATACTCAGGACAGGCCCGATCCTCAGTTTTCTGACTCCCGTACTGTCACCACATATTCTGTTGGTCAATTATGTAAACAGTGGTTGCAGCATTCTTCCCTAGAATCTGTTAAACAAAATTTGTCCCTCCTATCAGGCAATATTGATCTGTCCGACTTTATATTGGGATCTCGTGGTCCACGACCAAAGAGATTCATTTATGAAGCTTATAATGAACTCTGGAAGCTATCGCAAATGGAAGCTGCTTCCCGTCTACGGGAAATAGACCAAGCAAATTTGGAAAAGGTGCTTGCTGTTGTTGACAATAGTATTAATACCCTGTCTTCTCGCATTTACACGTTAGAGAATATTGTGTCTTCTGTTGTTGATATTGTACAAGATGATGTTTCTGTGTTGTATCATGGTCAAAATCAATTGCGTTCAGTTATGCAGTTTGCATGGACTTTGCAAACACTTAAGTTGGGTAAAGTTCCTTGGCATTTTTTGAACACCACTGCCTTATTTCTACCTTTTAATTTAACTGACAAACAGCAGTTCATGTCCATGAAAGATGCAGCTTACACACTGTTACATATCGAAAAAGTGGAGCCCTTACCATTCTCTGTGGCGGAATTGGATTCTGCTGTGTGGCTCGTTCATGGGGTTATCGCTTTGCCTTTTTCCTTGTTTGAATTTAGCTCGTGCATGAAACATTACTCTGTGGGCCGTTTCCAGCCCTTGGGTAGTGCCTTCCTGCATGAACTCTGGTCCTTGCCTTTCATGTATAAATGCCTTAGAGACGGCAAGGAAGTTTTTCTCACCGGGGAGTCATGCGATTCAACCGTGGGTCATTCCCTTATTTGTAAACATATTAAATTGCACGGAGCTTGTAACGTTTCCGCTCCGAATCTTGCTTGTGTGTTGAAGGGTATTCCCGCTCCTGCTATTTCTCCTACCTTTACTTTGCTTACAAATGGTAGCTATTTGCTTTTGAATAACGACAACTGCTGTGGCCTGCAGGCCAGCATACCCTATATTGTTATGGTTTCGCACAGGGTTGTCTGCTGCAAGAATGTGCTTTTTCCTCCCCTTCACGACATCATAGATAATTCTATTTGGCCTTCCATTCCTACTATGGAGGCAGATTTCAATAAACTGAGCAGAATAAAGGCACTATTATTGAACCAGGAGGTTATGCTCACATCCGCAAGGGAGACATTCATTCTCCAGGTGGAGAGTACCCACAGTGAAATTCAGGCCCTTTTGAACACTAATCTCCCACAACATTTCGGGGAATTGATTCACCGTATTTTTAACGCATCTAACACTGAAGGTCTGGTGCACTTTTTTAAAGTTGTGGGGTCTGGCCTTGTATCCACCTTCCAAACTATTTTTGGTGTGATCCCAGCATTTCTTCATTCTATTTTTTCCAGCATCTTTGGTGGCTTCCCATTACTACTCGCTTTGGCGGCTGGTGTCCTGCTGTTGGTCTGCTTTTTACGCAATGGCTGCTCCCCGATGGGCCCTTCTCGACCCCGGACGCCTCCAGCTGCTCCGTGAGCGCCTCCTGGCTGGTTTCGGCGTTCTGCCGTTGGCGACACTGAGTGTGTCCTATACCCTTTCTTTTCGCTTTGCGTATTTCATTTGCGTGCAACCTGTGATGTCTTGCATCCGTTGTCCTTTCACCTGGACCATGGATTTTATTGCCTCTCCAATACGTCTTTGTCTGTTCCGGATTTTGTTCGGTTGGTGGGTCCCTTAGAGGTCCATGAATGGGACTGTTCTGCTGCAGGCTGCATGACGCGTGCGGCTGCACTGGGGATTTTGGCACAATGGGATATCTGGGCGGCTGCTCAGAATCTCCTACAACAAAGTATTATTGAGTATCACGCAAGTTGTCCCGCATTGCTTTTAAATGCTCCGTACTACGAGTAGCATTCCTGCTGCTTTGATTTATTGGACTGGATGGCGTCTATGTTTTCTGACGATTCCAATGATGTCCTCTTGGAAGGTGTGGCGTTTTTCTGCACTTACACACTGGAGGATTAACTCGGCCTTCCCTTTCTGCACACTGCCGCGCTGGATAGACATTTTGTTTTTTCTTTCCCTCACGTTTTTTTTTTCCAATGGAGACTGCGTCCACAACAGTTGTTGCTGTTCTGCTTAGTCTATTTGAACTCCGTCTTCGTCCTTTGTCTTGGCCGATGGACTGTCCAGGGGAGGGTGTCTTGTGGTTTGTGGCCTCCTGGTCTGCCTTGCTCTTAGGCCTGGCTGCCATGATGCTTTTCTTTGCACACGTTACGCTGAGCCGTTCTTCTATCAACCTCTGCTCTTGCCAAGTTATTTTAGCACTGTCTGCATTTTCTGTATCTCACCTTTTCTCCTGTTCGATTTGGGCTCAGACTGCACAACATGTACAAGGTCGAATAACAACGTCTTCTTGTTCTTGCTGATTTGGACAGTCCCTCGCACCTAGACATAACACTATGTACAGCTGCCATGGAGCAATTTGTGTGCTTTTAATATTGCGGTTTGCCCGTTCTAGAGGCACTTGGAGAAAACCTTTCCAGGGAGAAGAGCTGTGATTGTCTGCTGATGTAGTTTTGCATCTAGAGACTGAGGTTCGCTAGTCAAAGCCCAGGGGTCTTCTATTTTTATAATAAACTAGCTTCCAGCACGGGGAGGGTGGCAAGGTCATTTAGCCCTATATCCACTGCTTTATGAGAAGCTTTCCCCGTTTGTATTCTATGGAGTTGTAACTATGCTGATTATATTATTCTTATGCATTATGCTGATAGTACTGACACGTGTACTGTATCTTAGAGCACGTAAGTTGAAATAAACATTTTAACCTATACTGTGTCTCTTCTTACGCACGTTGTGGACAGGTATGAGTGAGTGACGAAAGAGTGTTCTTGCTTCTGCAAGTCCTGAGCGAGAGATACCGTGTTCTGGGTTGTCCAATCATTGGTACATTGTTGCTAATGGGACGCTAAGGCTAGTTGGGTTGGGGTTTTAGGTGCTAAGGTTTATGGTTGGCTCACCACTATATACCGAGGTCCTATTATCCTGTGCATAGCTCTGTGTGTGCAGAATCCCTATAACACTGCTACTGGGGGGAATGTTTGATTAATTCAGCATTCCGTCCATCATCTATTCTTTTTGCATTTGTTGCCCTAATTGGGAAGGGTATGGCCAGACATGGGTCCCGTGCTCGCTACACCACCAGATTCAAGCTAGCCTGGCTGATATGGGGTGTTACCCCAAAACCAGTCTCAGGATGCTTGTTTCTGGTCCAGGAAGGATTTGGCCTGGCAGTTCGGGCTGGACTGTTCCCATGGAGAGCGGGATCAAGACTGATTTGCATGTGGCTGGGTCTAAACTGGAATGACGTGGCATGCAAAAGCACAATAGATTTTACCTAGGTCTGTGACTGGGGGGTGAATGTTTGATTAATTTAGCATTCCGTTCATCATCTGTTCTTTTGGCATATCGAATTTACCTGTAAGTCCCCGGTATATGGTACTCTGCGAACCCAGTGCCTGGAAGCTAACTGTCACTAGTGGACTGCAGCACCTATTGTGCTACCACTACAGAGATAAAAGTAGAAACATGTCTTCAGGCCTGCCCCTGCAGCCTAAGTGTGCAGCTTTAAAATTGCAAATTCAACCTGGCAAAACAAACCTTTTGTCAGGCATAAACCTTCCTTTTTAATACTGGTAAGTTATCCCTAATATAGGCCTGACGGCCCATAGGGCAGGGAGCATGGTATTTAAAAATTAGAACTTCTACATGTCCTGGTAGTGAAAAATCTCCATAGCCATTTTTCACTGTGACAAGGCTAGATTTTCCATAGAAAAGTACTGGTTTAGAGTATAACACCTTATAATATATAACTTCACTCTGGGAATAACTAGAATCATGTTTCAAGGGCTGAAATTATTAGCAATTTAAAATCCAATCTGATGGTCAAGTCTGATTTTAAGTTACTATTTGGAAAATGCCACTTTTTGAAAGTTGCATTTTCCTGCCAAAAACCCCTAATAGCCTTTTCAGAGTTAATCCTAAACTGTCACCTGTGAGTCTTCTGGAAAGTGTGAATGGCTCCCAGGAAAGGACTGTGGTAGGAGGAGGTGTGACCTCCTCCTCACAGGTTGGCCTGGAAGGATGTACCCACCAACTGTACAAGCTTCCACAGGCAGATGTAACTCACACCTAGGCCTGCTCTTGCCATTGTCTAAGTGTGGGGGGAGGGGGGTGACATGCAGACCTGGCTTGCTAAGAGATCTGACCAGTGGAAGAAAGATTCAACCATGTTGGATTTTGGCAGAGCACTGTGGGGTTGTTCGGGCCGAATCCTCAGGTAGTGATGTCAAAGTGGGTAGTATTGCCCCTGGAAACCTTTTACCTATTGGACAGGGAGGTTCCTCCCCGAGAAGACAGGCATAAAAGTGGCACCCCTGGATACATTATCGAGAACACTGCTGGACCTGAGGAAGACAGAAGAAGCAGTACATCTGCTGAACCCTTTGCACTTCAGAAAGAGGACTACACCTACTGTAACATGTGGAAAGAAACACGAAGGGCTGGACCTGCAACCACCAAGGACAGAACAGTGGACTCCAAGGACTAGTTAACTAACCTCTTGTTAAGCTATAGGGACACACAAACTGCAAGAAGCCAACTTTCCTAAAGCGCATAGCTGACTAGTCCAACTGGACTTCTCCTGGACCCTGCTGGTGGCTTCCCCTAAAGTGAGTCCTGATGCCCATTGGTGGCTCAAAGGTCCTCAGATAAGTGTCAGATTGTACTCCTGCTTCCTAACCCTAAAAGCTGGGACTTAGAAACCTTTTGAAGAATTCTTGCCAAAAGAACTAGAGGCTACTACTGAACCACCGTCTAACCACAGGCACAACGCCTCACTGCCGGTCAGACTCAACTTGTTGGTTTGCCCGCCTGAAAGAATCCTGGCATCCCAAACAATTTCTAAGTCAGAAGTTAGAAATCTTCACAGAGCGAAGGCACTAATATTATGCGGATGGCAAGGGACCTTCCTTGGGCAGGAACTTCAAATTTCTCTCAGTCTGAGCTTTTCTGACAAAAGTCACCGACTTCACCAGTCATTCGAATGACGGCTATCTGGCCTCGTTGACCCCATCTCAGCCAAAGCCTGCTGAGAACTTTTTAACTTCTATTCTAGACACAAAGTAAGAAGGTAAAACTTTCAGTTGGACTAAACCTGGCCCCTGTATCCAATCCATTCTTCATCACAGTCATCCTTTATTTTTGACTTTGACCCGGTCTAGTGCGACTTGATACCTGTGGCTGTAGCTTTGGGCTGGTTAGCACCAGCAACGTCTGAGAGTATGGTTCCCTTCAACCGATTTTTTATGTTTTGATGTCCATTTGCTTATTACATTTTACTCTAACAAATTGGAGTGGGATTTTCATAGTGTTGTATTTTTTACATTTTAAATGGTTTGATACTGATACATGCTTTACACATTTCTCCTAAGTAAAGTCTGTCTGCGCTGCTCTTTGCTACAAGGATTAAGGTGAGGATGAAACTATTGAGACCTTATTGAACTATGCAAGGAATAGCACCATTATGACTTGAAGAAGGCTACCATCCCAGTCAACTAATAATCCACTTACCCACACACCCTCACTGGAGTTGAAAGGACAGGAGGTCAATGACAGGGTGAATGCTTTGGGTGCTTAGGTGCATCAAGCGGATGACATTAAAAAGAAATGTGAATACAAAAGGTGATGGGTGAAGAAAAACATACAAAAATTCTAGTTGCATAGTTTCATCCTGTTGGGGAATATTGATCTGGGGAACCTGGATCCTGCCTCTGTCTCTGTCCCCTCGATGAGCGTATCCTCTCTCCCGTGGTGTGCTGCATGGCCTGCTTGTTCCATAAAGCCTAATGTCAGGTCATGTAAGACCAACACATCTATACCTCTCAATTTTCCACTGACAACCAACAATGGTCTTAATCTCCGCACATTGCACTTATCTCTACACTTGCGATGAGCCAGCCATCACACAATGCCAGTTTCACACCACATGCTCTTCTTACTTCAGAGCTAAAGCATGTGGTGGTGGAGAATATGGATCTGGGGATCCTGTGAAAACTCTTCCATGTGTCCTCCAGTTAGATTTCTTGCATACAGCATTGCAACCAACAGTGCAGGCACCTGTGGTAAGGTCACACCCAGGATCAACATCATCATATGTCCCGATCACACAGCCAGGTTTGTGTCACTGTTGTGACTGACACAACCCGACATCTCAGAAACATGCAATTCACATGATCCCAGTTTGGCAATGCCCACGTGTACACATCCTGCATATAACATCACTATGTTCTTAACATATGATACATATGTTAGGGAAATGGCCACAAACATTTAACTTCTGATCGTGTAATTGCAGGCTTTGCTGTGCTTGTGTTGCCAAGCCCTCTGCCACCTTCTGCTCCCTCCAATACTGTGCCATGCCTGTGACACCATGTGGACAGACCTCTGACACAAGAACGAGCATGGTATGCCAACATCCATGCCAATCTGTAACAGCTTAAGAATGTCTCTTTCCCCTGTCCTTTATGAACACTGACACTGTGAATCACTGACACACATTAGAAATAGTTTTCAATATGGATCACCTATATAAGTGAAGTAACAGGTCTCATGTCTGCATCCTTAGTGCACACCATACACCCTCTACTCAACATAGGTGTCAAAAATCCCAAAATTGTAGTCCCGCAGTCAAGTACATTGTCATCTCTGTCCCTCAGTATGACAGTTTTATATGTTAAAGTATGGATATATGTTGTATTTTGGAATTGCCGCGGCAATCCATTTCTGCACTCTACGTCAAACGCCACAGATCATCAGTATGCAAACACAAGGAGACGATGGATGGAGCGGTGAAACTTTTGAGACACTCACACTCAGTCACAGATCTGGATTGAATCCATCATCATTGTTTAGCTCACTTCACCACCTCAGTTCAAACCCAGCCGTATGCAAATCCGTCTTGACCATGTTCCTCATGGGAACAGTCCAGCCTGAGCTGACATGCTAGGACTTCCCTGGACCAGAAACAAGCATCCTGGGACCGGTTTCGTGGTAACACCCCACATAAGCTAGGCTAGCTCGAATCCAGTGGCAAAGTGAGCAAGCGACCCACGTCTGGGCATACCCTCCCAATTTAGGGCGAACAAGCAAACATAACGAGATGATGGACGGACCGCTGAAACTTTTCAGACACTCACCCCCAGACACAGATCTGGGTTAAATTCATCATCATTCTTTAGCTCACTTCGCCACCCCAGATTAGACCCTGCAACCCGAGGAGCCCCCGGTTGGGCACTGCCATGTGGCACCATTCTGCAGAAGATTATGCCCTCCACACTCCCAGCGCAGAGTTGATGAATGGGCCCCCTTCGCACCTGCCTGTTCAAGGGAATGCAGTTGCCTTCACTGCCTGATGGAGCTGGCGGCTGGATCGGATTGAGGCCACGCGTAGAACCTGACATGGCAGCACCGGTTAGCTATTTGCCGCACATTGCTTGAGCCCATGAGCAGCCCTCTAATGACACTGGGATGTTTCCCCAGTCTGCCCAGAGATCTGAAGGGAAGGAGTGCCTACACAACATGAAAACACACTCCACTCATGCCATGCAGAGAGATTGGCTAATAAAGGGCAATCCATAAGAGATCGGGGGGAAATTTACAACAAAATGTCAGAGACCGGTGTTATGCCAAAATTGGTAACGCAGCACTCAGACATTGTTAAAACGCAGGCAAGCGCCGTATTTACAAAAATGTGGTGCACACATGTGTTTCCCCTAGCGCTGGTGATAATAAAGCTGCCTAGCGCCCGGGCAGGCACCCTTGTGATATGTTGAAAGGGTGCCTGCGCTGCAGGGGCGATTGTTTATGTGCAGATAGAGACACATTCCAGCATATAAACAATCTTGAAAGCTGATTTGCTCTTTCTATGTGTGCTGCAGAATGCCTCACACATGGAAAGAGCGAAAAACGAGGAGAAATTAATAATTTCTCCTCCTCGTATCGCCAGTCTAAGACCAGGTATTCCCTGGTCATAGTTTATGGCGCTGCCCAAGCCTTGTAAATATGGTGCAGTGTCAAAAAGTAATAGGTGTTGGGGCGGAATGCCCACTGCAACACCCATTGCACACCGCTTTCACAATAAGTGAAGCATTAAAAGAGACCTTTTTTACAAGCCAGCGTTAAGCCACTGTGGCCTAACGCCGATTTGTAAATAAGGAGAAGGGGACCTCGCGACCAGAAAGTTGCTAAAAGTGACGCTCTGGTGGTGATATCCCCTTGTAAATATGCTCCTAGTTTACAGCTGTAACACTCCTCAGCCACTGTTGAAGACCGACAGACTGCAGAGGGGGGGATGAGATGGCTATCTGAGATTGCTGACTTGTGGAGGGACAGTACGGGTGATGTTTATTGATTTAGTCCTTAACTGAAATCAACAAATATAAAAATGTAAACCATGATAACATGTGAATTCTTTTCCATCAAGCATCAAGTGATGATGAGAAAAGTTTCTAGAATGTTCTAAAGAATTAGAGCAATTATAACATGCATTCTCTGTTGGTGGAGATAATATTAGAGCAATCAATTCATCCATTTGTATTATATTAAAATTGAAATACAAGGGGTTAGGTAAAGGCTATGGGGCATTGCAATTGATGTACATACAAATAGTACATGTTTTAAATCTTGAGTTACTCCATTGCACAGATCATAGAGACTTGTCTCATTTTTCAAAGTGACCGATGGCTTTTGTGTGCGTGGGAGAATGCCTAACAGAAGTGCAAAGGCAACCCACCTAACTTTATGGTCTAGTGTAAATGCGAGATACTCTTGAGGACGCTATACTCTATGTCTCCTAAAAAAGATGTATACAGCTTCAATCTCTTGCAATGATGCTGTCATCACTGTAACTGATTCTTGGGATTGTATTTATTTAAGACTGCCTAAATTGTCCAAGAGTCCATGATTGCAAATATTGTATCTTTCAATCCAGTTTTTCTAAAACAAGCTTAAGATTTCTGATAAAAAATAATGTTTTCCTTCGGTACTGTGAATACTTCTTGCTTTAATAAATCTCTATCAGTACCTTCTGATGCATGCAACAAACTATAAGCCCAACATACTATATTTGCCATTGCAAAAGCAACAGAGCTAGTTAATGCAAGCTCCAGATGTAGCGCCTGGACTGGAAGTTGCTAGGCCAACTGTAACACCGGCAGTCCCTTCATATTGCTGTATAGGTGACTATTTGTTAATAGGGGAGGCTCAATGTGTATGTAAGCATCGGAAGCATTTTTAACAAATTATGAAAAATTCTCCTTCCAGAAGCTGTATAAAATATATTTAAAACACTAGGGGGCCCATTAGAATGTCGGGCGGATCGCCACTGCCCGCATGACGGTGGCGATCCGCCCGACATTCTCTCCCGCCCGCATGCCAATTCCCCCCGCCATATTACTATGGCGGGGGGGACCCCGGCGGACAGAAAGACCGTCCGCCGGTTTTCCGCCCAGTCGATGAGTCGCCTGGGAGAAAAGCTTTTAATATGGTGGCGGTGTCTGTTAGACACCGCCATCCATATCAGGATGCATGCGGAGATTTGCCTTTCCATGAAAGGCATACGGTATTTTACATTGGGGGCTTGTAGCGGGCCCCCAGGGATTCTGGGGGGTGGGGGGTGCACATAGGGGGTACCTATGGTACCCCCCTGCATTTGCATTCACAACATGGCAGGCACCGTGCGAGGCCTGCCACGTTGTGCATGCAAATGTACAACATGCATTTTTGTCATTGCGGCAGGCGGTGCTGAATGCACCGCCCGCCGCAATGTTGAAAATGCAGGATGTGCCCGCCAGTGTGGCGGGCGCATCCTAATTACCCCCACGGGACCGCCGCACTTATGGCGGGCGGTCCCTTTGTACGTCGGGATGGCGGGCGGACAAAGTCCGCCCGCCATGCTAATGATGCCCTAGGTTTTGCAAGAGTCCTATTTCCTAAGTGAGAGAGATATAATTTCGTATCTAGGGGGCTCATTAGGATGGCGGGCGGAGGCACATCTGCGGTGCTGGCGTTGGCAGAAAATGTCCTTGTCCGCACTCCAGCGGCGGTCCACGCGTCCGCCATATTACGATGGGCAAACATAGCCCATTTTCCGTCCGCTTCGGAGTTACGTGAACCGACAGCAATTTGCGCCCGCCACCACGGTGGAGGGAGCCAATAGAGACACACCGCCGTGCGGAATGACGTCCCGTCCGCCGTACAAATCACGATGCCGCAAACAGCCCATCACACCGCAGCGAAGAATCCACCCACCCGGAGACGGCGAAACCAGCCTCCCGGTCCCCTCCACCCGGTCCTGACTGCAATGGATCCAGCTCTTCAAGCTTTTCCGCTGCTGTACCTCATCCACTGCCAGCAAATAATACACCTTTGTGGACAACGCCGCAGGTACGCAAATACACAACTCCGCACACAACCACAACACACAACTCCTGTGCTGACATACGGTTCCTGTCCACATCAGACACTCTGGTGGGGACAGGAACATATCCCCCAGTGTACCCACACATGTCCTACCTGTCAGAAACTCACCCCTCCGCATCTGGGTCACCCATCAACCGCAAAATCACTGCAATGTCCCGGTCACGTCACCGCAGCGGTGAAGACGCGGGTAAACCTGCGCACAATGTAGTAGACAGGGCCTGCGCCAGGCATGGGCAGTCTACCCAGATTCACAGGGCTCCACCTTCACCCTTCCCACACTACGCTTCCCACACCCATTTGGGCACATGCTGTGTGCTTCTCCTGTGCCCCCCCTGCACAATTAACCTGCCAGGTGCAGCCAGACCTCGCACCTCACACATCAAAGGACAATGTAGATTGACTGGGAAGGTGGGAGTGAAGAGGAACACCCTGCACAGAAGTTCAGGGGCTGGACAACCCTCCTCCTCACACCAACCTTCCACTCATGTGAAGCAAACTGAGTATAATTACAAATTGAAGACTCACACTGCATATGAACATCCACTGAACTGTTCACACTGCCTGTCAAGTCACTCAGAAAAACCCAACACTGACACCCAGCCACATACTCATACCATAGGTCAGCAGCAATGGAGGACAATAAATGGGCCAGCCAAAAGTGAAGTGGACAGTGCTGGAAAACCATGGAGCAAGCCACATAGCATCCGTACATCACATGCAAGAGAAGGAACATATCACACCACCCTTAGGCCATCAAATCAGACATGGGTGGCACAGTGAGTGAAATTAAACCAAAGTGACCTCTGTGCAACAACTCAGGGATACATCAAGGCAAGCCATGCATAGGCACAGGAATGATAGGAAGTGTCTGAAGTCATACAGTGACCAGCCACACATCTGTGTCAACTTACTTAACATGTGTATGTCATCAGCACAACACACATGGCTCATTGTCACACTCCCTGACTGTCAAACAGAAGTAGGACCTTCACACATACCCCTCCTCTACCCACCTCACACCTGCAACACTCGGCACCTGTGAGAAACACACATAATGGTCAAAATGATGTCCTGTGAGTTCAATGACAACCAATCACACTCCCTGTGGTGCATCCACAAATATCAGACTCACACTCAGGGATGCCTGAACCAATGCTGACACAAAAACAATAGCCAAACACAAAGCTCACAAACAACATCCACAGAAGTCCAACAAGCCCAGACATGTGCAGCCAAACAGTGGAAAGGCAATGTGACCCTAGACAGAACAGGAGTACACAACATTGTCACTCAGGGCCAATGCACAGACACCATACCCAACACAAACAAGAATTGCATAATCAAAAAACAATCATGAACACTAACTGGAATCAATGAGACAAATCAGCTAACACAGACAGAGACACCACACCACTCATCAAGTGAACATGGTGTCATAGTGTACCACAAGCATGCACATGCACAATCCTGACAAGTGAAAGGTCAAACATAGGAGGACAAAGCACCATTGTGCACTCAAAACAAGCTCATGAACTAGAATCCACCTTGCTGCATGTGACAGACACACAAGTAATGCACACTACACTTGCGACACACATCTGAATGTATCACACAGCAACAACTACTCACACACAATTTCATGCAAATAGAACATCACACACACATAGCATATGTCAGTAGAAAGAGCCAACACAGGCCAAACACTGCTTACATCCACAACAAAAACACAACAGATGCACGTACCAATCCATCACATTCCAAACTCAGCTGGACATCAGGGGGATGCACATCAGGCAAGTACAAGGCAACATACACTGACAGCACTGCATGCACACCAAGCAGTGTGTACACACCAACCAAACCAGTAGCTCACATATCTGAGTGCCACACAATGAACTCCCACAACACAAATAATCACAACACACAGAGAACATCACACTCAGGAAGGGTAGCCGTACCTCAGCAAACACACATACAGCTTAGCCTTCACCCACAGATGCACAACTCAGGGAAACCAAGATGCAAACAACATGACTGGAGGACTGTGCTGCTCAAACAAATGCACCGCACATGAGCATCCATGACAGCAAACCAGTAGAAGAAAATAACACAGAACTAATTGTGAAACTGTCCTGAGTGGCACATTGGTCCTGTACACAGATCAGCCTCACACAGCATAGTGTCACACTATGAAGTGGTGGGGAGGCTCACACACTGGCAAGCCATGGGGTGGAAGACATGAGATTGAAGTGGTGTGTACTTTAGTAGTGGACAGGTGAGGAGTGTACAGTACACAAACACATAGAGGAGTTACTCACAATGTGTAGGCATCAGAAGCACATATAGGGGATGGCATGACTCCACATACCACATACCATACTGGAGCCAAAAAAGGGTCAAGTGACAGCAATGCATGAGAAAACTCACAAATAATGTCAGTGTGGCTGAGCAGGTCTGCACAGTGAGCACAAACAGTAACAAGACACATGGCTGATCAAACAAACACAACACAGACTTGGCAGTCACACACTCTGCATACTCACAACTGGCAACAACAACAAGTAGGTATCCCCCAGGAGTGCAAGGACACACCCAACACACTGCACGATGCTCAACCTACAACTCCTACATGTGCCCACAATCTGAAACACATGGCAGACAATTGAAACAAACAGACACTCATTACCTGGGTCATACATGTGTGCATTTGGCATTGCAGGGGCACACACACATCAACACTACTGACAATGACAGCCCATTCACATTGTATGACCACTCAAGTTCACATATTCAAATGTACCCATGTGACTAGGAAGACAGGCCTACACAAGATGACCACACATCAACACTGCTGTTCACACATCAAGAAAGATCACACAGATATGATGGACCCTGGCCAGCCCGCAAGTAATCCTGTGGATAGAATTCACCTCTGTTCTGGTATTGCATCCTAACATGACATTTGTACAATTTAGCAAACCTGACCATAGAATGATTAGGATAAGAGTAGATCATCACAAACAACCATCATTGCACCCTCAAACCTCAGAGTCAAGAAGAACTAAAGTGCCTGTCACCTCTGGCAAACTCTGAGAAAGTAAAACCAGCAATTGTCAATGTTAAAGTGGCATACAGAGCATGTGTCACATTAAACCATACCCATACATAAAACATTTTATTTAGCAAGGACATTGTCAAAGCAGACAACAGGAGTAACTGTCTTTATTACATAATACCCAGATAGGCATCAAAAGTAGAAAACAGCAAGGCAATTGGCCAGTACAAATTCAAAGTATGTACATGTGTGCACGGGAAAATGCACAGGGAATGGGCATACAAAGTGACAAACAGCAAGGCCATTGGCCAGTACAAATTCAAAGTATGTACATGTGTGCATGGGAAACTGCACAGTGAATGGGCATCCAAAGTGACAAACAGCAAGGCCATTGGCCAGTCCATAGTTCAAAGTATGTACATGTGCATGAGAAACTGCACAGGGAATGGGCATCCAAAGTGATAAACAGCAAGGCCATTGGCCAGTTCATAGTTCAAGGTATGTACATGTGTGCATGAGAAACTGCACAGGGAATGGGTAACACCGTACACTGCCATGGTAATCACCACAGCTCTGGGGATAGAAATGGGCAGTCCAGGCACCGCTGTGGGAGAGATGGGTTTGGGAGGGGGTCTTTGCCTCAGACTTGGCTGTCAGTTGAACTGGGAGGTGGCTGATTGTCGGGGCCAGTTGGTGGACTGGACCTGGGAGAGAGAGGCCCAGCTGAGGTAGAGGCATCAGTGGCTGTGGGAGCCGGAGGGCTGCTTGGACCAGGTGGCATGGTGGCACGGGGAGGCGGAGACATGCTCAGTGTGTGAGGGTGAATGTGAAGGGCTGAGTCTACACTTCTTGGTGATGTGATAGGCAAGAATTGTCTTGGTAGGAGTGGGAAGTGGGGCGGGCACAACAGCCTCACTCACCACCAAAGGTTTATCAGGTGCAGGTGGCTCTCCCTGTGGGGATTTGTTGGATCTGGTGGTACGCTTGGGGTGGGCTTGCCTTTTCACCTCCATCCCCTGTTGACCAGGTGAACACCCCACATTGCTCTCCTGTCCCAGCTTCACAGGGGTGTGGGTGGGAGTTGAGGTTGTGGGTGAATCTGCCTTAGAGAGCTGTTTGTGCTGACTCTCTGCAGGCACCAGCTTCACAGCAGGCAGGGCAACTGTTTGTTTGTCTTTGGGAACAGGTGTGGGGATGGGAGTGTCCTTGGATGGGGGTGATTTAGATGAATGTGAGCTTGAGGCCTGCTTCTTGGCCTGATGCCCCTGAGTGTCACGTGAAGGGCTTTTGCCTTTGCGCTCCTGTTTTTTGTTTTGGGGATGGTGTCTGTGCTCTGGGTCGCTTGGAGTGCTGCTGTTGTGTGCTGCGTGTGGAGTACTTGGAGCCTGAGGGCTGTGGTGTGTGGTCACTCTTGTCAGATGGTGCCACTGGCAGGGTGGTTGCTGAAGGGACTGGAGCTGGACTTTGAGCCTGTGACAGCTGAATGGCTGCTGACACTGTGGAGGACAAAGACTGGACAGTTCTGTGTAGCCCACCCACGTCAGAATGAATGCCCTCCATGAAGGCAACTACCTGTGGCAGCTTCTTGTCATGATCCTGGAAGGCATTCAGGAGAGTAGTCTGACCCACACACAGCTGGCGCAAAAGGTCCACTGCCTCCACACTGAGGGCAGCAGGGGAGACAGGGGCAGGGGCAGCGGTGCCTGGGGGAAGGACACTCTACCCTTCTTAGTGCTGCGGGCACAGACAGCACTAGTGGTAGCCGGGAGGGTGGGCACTGGATGATGTGTGGTGGAAGAAGAGGCAGATTTCCCACTCCCTGTGCCCGCCAACATCGAGGAGTCACCGCTGGAGTCAGATGATGTTGAGGTTGGTGTTTCTGAGCATGATTCTTCCAGGGCACTCCTGTCCCCCTCCGAGGCGCTGGTCACATCAGTGTCAGTGAGCTCATGTGTAGCAGTCGTGCCAGAAGCTTCACCACTGGTGTCCGTCCCCTGTCCTTCCGTGCCCTCGGTAGATGCTGCAATAGACAGAGACGTAGGTTCAGTATAGTGCCATACTCACAAACATCATATGCAAGCAAAGCACAAAACTAGAATATGATACCCCCATGTTGCACACCACCCTGTGCAGTCTGCATGTGCAACCTTAATGAAAAACTCAGAAGATGCATGGAAACATCTATAGTTGACATTAATGACCCATGTGACGTTCACACAGCCAAATAGCTGGCCCGTGCCTCCTTGTAACCTAACATACTGATCTCTGTAAGCATACCTACGTGCCTGTATGTGAGATTGATATACATCTCAACATGTTGTCTCAGTCACATATGGAGTCACTTTAAGGGGACAACACAGATACTGACTCCAAAATGTCCTTTTACAATGGTCATGTGCTACTGATATCCTCCATGTTGTGCTTTGAAGCACAACGGCCGTTGCACATTGGTGTCAGATGTGTAGTTCTCACAATTTCCAAGTCAGGCACTGCACACATCGACGAAAGCACACTAAGATGATGCACACTGCTGTTCACTGCCCGGTGATGTCTATGACACCCATAATGCAGCAGATGTCATGAGGACACATCTCATCTTGCAATGTCAAGGGCCATTGTATTAAACACATGAGAAAGTACATGTAGCAAAAATGCATGACAGCTGCACTCAACACAGAGGCCACTTAGAAGCCATTGCATCACACTAGAAACATCACAGAGCTCCACACTGGCTCAGGGTTGGGATACATGCAGTCACTCACACCCAAAGTCACCCTTCGCAGAATACTCACCCCAACTTGCTACTGATGGGCCCTCAAACATCCATCCAGCTCTGGCTGAGTCACTGCCAAGATACAGGCCATTAGTGGTGTCATGCTCCTGCGCGCCAACCTTCCAGTCTGAGGGAGCATCCCCAGCGTCATCTCTGCCACGTTTTTGCTCATCCGACAGATGTCATCCCACCTCTTGTGACAGTGTGTGTGCCGTCGGTTGGAGACACCCAGAGCCCGCACCTTGCGTGCAATGACCCTCTATAAGGCCTTACGCTGGCAGACTTTAAGCTGCTGGCATGGGAGACAAGAAGAGGAAGTTTCAGTGACACTCTGTTATGTACCACTGTGTCTCAGTACAGGAGCATGCAAAAACTTAGCACAGCTATACAGAAATGTTGAGCAGAGGCCATACAGCATGACACGTAGTACATTTGCATCAGATAATCACATAAAAAATTAATGCAGGTATGAGGATGGACACAGTACCTGGCCATCTCATACACATGCAGAATGCCAGCACAGAAAGCAATGTGAAGAAGGCCCTCATCTGTGATGCAGTATGTGAGTGAGCAAGACATACATTACATTGGAAATGATGTGTCGGGGCAGACTCACTGTGTCCAACACTACACATCCCTCAATGTCCTTGGCCTGTGAATGGCTCGCTGTGTCATGGAGGTCACATTTAGGGACATGATCTTACATTCTCACACCCTTCTCACAAGGTCTGTCTTGTGCAATCCTCAGGCCTAAGATAGCTCATTGAGAAATAGGGTGGCAGACAACACATATGTTTCACTCTGTCCATTTACTGATTGGTCCCTGTCAAATTGGGCAGGGTCTGTGCAGGCCAGGGGGACTCACACTGAGGTTAAACGTGGGCCATCAGAACATTCACATGCATGTACAATATATGAGGGCAAACAGTGCCTACACATGCGAGTCAGTACACATAATGAAAACAATGGAAGGAGGATGTTTCAGAAGTACATTAATCTGATGTGTCATAGGTGAATTTCCACCAAGAGTGTCACCCTCAAGCATTTCAATCTTGTGCATAATGCTTATATATCCATGGTGGCAATATGAAAATTGTACACACATCCTTCAGTACCCTCTGGATGAAACACATTTGTAATGTCACAAATGAGCACGTGAAAACCTCATGGACTCTGACATCCATTAGAACAGGCAATGTTTGTTCTGACTTCCACTGTCCAAACCAGCAGTGTTACTGTATGGCTGCAAAAACACTGCATGTCCCTCCCATCCTTAAATGCAGCCATGGATCTGTGGAAATAAGGCTACACACCCCATTGACATGAAGTCAGCATGCTAGGCAGTGTATCACACAAACTTGCACTCACAGGCACATACTACAGCAGAGCAACTTCATGTGAGCACTCTTTGCACTCTCCAACTTTCACTCTGAAGCACTTACCATTACATCAGGAGCCCCATATAGCCTCCCATACTGTGAAAGCACCTCATCCACCAGGTCCTCCAGCTCCTCTGTGGTGAAGGGACGGGCCCTGATGATCTCAGTTCTCGTCATCACTGGGTCCAGGAGACAGGAACAGCAGCAGTTGGTGGTGAAGAATGTCAGGCAGCAGTGTCTGGATGCAGTGGAAATGTGTGGCTCTCTCCCAGACATATATAGCCCTGTGGGGTTGTTTCAGTGGTACTCAGATGCTGCAATTGGTGTTCCAGGTCAGCTTTTTTCAAATGTAACCAATGACCGGCCACGTGGTGGCGGTGCACGCCTACCGCGCTTTTCAAAAGTGTATTTCACTACCGCAATTGCGGTTCCCATTGGCTGAAAGGGCATGGGCATTGGCGGTGTCACACCGCGGGGCCAAGGCGGTCGCTACCGCAATCGTGCATCTTTCAATTTTATCCAATGACCAGCCCCGCGGTAGCGGAGCACGCCTACCGTGATTTTCAAAAGTGTATTTCACTATTGTGATTGCGGTTCCCATTGGCTGAAGGGGCATGGGCATTGCACGTCTACCGCGATTTTCAAAAGTGTATTTCACTACCGCGATTGCGGTTCCCATTGGCTGAAGGGGCATGGGCATTGGTGGTGTCACACCGCGGGGCCCAGGCGGTCGCTACCGCAATCGTGCATCTTTCAATTGTATCCAATGACCGGCCCCGCGGTAGCGGAGCACGCCTACCGCGATTTTCAAAAGTGTATTTCACTACCGCGATTGCGGTTCCCATTGGCTGAAGGGGCATGGGCATTGGCCGTGTCACACCGCGGGGCCCAGGCGGTCGCTACCGCGAATTGGCATCTTTAAATTGGTGCCAATGACCGTGATTGCGGTGGCGGTGCACGCCTACCGTGATTTTCAAAAGTGTATTTCACTACCGTGATTGCGGTTCCCATTGGCTGAAGGGGCATGGGCATTGGCAGTGTCACACCGCAGGGGCCAGGCGGTCGCTACCGCAAATCGGCATCTTTAAATTGGTGCCAATGACCGTGATTGCGGTGGCGGAGCACACCTACCGCGGGATTCAAATGTATGTTTCACTACCGCGATCGTGGTTCCCATTGGCTGAAGGGGCATGGGCATTGGCGGTGTCAAATCGGCATCTTTAAATTGGTGCCAATGACCGTGATTGCGGTGGCGGTGCGCGCTTACGGCACCTATGGACACATCATGATTTAGCAATGGCAATGGTCAGTTCTCAGCATTGAACAGTAGACACTTAGGGGTTGATTATGATGGTGGGCGGATCGCCATGGCAACCACATTTACCCCCCGACATATTACCATGGTGGGGGGTACCGCGGCGGACGGAAAGTCAGTCTGCCGCTTTTCCGCCGGGCGGAACTCGGGCATAATGAAGGCACCGCCACCATATTATGATGCCTGGCGGTTCTGGCCTTTCCATGGCGGCGATGCCGCCATGGAAGGGCTGGCGGGAATTTCTTTGGGGGCCCGTTGCGGGCCCCCAGGGAGGTGGGGGGCTGCACTAGGTGGGTACCTATGGTACCCCCCTGCATTGCCATGCTCAAGGTGGCAGGCACCGCACGGTGCCTGTCACGTTGTGCATGGCAATGCACAACATGCCTCTTTGGCATTGGGGAGGGTGCAGCAGCACCCGCCGCAATGTTAAAGATGCGGGATGCGACCGCCAGGGTGGCGGTCGCATCCTAATTGGTGGTGCGGGACCGCTGCACCACTGGCAGACGGTCTCAGCACCGCTAGGGTGGCGGGATCCTAATGGGACCCTAACTATGAATCATGCCACCAGATAGTTAAATTCAATGCTAGTGTGACATTTAACTCACTGATGACTACACATGCAATGTCAGTGCACAGGATTACATGCATTGGCATGTACTCCCTCACATGTGACTTATGATGTTGTTGTGCATGTACACAGATCTCTTGTGTGATGGACTCTCAAATATGTAAACATGTCAATGTGTGAGATGGCTAAGCAACCCACAGTAATGATGGACTGACTACATAATGTGCCTATTTCACTGCGTAAATTGCAGAACTCATGTTTATACTTGATCTTTATGCACACACTGTGCTCATTATGTTGTTAATGTGTGCCCTGTCAGAATCACGCAAGAAGGTGTGGCAGGTACAGCAGCTACGTAGAAGCCAGCAGTGTTGCTGTTTCAGACATGTGCTGTGTCAGCTACTCTCAGGGCTGGTGACATAAGATGTCGGATTGTACCATTTGGCATTCACATAGTCTGAATCTGTTTTGGGGGTACTCACTATGTACATACTGAACACGTGTACAACTACTTTAGATCAAGGTGTCTCTGCATGTGACTTGTGCTGTAAGCTGTAGTTTCAGGCCAGTCATTGTTGGCGCTGTGTCAGTCAAAATGTAAGATGTTGGAAACATCTCATAGGGAAATTGAATTGACATGTGTCCCCTTTCATGTTATCTAGGAGGTGACCAAATGTGCATCGTCCATTCACATTGCTTGTGGACATGGAGGAAGAGGACATCATACGTAAATTCCGTTTGGATCGACCTACCCTTCAAGACCTATGTGGTCAGTTGGAGCCCCATCTGAGGCCTCACAGAACCTATCCGACTGCTTTGACACCAACATGTAAGGTGATGGCGGCCCTGCATTTCTTTGCAACTGGTATGTTCCAGTACACAGTGGCCAGCGCAGGCGGGATGTCTCAACCAATGCTCAGCATGGTGCCACGTGATGTCCTGTCCGCTATGATGACCTACAAGGACAGCTACATCAATTTTCCCAGGAGACATGAATTGGCAGCTGTGAAGGGTGATTTTTATGACCTTGCCCACATCCCTAATGTTGTTGGTGCCATTGACTGCACACATGTTGGCCTGGTTCCACCACAGGCACGTGAGCACATATAAAGGAACAGGAAGCCTTTCCATTCCATTAATGTGCAAGTGGTATGCCAAGCGGATATGATAATCTCCCATGTCTGTGCCAAATTTCCAGGATCAGCACATGACTCCTACATACTGCGTAACAGCATCGTACCACAGCTGATGGCAAATCTGCATCCAGAGCGTGCGTGGATTGTGGGTGAGTACGCAGAGTCAAGTCGCGTGCTGTATGTGTGACATGCTGTCCTCAGCCACAGTTGTGTTACAAAATTGCTCTGTGTATCTCACACCTAGGTGACTCTGCATATCCCAACCGGCGCTGGTTGCTGAGCCCACTGAGGAATCCCAGGACCCTGGGTGAAGTCCGCTACAATGAGGCCCATGGGAGGACACGTCATGTGGTGGAGCGTACTTTTGGTCTTCTGAAGTCTAGATTCCGGTGTCTGGACAAGAGCGGAGGTGCACTACTCAACTCTCCCCAAAAGATGTGTTAGATCGTAGTTGCATGCTGCATGCTCCACAACCTGGCCTTGCGCAAAGAGATCCCCCTGCTCCTGGACGATGATGAGCAGCAGATGCCCCCGCCTGCAAACCCACACAAGTCAAGTGACGAGGATAGTGGAGAGGAGGAAGGTGTCGACCTGCATCAACAGCTCAACTGCTTCTTCCCTTGAGTGTGAGTGACATTGTACAACAGTGCCATTGTCTGCTGTCTTTGATGGTAGTGAAAAGGCCTAGAGGAGCTTTTTGACGGTAACTAGTCATAATATCGAATTTTTAATATCGATATACTATAATATCGAGTTTAGTATATCGATAATAATAAAATATCGATGTTATATATATCGATGTTAAAAATATCGTTGCTTTTTTTTTTTTAAATATCGAATCAAAAATATCGTAAGAAAAAAATATTGTTTTTAGTGTTGTGTAAAATATCCCCAAAAAATATAGAATGTATAAAATATCGTTTTTTTAAAATATCGTTATAGTATTATTTTATAATAAAATATTGTTGTTTTTATGTAATAATAGTTGGTTAATATTGTAAAAATATTTTCTGTAATAGAAATTTTAGGAGCGGGATGTTGGGTTTTTAGGGGATAAGGGTGGGGAGTGTTTTAAAATAATTAAAAATGAAATATTTAAATTTTAAATATTTGATCATTTAAATTATGAAATGTTGTTTTAGGAGCGGCATGTTGGGTTTTTTGGGGATAAGGGTGGGGAGAGTTTTAAAATAATTAAAAATTAATTATTTAAATTTTAAATATTTGATAATTTAAATTATGAAATGTTTTAGGAGTGGGATGTTGGTGTTGTAGGGGATAAGGGTGGGGAGTGTTTTAAAAATAATGAAAACATTTATAAATTAATTTAAAATTTAAATTAAAGATTTTAAAACTTCAGTTATTAGGAATGGGATGTTGGGTTTATAGGGGATGAGGGTGGGGAGAATTTTAAATTTGTAAAATAAATTTTAAAATTAAATTGAAATTTTAGGGGTCCATTACGATGGCGGGCGGTAAAAAATCCGCCATCTACCATAGCGGTAAAAATCCGCCCGCCTACACCGTCTGAATACCGATCGAGCAATTACGATGCCGCGAACCGAAAACCGCCGGATGCGGAAAATAAACCAAAAATACCGCCCGCACATGAACGAGTCTAAGTCCATCCGCCCGCCACGGACGGAAAGACGCACGACAACCCAAAACCGCCCGCCCTGACGACCGAGACACCGCCCGTGAAATTACGATCGCACCGACATGAGCTCGGAAAATACACAAATACACCGCCCGCCAGCGCAAACAACAGTGACGAAAATGGACACGGTGGGAGCCCCGGCGGCCACGTCCATGCACAGAAATCATCCGCAGACAAAAACAAACACACACAACATGGCCAACAAGTCCACACAGCAACTCACGCACAAATACACAGACACATTACACATCCCGAAACACCCCCCCCAGACAAACAAATAAACTACAAAGCCCAGAACACCAGCCACAACACACCTGAAAACAACAGACCATCATGACACACCCACATAGGTAAGTACAAAAGCAGCCCCTTCACAGACCACAATCCCTTGCAACATTACAAACTGAGGACGAGAGCACACAACACAGCGAGACAGAAAGGACAGCAGCACACTACAGACACGCACCTATCACACCCATCACCACCACCACCACCAAACACCGCCCACACAAACCCCCTGCACATCACACACCACCCACACACACCGCACCAGCACCACAAACACCAAACCACACACCATGTCACCACACAGAATGCCCAAGTTCACTTCCACCGAGCTGACGGTCATGGTCGACGAGATCGTCAAGGTGCACCCACAAATCTATGGGAACCAGGTCCAACAAACACCACTAGCCACCAGAAACCGGATGTGGAGCAGGATCGTAGACCAGGTCAATGCAGTCGGGAACGTTCCACGAAACAGAGGAGAAATAAACAAAAGGTGGAACGACCTCAAAAGCGTGGTCAAGAAGAAGGAGACCAAAAATATAGAGCTGGCTGCCAGGACTGGCGGAGGGAATCCCGCGCTATTCAAGACCTTCAAAGCGTGGGAGGAGAAGGTGCGAGTCATCATACATCCGGAGATCCTCACCGGATTACCAGGGGGAGTGGAGGCTGGTAAGTACAAACAATTGTATACCAGCACACCGCTATGTACACACATGCACTACCACTATGCCATAGCTCCGAGGGACAAACACCCCCATGTCCAGTACACAATACACAAGACATCACTCACACATGCAACAGACACTCACACACACCCAGCCCAAACCTACCAACTAACAAAACCATGGGGGCATGTGTACAGTCAGCCAGCACCTCAACTTCCACCAGGTCCCCTTGTACTCCAGATGCGCCAGAAGGAGCACTCCTCACACCCACAACCATGTGTCAGCCATAGCTGCACTAACCGACAGGTAACAGGTAAGTAGCCGGAACACAAAGTCAGTGGTTCGGAGGGGGGACAGCTGAAGTACAACACCCACCAGGCCCCTAGTCCCACAGCACAGCAAGGAGGAGCACACCCATGTGTCAGCCACAGCTGCACCAACCGACAAGTAACAGGTAAGTAGCCGGAACAAAAAGTCAGTGGTTCGGAGGGGGGACAGCTGAAGTACCACACCCACCAGGCCCCTAGTCCCACAGACCAGCAAGGTGGAGCACCCCTCCCTCCCAGTACCATGTGGCATCCATTGCAATACGCACCCAGAAACAACCCATAGGTGGGAAACTGCACAGGGCGGGGCATCTGTAGGCATGAGGACTGTACTACGACTGACACATGGGACATGTCACGTAGCAGAGGAACACGCAGCACTGCTCCCAGTCACAATCATGAGACCAATGTGCACACGGACGTGTATAACAGAGTCATACCCCACAAGACCCAACAACACCTAAGGAGCCACGTCTGCATGCACAAGTCCCACTGGAGTACAGACCCACATGGCAGGCACTGTGCCACCCATCCCACACATCAGCAACACCATCTGAGTCCTGTCCATGTAGCCCTCACTGCTTGTCACCCACACATCGTACAACAACGCACATGTAAGACAGACCGTACTAGAAGTAACAGCCTGGAACCACAATATTGCACACAAAGACAACTGGACCCATGAAACACACAGGCACACAATGCACATTCAACATATCACACATCACAACTCACAGCCCCAGTGTCATGAAAGGTATGGCATCCGAACAGCTGGCCCCCATACAGTAGTCATGCAAAGATACCTGCCCATTACAAATCATGTGCCTGCAGTGACTGAAGCGCACGTCACACTGCGAGTAACAACACACATAATATAGTCAACACCCCAAGAGCACAGCATTGATGCACATGTACTAGGGCAGCACGCACACAAAGGATTTGGCCCATCTGCAATACGTCGTGTGGCACACAACAAGCACGAACTCACAACAATGCCACCAATGCAATGGCCATGAACGATAACAGTCAGCAGACATGCCGGGCATGTCAGACAGACACACACCTTTGTCTATGCACTGTCATGTTGCCAGAACACATGTCATGTCCTGCACCCATTACTCACAGTATGTACGCCAAAAGCACATTTCAACACAAAAGCGTTTAGGGGGCTGTACCCCCTTTTGGCATCAGCGTTTCCAAGCGTCCCATTTGAACACCAAAACCATCGTACAAGCCAACATCGTCGATGGTCCTGGAGCACGCATACACCAGAGCCACAAAATGTAGGAGCATAGCAACACACACCCATCGGCATTGCCAATACGTCCCATGCCACATGTCCACATCACACAGTTCCATTGCCTAGCCCACGCATACACACATCGTACATCCACACACACGCCCCTGGGAAACCTGTGCATGACAGTGCACGAACTGTGAATGTCAGACAACCAATACACACTTTGCTAGGTGCAACACAATGACCTATCTCATTCTCCCCACAGGTGACGAACTGCTGGATGCTGGAGAGGGAGACAGCAGCCAGCACAGCCAGTCCGCAAGCCCCCGACCCGGACTCACGGATGTAGAGGAGCCGGACACCTCTCCGGACACGGACCACACACCAGGCCCATCTGGAGTGTGAGGGCACACCCGCTCCCCAGGGCCCCTCCTACCCACCAACCCATCATCCAGGGCTGCTGACCACTCACAGACCCCTGCTGCCACGCTCGTTGCGGCCACCACCACCGCCGCAATCACCACCACCGCCACAATCACCACCACCGCCGCAAGCACCACCACCGACGCAAGCACCACCACCACGCCATCCCTGGCCACAGCCCCTGCGCAAGTGGTGGCACGGCCGTCGGGCTCCACCCTGGGAGCCAGAGCGAGGACCGTGGTGGGCAATGTGGCTAGTGGGCAGGTCGGTGGCAGCAGTACTGGTAGGAGGAGCAGGGCCAGGCCAACGCCATCTGAGCCTGGGAGCCAAGACCTGCCGCAAATCTCAAGAGTCCTTGGGGCCTATGAAGAGGCCCAAGGACAATGGGCCAGGTCGGCTACCGACACGCGAGAGGTCCTTGGGGTGTTGAGGTCCATGGACGCCCATATGGGACAATTCGTGACCCGTATGGACCAACTCGTGGACCTCATGGGCCAGCTGGTGGTGGTGGTGAGGGCACAAGCAAGGCCAGCAACACCACCTCCGCCACCACCTACTGTGGCGCAGGGTCGTGCAGTATCTCGTTCCCCTGCATCCACAGCGAGTGAGCACTCCTCAACCACCACCAGCGGCACATCAACACACCCCCCCCTACCAAACGTGGAAGGGGCCGTCCGAAGAGGAAACAGGTGTCCAGAGAGGACTTCGCACGCTCCAAACGCCAGTGAGTCAGCCAGCCACCTTGACCACCTACTGCATTCACTTGGACTACGATCCTACCCCACACTGCCATGTGAATGGCATGTGTTTGTTGGACTGTGGACATAGAACTTCATGGGTACACCTTGACCATCACGCAGCCATGACCGTCAACCCATTCTCACAGCATGTACCACCTTTTTCATCACCTTGCACAAAATCACATGTCACCGCTGTAAATAAATACACGTTGATCACAATCTGCTACATGTGTCCTGGGTTTATTCAACGATGTGCAATCGCCACCATGAGCAGGAATGCATCTGCTGTGTGGTATGTCCATGGGACAGGAGAGGCTGTAGGGACCTAGGGTTGAAAAACAGAACAAGGGTACATTCAATGAGTGTGTCACACATTCATCACACAGTACCTGTCACCAACTACAAGCAATGTACACACATCTCACAGAGCTACAGGGCACAATACTACAGCCACTGTCAGTGGCATACCAACCTGGACATGGACCATTGACACACAGCACTCAGTGAACAAAAGGCCCACGTGACAGAGCACACATACACCTGCACAACTACAGCTACATCAGCCGTCGTACATGGTCACTCACCGTCAAGTGAAGTAGCGGGCGATGAGCTGCTGACGCACATTCACAGCTTCATCCTCTCCACTGTCCTCCTCACTCGAGCTGTCCTGGTCTGCAGGCTGTGGCCCTGGTTGATCTCAGTCATCCACAATTAGGGGGATCCGCTTGCGAATGGCCAGATTGTGCAGCATGCAGCAAGCCACTATTATCTGGCACACCTTCCGTGGGAGTACGCCAGTGCACTCCTCGGTGCGGTCCAGGCATCTGAACCTGGACTTGAGGAGGCCAAAGGTACGCTCAACCACACGTCTGGTCCTCCCATGTGCCTCATTGTAGCGGTCAGCAGCTGGTGTCCTAGGATTCCGCAATGGACTGAGCAGCCAGTGCCCATTCGGGTAAGCAGAGTCACCTGGGTGTGAGGGACACAGAGAACCGTTGCAATACCAACTGGACACAAGACAGCATCGCACATCCAGCACGCTACACTACTCCACATACTCACCTACAATCCAGCCACGGTCCGGTTGCAGATTGGTCATCAGTCGTGGCAGGATGCTGTGGCGCATGATGTGCGCGTCATGGGCCGATCCTGGGAACTTCGCACACACGTGGGAAATCACCATGTCCGCAAGGCACACCACTTGCACATTCAGGGAGTGCATGTGCTTCCGGTTGCGGTAGAGCTGCTCAGTGGCCTGTGGTGGAACAAGGCCAACATGGGTGCAATCTATAGCACCAACGACGTGGGGATCCGTCCAAGGGCATAGAAAGCACCCTTCACTGCCGCCAATTCACGAGCCCTGGGGAATCGTATGTACCTGTTCCTGTACAGCATCATAGCTGACAGTACATCCCTCAGCACCATGCTGAACATGGGCTGGGACATCCCACCTCCACTGCCCACTGTGTGTTGGAATGACCCAGTGGCGAAGAAATGCAGTGCAGCCATCACCTTAGCCGTGGGGGTGAATGCTGTTGGATACACCCTGCGAGGACGGAGGTGGGGTTCCAACATGGCACAAAGCCGATGGGGTTCAAACATGCACTGCTCACCATGCTGACTGCAGGTGGCAGGGGTATGTGAGCTCTCGGGCGCTTTGACATGCCTGTCCCTCCCGAGTGGTGGTACATGGCAACTTCATGTCAGACATCCAGTGACACAGACAATTGGCAATGCAGGTCTCAGTGCACTTGTTGGTCGTGTGAATGTCAGGCTGGGGCCATGCTGCCCCTCTCTGTCCCAGCAGGCCTGGCCTGCACATTGACTGCACAATGCCAGTAGGTGACGACACAGACTGCCTAGTGGGTTGCATGTGTCCCCTGTACAGGACCCTCCGGATGGGCGCTAACTCAGTCGTGTCCATTGGACACACCATGCCTCGTGATAGGGATGTGTGTGTGAGATAGTGGCACTGAATGTGACCTCCGTAGCGGGGTGGGCCATGCACAGGGCGAGTACGTCGATGGTTGCGCAGTGTTGGTCACAGTGGGTACACCCACACAGATGTGTTGCCTTGTGGTCATTTTCTAGGTACGCCTGACCATGGACTGTAGATGTGGGCAGACTACACATTGGTCGTTGTGCTGTCTATATGCATGTGCCCTCACACCAGGCACGGCTGCCCCTTCACATGTGACCCCTGCTGCACTCGGTGCTGGGTCTGTTGAGCTGATGCACCATCTGTGCGTGTGGCACACAGCTCTGCTCACTACCGTCATTGTCCCTGATGTCACTTTGACGCAGATTACATTGATCATGGAGGGCCCCCATGTAGGCGTGGGTGGACTGCACAAGACTGTCCACTGGTTGTCACCCCCAGTCAGTGCTTCGAATGGATAGTATGATGTGCTGGTACTAATTTTGATGTGTCGAGTGTGCGGGGGTAGGTGCGGGGCTACATGCAAGACATGGGACGGTCATCGGCTTATCTACTAGTTGCAATACACACGAGACACGTCTTTTGGTGTCCACATCAGGGGCATTCCTTGAACTAACAGAAAGTCATACAGTCATCTCTCACACTGTCCTCATGTCCTCCCCTCCCTCACCCCAATATGCATTTGCACATGAGGAGCTAGCGCATGCACAAGCAGCTCCAAGCTCGCCCCAGAGAGGCCAAGGAGTGTATGTGTGGGTCCAGTTGAACAAGTGGTCTGTCTCACGGTATGATATGTGGCGGGACGCCGTCCACCTGCGTGGTGCCCCGACTCGAGACCGGGGCAACATTGACAATGCATGACAGGCTCCGCTGTCCGGATGCACCACCTGCAACACACAGAGGCTGTAGCTGCCCTAGCGGCCCAGTCTGCGTCCAACTGGAGCTAATGGACCCACACATTCACTCTTTGGCCTCTCTGGGGCGAGCTCGGAGCTGCTTGTGCACGCACTGGCTCCTCAGTTGCAATGGCATGTAACGTGTGTGGGGATATAGGCAATGGGTGGGTTGGTGCTAGCCACCTTCCGTGACGTCACTCCTGCTCGTGATGTGTGCGTCCCCCCACTACTTCCATATGACTTGTGCCATACTACACATTGAGGATGTGTTGCCTGCGTGATGTGACCAGGAGGTGCGCGCCATGACCTCTCACCCACCATGCTCCACTGCCATCCCGTGTCCTGTATTGCCTGCGCAGGTGGACAATGTTGGGTATACACCTAGTCGACAGGGGATGTGAGTGCCTTGGCAAGGGCCTGGCAGACGCACAGCAGTATCCAGCATGTCCACGGAGGGTGGTCTGACGTCTACACTTGATGCAGCATTGATCGTGTGCCCGCCTGTTGTGCACACACGAGTTCACATTCATCCCCAGACAGGTGGTCTTTACAAATTCCAAGGAGAGCGCCAATGTACTGTTCCTGATTCCTCCCAACACAGCGTGTTTCAACATTGCATGTGCGCACCTACCCGTCACACCCACCCACCTGTGCCATGCGTGACTCCCGCTTCACATGACACATGTGTGTCTTCCACAGTTGTGCTACTCATTTGCGTTGATTCCGATTACAGTGGACTACATGGTCATGTCACGACTGCCGTGTACTTCACACACTCTCATCCTCTCTCATTCGTACTTGTGAAATGAATCAGCAGAGACACAATTTTGATTCAAGCCATGTATTGGGACTTATGTCCTCTGTGATGCAGTATAGTGGACACTACTGGCAGCGAAATGCATGTGGGGGATGTACTTAGCATGATTACACATAGCATAGGGTGTAGGGGTACATGTGATTAGTTGTTGACTGTGGGATGTGGGCTTCAGAGTTACAACTGCTTAGCCGTTGCTGTGCTGATGTACATCTGCTGTTTACTGAGGTGCTGCTGACTTTGACACAGACAGTATACATTTAGCCTACCAGTCCGCTTGTCATCATGGGCACGGTACATCTCAGTTCCATGTTCCAGGTTTGCTGCTATAGTTACTCATACACACGTGCGTGGAGGTGACATCAGGGCATGGGCATACATGCATGCAACGGCATCCCACTTGTTGTTGCGATGTGGTGGCTACTGGACATGTCACAGTCACTGGGCTCATGTTGTTGGTGGATACACTTGTCGTCCATGCAATGGTCCTGGCACGGAAGTTCAGGGGGAGGTGAGGTGACAGCTCTCACATACTACAGTTGGACGATTACTGTCCACTGACCGGTGCGTCTGGTCATGGGCGCAGGATGCATATGATGGCATGGTTGTACGTGCAGTTCTGTCCATGTGGTTGCCATACACAAATCCCATGCCTCTGCCTCCCCTGTTCATGCAGAGTTACTGGATGTGATGAGGAACAGGGTGCATGTCCAGAAAATATCCGATGTCATTGCAGTGTAGTTGATGGTGTGGTGTCAGTTGCAGGTAGATTGGTATGGTTGTTGTACTGGTGACTGCCCAGTCCGTGCGGAAGCCAAGCATGGGTGCGGTGTGGGACATCATTGTTCAATTGTGGGTATAGCGGCGGGGTCCGACGAATTGACAGGTTGTCAGGTATGCAATACCTTCCAGCAGGGCTTCCATGGCATTGGTGGTAAACATGGATGCCATCCAATGTAGCGGATGGTGGCTGTCAAGGTGTAGGTCGTAGGTTGTCCCTTGTAGGAGCATGATGGGACATGTTGGATGACATTCGATGTAACTGTGATCCATGATCCGTCGTGTGGAGGCACAGTGGTCCCATTGCAGTGTGGGTCCGATAGTAGCCACATACGCCATGCCCCCATAGGCTGAACAGACCCTGTCGTGGACGTCCAGGGGTTTGAATAGTTGTAGCAGGTCCGCCCTTGGACATGCCGGGTTGGAGAGACATAAATCCACAGGATAGTGGAAGGGACACCTCCGACAGTAGAAGACGGGGATGACGCAGCTGAACAATGCGATGCAGTAAGTTAGTCGGTAACTTACGTTCAGCAAGTCCAGATTGTCACATCCCAATATCTGTATCAGGTTATGTTTGTACAGCTTGATCTGTCCGGCGTAATTGGGTAGGTGTGGTGCAAGTGCCATTTTGCTGCAGGGCGATGTGATGGCGTGCTCCGGCTGTCTGTGCAGTCTTCAGAGTGCAACCTCCGACGTTGCTGGGAATTCTGTAATGGTCGGTGGGAGGCAGGACTTGTGTTATGTTGGCTTGTGCGGAGGACACGGGCCCTCATCCCACATGCTTCTCTGAATGGTCAAGGTCAGTGGTGTCTGACTCCTTCCAGATAACTTGCATGCGAACCACATGGGGGAGTGTTATCATTTCTTTTTTCCGTTCTGAATGTTCTTTGGTGTTGTGCGCTATCTACCCTGTGGCCGCTTCCCTCTGCATGCCTGTGTTGGTCTATTTTTTGGTACAATGGCTGTTTTCTCCGGCTTGTTTAGTCGGGATGTGGTTTCAGTGTGGGAATGGAAGGTCATTCAGTGCTGTCTCCTCTCCCGTGTGTGGGCGGCAGGCTGCGTTTCCGCTTTACGTTGGGCCTTGTGTCATGATTGAAGCCACCTGTTGTCTGTCCCCGGTATCTTTGATGTTACGTATTGCATGTCTTGTTATTGGGTGCAGGGTGGCATCGGTGTTTCTGTGTGGTACTGGCGTGCCTTTTGCCGCCGGGGTCCATATTCTGCTGTGTTATGTTTCCGCCGCTGTGTGCTTCGCCGTGTTTTGCACACAGGGGTGTGTCCTAAATTGGCGTGACGTCACTGACATGTTCGGGTCACTTGTGTGACATCAGCTTGACGACAGTGAATTACCGGTTGGGGACTTGACTGTGGCAGGGCTGTCACGTGACATGTGCGTTATGGGTGGTGCTGGTGTGTGTGGTGTTTGGTTGTGACCCTGTGTTGTTTGTGTGCGGCGCATACATTGCGCTGCCGTTGGCCTCTGCGTTGTGCGCATGTGTGGGTGCAGTGGTGGATATGTCGTGTCCACGCAGGGGTGTCGGGGGGCATATACAGTTTTCCCGCCCTTGCACTGTTTGCGCTGTTAGCGTGCCCTTGTTGTGTGTCTGCCTACCTGCGTCTCCGAGGTGGGTTGACTCCTAGGTGCTGCATCAGGTAGAGCATGGGGAGGGCCTGCAGTACTGGATTCATGCTCGGGGGGTCCGCCTCTTTGCTATCCGTACTGTGCGTTCGGTTTTCCGCCTTGCTTTCACGTGCGGTGTCTCTTAGCCGGGAGTACTGTTTGTTTGCGGCATCGTAATTTGTACGCCGGGCGGTACGTGATTTCGTCGGGCGGTGTGTCTCCATTGGGCTGCGCCGCTACATGGGCGGGCGCACTTTGATGGCGGACGGCGTCGCTGGCTTGCGGGCGGTGTTTGGATGGATTTTCACATCCTAATTGTGCGGGCGTGTGGGCTGTGGCGGGAGGACGGTAACTTGTGGGTTTTGCATCCGCCAGCACGGCGGTAGTGCTTCCGCCCGCCATCCTAATGGGCCCCTTAAATTTTTATTTGAAATATTTAATTTATGAGTGCAAAATTGTGTTTATAGGGAAGAGGGCTGGGCAGTGTATCAAAATATAATGTAATATTTTAATAAATTTAAATTTCTTTTAAAAAAATTACACATTTTTTAAAATTAATTATTTCAATTAAATTTTAATAATTAATGTGTGTGAAATGTATGAATTTATGGAATTTTGATTATAAAATATGAAATAATTTTTTATTTTTAAGTAATATGAATGGTAAAAAGATTGGTGAAAATAATTATTTTACTTGTTAATTGATTAGCTAAATTTAGTGAATATATTAGAGTTTATTAATAGATTAAAATATCTAATTTATGTAATAAAAAATGTAAAAAGAATTGTTTTGTTTTATAATATTTATTTATTATATATTATTATTAATTATCTATTTTAATAAATATTTTAAAAAGAAATTAATTTTTGGGGGGGAGAGTAGTGGTTTTATCAATTATTAATTATGTATAATATGTTATAAGTAAATTTATTAATGTGTAGTGTCCAGCACCTTCCCTGACTTAATACTAACTGGAGTGGGAATAGTACATTATATATCTTTAATGTCCAGCACCTTCCCTGAGTATAGATTAACTGGAGTGGCAATAGTAAATTATATGTTTAGTGTTCAGCACCTTCCCTGACTTAATACTAACTGGGCTGGGAATAGTAATTTATATATCTTTAGTGTCAAGCACCTTCTTTGACTTAATACTAGCTGGAGTGGGACTAGTAAATTATATAGGTTAAGGGACCGATTCCGATCCTGGTCGGAAACCGTTCCGTCCGACACGTTCCCAGAACGAATTCCGACCGATTCGTGCCCCTTGGCACCAAGCGAGCGAGTACGATGCAGCCGCATGCTGACGGACGCGGTTCGGTCGGACTCCCATTGAAGTCAATGGGAGCCGGGCGTACGATGCATACATGGGCTCCCAATGACTGAATGGGTACTTTGCGCAGAAGGGTACCCCCTGTAGTGGGTACGCATTGGTGCCATCCGCACCGTACATGCCTGTATAGGGGGGACCCTTGGGTCCCCCCTGTGTCCGACTCGTAAGGCTACGGGTGAAGGGGGGTCCGGCACGGACCCCCGAAGTCCGCTTCCCAGAGGGTTTACGTGTCGAAGGCTCCGACTCGATCCAGCTGTGCGGATCGTGCATCGTACTGGCTCGGTCGTAAAACGTCCCCATTGCGCGGTACAAATCGAGTGCGAACGAGTCGTACGGAGTGGTTCGGACCCAGAAATAATTCGGACGGCGATTTTGCGTTCATTCGCATCGTACTTGGGCGTCCGGACCTCTGTACGACTCGGTCGGGAACAAAGCCTCCGACTCGGATCCGGTAAAGCCGAATCCGATTCGGAGGCCTTCCGACCAAGATCGGAATCGACCCCTAAGTGTCCAGCACCTTCCCTGACTTAATACTAACTGGAGTTGGAATAGTAAATTATATATCTTTAATGTCCAGCACCTTCCCTGAGTATATATTAATTGGAGTGGGAATAGTAAATTATATATCTTTAGGGGCCGATTCCGATGTCGGACAGACTCAGGTCCGTCCAACATCGGTCAGGAGCCGTAACCGACCGACCTGCTGTCATCGGTTACGGCCCTGCAAGTACGATGCGACCGAACCCTGTTCGGTCGCACTCGTATACTGCACAATGGGAGTGAATAGCAGGGGTGCAGTTCATCCCTGCACCCTGTGGCCGGCACCCCAAGGTGCCTGCCACCGGGTGCATGGATCAACAAAGGGGCACCATAGGTGCCCCCAGGCCGCCATTCCGCGGCCTCGCACCCATGGGGGCCCTACTGTGGGGTCCCCAAAGACAGTTTCCGACTGCCTTTTCGTGCCGGAAAGACCGGCACGAAAAGGCAGTGAAAAACTGCCATCGTACTCCCTCGGTCGTGAAGAGGCGGCCGGGGGAGTACTGAAGGATTTCCGGACGGCGGACGGGGTCTCCGAGCCCGTCGGAAGCCATCCGGAAATCCGAGTCGGATTCCTTTCCGACCGAGACCATCGGAATGGCTCGGTCAGAAAGGAATCCGGCCGGCACGTTCCGATTCGGTCGGAAGGGCTCCGGCCATCGTTCGGTGCCCTTCCGGCCGAAATTGGAATCGACTCCTGAGTGTCAAGTGCCTTCTTTGACTTAATACTAGCTGGAGTGGGAATAGTAAATTATATAGGTTTAGTGTACAGAATCTTCCCTGACTTAATACTAACTGGAGTGGGAATAGTAAATTATATATCTTTAATGTCCAGCACCTTCCCTGAGTATATATTAACTGGAGTGGGAATAGTAAATTATTTATGTTTAGTGTCCAGCACCTTCCCTGACTTAATATTAACTGCAGTGGGAATAGTAAATTATATACGTTTAGTGTCCAGCACCTTCCCTGACTTAATACTAACTGGAGTGGGAATAGTAAATTATATATCTTTAGTGTCGAGCACCTTCTTTGACTTAATTCTAGCTGCAGTGGGAATAGTAAATTACATAGGTTTAGTGTCTAGCACCTTCCCTGACTTAATACTAACTGGAGTGGGAATAGTAAATTATATATGTATAGGGGCCGATTCCGATCTCGACCGGTAGGGCACCGAATCGGATTCGGCTTTACCGGATCCGATTCGGATGCCCTGTTTCCGACCGATTCGAACACCCATCCGTGCGAGCAAGTACGATGCGAGCGTACGCGAAATCCCTGACCGACTCGTTCCCGGCTCCGAACCGCTCCGACCGACTCGTACGGACTCGACTCGCACCACGAAATGGAGACGTTCCCCGACCGGGCAAGTACGATGCGCGCCTCGATCAGTCCGACCGACTCGCGCCATCCGGCTCGAAAGAGCAGTCGGAGCCGGACTTCGGGGGTCCGTGTCGGACCCCCCTGTACACGTAGCCATGCGAGTCGCACACAGGGGGGACCCATGGGTCCCCCCTACACATGCATGTATGGCACGAGTCACACCAACGCATACCCGCTGTAGGGGGCGCCCTTGTTCGTGACGCACCCATTGAGTCAATGGGAGCCCGTGTACGCGTCGTACGACCGGCTCCCATTGACTTCAATGGGAGTCCGACCGAATCGAGTCCGTTAGCATGCGTCCGCATCGTACTCGTTCGGTCGGACTGCCAGAGTCCGGTTCGGTCGGAAATCTCTCCGGATCCGACTCGGTCAGTGAGATTTCCGGCCCGAATCAGAATCGGCCTCTTAGTGTCCAGCACCTTCCCTGACTTAATACTAACTGGAGTGGGAATAGTAAATTATATATCTTTAGTGTCAAGCACCTTCTTTGACTTAATACTAACTGTAGTGGGAATAGTAAATTATATATGTTTAGTGTCCAGCACCTTCCCTGATTTAATATTAACTGGAGTGAGAATAGTAAATTATATATGTGTAGTGTACAGCACATTACTTGAGTTAATAGTAATTGGTGTAGGAATTATTACATTATATATGTTTATAGGTCTGTCATTTTAAATTATTTTTATAATCTGTAGTGGTAATGTGTATGTTTAATAATATATTTAGAATTACAATAATTATAACAATATATTTTGAACATACATATTAGTTAAAAAAAATATACATTGCATTAAAATATACATTTTAGGAAAATATTTAATAAAAATAAATTAGTAGAAAAATAATCACACTTGTAATTTTTTTAAATGATCTTTATTTTTTAATAATGATAGTTAGAGTAAAGAAACATATTTTATTAAAGGAATATAATACACATGATGAAATATACAAAATAAATACACATTTTTAATTTTGCAACATAAAGTATTTTCGATATATGTTTATTTACATATATTATATTTTTCAACATACATATTTTTAACATTGTTATATTTTAGGATACAGGTATTTATCTTTTGTAACAGAAAACATTTTTTGGTATTTTTGTTTAGAACATTTTTGTAACATACATTAATTTTGCAATATAATTTTACAGTTTATTTTTGCATGTTTAACAGTTAATAATTAAATACATAGGGGCCCATTACGATGTCGGGCGGAAGCACTACCGCCGTGCTGTCGGAGGCAAAAACCACCAGTTACCGTCCGCCCGCAGCGGCCCACACGCCCGCCCAATTAGGATGTGAAAAGTCAGCCAAACGCCGCCCGTAAGCCAGCGACGCCATCCACCATCAAAGTGCGCCCGTTCACGTAGCGGCGCGAGCCAATGGACACACACCGTCCGACGAAATCACGTACCGCCCGGCGTACAAATTACGATGCCGCAACCAAACTGCTCCCCTGGCTAAGAGACACCGCACGAGATACCAAGGCGGAAACTCGACCGCTGAGTACGGAGACCAAAAAGGTGGACCACCCCGAGCATGAATCCAGCACTCCAGGCCATCCCCATGCTCTACCTGATGCAGCACCTAGGAGTCAACGCGCAGCGGCGACGCAGGTAGGCTGACACACAACAAGGGCACGCAAACACCGCACACAGTGCAAGGGCGGAAAAACTGCACAAGGGCCCCCCAGACACCCCTGTGTGGACAGGACACATACACCACTGCACCCACAAATGTCCCACCGGGCAAAATGAAACAACTCGCAACAACCGGGCACACACTACCCGGGACCAGGAACTGACGTCCCCGTCACAGCACCGCAGCGCAACGGCGATGACGCAGCTACACATGCGCACAACGCAGAGGCCAACGACAGCGCCATGCATGGGCCGCACACAAACAACACAGGGTCACAACTACACACCCCACACACCAGCCCCAACCTGAACGCACATGTCACGTGGCATTCCTGCATCAGCCATGTCACCAACCGGCAACTCACAGGTGCCAACATGATGTCACACAAGTGTACCGAACAGGGGAGTGATGTCACGCCAAAATAGGACACACCCTTGTGTGCATAACATGGCGAAGCACACAGCGGCTGCTACATCACGCCGCAGAATATGGACCTCGTCCGCAAAAGGCACGCCAGTACCATACAAAAATACTAATACCATCCTGCACCCAATGCCAATACATGCAATACGTAACATTAAAAAACCCGGGTGCCTGACAACAGGTGTTACCAATTACAACACACACACACAAGGCCCAACGTATAGCGGAAACGCAGCGTGCAGCCCACACACGGGAAAGCAGATAGCACTGAATGTCCTTCCATTCCCACTCTGAAACCACATTTTGACAAAACAAGCCGGAGAATACAGTCACTGTCCCAACAACAAGCCAAACAGAGGCATGCCGAGGAAACCGTCCACTGGGCAGATAGCGCACAACATGAAAGAAAGTTCAGAACACAAAAAAGAAATAAGACCACTCCTCCATGTGGTTCACATGCAAGTAATCTGGAAGGAGTCAGACACCACTGACCTTGACCATTCATCGAAGCATGTGGGATGAGGGCCTGTGGCCGCCGCACAAGCTATAACCCAAATACTGCCTCTGTACAACCATTACAGAATACCCAGCATCGTCAGAGGCTGCACTCTGCTGACTGCACAGCCAGCCGGAGCACGCCATCACATCGCCCTGTAGCAAAATGGCTGTTGCACCACAGCTTCCCAACTACGCCGGGCAGATGCAGCTGTACATCGAGAGCCTGCTACAGATAGTGGGCTGTGAAAATCTGGCCATGCTGAACGTAAGTTACCGAGTAACTTACCGCATCGCAATGTTCAGCTGCGTCATCCCCGTCTTCTACTGTCGGAGGTGTCCCTTCCACTGTCCTGTGGATTTATGTCTCTCCAACCCGGCATGTCCAAAGGCGGACCTGGTACAACTGTTCACCCCCCTGGACGCACACGACAGGATCTGTTCAGTCTATGGGGGCATGGCGTATTTGGCTGCAATCGGACACACACTGCAATGGGACCAGTGTGCCTCCACACAACGCATTCTGGATCACAGTTTCATCGAATGTCATCCAACATGTCCCATCAGGCTCCTACAAGGGACAACTTACGATGAACACATTGACACCCACCATCCGCTTCATTGGATGGCATCCATGTTTACCACCAATGCCATGGAAGCCCTGCTCGAAGGTATCGCATACCTGACAACCTGTCAATTCGTCGGGCCCCGACGCAATACCCCCAATTGAACAATGATGTTCAACACCGTACCCATGCTTGGCTTTCGCACGGACTGGGCAGTTAGCTGTACAACTAATCCATACAACCTGCAACAAACACCACACTATCAACTCCACTGCCATGACATCGGACATTTTCGGGACATGCACTCTGTTCCTCACCGCATCCAGTATCTCTGCATGAACAGGGGAGGCAGAGGTATGGGATTTGTGTACAGCAACCACATGGACAATACTGCATGAACAACTATGCCATGATATGTATCCTGCTCACATGAACATATGCACCGATCAGTGCACACTAATCTGTCTGCTGTATTATGTGAGAACTGTCACCTCACCTCTGTCTGTATTTCCGTGCCAGGACTTTTGCATGGACAACAAATGCATCCCCCAACAACATGACCCCAGTGAAAGTGTCAGGTTCAGTAGCCACCACATTGCAACAACTAGTGACACGCTGCTGCATGCACGTATGCTCATGCTCTGTTGTCACCCCTCACGCACGTGTGTCTGAGTAACTATTGTAGTAAACCTGTACCATGGAACTGAAATGTACTGTGCCCATGATGTCAAACTGTCTGGTAGGCATAATTAATACTGTCTGTGTCAAAGTCAACAGCTCCTCAGTAATTAGCAAATGTACATTAGCACAGCAAGGGCAAGGCAGTTGTAACTCAGAAGCCCACATCCCACAGTTAACAACTAATCACATCTACCCCTACCCCCTTTTGTATGTGTAATCATGCTAAGTATAACCTCCACATGCATTTTGCTGCCAGTAGTGTCCACTATACTGCATCACAGAGGACGTAAGTCCAAATACATGGCTTGAAGCAAATATGTGTCTCTGGTGAATCATTTCACCAACACAAGTACGATTGAGAGAGGATGAGAGTGTGTGAAGTACACGAAAGTCGTGAGATGACCATGCAGTCCACTGCCATTGGATGTCAACGCATATGAGTAGCCGCAACAGTGGCCACACTGAAATACCACAGCTCGTGGAGCAGGACTTGTCAGACACTGAAGTGGCCCAAAAGATCATCACATGAACACTGACGGCCTGGTCACTACAAAGCACAGCCCTACACATGTCTACAATTTCCCACACAGTCTGACCTCACACGCAAGCAAAAGTAGGAGGCACGCAAAAGCATGCTACAGCAATGCCTGACAAGACACACACACGACATCAGTGTGGGTGGGCAGCACTGCACAGTGAGTAAGAACTGCAGAAATTTTGACATGTACAATTGAACAAGGCACAATCGTGACAGTCACACACCCTGCACACACACAACGTCAGAAACATAACAAGTAGGAGTCAGCCTGAACTGCAAGGACACACCCACACACTGCATACTGTGCAACATACAACAAACACATGTCATCACATTCACAGACCTCAACACGGTTACAAACATCCACCTATGGGCCTGGGTAACATATGTGTGTAGTCGACAAGGCCACAGCACACACACACACCGACGCTACCCCAAAGTCACACCACTCACACCACACACCACCACCTCCCAAATGCACACATTGAAAGTAAGCCATGTGCCCAGGCACAATGTACATCACAACACTAACATACACCTACACTGTTGGCCACACAGCAAGTAAGCCCGCACATGCCCGCATACTCAGCGCATGCTGCCTGTCCTCCTGTGGCTAGACTCACACCCTGTGCATTGCATGCACACAAACATGACACGGATACATTTACCCAGAAATACCACCAAATACATGCAGTCAATCCGTTGCACAGAAAAGCAGATTCATCACACACACAAGTAGCAGAGTCTGAAAGAAGTGAAGTCCCTGCCACGTGTACAACACATTGGAATGTGAGACCAGACATTGCAATTGCAGAGGTCCCATACACGGCATGTGCCCCACTTAACCAAGCACACACTGCAACAACTGCAAACATCAACTACACAGATACAACCGACTACAGGAACAACAGCATCCAGTCACAGATTACATCGACAGGCGGCATTACTCATCAACCCCAGGGACAGTGCCCAGTTTGATGTGCCGAGTAGTGACACGAAGTGCTGCGGATGCAATGTGTGTGAGTGTGCCCTACCTTGGCCAGCCAACACTGCCATGGCAGTCACAATTGCCATCACAGCCACCACTGTGTCAGAAGGAGATGTGTGAGTGTGCCTACCAATCTAACCGGATGTCAGTACGACTCGGTGCTGTGTGTGTGCTACGGGACAGTTGCAGGTCCGCCCCTGAGAGAGTAGCACAACTGTGGAAGACACACATGTGTCATGTGAAGCGGGAGTTCCGCTTGGCCCAGGTGGTCGGTTGTGACGGGTAGGTGCACACATGCAATGTTGAAACACTGTGTTGGGAGGATTCGGGAGCACTAGATTACCGCTGTCTTGGGCATTTGGAAAGACCACCTGTCTGGGGATGAATGTGAACTCGTGTGTGCACAACAGGCGGCCACACGAACAATGCTGCATCAGGTGTAGACGTCAGCCCACCCTCTGTGGACATGCTGGATACTGCTGTGCGTCCGCCAGGCCCTTGCCAAGGCACTCACATCCCCTGTCAACCAGGTGTACCCCCAACATTGTCCACCTGCACAGGCTATCCAGGGCACGGGATGCCAGTGGAGCATGGTGGGTGAGAGGTCATGGCGCGCTCCTCCTGGTCACATCTCGCAGGCAACACATCCTCATTGTGCAGCATGGCACAAGTCAAATAGAAGTAGTGGGGGGACGCACACATCACGAGCGGGATTGACGTCACGGAAGGTGGCCCGCACCATCTGACTCATTGCCTATGTTTCCCCACCCGTTACATGCCATTGCAACAGAGAAGCCAGCGCGTGCACAAGCAGCTCCAAGCTCCCCCCAGAGAGGCCAAAGAGTGAATGTGTGGGTCCATTAGCTCCAGTTGGACGCGGCCTGGGCCGCTAGGGCAGCTACAGCCTCTGTGTGTTGAAGGTGGTGTATCCGGACTGCGGAGCCTGTCATGCATTGTCAATGTTGTCCAGGTCTCGAGTCGGGGTACCACGCAGGTGGACGGCGTTCCGCCACTGATCATACCGCGAGACAGACAACTTGTTCAAATGGACCCACACATACACTCTTTGGCCTCTCTGGGGCGAGCTCGGAGCTGCCTGTGCACGCGCTGGCTTCTCAGATGCAAACGCATATTGGGTTGAGCGAGGGGAGGCCATAAGTCTGACGGTGCAAGCCACCTTCCCGCATGTCACATCCGGTCGGGACGTCAGCGTCCCCCCACACCTCCTATGTAGGACTCGTGCACTGCTGCCGTCAGATGTGCCACTCCCCAGGGGGGTGGAGAAAGGGTCAGGAATGTCACTCTGAGAATGGCGCTGTTGAAGGTACACCTTCACTGGGGGTGACAACCATTGGACAGTCTGGTGTAGTCCACCCATGCGTACATGTGGGCCCTCCATGACCCATGTCACCTGCGGCAAAGTGATGTAATGGGCAATGACGTAAGTGAGGAGAGCTGTCTGCCCCATGCACAGATGGCGCATCTGCTCAACAGACCCAGCACTGAGGGCAGCAGGGGTCACATGTGCAGGGGCAGCTGTGCCTGGTGTAAAGAACACCCTATCCTTCATCCCACTGCCGACACGTGTTGCACCAGTGGAAGTGGATGGGAGGGCGGGCATTGGCCTCCGCGTGGCTGAAGAAGACCCAGAGTCCACGTCCCCTGTGTCATCCAACATGGATGCATCACCTCTGTCCTCAGATGACGCCGAAATAGCCCACTGGGCCTGTGATTCATCCAGCACACGTCTAGCCCCTCCGAGGCGCAGGTCACAACTGTCTCACTCAGCAGCTGTGCAGCTGCTACATCCAAAGCCACCCCACTGTTGAGCATCCCCTGTCCCTCAGCACCCAGGGGAGATGCCACATGAGAGTGAGCGAGGTGGTCCCACTCATCTGGCACCAATGACACAGACATGTGCAAGGGAGGCAGCACAGAACATACCCAAATCCACATGTTGCACGATACCTGTGCAATTGTATACAGCCAGCACAATCAACACCCAATGGCTGGCGTACAGGAAAGGAATCCGCCAATTAATGCCACGAATGTCGTGCACATCGCACTACACCCGGCCTGTGTCACCATGCGACCATAGCCCCAACTCGCGTTGTGCACAACCACTATCCTGATGGTGGCAAGGATGACCACTATGAAATTAGTCCAAACACATACCTCCATGGAGCAGAATGGGAAACTACACACACAGACTGCAACATGACAGCCCACAATGGCCATGAGCCCATGCCATCCACCTGTCGTTCACACGGGCACAACTGTTGTAGCACAGTGTGCCGGATGTGTAAGTACCAGAGACATGAGGTGAGGCATCGCACACATGTCCGAACGAAATCAGAGTAGGCACAGTGCCCCTAACATACATGTGAATAGCCTACTCCAGCCTACTACAGGTTGTACCTGAGGGCTATGACTCCGAGTGCATTGGGAATGCAGAGTGCCCTAATTGCATCTTAAGCCTCAGGACTAGCATATGCATTTCAGATGCACACAGCACAGACCACAGTTACAACACACTGCATCACAAAACAAACATCACATTACCCAGATCATGGGTAGGCTGTGGACATATGCTGTCTCACACAGCAAAATACACCATCCCACAAGACTGTAAACTTGCTTGCTGCTGATGCCCCAACAAACGTGCATCCGGCACAGGCCGTGTGACTGACAAGATGCAGACCATTACTGGTGAAATGCAGCGCCGTGCTAACCTGACAAAACGAGGGGGCATCCCCCGATTCGTCAACGCCACGTAGTGGCCCATCCGGCAGATGCCGTCACACCCTTTGTTGAATTGGCTGCACTGGCGGTCACACACACTGTAGTTGTCTTTCACACACAACTTTTGCAAGAAATAGCCTTGGGCAGTGTGCGTGGAGCTCGTAATCCAGGATCTCCAGCCCCTCGCTGGTGAGTGGACCCGGACATATCTTCAGAGTCGTCGACGTGAAGGTGGACAGGTGGCAGCAGCAGCAGGTGTCGTTGGGGGATGCCAGGCAGCAGTCCCTGGTGGCTGTGGTAATGCCGGTCTCACTCCCACACTCATATAGCCCCCTGGGGCGGTTTCAGTGGGTCCAAGCTGCTGCAATTTATGTACCATGTCTGCCAGCTTCAGTTGCAGATGATGGCCTGCTTCCAGCTGGCCCGGGATGCTTAACTCCATAGTGGGACACGCAGGGTGCAACCGCGAGGGCCATTGGAGTTGGCCGTAAGGGCCTGGCCCATGGCGGGTACAGTCCGCTGATGCCATGTGCACTACACAGTATGATGTGCGCAATGCATCTGCAGGTGTGGACATGAATTGTGTGTGGGAGCAGGTCCACACTAGACAGGGCCACAACATGCTGTGTGCATAGGCAGGGACGGCCAGTGCTCAGCCTCCACATGTCTGTTGGCACATCATCATGTACACATTGGCATGGGAGCATGGGATATGCATATGCACACACATGCCATCTTTCACTATGTACATCTCCCACTTGGCACGTGCAACGTTACGTGTCACTTGTGATGTGTATTTGCAATCACACAGCTGTGTTGTCATGGATCAGTCAATGTGTACACCTGTCAATGTGTTTTGGAGGTGTGATACGTACAGTGCTGTACATAGGGTGAAGTAGGGACATGAATGACTGTCTCATATCCCCTCGTGCAACAGGACCCACTTGTTTTGGCCGCTCAGCCTGTGTCCATAGCGTTGTTGGTGTGTGCCATACTCACCCAGCCTCGGGAGCTGTGTCAGGCACAGCAGCTAGGTATATTGCCGTGGTGTTGCCGCTTTCCAAATATGCAGACTGATATCATCATCATGCCTTACAAGTTATTATGGCCTAACTCCACATGTGCATGCTCATAGCAATGGTTTGTGTCACTGCTCATTGCTATTGGTAAGGGGACTTGTGTAAGTGTATTGTGGCTGTGCTGTCCCTACTTGTCAGCTGTTCTGTGATTCAATAGCTTTGTCTGTAATTTGTGTTTTGTGTATGTGAACATGCCATGTGTTGTGTTGCATTGACATGTGTCCACTTCCATCTGTCCTAGGAGGAGACCAAACATACATCGCCCCTACCAATTGCTGTCAGACATGGAGGATGTGGAGGTAATCCGGAAATTCCGTCTGGACCGACCCACCCTGCATTACCTATGTGCCTTGTTGGAACCCCACCTCCGTCCTCGCAGGGTGTATCCAACTGCATTCACCCCCATGGCTAAGGTGATGGCTGCACTGCATTTCTTCGCCACTGGATCATTCCAACACACAGTGGACAGTGGAGGTGGAATGTCCCAGCCCATGTTCAGCATGGTGCTACGGGATGTCCTGTCAGCCATGATGATGCACAGGAACCGGTACATCCAATTCCCCAGGGCACGTGATTTGGCGGCAGTGAAGGGTGCTTTCTATGCCCTTGGACGGATCCCCCACGTTGTTGGTGCAATTGATTGCACCCATGTTGGCCTTGTAGCACCACAGGCCACGGATCACATCTATAGGAATCGGAAGCACTTCCACTCGTGAATGTGCAAGTGGTGTGCCTTGCGGACATGGTCATAACACACGTGTGTGCAAAGTTTCCAGGATCGGCCCATGACTCGCACATCATGCGCAACAGCATCCTACCACGTCTGATGACCAATCTGCAACCGGACCGTGCATGGATTGTTGGTGAGTATGTGGACTCGTGTAGCGTGCTGGGTGTGCGATGCTGTCTTGTGTCCAGTTGGAATTGCAACGATTCTTCGTCTCCCTCACACCCAGGTGACTCTGCTTACCCGAATGGGCCTTGGCTGCTGAGCCCATTACGTCATCCTCGGACCCCAGCTGATGTCCGCTACAATGAGGCACATGGGAGGGCCAGACGTGTGGTGGAGCGGACTTTTGGACTCCTCAAGTCGAGATTCAGATGCCTGGACCGCACCGGGGTGCACTGGCGTACTCCCCACAGAAGGTGTGCCAGATAGTTGTGGCATGCTGCATGCTGCACAATCTCGCTATTCGCAGGCAGATCCCCCTGATAGTGGATGACGGTGATCAGCCAGGGCCCCCGCCTGCGGACCAGGACGGGTCCAGTGACGAGGACAGTGGAGAGGAGGAAGCTGTGAATGTGCGTCAGCAGCTCATCGCCCGCTACTTCACTTGATGGTGAGTGACCATGTACGACGGCTGATGTAGCTGTAGTTGTGCAGGTGTATGTGTGCATTTTGACGGAGGCCTTTTGTTCACTGAGTGCTGTGTGGCAATGGTCCATGTCCAGGGTAGTATGCCACTGACAGTGGCTGTAGCATTGTACCCTGTTGCTCTGTGAGATGTGTGTACATTGCTTGTAGTTGATGACAAGTACTGTGTGATGAGTGTGTGACACACTCATTGAATGTACTCTTGTTCTGTTTTTCACCCCTAGGTCCCTACAGCCTCTCCTGGCCTATCAACATACCACACATCAGATGCATTTCTGATCATGGTGGCGGTTGCACACAGAGCAGCATACAGCAGAATGTGATCAAGGTGTATTTATTTACAGCGGTGACGTGATTGTGGGCAAGGTGATGACAAAAGTGGTGCATGCTGTGACAATGAGTTGACGGTCATGGCTGCGTGATGGTCAAGGTGTACCCATGAAGTTGTATGTCCACAGTCCAACAGACACATGCCATTCACATGGCAGTGTGGGGTAGGATCGTAGTCCAAGTCAATGCAGTAGGTGGTCAAGGTGGCTGGCTGACTCACTGGCGTTTGGAGCGTGCAAAGTCCTCTCTGTACACCTGTTTCCTCTTCGGACGGCCCCTTCCACGTTTGGAAGGGGGGGTTGTGTTGGTGGGCTGCTGGTGGTGGCTGAGGACTGCTCACTCGCTGTGGACGCAGGGGAACTAGATGTTGCACGACCCTGCGCCACAGCACGTGGTGGCGGAAGTGGTGTGGCTGGCCTTGCTTGGGCCCTCACCACCACCACCAGCTGGCCCATGAGGTCCACAAGTTGGTCCATACGGCTCACGAATTGGCCCATATGGGTGTCCATGGACCTCAACACCCCAAGGACCTCCCGCGTGTCGGCAGCCGACCTGGCCCATTGTCCTTGGGCCTCTTCATAGGCCCCAAGGACTCTGGCGATTTGCGGCAGGGCTTGGCTCCCAGGCTCAGATGGCGTTGGCCTGACACTGCTCCTCCTACCAGTACTGCTGCCACCGACCTGCCCACTCGCCACATTGGTCACCCCGGTCCTCTGTCTGGCTCCCAGGGTCGAGCCCGACGGGCGTGCCACCACTTGCGCTGGTGCAGTGGCCAGGGATGGCGTGGTGGTGGTGGTTGCGGCGGTGGTGGTGGTTGCGGCGGTGGTGGTGGTGGTTGTGGCGGTGGTGGTGGCCGCAACGACCGTGGCAGCAGGGGTCTGGGACTGGTCATCAGCCCTGGGTGATGGGTTGGTGGGTAGGAGGGGCCCTGGGGAGCGGTTGGGCCCTGCCACTCCAGATGGGCCTGCTCGGTGGTCCTCGTCCGAAGAGGTGTCCAGGTCTTCTACATCCGTGAGTCCGGGTCGGGGGCTTGCGGACTGGCTGTGCTGGCTGCTGTCTCCCTCTCCAGCATCGAGCTGTTCGGCACCTGTGGGGAGGATGAGATAGGTTATTGTTTTGCACCTTGCAAAGTTTGTATTGGTTGTCTGGCATTCACAGTTCGTGCACAGGTTTCACAGAGGCGTGTGTGTGGATGTACGATGTGTGTATGCGTGGGCAAGGCAATGGAACTGTGTGATGTGATCATGATGCATGGGACGGATTAGCAATGCCGATGGGTGTGTGTTGCTGTACTCCTACATTTTGTGGCTTGGGTGTATGCGGCCTCCAGCCCCATCGGCGCTTATGAGTTGTAATATGGTTTTGGGGGACATATGAAACGCTTCGACACGCAGATTGAAAGTGGGGTACAGCCCCTCAACGCTTTTGAGGTGAAATATGGTTTTGGGGTTCAAATGGAACGCTTAGGAACGCAGATGGCAAAGGGGGTACAGCCCCTCAACGCTTTTGAGGTGAAATATGGTTTTGGGGTTCAAATGGAACGCTTAGAAACGCAGATGGCAAAAGGGGGTGCAGCCCCATGTACGCTTTAGAGGTGAAATCTGGTTTTGTGGTACATACTGTGACATATGGGTGCAGTACGGGACATGTGTTTTGGCCACATGACACTGCAGTGACAAAGGTGTGTGTATGTCTAACATCCCCAGCATATCTGCTGACTGTTATCATTTATGGACACTACACTGCAAGCATTGTAGTGAGTGAGTGATGGTTGTGTGCCACACAACATATTGCACATGGGCCAATTCCTTGGTGTGCGTGCTACCCTTAGCCATGTGCAGCAATGCAGTGCTCTTGGGGTGTTGACTATGTTATGTATGTTGTACATCACAGTGTGACGTGCGCTTCAGTCACTGCAGACACATTATTTGTCATCAGCAGGTATCTTTGCTGAACTACTGTATGAGGGCCAGCTGTTCCGATGACATACCTTTCATAACACTGGGGCTGACAGATGAGATGTATGATATGTTGAATGTGCATTGTGTGGCTGTGTGTTTCATGGGTCCAGTGGTGTATATGTGCATTGCTGGGGTTTCACTCTGTTAGTTCTAGACAGGTTAGACTTACATGGGCGTTGTTGTACATTGTGAGGGGAACAGACAGTAACGACTACATGGACAAGACTTCGATGGTGTTGCTGATGTGTGTGATGAGTGGCACAGTGCCCGCCGTGTGGGTCAGTACTCCAGTGGGACTTGTACATGCAGACGTGACTCCTTAGGTGTTGCTGTATTTGTGATGGCTCATGTGGGCTATGACTCTGTAATACATGTCCGTGTGCACATTGGTCACATGATTATGACAGGGAGCAGTGCTGCGTGTTCCTCTGCTACGTGACATGTCCCATATGTTAGTCGTACTACAGTCCTCATGCCTACAGACACCCCGCCCTGTACAGTTGTCTACCTGCTGGTTGGTTTGGAGGGCGCAATGCAATGGATGCCACATGGTTATGGGAGGGAGGGGTGCTCCATGTTGCTGGTCTGTGGGAGTGGGGGCGGTGTTGTGTGTTGTGGTGATGGCTTACCGCCCACAAACACCCCTGCATGTAGGGTGAGATATCTACCTGTCGGCTGAAGGTGTGCACTGCAGTGGCTGACACATGGGTGTGGGGTGTGCTCCACCTTGCTGGGCTGTAGGACTGGGGGCCTGGTGGGTGTTGTACTTCAGCTGTCCCCCCTCCGAACCACTGACTTTGTGTTACGACTACTTACCTGTTACTTGTTGGTTAGTGCAGCTATGGCTGACACATGAGTGTGGGTGTGGGGAGTGCTCCTTCTGGCGCATCTGGAGTACAAGGGGACCTGGTGGGAGTTGCGGTGCTGGCTGACTGTACACATGCCCCCATGGTTTTGTTAGTTGGTTGCTTTGGGCTGAGTGTGTGGGAGTGTCTGTTGCATGTGTGAGTAATGTCTTGTGTATTGTGTACTGGACATGGGGGTGTTTGTCCCTCGGAGCTGTGGCATTGTGGTAGTGCATGTGAGTACATAGCGGTGTGCTGGTATACATTTGTTTGTACTTACCAGCCTCCACTCCCCTGGTATTCCGGTGAGACTCTCCGGATGTAGGATGCCTCGCACCTTCTCCTCCCACGCCTTGAAGGTCTTGAATAGCGCGGGATTTCCTCCGCCAGTCCTGTCAGCCAGCTGCTGATTCTTGGCCTCCTTCTTTCTGACCACGCTTTTCAGGTCGTGCCACCTCTTAGTCATTTCTGCTCTGTTGCGTGGCACGTTCCCGACTGCATTGACCTGGTCTACGATCCTGCTCCACAACCGGTTTCTGGTGGCTACTGGTGTCTGTTGGACCTGGTTCCCATAGATTTGTGGGTGCACCTTGCTGATCTCGTCGACCATGACCGTCAGCTCAGTGGAAGTGAACTTGGGCATTCTCTGTGCTGCCATGGTGTGTGGTTTGGTGTTTGTGGTGCTGGTGCGGTGTGTGGTGTGTGATGTGCAGGGGGTTTGTGGGGCCGGTGTTTGGTGGTGGTGGTGGTGGTGATGGGTGTGATGGGTGCGTGTCTGTGGTGTGCTGCTGTCCTTTCTGTCTCGCTGTGTTCTGTGCTCTCATCCTCAGTTTGTAGTGTTGCAAGGGATTGTGGTCTGTGAAGGGGCTGCTTTTGTACTTACCTATGTGGGTGTGTCATGATGGGCTGTTGTTTTCAGGTGTGTTGTGGCTGGTGTTCTGGGATTTGTAGTTTATTTGTTTGTCCAGGGGGATGTGTTTTCGGGATGTGTACTGTGTTTGTGTATTTGGGCGTGGTTTGCTGTGTGGACTTGTTGGCCATGTTGTGTGTGTTTCTTTGGCTCCGCGGATGGTTTCTGTGCAGGGACGTGGCCGCCAGGGCTTCCGCCGTGTCCATTTTCATCACTGGTGTGTGCGATGGCGGGCGGTGAATTTGTGTATTTACCGCACTCATGTCGGGGAGATCGTAATTTCACGGCCGCCGTCTCGGTCGTCAGGGCGGGCGTTTTTGGGTTGTCGTGCGGGTTTGCGTCCGTGGCGGACGGATAGACTTCGTCTCGGACATATACGGGCGGTATTTTGTGTGTTTTTACCGCCGCGGGCGGTTTTCGCTTCGCGACATCGTGATTGCTCGGTCGGTATTCACACGGTGTAGGCGGGCGGTTTTTTCCCGCTATGGTAGATGGCGTATTTTTTAACGCCGGGTATCGTAACGGACACTATATTTTGTTAAAATAAAACAATATAACATAAAACAGATTTATTGAAAAGAAATTAACATTTTAAGTGGTTAACAATTTTTGTACGTGTAATATATATTTTTAATTAATATTATTAATGTATGATATATTAATAATATTAATGATTAATTGTTACATTTTATATAAACATGTTTTTGAAGAGGTAAGTTTTTATTTAACATTTGAAAAAAAATAACATTTTTTGAAAATCATTGTAAATAACACAAATAAATAAGTAATTATAATATTTAATATGTTTTATATTAATTATTATAATTTTACAATGTAGAAAAATGTTACATTATTTTTAACATATAAGTACAATATTGTAATATTTTTAGAAAACATAAGTAATGTATTTATTACTGTATTACATGCTTTTAAATTAATTTCTATCTTTTTTACTATTTAACCAGCCATATTTGTTTTACAGGTACTATTTTGTAACCGCTTACTGTTGTTTTGGGTTATTTCTGAGGGGACAAGCTCGCGGTTAGAAGCTGCGTCGCGTCGAGGAAGGTAAGTGTAATTTTCTTTAATTAAACTAAGAGGGTCATTACGATGGCGGACGGAAAAAAATCCAACCGCAATGGTAGCGGAAAATTACCGTCCGCAGGTACCGTGGAAATACTGCCGACACTATTATGATCAATCGCCAAAATATTCCAACCGCGGCGGTAGGAGGCATCGAAAAACCGCCCGTAGACGGCGGAGAATGTGAAAATCCAACCGCGACGGTCGGTATCATAGCGGAAACACCTAAAATCACCGCCAGGCACGCGGAGTGACCGCCAATGATATTATGATATCCCCGATGTCACAGCGGTACGTTCCACTGTTTCCGTCCACCGCGGTCGCTAACAGTAATGAATGTGAGATACGGCGGAAGGCCTGCAGCATAGCCATTGCTGCGGATGCTCCGCCAACAAAATGGCGGCCAAGGAAAAAAAAACACAATAAGGCCACCAAATGCACACAGGCAAATAGCCCTGCCCCCAAAATAACCTGAAACATCCCAATGACACACCCCCATGGCAAATTCAAATATACAAATCACAGGACAACCCACACAGCACACCTGACAGCATTACACCATCTTGACACACCCACATAGCTGAGCATAAAACCAGCCCCTTCCCTGACCACAATCCTTTGCACTACTCCAGCCCTGAAGGAACCAAACCCTGCAGCACATTGGATAGGAAAAACACCACACATCTCACCAGCACAACAACACACACACACACACCACCTACAACACCCACACCACCCTCACAACTGCACCCCAAAACATCTGCACAGCACACACCATGGCACCAAACAAAATGCCAAAATTCACAGACACTGAGCTGACAGTAATGGTAGATGAGATAATTAGAGTAGAACCACAACTATTCGGTAGCATGGTCCAACAGACACCATTAGCCACAAGGACAAACATGTGGGTAAGGATAGTGGACAAGGTCAATGCAATAGGGAATGTGCCCCGCAACAAGCATGAAATCATGAGGCGGTGGCATGACCTGAAGAGTGCTGTCAAGAAGAAGAGGGCCAAGAACCGTCAGCTGGCTAATGCGACTGGTGGAGGCCCTCCCATTCCACCAAAACCATTCTCTGCGTGGGAGGAGAAGGTGCTTGCCATCCTGCATCCAGAGAGTCTGGAAGGAATACCCGGGGGAGTGGAGGCTGGTAAGTACCAACTAATGGATATGCATGAAACTGCCATGTACTGTCTTGCACAACTACAATGCTACATCCCTAAGGTACAAGAACACTCATCTGCGCCCCAAAAACAAACACAGGTCACACTGATGTAACATCCACCCCACCTGAAACATCACAAAGGTAGACAACATCAACTGTGTTGTATGTGTCCAGGCAAGCAGCACTACAACTCCCACCAGGCACACCCTGCCCCATCACTCAGCAGGATGGAGCACCTCCTCCCACCCAGAACCATGTGGCAGCCATTGTGTTCTTCACCCTCACCTAACAGGTAGGTAGCCATCTTTCCATGGAGGATTGTTTGGAATAGGGAGGCCTACACTACTACTCCCACCAGGCACACCCTGCCCCATCACTCAGCAGGATGGAGCACCCCCTCCCACCCAGAACCATGTGGCAGCCATTGTGTTCTTCACCCTCACCTAACAGGTAGGTAGCCATCTTTCCAGGGAGGTGTGTTTGGAATAGGGAGGCCTGCACTACAACTCCCACCAGGCCCCCTTGTCCCACAGCTGAGCAGGATGGACTAGTCCCCCCCAGAACGATGTGGCAGCCATTGTGTTCTTCACCCTCACCTAACAGGTAGGTAGCCATATTTCCAGGAAGGTGTGTTTGGAAAAGGGAGGCCTGCACTACAACTCCCACCAGGCCCCCTTGTCCCACAGCTGAGCAAGATGGACTACTCCCCCCCCAGAACCATGTGGCAGCCATTGTGTTCTTCACCCTCACCTAACAGGTAGGTAGCCATCTTTCCAGGGAGGTGTTTTGGGAATAGGGAGGCCTGCACTACAACTCCCACCAGGCCCCCTTGTCCCACAGCTTAGCAGGATGGACTACTCCCCTCCCCAGAACCATGTGGCAGCCATTGTGTTCGTCACCCTCACCCAACAGGTAGGTAGCCATCTTTCCAGGGAGGTGTGTTTGGAATAGGGAGGCCTGCACTACAACTCCCACAAGGCCCCCTTGTCCCACAGCTGAGCAGGATGGACTACTCCCCCCCCCCAGAACCATGTGGCAGCCATTGTGTTCTTTACCCTCACCTAACAGGTAGGTAGCCATCTTTCCATGGAGGTGTGTTTGGAATAGGGAGGCCTGCACTACAACTCCCACCAGGCACACCCTGCCCCATCACTCAGCAGGATGGAGCACCCCCTCCCACCCAGAACCATGTGGCAGCCATTGTGTTCTTCACCCTCACCTAACAGGTAGGTAGCCATCTTTCCAGGGAGGTGTGTTTGGAATAGGGAGGCCTGCACTACAACTCCCACCAGGCCCCCTTGTCCCACAGCTGAGCAGGATGGACTAGTCCCCCCCAGAACGATGTGGCAGCCATTGTGTTCTTCACCCTCACCTAACAGGTAGGTAGCCATATTTCCAGGAAGGTGTGTTTGGAAAAGGGAGGCCTGCACTACAACTCCCACCAGGCCCCCTTGTCCCACAGCTGAGCAAGATGGACTACTCCCCCCCCCAGAACCATGTGGCAGCCATTGTGTTCGTCACCCTCACCTAACAGGTAGGTAGCCATCTTTCCAGGGAGGTGTGTTTGGAATAGGGAGGCCTGCACTACATCTCCCACCAGGCCCCCTTGTCCCACAACTGAGCAGGATGGACTACTCCCCCCCCCCCAGAACCATGTGGCAGCCATTGTGTTCTTCACCCTCAACTAACAGGTAGGTAGCCATCTTTCCAGGGAGGTGTGTTTGGAATAGGGAGGCCTGCACAACAGCTCTCACCAGGCCCCCTTGTCCCACAGCTGAGCAGGATGGACTACTCCCCTCCCCAGAACCACGTGGCAGCCATTGTGTTCTTCACCCTCACCTAACAGGTAGGTAGCCATCTTTCCAGGGAGGTGTGTTTGGAATAGGGAGGCCTGCACTACAACTCCCACCAAGCCCCCTTGTCCCACAGCTGAGCAGGATGGACTACTCCCCCCCAGAACCATGTGGCAGCAATTGTGTTCTTCACCCTCACCTAACAGGTAGGTAGCCATCTTTCCAGGGAGGATTGTTTGGAATAGGGAGGCCTGCACTACAACTCCCACCAGGCCCCCTTGTCCCACAGCTGAGCAGGATGGACTACTCCCCCCCAGAACCATGTGGCAGCCATTGTGTACTTCACCCTCACCTAACAGGTAGGTAGCCATCTTTCCAGGGAGGTGTGTTTGGAATAGGGAGGCCTGCACTACATCTCCCACCAGGCCCCCTTGTCCCACAACTGAGCAGGATGGACTACTCCCCCCCCCCCCCAGAACCATGTGGCAGCCATTGTGTTCTTCACCCTCAACTAACAGGTAGGTAGCCATCTTTCCAGGGAGGTGTGTTTGGAATAGGGAGGCCTGCACAACAGCTCTCACCAGGCCCCCTTGTCCCACAGCTGAGCAGGATGGACTACTCCCTCCCCAGAACCACGTGGCAGCCATTGTGTTCTTCACCCTCACCTAACAGGTAGGTAGCCATCTTTCCAGGGAGGTGTGTTTGGAATAGGGAGGCCTGCACTACAACTCCCACCAAGCCCCCTTGTCCCACAGCTGAGCAGGATGGACTACTCCCCCCCAGAACCATGTGGCAGCAATTGTGTTCTTCACCCTCACCTAACAGGTAGGTAGCCATCTTTCCAGGGAGGATTGTTTGGAATAGGGAGGCCTGCACTACAACTCCCACCAGGCCCCCTTGTCCCACAGCTGAGCAGGATGGACAACTCCCCCCCCCCCAGAACCATGTGGCAGCCATTGTGTACTTCACCCTCACCTAACAGGTAGGTAGCCATCTTTCCAGGGAGGTGTGTTTGGAATAGGGAGGCCTGCACTACAACTCCCACCAGGCACACCCTGCCCCATCACTCAGCAGGATGGAGCACCCCCTCCCACCCAGAACCATGTGGCAGCCATTGTGTTCTTCACCCTCACCTAACAGGTAGGTAGCCATCTTTCCAGGGAGGTGTGTTTGGAATAGGGAGGCCTGCACTACAACTCCCACCAGGCCCCCTTGTCCCACAGCTGAGCAGGATGGACTACTCCCCCCAGAACCATGTGGCAGCCATTGTGTTCTTCATCCTCACCTAACAGGTAGGTAGCTATCTTTCCAGGGAGGATTGTTTGGAATAGGGAGGCCTGCACTACAACTCCCACCAGGCAGACCCTGCCCCATCACTCAGCAGGATGGAGCACCCCCTCCCACCCAGAACCATGTGGCAGCCATTGTGTTCTTCACCCTCACCTAACAGGTAGGTAGCCATGTTTCCAGGGAGGTGTGTTTGGAATAGGGAGGCCTGCACTACAACTCCCACCAGGCACACCCTGCCCCATCACTCAGCAGGATGGAGCACCCCCTCCCACACAGAACCATGTGGCAGCCATTGTGTTCTTCACCCTCACCTAACAGGTAGATAGCCATCTTTCCAGGGAGGTGTGTTTGGACTAGGGAGGCCTGCACTACAACTCCCACCAGGACCCCTTGTCCCACAGCTGAACAGGATGGACTACTCCCCCCCACGAACCATGTGGCAGCCATTGTGTACTTCACCCTCACCTAACAGGTAGGTAGCCATCTTTCCAGGGAGGATTGTTTGGAATAGGGAGGCCTGCACTACAACTCCCACCAGACCCCCTTGTCTCACATCTGAGCAGGATGGACTACTCCCCCCCCAGAACCATGTGGCAGCCATTGGGTTCTTCACCCTCATCTAACAGGTAGGTAGCCATCTTTCCAGGGAGGTGTGTTTGGAATAGGGAGGCCTGCACAACAACTCCCACCAGGCCCCCTTGTCCCACAGCTGAGCAGGATGGACTACTCCCCCCCCCCCCAGAACCATGTGGCAGCCATTGTGTTCTTCACCCTCACCTAACAGGTAGGTAGCCATCTTTCCAGGGAGGTGTGTTTGGAATAGGGAGGCCTGCACTACAACTCCCACCAGGCCCCCTTGTCCCACAGCTGAGCAGGATGGACTACTCTCCCCCAGAACCATGTGGCAGCCATTGTGTTCTTCACCCTCACCTAACAGGTAGGTAGCCATATTTCCAGGGAGGTGTGTTTGGACTAGGGAGGCCTGAACTACAACTCCCACCAGGACCCCTTGTCCCACAGCTGAGCAAGATGGACTACTCCCCCCCCCCCAGAACCATGTGGCAGCCATTGTGTTCTTCACCCTCACCTAACAGGTAGGTAGCCATCTTTCCAGGGAGGTGTTTTGGGAATAGGGAGGCCTGCACTACAACTCCCACCAGGCCCCCTTGTCCCACAGCTGAGCAGGATGGACTACTCCCCTCCCCAGAACCATGTGGCAGCCATTGTGTTCTTCACCCTCACCTAACAGGTAGGTAGCCATCTTTCCAGGGAGGTGTGTTTGGAATAGGGAGGCCTGCACTACAACTCCCACCAGGCCCCCTTGTCCCACAGCTGAGCAGGATGGACTACTCCCCCCCAGAACCATGTGGCAGCCATTGTGTTCTTCACCCTCACCTAACAGGTAGGTAGCCATCTTTCCAGGGAGGTGTGTTTGGAATAGGGAGGCCTGCACTACAACTCCCACCAGGCACACCCTGCCTCATCACTCAGCAGGATGGAGCACCCCCTCCCACCCAGAACCATGTGGCAGCCATTGTGTTCTTCACCCTCACCTAACAGGTAGGTAGCCATCTTTCCAGGGAGGTGTGTTTGGAATAGGGAGGCCTGCAGTACAACTCCCACCAGGCCCCCTTGTCCCACAGCTGAGCAGGATGGACTACTCCCCCCCCCCAGAACCATGTGGCAACCATTGTGTTCTTCACCCTCACCTAACAGGTAGGTAGCCATATTTCCAGGGAGGTGTGTTTGGACTAGGGAGGCCTGCACTACAACTCCCACCAGGACGCCTTGTCACACAGCTGAGCAAGATGGACTACTCCCCCCCCAGAACCATGTGGCAGCCATTGTGTTCTTCACCCGCACCTAACAGGTAGGTAGCCATCTTTCCAGGGAGGTGTTTTTTGGGAATAGGGAGGCCTGCACTACAACTCCCACCAGGTCCCCTTGTCCCACAGCTGAGCAGGATGGACTACTCCCCTCCCCAGAAAAATGTGGCAGCCATTGTGTTCTTCACCCTCACCTAACAGGTAGGTAGCCATCTTTCCAGGGAGGTGTGTTTGGAATAGGGAGGCCTGCACTACATCTCCCACCAGGCCCCCTTGTCCCACAGCTGAGCAGGATGGACTACTCCCCCCCCCAGAACCATGTGGCAGCCATTGTGTTCTTCACCCTCACCTAACAGGTAGGTAGCCATCTTTCCAGGGAGGTGTGTTTGGAATAGGGAGTCCTGCACAACAACTCCCACCAGGCCCCCTTGTCCAGGCCCCCTGTGGGAGTAGTCCCACAGCTGAGCAGGATGGACTACTCCCCCCCCGAACCACGTGGCAGCCATTGTGTTCTTCACCCTCACCTAACAGGTAGATAGCCATCTTTCCAGGGAGGATTGTTTGGAATAGGGAGGCCTGCACTACAACTCCCACCAGGCACACCCTGCCCCATCACTCAGCAGGATGGAGCACCCTCTCCACCCAGAACCATGTGGCAGCCATTGTGTTCTTCACCCTCACCTAACAGGTAGGTAGCCATCTTTCCAGGGAGGTTTGTTTGGAATAGGAGGCCTGCACTACAACTCCCAGCAGGCCCCCTTGTCCCACAGCTGAGCAGGATGGACTACTCCCCCCCCCAGAACCATGTGGCAGCCATTGTGTTCTTCACCCTCACCTAACAGGTAGGTAGCCATCTTTCCAGGGAGGATTGTTTGGAATAGGGAGGCCTGCACTACAACTCCCACCAGGCACACCCTGCCCCATCACTCAGCAGGATGGAGCACCCCTCCCACCCAGAACCATGTGGCAGCCATTGTGTTCTTCACCCTCACCTAACAGGTAGGTAGCCATCTTTCCAGGGAGGTGTGTTTGGAATAGGGAGGCCTGCACTACAACTCCCACCAGGCACACCCTGCCCCATCACTCAGCAGGATGGAGCACCCCCTCCCACCCAGAACCATGTGGCAGCCATTGTGTTCTTCACCCTCACCTAACAGGTAGGTAGCCATCTTTCCAGGGAGGTGTGTTTGGAATAGGGAGGCCTGCACTACAACTCCCAGCAGGCCCCCTTGTCCCACAGCTGAGCAGGATGGACTACTCCCCCCCCAGAACCATGCGGCAGCCATTGTGTTCTTCACCCTCACCTAACAGGTAGGTAGCCATCTTTCCAGGGAGGTGTGTTTGGAATAGGGAGGCCTGCACTACATCTCCCACCAGGCCCCCTAGTCCCACAGCTGAGCAGGATGGACTACTCCCCCCCCAGAACCATGTGGCAGCCATTGTGTTCTTCACCCTCACCTAACAGGTAGGTAGCCATCTTTCCAGGGAGGTGTGTTTGGAATAGGGAGTCCTGCACAACAACTCCCACCAGGCCCCCTTGTCCAGGCCCCCTGTGGGAGTAGTCCCACAGCTGAGCAGGATGGACTACTCCCCCCCGAACCACGTGGCAGCCATTGTGTTCTTCACCCTCACCTAACAGGTAGGTAGAAATCTTTCCAGGGAGGTGTGTTTGGAATAGGGAGGCCTGCACTACAACTCCCACCAGGCCCCATTGTCCCACAGCTGAGCAGGATGGACTACTCCCCCCCCAGAACCATGTGGCAGCAATTGTGTTCTTCACCCTCACGTAACAGGTAGGTAGCCATCTTTCCAGGGAGGATTGTTTGGAATAGGGAGGCCTGCACTACAACTCCCACCAGGCCCCCTTGTCCCACAGCTGAGCAGGATGGACTACTCCCCCCCAGAACCATGTGGCAGCCATTGTGTTCTTCACCCTCACCTAACAGGTAGGTAGCCATCTTTCCAGGGAGGTGTGTTTGGAATAGGGAGGCCTGAACTACAACTCCCACCAGGCACACCCTGCCCCATCACTCAGCAGGATGGAGCACCCCCTCCCACCCAGAACCATGTGGCAGCCATTGTGTTCTTCACCCTCACCTAACAGGTAGGTAGCCATCTTTCCAGGGAGGTTTGTTTGGAATAGGGAGGCCTGCACTACAACTCCCAGCAGGCCCCCTTGTCCCACAGCTGAGCAGGATGGACTACTCCCCCCCCCAGAACCATGTGGCAGCCATTGTGTTCTTCACCCTCACCTAACAGGTAGGTAGCCATCTTTCCAGGGAGGATTGTTTGGAATAGGGAGGCCTGCACTACAACTCCCACCAGGCACACCCTGCCCCATCACTCAGCAGGATGGAGCACCCCCTCCCACCCAGAACCATGTGGCAGCCATTGTGTTCTTCACCCTCACCTAACAGGTAGGTAGCCATCTTTCCAGGGAGGTGTGTTTTGAATAGGGAGGCCTGCACTACAACTCCCACCAGGCCCCCTTGTCCCACAGCTGAGCAGGATGGACTACACCCCCCCCCAGAACCATGTGGCAGCCATTGTGTTCTTCACCCTCACCTAACAGGTAGGTAGCCATCTTTCCAGGGAGGTGTGTTTGGAATAGGGAGGCCTGCACTACAACTCCCACCAGGCCCCCTTGTCCTACAGCTGAGCAGGATGGACTACCCCCCCCCCCCAGAACCATGTGGCAGCCATTGTGTTCTTCACCCTCACCTAACAGGTAGGTAGCCATCTTTCCAGGGAGGTGTGTTTGGAATAGGGAGGCATGCACTACAACTCCCACCTGGCCCACTTGTCCCACAGCTGAACAGGATGGACTACTCCCCCCCCCCGAACCATGTGGCAGCCATTGTGTACTTCACCCTCACCTAACAGGTAGGTAGCCATCTTTCCAGGGAGGATTGTTTGGAATAGGGAGGCCTGCACTACAACTCCCACCAGGCCCCCTTGTCCCACAGCTGAGCAGGATGGACTACTCCCCCCACCCAGAACCACGTGTCAGAAAGTCCACCTAAAAATGACACCTGGACAGGTAAGCAGACAGTGCATGCACCCCACCATTCCTCAACGAAAGCATTGAGCTAATGCCAACACAAGGCCTCACATTACAACAAAATACACCCCAATTAAATACCATTTGATAGTATGCAGACAGCTATGCGTATTTAACTGTGACAGAAACAGAACTGTGACTCAACTAAACTCATGTGTAAGCAAATCAGGGACCATATATGCACTGCACCGAATGCTATCTGTAAATTCCATGGGTGCTGAGCATGAAGGACCATAGTAACAATAAAAGGGCATGGTCTGTTGAACAATGAAATACAAGCACAGAACATTACAAAGGTATGCATGAGATAACAATGGTACAATGTCTAGTACATGTGCATATGTAACATTTGCCAGGAAGAGTAATCAGCAAAGATGCATTACATCAAGTTGCATAGCAGCCAGTTGTCAGATGACAACCTTTCAGTTTAATACAAAGCGCTTCACGTGGGGCATGGTATCCAATGACTTGTCACACCATGGAAAAAGATGTTTGTACCTCCACATCATGTCATGACGAACATCACTGTGCAGACATACAATTTATGAAATACGTAACTGTGTGTTGCATAACATGTAAATAAGAGACATCAAACACAGCAAGCCAGATGGGTGTAAGTCAATGACTATGTACCCTCTGTTCCACAGGTAACCAACAACTGACTGCAGAGGACGACAACCTCAACCTGCAGAGCCAGTCTCCTCCTCCGGAACATGGACACTCTGATGCGGAGTCCCTGGATTCTTTGGATGAGGAGCTCCAAGCCGGCCCATCTGGTGTGCCAGGGCGCAACCGGTCACATGACCCCACTGCCCCCCCACCATCAGCAACAACATCAACGCTGACCCCTGCTGGAACGACCTGTGCAACCACCACCACCACTACCACTGTTGCCTGCAACACTCGCCCTGCCCCAGAGGATGGCCAGCCCACACCATCAACTGTGGAGGGCAGGGAGAGTAGGCGTGTGGCTAGAGTGGTGAGGCAACAGGTCAGTGTTAGCAGGGCAGGTGGGAGGACAAGTGGGCCTCCAACACCACAGCACACTGTGACCGAAGCCCTGGCTAACATCACCAGAGTTGTGGGTGCCTATGAACGCACACAGGCACAAATGGGCCAGGCCCACGAAGATGCCCTGGAGCTCCAACGTCTGCTGAGGTCCATGGACAACCATATGGGACAAATCGTGGACCTCATGGGCCAGTTAGTGGCTGTACAGAGGGACAGGCCAGTGCCACAGACCACACCTCCACCTCCCCCCGCTGCCACGCAGGATGACAGTTCATCACCCACTCCTGCGGGCATGGAGAGGGGTGACTCCTCAGAACCCAGTGGCCCAGCAGACGATGCCCCCCCTGCCAAAAGAAGAAGGGGCCGTCCAATGAAAAACTTGGGACTCACCCGTGGCAAAGCACCTGCCAAACACCAGTCAAAGAGCCAGCCATGATGGCAACACTCTTCACCCAACCATTGACTATGTACACTGTCCATACCCACACTGCCATGGTAATGGCATCCGTCTGTTGGACTGTGTCACCACATCAATGTGGTGCCTACTTGATTGTCTCATCTACCATCACTGCCAACTCATAGATTCACCATTCACACTTATGTAAATATCCACTTCCCTCTCACATATACCCATTGAAAATAAACAACAACGCACCAATGTAGTTGAGTCTGCTCCATGTTTATCACTGTATGTGCAATGTTTACCATGGTTACAATGTCACAGTAGCATGGATCCTCTGTAGGCAAGGGGGGGCAAAAGGGACCTAGCAAAACACAACAGAACAAAAGTCACTAGTCAGGGGGTGGCATCACAGCCATCACACAACACATGTCCTCAACGTACACCAATATGCACACATTACAATGTGCAACAGTACCAACATAGACATCCTGTAGCTGTGCCAAACTACCCTGTATCCAACACATAGGCAGCCAGCACTGAGTCAACAACAGGATGCAGTCACAAAGATCACATAGACCTTCACGCAAACAACTACATCAACAGACAATGGACCAGTTGTACATTGTCACTCACCTTCAAGTGAAGTAGCGGTTGATGAGCTGCTGACGCTGGTCGACACCTTCCTCCTCTCCACTATCCTCGTCACTGGACATTTGTGGGATCGCAGGTGGGGGCCTCGGCTAGTCATCATCGTCCAGGATCAAGGGGATTCCTTTCCGTAAGGCCAGGTTGTGCAGCATGCAGCATGCTACCACTATCTGACACACCTTTTTGGGTGAGTACATGAGTGCCCCTCCGGTCCTGTCCAGGCAGCAACATCTCTATTTTAGGAGACCAAAGGTTCGCTCCACCACCCGACTTGTTCTCCCATGGGCATTGTTGTAGTGGACTTCAGACGGTGTCCTAGGATTGCGTAGTGGGCTCAGCAACCAAGGTTTGTTGGGATATGCAGAGTCACCTAGGTGTGAAAAACACATACCGATTAAGTGATACAACTGTGGCAGAGGACAGCATGGCACACAGCACACAACTTGACTCTGCCCACTCACCCACAATCCATGCCCGCTCCGGAAGTAGATTGGCCATCAGCTGGGGCACAATGCTGTTGTGCAGGATGTAGGAATCATGTGCAGAGCCGGGAAACTTGGCACAGACATGCGATATGATCATATAGGCCTGGCACACCACCTGCACATTGATGGAATGTGAATGTTTACGATTCCTATATATGTGTTCCCGTGCCTGTGGTGGAACCAGGTCAACATGTGTGCAGTCAATAGCACCTACAACATTAGGGATGTGACCAAGGGCATAAAAATCCACCTTCACAGCCGCTAAAACCCCCCTCCTTGGAAAACTTATGTATCGGTCTTTGTATTGCATCATGGCCGACAGGAAATCCCGTAGCACCATGCTGAAGGTGGGCTGAGACATCCCCCCTGCAATGCCCACTGTCTCCTGGAATGACCCACTAGCCAGGAAATGCAGTGCCGCCATCACCTTCAATTCAGTTGTTAATGCTGTTGGGTATGGCCTGCCAGCCCGCAGGTGTGGCTCCAACATGGCACACAGGTCTTGGATGTTTGTGCGGTCCAGACGGAATCTGCGTATTATGTCATCATCCTCAATGTTAGCCAGGAGGGTGACTGGACGATACACATTAGGTCGCCTCCTAGGTGAGATGAAAGGGGACACGCCATTGCAACAGAACATGAGATGTGCACAAATCCATAGCTTTTGATTGACACAGCGCAAACATTGACTGGCATCACAATGCACCATACAGTGCAAGTCAAAAGTCGTGACACCTTGAGAAAACATTGTAGTACACTTGTTCAGTATTCGCACAGTGAGAACAACCAACATGGAAACTGTTTCTGTGAATGCTAATAGTCACATTTCAAAGTCTTGTGTAAACAGCCCTGACAGTACATGATACAGGACATGTGTGAAACAGAAACACTGCTGGCTTCCAAGTGGCTGCTGTACCTGCCACACATTCTGGTGCAATCATGACAGGGGACACATGAACAACACAATTTGTCTAGTTCTGAAGGACTCATTATGGAATTTGAGCCACTGCAAATCCACACAAGTTTAGAGACACTCACATACATATTCACAAGCCTGTGCATATCATCATTCTTTATTTCGATTCACATAAAACCATGAAAGATGCATCATAAATTTTCACATACATTTTGCTTAAATACAAGTGTAACAATTTCCACTGCATTTGGTAACATTTCATCAGGGTAGGGGCTGTCATTAAGAAGGGTAACACAATTACCTGGCCACTAAAATTACAATTAAAATATATAAATAAGTTAAAACTAGACATAAGTATCTAAAGATCATTTGTGTAGTGAGTTAAAATCAATGTATAATATAACTCGTAATCCACTATATATATATATCTTTCAATACAGTTCCCATTCCAACAACATAGCGATACAAATACTTTTTAATAATCAATAAATACATAAGTTGTCTTGTAGCGCCTTTATACATAAATGCATGTACGTACTTTACTAAAATCATTAGCTTAAGAGAACACATTCTTAATCTATTGTACTTTAGAATTTTAGCCCAGCTTTTGCCCTTATAAGGCTCACATTGAATAAAAATCTGCTGACACTGAAAACGATTTTTTGCGATGTGTTAGTTTTCAGTATCCTTCCCGCTTCTAGACATATTCTAGTATTCATGTTCCGACAAATAGGTTTGCTATAAGCCGGGCAGGCAAATAATATGTGTAGATCATTTTCCTTAGACACATGTTGGCATAATACACAAAATTTGTTACTATTTCTGTCTCTGTTTGTGGTCCATTTAGATGTGTTCGTATTAATTTGTAACACATCATATCTGAACTTCATACACAAGGATTTAGCAAGTTGTGGGCGAACTTCATTCAAAAAGGTCTCGAAACTTGCTACCTCTTTAAAAGGAAGGAACTTAGGGGCCCATTACGATGTCGGACGGAAAAAAATCCGCCATCAACAACAGTGCTAAAAATCCGCCCGCCTACACTGTCTGAATACCAATCGAGCAATTACGATGCCGCGAACCGAAAACCGCCGGATGCGGAAAATAAACCAAAAATACCGCCCTCACATGAACGAGTCTAAGTCCATCCGCCCGCCACGGACGGAAAGACGCATGACAACCCAAAACCGCCCGCCCTGACGACCGAGACACCGCCCGTGAAATTACGATCGCACCGACATCAGCGCGGAAAAAACACAAATACACCGCCCGCCAGCGCAAACAACAGTGACGAAAATGGACACGGCGGGAGCTCCGGCGGCCACGTCCATGCACAGAAATCATCCGCAGACAAAAACAAACACACACAACATGGCCAACAAGTCCACACAGCAACTCACGCACAAATACACAGACACATTACACATCCTGAAACCCCCCCTGGACAAACAAATAAACTACAAAGCCCAGAACACCAGCCACAACACACCTGAAAACAACAGACCATCATGACACACCCACATAGGTAAGTACAAGAGCAGCCCCTTCACAGACCACAATCCCTTGCAACATTACAAACTGAGGACGAGAGCACACAACACAGCGAGACAGAAAGGACAGCAGCACACCACAGACACGCACCCATCACACCCATCACCACCACCAACACCAAAAACCGCCCACACAAACCCCCTGCACATCACACACCACACCAGCATCACAAACACCAAAGCACACACCATGTCACCACACAGAATGCCCAAGTTCACTTCCACCGAGCTGACGGTCATGGTCGACGAGATCGTCAAGGTGCACCCACAAATCTATGGGAACCAGGTCCAACAAACACCACTAGCCACCAGAAACCGGATGTGGAGCAGGATCGTAGACCAGGTTAATGCAGTCGGGAACGTTCCACGAAACAGAGGAGAAATAAACAAAAGGTGGAACGACCTCAAAAGCGTGGTCAAGAAGAAGGAGACCAAAAATATAGAGCTGGCTGCCAGGACTGGCGGAGGGAATCCCGCGCTATTCAAGACCTTCAAAGCGTGGGAGGAGAAGGTGCGAGTCATCATACATCCGGAGATCCTCACCGGATTACCAGGGGGAGTGGAGGCTGGTAAGTACAAACAAATGTATACCAGCACACCGCTATGTACACACATGCACTACCACTATGCCATAGCTCCGAGGGACAAACACCCCCATGTCCAGTACACAATACACAAGACATCACTCACACATGCAACAGACACTCACACACACCCAGCCCAAACCTACCAACTAACAAAACCATGGGGGCATGTGTACAGTCAGCCAGCACCTCAACTTCCACCAGGTCCCCTTGTACTCCAGATGCGCCAGAAGGAGCACTCCCCACACCCACAACCATGTGTCAGCCATAGCTGCACTAACCGACAGGTAACAGGTAAGTAGCCGGAACACAAAGTCAGTGGTTCGGAGGGGGGACAGCTGAAGTACAACACCCACCAGGCCCCTAGTCGCACAGCAAGGAGGAGCACACCCATGTGTCAGCCACAGCTACACCAACCGACAAGTAACAGGTAAGTAGCCGGAACACAAAGTCAGTGGTTCGGAGGGGGGACAGCTGAAGTACAACACCCACCAGGCCCCCACCCCCACAGACCAGCAAGGTGGAGCACCCCTCCCTCCCAGTACCATGTGGCATCCATTGCAATACGCACCCAGAAACAACCCATAGGTGGGAAACTGCACAGGGCGGGGCGTCTGTAGGCATGAGGACTGTACTACGACTGACACATGGGACATGTCACGTAGCAGAGGAACACGCAGCACTGCTCCCAGTCACAATCATGAGACCAATGTGCACACGGACGTGTATAACAGAGTCATACCCCACAAGATCCAACACAGATACAGCAACACCTAAGGAGCCACGTCTGCATGCACAAGTCCCACTGGAGTACAGACCCACACGGCAGGCACTGTGCCACCCATCACACACATCAGCAACACCATCTGAGTCCTGTCCATGTAGCCCTCACTGCCTGTCACCCACACATCGTACAACAACGCACATGTAAGACAGACCGTACTAGAAGAAACAGCCTGGAACCACAATATTGCACACAAAGACAACTGGACCCATGAAACACACAGGCACACAATGCACATTCCACATATCACACATCACAACTCACAGCCCCAGTGTCATGAAAGGTATGGCATCCGAACAGCTGGCCCCCATACAGTAGTCATGCAAAGATACCTGCCCATTACAAATCATGTGCCTGCAGTGACTGAAGCGCACGTCACACTGCGAGTAACAACACACATAATATAGTCAACACCCCAAGAGCACAGCATTGATGCACATGTACTAGGGCAGCACGCACACAAAGGATTTGGCCCATCTGCAATACGTTGTGTGGCACACAACAAGCACGAACTCACAACAATGCCACCAATGCAATGGTCATGAACGATAACAGTCAGCAGACATGCCGGGCATGTCAGACAGACACACACCTTTGTCTATGCACTGTCACGTTGCCAGAACACATGTCACGTCCTGCACCCATTACTCACAGTATGTACGCCAAAAGCACATTTCAACACAAAAGCGTTTAGGGGGCTGTACCCCCTTTTGGCATCAGCGTTTCCAAGCGTCCCATTTGAACACCAAAACCATCGTTCAAGCCAACATCGTCGATGGTCCTGGAGCACGCATACACCAGAGCCACAAAATGTAGGAGCATAGCAACACACACCCATCGGCATTGCCAATCCGTCCCATGCCACATGTCCACATCACACAGTTCCATTGCCTAGCCAACACATACACACATCGTACATCCACACACACGCCCCTGGGAAACATGTGCACGACAGTGCACGAACTGTGAATGTCAGACAACCAATACACACTTTGCTAGGTGCAACACAATGACCTATCTCATTCTCCCCACAGGTGACGAACTGCTGGATGCTGGAGAGGGAGACAGCAGCCAGCACAGCCAGTCCCCAAGCCCCCGACCCGGACTCACGGATGTAGAGGAGCTGGACACCTCTCCGGACACGGACCACACACCAGGCCCATCTGGAGTGGCAGGGCACACCCGCTCCCCAGGGCCCCTCCTACCCACCAACCCATCATCCAGGGCTGCTGACCACTCACAGACCCCTGCTGCCAGGCTCGTTGCGGCCACCACCACCGCCGCAATCACCACCACCGCCACAATCACCACCACCGCCGCAAGCACCACCACCGCCGCAAGCACCACCACCGCCGCAAGCACCACCACCGCCGCAAGCACCACCACCACCACGCCATCCCTGGCCACAGCCCCTGCGCAAGTGGTGGCACGGCCGTCGGGCTCCAACCTGGGAGCCAGAGCGAGGACCGTGGTGGGCAATGTGGCTAGTGGGCAGGTCGGTGGCAGCAGTACTGGTAGGAGGAGCAGGGCCAGGCCAACGCCATCTGAGCCTGGGATCCAAGACCTGCCGCAATTCTCAAGAGTCCTTGGGGCCTATGAAGAGGCCCAAGGACAATGGGCCAGGTCGGCTACCGACACGCGGGAGGTCCTTGGGGTGTTGAGGTCCATGGGCGCCCATATGGGACAATTCGTGACCCGCATGGACCAACTCGTGGACCTCATGGGCCAGCTGGTGGTGGTGGGGTGGTGGTGAGGGCACAAGCAATGCCAGCAACACCACCTCTGCCACCACCTGCTGTGGCGCAGGGTCGTGCAGTATCTCGTTCCCCTGCATCCACAGCGAGTGAGCACTCCTCAACCACCACCAGCGGCACATCAACACACCCCCCCCCCCTACCAAACGTGGAAGGGGCCGTCCGAAGAGGAAACAGGTGTCCAGAGAGGACTTCGCACGCTCCAAACGCCAGTGAGTCAGCCAGCCACCTTGACCACCTACTGCATTCACTTGGACTACGATCCTACCCCACACTGCCATGTGAATGGCATGTGTTTGTTGGACTGTGGACATAGAACTTCATGGGTACACCTTGACCATCACGCAGCCATGACCGTCAACCCATTCTCACAGCATGTACCACCTTTTTCATCACCTTGCACAAAATCACATGTCACCGCTGTAAATAAATACACCTTGATCACAATCTGCTACATGTGTCCTGGGTTTATTCAACGATGTGCAATCGCCACCATGAGCAGGAATGCATCTGCTGTGTGGTATGTCCATGGGACAGGAGAGGCTGTAGGGACCTAGGGGTGAAAAACAGAACAAGGGTACATTCAATGAGTGTGTCACACACTCATCACACAGTACCTGTCACCCACTACAAGCAATGTACACACATCTCACAGAGCAACAGGGCACAATACTACAGCCACTGTCAGTGGCATACCAACCTGGACATGGACCATTGACACACAGCACTCAGTGAACAAAAGGCCCACGTGACAGAGCACACATACACCTGCACAACTACAGCTACATCAGCCGTCGTACATGGTCACTCACCGTCAAGTGAAGTAGCGGGCGATGAGCTGCTGACGCACATTCACAGCTTCATCCTCTCCACTGTCCTCCTCACTCGAGCTGTCCTGGTCTGCAGGCTGTGGCCCTGGTTGATCTCCGTCATCCACAATTAGGGGGATCCGCTTGCGAATGGCCAGATTGTGCAGCATGCAGCAAGCCACTATTATCTGGCACACCTTCCGTGGGGAGTACGCCAGTGCACCCCCGGTGCGGTACAGGCATCTGAACCTGGACTTGAGGAGGCCAAAGGTACGCTCAACCACACGTCTGGTCCTCCCATGTGCCTCATTGTAGCGGTCATCAGCTGGTGTCCTAGGATTTCACAATGGGCTGAGCAGCCAGTGCCCATTCGGGTAAGCAGAGTCACCTGGGTGTGAGGGACACAGAGAACTGTTGCAGTACCAACTGGACACAAGACAGCATCGCACATCCAGCACACTACACTACTCCACATACTCACCTACAATCCAGCCACGGTCCGGTTGCAGATTGGTCATCAGTCGTGGCAGGATGCTGTGGCGCATGATGTGCGCGTCATGGGCCGATCCTGGGAACTTCGCACACACGTGGGAAATCACCATGTCCGCAAGGCACACCACTTGCACATTTAGGGAGTGCGTGTGCTTCCGGTTGCGGTAGAGCTGCTCAGTGGCCTGTGGTGGAACAAGGCCAACATGGGTGCAATCTATAGCACCAACGACGTGGGGGATCCGTCCAAGGGCATAGAAAGCACCCTTCACTGCCGCCAATTCACGAGCCCTGGGGAATTGTATGTACCTGTTCCTGTACAGCATCATAGCTGACAGTACATCCCTCAGCACCATGCTGAACATGGGCTGGGACATCCCACCTCCACTGCCCACTGTGTGTTGGAATGACCCAGTGGCGAAGAAATGCAGTGCAGCCATCACCTTAGCCGTGGGGGTGAATGCTGTTGGATACCCCCTGCGAGGACGGAGGTGGGGTTCCAACATGGCACAAAGCTGATGCAGGGTGGGTCGGTCCAGTCGATATTTACGTATTACCTCTACATCCTCCATGTCTGTCAGCAATTGGTAGGGGCGAAAAATGTTTGGTCTCCGCCTAGGAAAGATGGAACTGGACACATGTCAAAGCAACACGCAACATGGCATATTCACATACACAAAACATAAATTGACTGAGCAAGCACTTGAATCACAGAACAGCTGACAAGTAGGGACAATACCACAATACACTTACACAGGTCCCCTACCAATAGCAATGGGCAGTGACACACACCATTGCCATGAGCATGCACATGGGGATCTAGGCCTCAATGACTTGTAAGGCATGCTGATGGTAACAGACTGCATAGTCGGCAAGCGGCAACACCACGGCAACATGACTAGCTGCTGTGCATCACACTGATTCCGAGGCTGGGTGAGTGTGGCACACACCAACAAAGCAATGGGCACAGGCTGAGCGGCCAAAACAAGTGGGACCTGTGGCACGAGGGGATATGAGACAGTCATTAGTGTCACCACTGCACCCTATGTACAGTACTGTACGGATCACACCCCCAGAAACATTGACAGGTGTACACATTGACAGCCCCATGCCAACACGGCCGTGTGCTTGCAACTACACATCACAAGTGTCACGTAACATTGCACGTGCCAAGTGGCAGATGTACATAGTGAAAGGTGGCATGTGTGTGCATGTGCATATCCCATGCACCCATGCCAATGTGTACATGATGATATGCCAACAGACATGTGGAGGCCGGCCACTGGCCGTCCCTGCCTCTGCACACAGCATGTTGTGGCCCCGTCCACTGTGCACCTGCACCCACACGCAAATCATGGCCACACCTGCAGATGCAGTGCGCACATCATACTGTGTGTTGCACATGGCATCAGCGGACTGTACCCGCCATGGGCCAGGCCCTTACGGACAACTCCAATGACCCTCGCGGTTGCACCCTGCGTGTTCCACTATGGGGGTAAGCGTCCCGGGCCAGCTGGGAGCAGGCCAACGTCTGCAATTGGAGCTGCCAGACATGATACACGATTCGCAGCAGCTTGGACCCACTGGGACTGACCCAGGGGGTCATATGTGTGTGTGAGTGGGACAGGCATAACCACAGCTACCTGGAACTGCAGCCTGGCACCCCTCGAGAACACCTGCTGCTGCCACCTCTCCACCTACACGTCGATGACGCTGAGGACATGTCCAGGTCCACTCACCAGCGAGGAGCTGGAGATCCTGGATTCCGAGCTCCACGCACACTGCACATGGCTATTCCTTGCGAAATTCGTGTGTGAGAGACAACTGCAGTGTGTGGGTGTGCATGTGGGGGACACACATGTCGTTGATCCGCAGCACTATGAGTCAGAGCCTGTGGGGTCCAAATATCCACTGCTCACCATGATGACTGCAGGTGGCATGGGTATGTGAGCTCTCCGGCGCTTTGACCTGTCTGTCCCTCCCGAGTGGTGGTACATGGCAACTTCATGTCAGACATCCAGTGACACAGACAATTGGCAATGCAGGTCTCAGTGCACTTGTTGGTCGTGTGAATGTCAGGCTGGGGCCATGCTGCCCCTCTCTGTCCCAGCAGGCCTGGCCTGCACATTGACTGCACAATGCCAGTAGGTGACGACACAGACTGCCTAGTGGGTTGCATGTGTCCCCTGTACAGGACCCTCCGGATGGGCGCTAACTCAGTCCTGTCCATTGGACACACCATGCCTCGTGATAGGGATGTGTGTGTGAGATAGTGGCACTGAATGTGACCTCCGTAGCGGGTTGGGCCATGCACAGGGCGAGTACGTCGATGGTTGCACAGTGTTGGTCACAGTGGGTACACCCACACAGATGTGTTGCCTTGTGGTCATTTTCTAGGTACGCCTGACAATGGACTGTAGATGTGGGCAGACTACACATTGGTCGTTGTGCTGTCTATATGCATGTGCCCTCACACCAGGCACGGCTGCCCCTGCACATGTGACCCCTGCTGCACTCGGTGCTGGGTCTGTTGAGCTGATGCACCATCTGTGCGTGGGGCACACAGCTCTGCTCACTACCGTCATTGTCCCTGATGTCACTTTGACGCAGATTACATTGATCATGGAGGGCCCCCATGTAGGCGTGGGTGGACTGCACAAGACTGTCCACTGGTTGTCACCCCCAGTCAGTGCTTCGAATGGATAGTATGATGTGCTGGTACTAATTTTGATGTGTCCAGTGTGCGGGGCTAGGTGCGGGGCTACATGCAAGACATGGGACGGTCATCGGCTTATCTACTAGTTGCAATACACACGAGACACGTCTTTTGGTGTCCACATCAGGGGCATTCCTTGAACTAACAGAAAGTCATACAGTCATCTCTCACACTGTCCTCATGGCCTCCCCTCCCTCACCCCAATATGCATTTGCACATGAGGAGCTAGCGCATGCACAAGCAGCTCCAAGCTCGCCCCAGAGAGGCCAAGGAGTGTATGTGTGGGTCCAGTTGAACAAGTGGTCTGTCTCACGGTCTCACCTGCGTGGTGCCCCGACTCGAGACCGGGGCAACATTGACAATGTATGACAGGCTCCGCTGTCCGGATGCACCACCTGCAACACACAGAGGCTGTAGCTGCCCTAGCGGCCCAGTCCGCGTCCAACTGGAGCTAATGGACCCACACATTCACTCTTTGGCCACTCTGGGGCGAGCTCGGAGCTGCTTGTGCACGCGCTGGCTCCTCAGTTGCAATGGCATGTAACGTGTGTGGGGATCTAGGCAATGGGTGGGTTGGTGCGAGCCACCTTCTGTGACGTCACTCCTGCTCGTGATGTGTGCGTCCCCCCACTACTTCCATATGACTTGTGCCATACTACACATTGAGGATGTGTTGCCTGCGTGATGTGACCAGGAGGTGCGCGCCATGACCTCTCACCCACCATGCTCCACTGCCATCCCGTGTCCTGTATTGCCTGCGCAGGTGGACAATGTTGGGTATACACCTAGTCGACAGGGGATGTGAGTGCCTTGGCAAGGGCCTGGCAGACGCACATCAGTATCCAGCATGTCCACGGAGGGTGGTCTGACGTCTACACTTGATGCAGCATTGCTCGTGTGCCCGCCTGTTGTGCACACACGAGTTCACATTCATCCCCAGACAGGTGGTCTTTACAAATTCCAAGGAGAGCGCCAATGTACTGTTCCTGATTCCTCCCAACACAGCGTGTTTCAACATTGCATGTGCGCACCTACCCGTCACACCCACCCACCTGTGGCATGCGTGACTCCCGCTTCACATGACACATGTGTGTCTTCCACAGTTGTGCTACTCATTTGCGTTGACATCCGATTACAGTGGACTACATGGTCATGTCACGACTGCCGTGTACTTCACACACTCTCATCCTCTCTCATTCGTACTTGTGAAATGAATCAGCAGAGACACAATTTTGATTCAAGCCATGTATTGGGACTTATGTCCTCTGTGATGCAGTATAGTGGACACTACTGGCAGCGAAATGCATGTGGGGGATGTACTTAGCATGATTACACATAGCATAGGGTGTAGGGGTACATGTGATTAGTTGTTGACTATGGGATGTGGGCGTCAGAGTTACAACTGCTTAGCCGTTGCTGTGCTAATGTACATCTGCTGTTTACTGAGGTGCTGCTGACTTTGACACAGACAGTATACATTTAGCCTACCAGTCCGCTTGTCATCATGGGCACGGTACATCTCAGTTCCATGTTCCAGGTTTGCTGCTATAGTTACTCATACACACGTGCGTGGAGGTGACATCAGGGCATGGGCATACATGCATGCAACGGCGTCCCACTTGTTGTTGCGATGTGGTGGCTACTGGACATGTCACAGTCACTGGGCTCATGTTGTTGGTGGATACACTTGTCGTCCATGCAATGGTCCTGGCACGGAAGTTCAGGGGGAGGTGAGGTGACAGCTCTCACATACTACAGTTGGACGATTACTGTCCACTGACCGGTGCGTCTGGTCATGGGTGCAGGATGCATATGATGGCATGGTTGTACGTGCAGTTCTGTCCATGTGGTTGCCATACACAAATCCCATGCCTCTGCCTCCCCCTGTTCATGCAGTGTTAATGGATGTGATGAGGAACAGGGTGCATGTCCAGAGAATATCAGATGTCATTGCAGTGTAGTTGATGGTGTGGTGTCAGTTGCAGGTTGATTGGTATGGTTGTTGTACTGGTGACTGCCCAGTCCGTGCGGAAGCCAAGCATGGGTGCGGTGTGGGACATCATTGTTCAATTGTGGGTATAGCGGCGGGGTCTGACGAATTGACAGGTTGTCAGGTATGCGATACCTTCCAGCAGGGCTTCCATAGCATTGGTGGTAAACATGGATGCCATCCAATGTAGCGGATGGTGGCTGTCAAGGTGTAGGTCGTAGGTTGTCCCTTGTAGGAGCATGATGGGACATGTTGGATGACATTCGATGTAACTGTGATCCATAATCCGTCGTGTGGAGGCACAGTGGTCCCATTGCAGTGTGGGTCCGATAGTAGCCACATACGCCATGCCCCCATAGGCTGAACAGACCCTGTCGTGGACGTCCAGGGGGTTGAATAGTTGTAGCAGGTCCGCCCTTGGACATGCCGGGTTGGAGAGACACAAATCCACAGGATAGTGGAAGGGACACCTCCGACAGTAGAAGACGGGGATGACGCAGCTGAACAATGCGATGCGGTAAGTTAGTCGGTAACTTACGTTCAGCAAGGCCAGATTGTCACATCCCAATATCTGTATCAGGTTATGTTTGTACAGCTTGATCTGTCCGGCGTAGTTGGGTAGGTGTGGTGCAAGTGCCATTTTGCTGCAGGGCGATGTGATGGCGTGCTCCGGCTGTCTGTGCAATCTGCAGAGTGCAACCTCCGACGTTGCTGGGAATTCTGTAATGGTCGTTGGGAGGCAGGACTTGTGTTATGTTGGCTTGTGCGGAGGACACGGGCCCTCAGCCCACATGCTTCTCTGAATGGTCAAGGTCAGTGGTGTCTGACTCCTTCCAGATAACTTGCATGCGAACCACATGGGGGAGTGTTATCATTTCTTTTTTCCGTTCTGAATGTTCTTTGGTGTTGTGCGCTATCTACCCTGTGGCCGCTTCCCTCTGCATGCCTGTGTTGGTCTTTTTTTGGTACAATGGCTGTTTTCTCTGGCTTGTTTAGTCGGGATGTGGTTTCAGTGTGGGAATGGAAGGTCATTCAGTGCTGTCTCCTCTCCCGTGTGTGGGCGGCAGGCTGCGTTTCCGCTTTACGTTGGGCCTTGTGTCATGATTGAAGCCACCTGTTGTCTGTCCCCGGTATCTTTGATGTTACGTATTGAATGTCTTGTTATTGGGTGCAGGGTGGCATCGGTGTTTCTGTGTGGTACTGGCGTGCCTTTTGCCGCCGGGGTCCATATTCTGCTGTGTGATGTTGCCGCCGCTGTGTGCTTCGGCGTGTTTTGCACACAGGGGTGTGTCCTAATTTGGCGTGACGTCACTGACATGTTCGGGTCACTTGTGTGACGTCAGCTTGACGACAGGGAATTTCCGGTTGGGGACATGACTGTGGCAGGGCTGTCACATGACATGTGCGTTATGGGTGGTGCTGGGGTGTGTGGTGTTTGGTTGTGACCCTGTGTTGTTTGTGTGCGGCGCATACATTGCGCTGCCGTTGGCCTCTGTGTTGTGCGCATGTGTGGGTGCAGTGGTGGATATGTCGTGTCCACGCAGGGGTGTCGGGGGGGGGGGTATATACAGTTTTCCCGCCCTTGCACTGTTTGCGCTGTTAGCGTGCCCTTGTTGTGTGTCTGCCTACCTGCGTCTCCGCGGTGGGTTGACTCCTAGGTGCTGCATCAGGTAGAGCATGGGGAGGGCCTGCAGTGCTGGATTCATGCTCGGGGGGTCCGCCTCTTTGCTATCCGTACTGTGCGTTCGGTTTTCCGCCTTGCTTTCACGTGCGGTGTCTCTTAGCCGGGGGAACAGTTTGTTTGCGGCATCGTAATTTGTACGCCGGGCGGTACGTGATTTCGTCGGGCGGTGTGTCTCCATTGGGCTGCGCCGCTACGTGGGCGGGCGCACTTTGATGGCGGACGGCGTCGCTGGCTTGCGGGCGGTGTTTGGATGTATTTTCACATCCTAATTGTGCGGGCGTGTGGGCTGTGGCGGGCGGACGGTAACTTGTGGGTTTTGCATCCGCCAGCACGGCGGTAGTGCTTCCGCCCGCCATCCTAATGGGCCCCTTAATTGTCAAAGTTCCATTATCCGAGTTATATATGACACTATTTTGTATATAAGCCTAGAATGTGGATTTTAACAATTTCCTAGATATCGATGTCAACTGTGACGGATGTTCCCAAAAGTGCCGCAAGCCTAATTTCTCAAACCAAGAAGAAACATGCTTGAGCCACGGGATGCTTCTGCTCTGGTCAATATTTAAAATCTCCTCTAAACCTTCCTTATAAGCTATTAGTTCTGGGGTTGACCAGAGCCGCACCCAAAATGATAAGGGCCTTAATATTGCTCGATGGTCTGTACGTTTGACATTTAAATCCATGACAATAGGGATTAAAGGTGTTCGTACTGGTAAGCTTAACAATCTTCTAAAAAATGTATTTTTTCCTGGTTCAAAACTCTTTTTGCATTTGTGCCCCCATATATCAGCCCCATAAAGAGAAGCTGATTGAGCTCTGTGTTTGAAGACCTCTAAGGCCGGGGACACCGCCTTCGAGATACTGCTCCTGTGTTTCTTTATTATGGGTAGCGAGTTTTGAAGCAGGGTAATCTTATTTCTTTCCATTTGCGGCTTCCAGGACAACTTTGTATCCAGGGTTATACCCAGGTAATTAAAATGTTGTACATATTCTAGTTTTTGATTATTGATTGCTAAACTCTTTTTGAAAGACTTATGTGGATTTATTGCCATGTATTTAGTTTTGCTGGCATTTATTTCGAGGCCCTTTTTGTTACAATAGGTGTTAAAAGAATCCAATAAACATTGTAGACCTTTCAGGGTTTGTAATATTAATATTGTATCGTCGGCGAATAAAAGCGCTGGCACCAAGTCCCCTCCCAGTTTGGGCGAATCATGAGTACAGCGAGCAAGTGCCTTGGGATGTCGTTAACATATAAAGAAAATAGTGTGGGCGCCAGTACACACCCCTGGCGCACGCCCCTTTTTACCGGGATTGCCTTTGTGAGTTCACCCCTTGGACCCCATCTTACTTTGGCAAAATTGTCCTCATGTAGTTTTATTATTTGCCCGAGTATTTCATGAGGCACTCCTTGGCATTTCAGCGATTCCCAGAGTAGGTTCCGCGGTATGAGGTCAAAAGCGGCCCTGAGGTCTACAAAAGCTATATACATATGGCCCTTTTTTAAATGAATATATTTCCAGCATAAACATATAAATCTAAAAACTTGATCGATTGTGCTGATTTTAGATCTAAATCCCGCCTGGAATTTTGAGAGAACATTATTCTCTTCAAGCCGATCATTTAATCTCATTAAAATATGCCTAGCGAATATCTTTTGTAAAATATCAATTAAACGTATTGGTCGGTAATTTGCGGGGTCATACCGATTACCCTTCTTAAAAATCGTAGTGATCTCTGCCCCTTTCCATGATTCTGGTATGGGACAACCCGAAGCAATAGCATTGCATAAACGATTTATATATGGGCCCCAGACTCTGCTGTCATGCTTCAACAAATCTCCCGGAATTTTGTCTGGGCTGGTCGCTTTCCCTGGCCTGACTGCATTAACTGCCATCAGTGTTTCTTCCAAACTAAAGTGGAGGTGGTTAATATTGAGATTGAGTGTAGGGGCTACAGAGGAGGATACTGTTTCAGTTTGTGCTGCCGCATAAAGTCTGGAAAAATGATCCTCCCAAGTTTTAGCGTCAAGAAAGAGGTCCTTAGTATCCCTACCAGATTTATTACCCTTTGTTAATATTCGCCAAAAACCTGCTTGATCTTTAGATTTAGCTGCACAAATTAGATCCGTCCAAATGTTGTCATCCCATGGTTTTTTTGCATGGGCAAGGATTCGCTTATAGTTAGTTCTTTTCTCCCTTGTAGCCCTTATATCGTTTTTTTTTACTGCCAATATAAGGCCAGCTTTTGCATCCCGACACTCTTTATTGTACCATGGGTTTGCTCCTAATCTTGAGTCACTCGCACTACCACCCTTGGTTAATCTACTCACAATCGGCGCTAAAGCTTCTAACAAAGCATAATGTGAGGCTAGTATTGGGAACTCTACTGCAGATGAATCTACATAGAGGGAAACAATGTCTACAAAGGTGGTGTAAATCTGCGTCATTGATTCGATGTTACCTAATATATGAGGCCACTTTAGAGCTCGACGATTATTGCTGACAAGAATATCATCATTAGAGATATTAATATCTTCATTGCTCACAGTAGTGTCAATGAAGTCAGATGCTAGTGTCAAGTGTAAAGGAAGGTGATCTAGAATCTATTGTCAAGTCATGTACATTTGGCCAGAACTCAATTGATACCAGTATGTAGTCTATGTTGCTATTGCCTCTACTAAAAGTAAAAGCATTTGGTCTATCCGAAGGTAGACGACCGTTGCACGCTCTAAGACCCAGCCCTGTTATCAATTTCATAATTTGTGCAACAGCTATAGTGCAAAACACTGTCGGGCTACTTTCTAGAGGAGGAATGTTGTTTACTGTGTCTTCCTCTTCAAAGAGGTTCTCAAAACCCACCACTGGTTCGAATTTGCAATTTAGATCGCCACCTACAATTATCATTGCCCCAGGCTCTATAGAGTTTAAAAAAGAATCAAGCTGTTCTATTACCAAGGATTCTTTCGTGGCTGGACTTGGTCTGTTATAGATATTGATCAGATATATTACTTTTTTATCCCTTGTTTTAATTTTCACACCAACCAGGTCCTGGGACAGTATATCCAGCTTGGTTAACTCAATTTTAAGAGTAATTCTTATCCATATAACGAGACCACCTGATGGCCTACCTCTTGCTGATGGAACCGCATTGGTGCTAAAGGTCTTAAACCCTACCTTATGGGGGGTTTCTAAAGCCCAAGTCTCTTGCAGGAGGCAAATATCACTTTGTTCTATATATTCCAGCCATTCAGTATCCCTAAGATTCCTATTAAGACCCGCAATATTCCAGGAAGTAAGTCGTATTTCTGACTCCTTCTTCGATCCTATCTTTATTATATTCAGCCCAGGCTGTTCAGTTGTTTCATCAGAAAAAGACTTGAGAGAACTAAATGGCAACCCCTGTAGCGCTTCCACCCCTAGTTGTTCATTCAGTTCGGATATATTGTAACCATTTAGTTCACCCTGTATCTCCTTTACATGCTGTGTGGGTAAGAGGCATATCTGGGCCACACTGCAATTGAACTGGGTGATAATAGGCATGTGTGTTTCGTTCCTTACCGGAGTTGGTTGTCAATCTTGGGCGTCTAGGTCAGATAGCGCCTGAAATCTATTTGGGAATAATATTCGATCCCCCTCTTGGGCTGGTTTCCTAGCTTGTGGTTTGTAAAAGTAACCTAAAGGAAGCACACTAATACTAGTTTTTTGAAGGAATATCTCCTCTTGCATATGTAATAGTCTCTGAACCATTTGGAGTCTGCGAAAGTTTATTAATATGCAATCGGCATCTATCCTCTTAGAGGAATCACCAATCCACCCTACTCTGCGAACCATCAAAATGTCGTTTGTATATCGTGAATTAAATTTTTTATACTTAGTCAACCAATCGACGGTCTCATTTCGCAGGTTGATCCAGGATTCACTCTGTTCCTTTCTTAAGGCAGGTACCCCAGCTAGAATTAATACGTAGGGACATGAAGAAGGTGGTAAACCTAAAACATCAGTGCTTGGGTTCAATTTTGTATCTTGTGAGACATTTGTTATACTAGAACCCAAATGATTAACTTGTAAATTTGGAGCAACCTGTTTGGGGCATTTCTCTTGTCCTTCCCTTATTTTATCATCCGGGTTCGGGGCCTTGCCCATTGTACTTTTCTCCCTGTTTTCTCTTTGTACCATAGTTTGCCATAGAAATACCATTGCCCCTATTGCTCGTTCCAGCTAAGCTGGAGGTTGGGAGTCCCTCAATCAATCAATCAGGGGTTTGTTAAAGCGCGACTACTCACCCGTAAGGGTCTCAAGGCGCTAGGGGGGGGGGCTGCAGGTTCCATCCATCAAGGAGGGGGTCTGTCGAAGAGCCAGGTTTTGAGGTTTCTTGCGAAGATGGGGAGCCATGTTGTCTGTCTGAGGTGGAGCGGAAGGGCGTTCCATGCTTTGGCCGCGAGGAAGGAGAAGGAGCGGCCTCCCGATCTGGTCTTTCTGGTGCGGGGGACCACGGCGTAGGAGAGCTGGGCTGATCGTAGGGTCCTTTGGGGTGCGTGGAATTTGAGTCGGCTGTTCAGGTATGCTGGTCCGGTGCCGTGAAGGGCCTTGTGTGCGTGGGTGAGCATCTTGAAGGTGATTCTCGCCTCGACAGGGAGCCAGTGGAGTGTGCGCAGGTGCTGGGAGATGTGGCAGTGTTTTGGCAGGTTGAGGACCAGTCTTGCGGCGGCGTTCTGGATGTTCTGTAGCTTGCGGGTGAGGTTTTTGTTTATTCGGGCGTAGAGTGCGTTGCCGTAGTCGAGTCTGCTGGTGACCAGGGCGTGAGTGACGGTCTTTCGGTGTTCGAGGGGGATCCATTTGAAGGTCTTACGAAGGAGGCGGAGGGTGTGGAAGCAGGAAGACGAGACAGAGTTGATCTGGCGGTCCATTTTGAGCTCGGAGTCCAGGATGATTCCCAGGTTGCGTGCGTGGTCCGTGGGGGTTGGCGGGTTTCCGAGGGCGGGGGGCCACCAGGTGTCGCTCCAGGCATCGGGGTTTGGGCCCATGATGAGTACTTCTGTTTTGTTGGTGTTTAGTTGTAGGCAGCTGTTTTTCATCCAGTTGGCGACGGCTTCCATGCCTTCTCAAAAGTTGCGTCTGGCGGTGTTGGGCTCGTTGGATAGGGAGAGGATGAGCTGGGTGTCGTCTGCGTATGACACGATGTTGAGTCCGTAGGTTCTGACGATGGGGGCGAGTTGAGCCATGTAGACGTTGAAGAGCGTCGGGCTGAGGGAGGAGCCCTGGGGGACTCCGCAGGTGGTAGGTGTGGGGTCCGAGAGGAAAGGGGGGAGTCTGACCCGCTGCGTCCTGCCGGAGAGGAAGGAGGGATCCAGTCGAGGGCCTTGTCCTGGATTCCTGCATCGTAGAGTCTGCGTATTAGGGTGCGGTGGGAGACTGTGTCGAACGCCGCTGATAGGTCGAGGAGGATGAGGGCTACTGTTTCTCCTTTGTCCAGTAGGGTGCGGATGTCGTCTGTTGCGGCGAGGAGGGCGGTTTCCGTACTGTGGTTTTTTCTGAAGCCGGATTGGGAGGAGTCGAGGATGTTGTGTTCTTCAATGAATGTGGCGAGTTGGCTGTTGATGGCTTTCTCGATGACTTTCGCTGGGAACGGGAGCAGGGAGATGGGTCTGTAGTTTTTGAGGTCGGTGGGGTCCGCTGAGGGTTTCTTTAGGAGGGGGTTGACCTCGGCGTGTTTCCAGTCGTCGGGGAACGAGGCGGTCGCCAGGGAGCGGTTGATGATGTGGCGGAGCATGGGTGCGATGGTGTCGGCGGCTCTGTTGAAGATGTGGTGGGGGCAGGGGTCTGTGGGGGCCCCTGAGTGGATTGACTTCATTGTCTTCAGTGTGTCTTCCATGGTGAGGGCTGTCCAGTCGTCAATCGCTGGTTTCTGGGTGTCGGGGGTGGTTGGTGAGGGTTCAGTGTGTTGGTTGTCTTCGTCGAAGTTGTCGTAGATGCTCTTGATTTTGTGGTGGAAAAAGGTGCTGAGTTTGTCGCAGAGGTCTTGTGACGGAGGGATGTCGGTAGACTCGCTAGTGGGTTGGGCGAACTCCTTGATGATGCTGAAGAGTTCCTTGCTGTTGTGCGCGTGGGTGGAGATTCTGTCTTCAATCGCTTTTTTCCTCGTTTCTCTGATGAGTTGATGGTGGGCGTTGGTGGCGGCTCTGAAGTTGTCGTGGGCTTCTGTGGATTTGGTGTTCCTCCAGGCCTTTTCGAGGCGGCGGCATGTGCTTCTGGACTCTCGAAGTTCGGTGGTAAACCATCTGGCTTTCAAGGCGCGGGTATTGTTGTTTTTCTTGAGGGGGGCTATGGTGTTGGTGCTGTCCGTGATCCATCTATGCAGGGTTCGGGCTGCGGTGTTGGGGTCGTCATTTTCCGCGATGGTTGGGGTGGAGTTGTTGAGTGAGGAGGTGAGCTGGTCGTCAGTGATTTTGGTCCAGTTTCTTCGTGGAAGCAGGTGCTGGTGTCTGTGGATGGTGGGTGTTCTGAAGGTGAAGTGGACGCAACGATGGTCGGTCCATGGGAGTTCGGTGGTGTGGCTGAAGGTAATGGAGTTTCCTGTAGTGAAGAGGGGGTCGAGGGTGTGTCCTGCTGAGTGCGTGGGCTCGGTCACGATCTGGCACAGTCCAATGTTGTGGAGGTTGTCCAGGAGGGATGTGGTGTTGGGGTCCAGTTGGTTGTCGAGGTGGAAGTTGAGGTCTCCCAGCAGGGTGTAGTTGGTGGATGCGATGGCCTGCGGGGAGATAATGTCCGTGATGGAGTTGGCGAAGGGTCCGCGGGGTCCAGGGGGTCGGTAGATGAGGGTTCCTCGGAGGGTGGCGGTGGGGCTGGCCAGTATCTTGAAGTGAAGGTGTTCCATCAGTTCTGTGGGCTCGTCAGGGAGTGTGCTCAGGCGGAGGCTGGATTTGTGGACGATGGCGATTCCTCCTCCTGGGCAGGTGGGGCGGTCCTTCCTGGAGATCTTGTATCCTTGGGGGATGGCGATGTCCGGTCCCGAGGTGGTGTTGGTCCAGGTTTCGGTGAAGAACGCTACGTCCGGGGTGGTGCTGTCGAGGAGGTCCCAGATTTCTGTGGCGTGTTTGTGGAGGGATCGGACGTTGAGGAGGATGCATTGCAGGGTCTTCGGTTCGTGTGTGTTCTTGTGGGCGGGTTGTGCTGGATCCGTGTTCTTGGCGGTGCTGCAGGTGTGCCGGCAGCGGTGACAGCTGAAGGGTCCGTGGGAGTCGGCTGGTGATGCTAGCTTGCAGTTGTTGTTGCGGCCTGGGTTGAGTGCGTGGAGTGCTGCTGGGTCGTAGCGTTGGCGGGGCGGAGGTCCAGGGTTCCTGGCGCTGGTCGCGGTCGGGTACGGGCGCAGATGGGCTTGCCTTTGACGCCTTCGGCGCACCAGCAGTGGTCGCCATTAAGTAGGGGTCGGGGAGGGCTGGACAGCTGGGAGGTGGGAGCGGGGAGGGGAGCTGGATTGGCCGGTCGCGCTGGGGGGAGGGGCCGCGGGGCAGCAGCGGCAGGGAAAGGTAAAGGGAGGAAATAAGGGATAAAGAAAAAGGGAAAATAGGCAGAAATAAGGCACAAAAGAGCAGAGATGCAGAAAGGTGAAAGATAAAAGAGGGTAGAAAAACGAGTGAAAACTAGTGAAAGGGCAGAGCGAGAGGAAGGGAAAATGAGCAGAAATAAGGCACAAAAGAGCAGAGATGCAGAAAAGTGCAGAAAGGTGAAAGATAAAAGAGGGTAGAAAAACAAGTGAAAACAAGTGAAAGGGCAGAGCGAGAGGAAGGGAAAATGAGCAGAAATAAGGCACAAAAGAGCAGAGATGCAGAAAAGTGCAGAAAGGTGAAAGATAAAAAAGGGTAGAAAAACGAGTGAAAGAGCAGAGTTAGAGGAAGGAGACAGAGGTCCACCAGGGATGAGGCGCAGGGAAACCTGCGGGTGGAGGAGGGCCTCGATCACCAACACTCGAGAGTGCAGGGGCAGGGGCAGGGCCAGGCCTCACTTAATGGTGGAGCTGCGAGGGTGGGAGAGCAATTTCACTGACAATGAGTCAGTGGTCTTGCTCGCCTGTCCCCGCAGTGGTCGCCATTAAGTAGGGGTCGGGAGGGCTGGACAGCTGGGAGGCGGGAGCGGGGAGGGGAGCTGGATTGGCCGGTCGCGCTGGGGGGAGGGGCCGCGGGGCAGCAGCGGCGGGGAAAGGTAAAGGGAGGAAATAAGGGATAAAGAAAAAAGGGAAAATAGGCAGAAATAAGGCACAAAAGAGCAGAGATGCAGAAAGGTGAAAGATAAAAGAGGGTAGAAAAACTAGTGAAAACTAGTGAAAGGGCAGAGCGAGAGGAAGGGAAAAATGAGCAGAAATAAGGCACAAAAGAGCAGAGATGCAGAAAAGTGCAGAAAGGTGAAAGATAAAAGAGGGTAGAAAAACGAGTGAAAACAAGTGAAAGGGCAGAGCGAGAGGAAGGGAAAATGAGCAGAAATAAGGCACAAAAGAGCAGAGATGCAGAAAAGTGCAGAAAGGTGAAAGATAAAAAAGGGTAGAAAAACGAGTGAAAGAGCAGAGTTAGAGGAAGGAGACAGAGGTCCACTGGACCACCAGGGATGAGGCGCAGGGAAACCTGCGGGTGGAGGAGGGCCTCGATCACCAACACTCGAAAGTGCAGGGGCAGGGGCAGGGCCAGGCCTCACTTAATGGTGGAGCTGCGAGGGTGGGAGAGCAATTTCACTGACAATGAGTCAGTGGTCTTGCTCGCCTGTCCCCGCAGTGGTCGCCATTAAGTAGGGGTCGGGGAGGGCTGGACAGCTGGGAGGCGGGAGCGGGGAGGGGAGCTGGATTGGCCGGTTGCGCTGGGGGGGAGGGGCCGCGGGGGCAGCAGCGGCGGGGAAAGGTAAAGGGAGGAAATAAGGGATAAAGAAAAAAGGGAAAATAGGCAGAAATAAGAGCACAAAAGAGCAGAGATGCAGAAAGGTGAAAGATAAAAGAGGGTAGAAAACGAGTGAAAACTAGTGAAAGGGCAGAGCGAGAGGAAGGGAAAAATGAGCAGAAATAAGGCACAAAAGAGCAGAGATGCAGAAAAGTGCAGAAAGGTGAAAGATAAAAGAGGGTAGAAAAACGAGTGAAAACAAGTGAGAGGGCAGAGCGAGAGGAAGGGAAAATGAGCAGAAATAAGGCACAAAAGAGCAGAGATGCAGAAAAGTGCAGAAAGGTGAAAGATAAAAAAGGGTAGAAAAACGAGTGAAAGAGCAGAGTTAGAGGAAGGAGACAGAGGTCCACTGGACCACCAGGGATGAGGCGCAGGAAAGTCCCTCTAGTTGTTTTGGTTCACGCACCCCTTCTGTGGTGTCAGGGTTACTCGTGTCCTGTCTACCTTTCAAATTTTCTACTATAGTATACAGCTGTTCAATCTTCTTATTTAATAGGTCACATTTTTTATCCATTAGATCATTGATTTGTAAAAGTATAGACCCGAGTGCTGATTCTAGTATCATTGTAAATGTAAGTGTGTAATCGTGATCATAATCCCCATTATTTTCTTTCGTTACTGGAGCAAAAGAGGTAGAGACTGCTTCTGTCTGTGTACTGACAGTATTTGTCACCTTTGCAACTTGATCGTCTGCGTAGGGGGTTGTTTGTGGCGTGGGCCGAGATCTCCCTGTACTCTTAGTTTTAGGTTTTGAGTGGCCCACAGCTCGTTTCTGTTTCGCTCGGAGAGCTTTCCCTCTAGGTTCTTCTGGTACTTTTGGGACTTGTGATCTCGTTTCTATGCCCTGTCTACTATGGCCTTCTGATACTGAGTTTGTAAATGTTAGGGATGTGTTTGATGACCCTGGTGTTATAGATTTATTTTGGACAATTATTTTTGGACTTACTGAAAACTGTTGCAGTGAATCATTTGAATTAGGAGTATGTTATTGTTTATGCATTGTAAGTTGTGTAGGATCAAGTGACAAACGCCTCTCTGTCATTTGGATTTCATGCGTCAGTAAAGATTCTGCTCTAGTTAGAAAGGCGTCTATAGTGCCTGCTGCACCTTTACGTTTACTCATGATCTTGGTCATGTAAACTGACAGCAATCAACTCCTAAATAATTGGGTCCCAATCAAGTACCATAAAGGCCTGAAACAGTGCAAGAGGTCTTACAGTCTTACAGTCTTACCGAAAGGTTCGGGCAGTGAATGCAGTTCTCAGAGGAATGGCCCAGTCCAGTCTCCTCCAGTCTCTGACGGGCGTGGTGGTGAGTCGCGCTTTTTAGCGCGTTAGTGCAGCAAAGCTCCTCCCTCCTGGGAGAACACTGGAGGCACAGGATTCTGGGACAGGCAGTCCCAGCAGGTCTCGGCAGCACAAGCGTCCTGCGCCTCGGTGGTGAGCCGCGCTTTTTAGCGCGTTAGTGCAGCAAAGCTCCTCCCTCCTGGGAGAACACTGGAGGCACAGGATTCTGGGAGAGGCAGTCCCCGGCAGGTCTTGGCAGCACAAGCCTGTGCTAATATCCACTGTCATCAGTACACATGCCATACATGCTGGTAATCACAATTCAAAGTCAGTCAATGACTAATAATGAAAAGCATTTGCAGATTCTGTGTCGCCGTGGATCAAGACACAATGACACCACTGCACAATATCATCAACAAGCAGACATATTGTCAATGTGGCACACAAAAAGTGGAAAAGGTACGTGATCCAAAAGGACTGCAGACAAACGTTAATCTGCACATAAGTTGCACTATGACATGCAGTATGAAGGTAGCACTGCCCAAACACGCAACTAAAGTACAACAGTTGCCATGGAGCTAATCATCCAGCTGCTTGGAGACACAACAGTGCCACAAAAACAACCTACAACACCACCAGGACAAAGCCACACTAGTATACCTACAACTCAGTGCATGAATATGCTGAGTACATAACAAAAACACAACAGCCTCATACACATAACAACAGTGGATGTCATCGCACAACACAGGTACTAAAGGACAAACATCAAAAGCATCCTGAGCCACATTCCCCACAGGCTGTCAGGAACAACACAGCGGACTATCAACATCCCTCCGCAGACAAAGATGCTGACTGTGCATCACTTGTTGGCCTCTGGTACCTTCAAAACAACAAAAGTTAGAGTTGGATGAGTGTCACAGCCAGCCCTATCAAGGTATATCTCACGTGTCTTGGATGCCATCATTAGCTTGATTCAACAGCACCATCAGTTCACCCACACTGCGCAGGAACAGCTTGTGCCCCAGAAAAGCTTCTACGCCATAGCAGGCTTATCCACTCGTGTTGGTTTAATATCACTGCACACGTGTCCTACGTGTGCACCCTGCCAAAACTGCACACATTTACTGCAAATGAAAGCACACGCATTACATCAATGTGCAGCCAATTGTGGCACACCGTCTACTGTTCACAGATGCCATATCAAATTTACCAGTCAGTGAGCACCATCACCACTTTTGGCTACAGTCCATCATCCAAGGCAACAATCTTCTTGTGAACAAGGTCAATGCACCTGTCCTTGGTGAGTACCAACGTAACACACCACACACATCAAATCCACTATCAACATACTCACAACTGTGGAAATATACATGTAACAAAATTACATATGACAGGCCAACATGAGCACATACCAGACACAATGTCACAAGTAATGGTGATAACATTTGGCATATATGGAGACAAAACATACCCAAAGGCAGAGATACAAGTGAAAAATAATAAGGATGTACAGAATGGCAAGTGTGCCGGTGATGTAATTAACATCCTTGAGTATGTAGAGCACACACATGTCCATGTGGACATATACTGTTGGATTTGCTACTGCGAACAATAACATTACATGAAGGCTGTAATAGGTGATACCAAACAGACAGTGTGACATATGTGGTGAGTAATGAAAATAATGCTGAAATGTTTGTACAATCATGTACTGTATAGTAACATATTGTGTGAGATATGGATATCTGTGTAAATATTGGGATCAGATATGAAATTGGGGGTAATTATTTGGGGTCAGATATGAAATTGGGGCTAAAATGTGGTGACATATGAAATTGGAGCTAAATTTGGGGGTCAGATATGAAAATGGGGCTAAAATGTGGTGACATATATGAAATTGGGGCCAAATTTGGGGGTCAGATATGAAATTGGGGATACATTTGGGGGTGAGATATGAAAATGTGTGTAAATGTGGGCTCAGATATGAAATTGTGTAGGAGTAATGTGCCCCATTAGTTCTTTCAGTGTGGCATTTGGTGTTAGATATGAAGTTTAGGCTGTCATTAATAACTATAGCCCATTTGAATTCCATCAAGTGCCATGATACTTTGTAAGTGACCACTGTTCGAAGTACAGATATGACCCATGACATTGACACAGCACGATGTGTCCATTGGTGCCTTAAACGTGCTCAAACAACACTGTCACGCCCATAGTCAACAATGTCATGCTGCACCCTCGCCGTAGCTACCGCCTGGCACCAGCGGTGTGTCACCGCCATGGCCCAAGACACCATAGCGGGATTGATAGGCATATACACATGGCTAATGGTGGGTGGCATGCTCCGACACCCAGATCCCGGTCACTCATAGCAATGCATGTGCCCGGAATCGTGGTAGCTACTGCCTGGCACCAGCGGTGTGTCACTGCCATGGCCCAAGACACCATAGCGGGATTGATAGGCATATACACATGGCTAATGGCGGTTGACATGCTCCGACACCCAGATCCCGGTCACTCATAGCAATGCATGTGCCCGGAATCACGGTAGCTACCGCTTGGCACCAGCGGTGTGTCACCGCCATGGCCCAAGACACCATTGCAGGATTGATAGGCATATACACATGGCTAATGGCGGGTGGCATGCTCCGACATCCAGATCCCAGTCACTCATAGCAATGCATGTGCCCGGAATCGCGGTAGCTACTGCCTGGCACCAGCGGTGTGTCACCGCCATGGACCATGCCCTTGCAGCCAATGGGAAGCGCAATCGTGGTTGCCTGATGCAAGTTTAAAAATCGCATTAGGCGTGCTCCGCCACCGCGGAGGCGGTCATTGGATGTATTTGAATGAAGCAGACCTGGAACACCAATTGTAGCAGCTTAGAACCACAGAAACTAGCCCTGGGGGCTATATGTGTGTGTGAGGGAGCCACACATTGCCACAGCTCACTGAGCCTGCTGCCTGACACCCCTCAACTGCTGCTGCCTCCAGGGACTGCTGCCTGAGACCCCTCACCTGCTGCTCTGAGACCCCTCACCTGCTGCTGCCTCCAGGGACTGCTGCCTGAGACCCCTCACCTGCTGCTGCCTCCAGGGACTGCTGCCTGAGACCCCTCACCTGCTGCTCTGAGACCCCTCACCTTCTGCTGCCTCCAGGGACTGCTGCCTGAGACCCCTCACCTGCTGCTGCCTCCAGGGACTGCTGCCTGAGACCCCTCACCTGCTGCTGCCTCCAGGGACTGCTGCCTGAGACCCCTCACCTGCTGCTCTGAGACCCCTCACCTGCTGCTGCCTCCAGGGACTGCTGCCTGAGACCCCTCACCTGCTGCTGCCTCCAGGGACTCCTGCCTAGACCCCTCAACTGCTGCTGCCTCCAGGGACTGCTGCCTGACACCCCTCACCACCAACTGCCGCTGCTGCTGTCTCCTGTCCACAGTGATGGCGAGGACTGAGAATATCCGTGCCACTCCCTTCACCCCCGAGGAACTGGAGGTCCTGGTGGACGACGTGCTCACCCAGTATCCAAGGCTATATGGTGCGCCAAATGTCATGGTAAGTATCTCAGGGTGTGAGTGAGAGTGCAGGGGGGGCACACATGAAGTTGATCTGCTGCAGTATGTGCCTGAGAGTGTGGGGTTGGGTCATGCACTGCCTAGCATGCTGTTTCCAGGGGGAAGGTGTGTTTAGCCTATTCAACACGTTTCCCTGCCTGCACATCCAGATGTGAGGGAAATGTAATGTCTTTTCAGACATACAGTGAGGCTGCACCTTTTCAATTCAGGAGTCAGGACAGTGATTTCCAGTCTGAATGTCTGTGTGTGTCCCTGATGTCCTTCACAGGCCCATCTGTGGCCTTAGCTAGTGTTGTTGTCCAGAGGGAAGTGAGGGCATTGTTTCTGACTCAATATGAGCCTCATCTCTAGTTCTGCACTATGCTCAGGACCTCAGTCCCCCAGGGTGACACTCTTGTTGGTCATTAACCTATGACACTGTACATTCCAACATTCTTGTGCCCAGACCCTTCCATCACCACCAGCATGTGCACATACTCGCATGTGTTGGCACTGTTTGTGTTTCCAAATAGTCCCTCCATGTAAAAGATGAGATGCCCCACGTTGGACCTCTGTGTGACCCCCAACTGGCCTGCACATTCACTGCCCAATCAGACAGTGACACAGCACTGAATGTACAGAGTGTCAAATCTGTGCTTTTCCTCTTGACTCTCCATCAATGAGCCATTACAGAGATGTAGATTGCACACGACAGGCCTTGTGATGAGGGTTTGCGTTTGTGAGGTCATGTCCCTCAATGTGACATCCATGACACAGTGTGGCAGTTTAAGGTCAAGTGCTTTGAGGGCTGCACAGTGTTGGGCACAGTGAGTATTCACAGTGACATATGTAGTAATGTCCTGGTATTCCCAGAAACTTGCAGTAGATGTGGTCAGCATTCACATTTTGCTATCTGCTGGCATCCTGCATGGCTTTGAGATAGGCATGTACTGTGTCCACCCTCATACCTGCATGCATTAATGTGTGTTTCACACATGACGATGTTTGAATGTCGCAGATTTGTTGTCTCTGCTAAAGTTATGGCTGAAGCTGGTATGAGTCAGTGTCATGTCATGCTCCTGCACTGTGAAATGGTGGTAGGTTACACTGATTATAGCACCCTCTTGTCTCCCATGTCTGCAGCTCAAAGTCAACCAGTGCAAGGCCGGGTGGAGGGCCATTGCATGCAAGGTGCGTGCACTGGGTGTCTCCAAACGACACCGCTCCCACTGTCACAAGAGGTGGGATGACATCTGCCGGCTGAGCAGGAACGTGGCCGAGATGACACTGGGGCTGATCCCTCGGGCCGGCAGGTTGGCGAGGCGCAGCATGACACCACTAATGGCACGCATTTTAGCTGTGACGCAGCCTGAACTGGATGCACGTCTGAAGGGGCATCAGCAGCAAGCTGGTGGTGAGTATTCTGTGAGTGTGACTTTGGGTGTTGTTTGGCTGCATGTGCTCCAAGCCTGGGCCAGTGCAGGGCTGTGATGTTGCTAGTGTGATGCAATGGCGTGTAAGTGGCCGCGGTGTTGGGTGCAGTTCAATCAATCAATCATGTCACTTATAAAGCGCACTACATACCCGCGAGGGTCTCAAGGCGCTGGGGGAAGAGGGGGGTGGTGCTGCTACTGATCGAAGAGCCAGGTCTTGAGGAGTCTTCTGAAGGCCAGTAGGTCTTGGGTCTGTCGGAGGTTGGTGGGGAGGGTGTTCCAGGTCTTGGCGGCGAGGTGGGAGAAGGATCTGCCGCCGGCGGTCGTTTTCCGGATGCGGGGGACTGTGGCGAGGGCGAGGCTGGTCGAGCGGAGCTGGCGGGTGGGGGTGTAGAAGCTGAGTCGTCTGTTGAGGTAGGCTGGTCCGGAGTTGTGGAGTGCTTTGTGTGCGTGGGTGAGGAGCTTGAAGGTTATCCTCTTGTTGACAGGGAGCCAGTGCAGGTCTCTCAGGTGGGGTGTGATGTGGCTGCGTCGGGGGATGTCGAGGATAAGACGTGCAGAGGCGTTCTGGATGCGTTGCAGCCGTCTCAGGAGCTTAGCCGTCGTTCCTGCGTAGAGGGCGTTTCCGTAGTCCAGCCTGCTGGTGACGACGGCCTGTGTGACTGTTTTTCTTGTTTCGGTGGGGATCCACTTGAAGATCCTGCGGAGCATTCGGAGGATGTTGAAGCAGGATGAGGAAACGGCGTTGACCTGCTTAGTCATGGAGAGGGTGGGGTCGAGGATGACCCCTAGGTTGCGTACGTGGTCGGTGGGTGGCGGGGCTGTTCCCAGTGATGTTGGCCACCAGGAGTCGTCCCAGTTGTCATGCATTCCCCCAACATGTACCTTCCCATGTCATTGGTGTAATGGCCCTTGAGTTCACGTTTGTAGTTGTGGCCTTCTGGTATCATCTTCATTGGTGTCGTCACGGAATGTGCAACTGTAGTTGTGCCCCAAGATACGACATGGTGGATGGCATGTGCTCATGGCCATTGTGTGCGGATATGTTGTAGTCTGTCTCTGTGTTGGACACTTCTGCTGGCTCAAGGTGTGACAGTGGCAACATGTTGTGAGTAGAATCTTTTACCCCCCTCAAGGCCCTAGGTGTGCACAGAGGGATATGTGTCTGGTTAGCTGAAGCCACCAACAGGCTAATTGGCTGTGTGTCCATCACATGGGTGAATTATGCCAAGTTTGCATTATGCCACGGTAATTTCAATGTTTGGATTGAGGTTGCACAGTGTTACTGCCCATGGTGTTGTCTAACATGGATGATTGTTCATCATTAGTGATGCTTCCCTTGCAGATATTTGTAAACTTGATGGAAATGTACTGATCCTACCTCTATCTCTCTCTCATGCAGCATCTCGCATGGAAGGACAGGGGACGGACACCAGTGGTGAGGCATCAAGCACAACTGCTGCACACCAGCATAGTGACACGGATGTCACCAGCGCATCAGAGGGGGACCGTAGTCTTCTAGAGGACTCACAGCCAGAGACGCAGACCTCTACGTCATCTAACAACGGCGGTGACGCATCTATGTTTTCGGCCGAAGGAAACGGGGACTCTGCCTCCTCGTCCACCACACAGCGTTCAGTGCCCACCCTCCTTGCTACTCCCACTATTGCTGCCCGTGTTCGCACCACAAAAAAGGGAAGAGTGTCCTTCATCCCAGGCACCGCTGCCCCGGCCCCTGTCCCCCCTGCTGCCATCAGTGCTGAGTCTGTGGACCTTTTGCACCAGCTGTGTGTGGGTCAGACAGCTCTCCTCAATGCCTTCCTGGACCATGACAAAAAATTGGCACAGGTGGTGGCTTACATGGAGGGCATTCATTCTGACGTGGGTAGGCTACACCGGACTGTACAGTCTCTGTCCTCTGCAGTGACAGCAGCCATTCAACTTGCCCAATCCCATAGTCCAGCTCCAGTCCCTAGGCCCACCACCCTGCCAGTGGCCGCATCTGATGATAGTGACCACACACCCCAGACATCAAGGGACAGATATGGCACACGCAGCACATGGCAGCAGCAGCCCAAGCAGTCCAGGCCGCAGACACCATCCCCACAGAAAGGTAAACCCACACCAGAGCGCAGAGGCAAAAGCCCTCCAGGCCACACCTAGGGCAAGGATGGCAAGGAGCAGGCCTCAGGCTCACATGCCTCAGAGGCATCCCCAGCCAAGGACTCACCTGTCCCAAAAGTGTCTTGCAGAGACAAGCACACAGTTTCCGTGCCCAGTGACAAACAGGTGCCTGCTAAGGGTACACGTAGGAAGAGCTCCAAGGCAAGTTCACCCACAACATCTACTCCCATCCAGAGCCCTGTGAAGCAGGGAAAGTAGGCCACTGTAGGGGGGACACCTGGTAAACAGGTGATGCAGGGGCAGAGGCAATCCGGGGCCAAGCATCCCAAAGAATGCAGCACATCCCCAGAGGGGGGACCAGCATCTGCACATGAACCAGCTTTTGTGACGAGTGTGCCTGTTGTATACACCCCACTTGGCATTAATCCCAGGACAGGGAAGCCATATCAAATCCCCAAGAAGCGGAAGGGCACCCCTCCAACTTCTCCTACACACACTGGGTCTCGTGCAAGCATGAGTCAACCTCCACGTGCCACCACCCCACCTGGTCCTGGCAGCCCTCAAGCTTCCCAGAACACTGATGGCTCTACCCCAGCTGGGCCTCTCTCTCCCCGAGCCAGTACCCCAACTGGCCCCGACAGACAGCCACCTCCCAGTCATACTGCCAGCCAAGTCCGAGTGTTGGTCACCCTCACACACATGTCTCTCCCACAGTGGTACCATGGACTGCCCATTTTTGACGCCCTGAGAGTGTTGCTGACCATGGCAGGGTACTGTACCACACATTCCCAGTGTTGGATGTCATGTACTCACTCTGCACTTCGGACTGGCCACTGGCCTTGCTGTTCATTGCTGTTTGTCCCTTGCCTGTGCAGCTTCTCATGTACCTCACCTGCACTTTGGACTGGCCACTGGCCTTGCTGTTCACTGCTGTTTGCCCCTTGCCTGTGCAGCTTCTCATGTACCTCACCTGCACTTTGGACTGGTCACTGGCCTTGGTGTTCACTGCTGTTTGCCCCTTGCCTGTGCAGCTTCTCATGTACCTCACCTGCACTTTGGACTGGCCACTGGCCTTGCTGTTCACTGCTGTTTGCCCCTTGCCTGTGCAGCTTCTCATGTACCTCACCTGCACTTTGGACTGGCCACTGGCCTTGCTGTTCACTGCTGTTTGCCCCTTGCCTGTGCAGCTTCTCATGTACCTCACCTGCACTTTGGACTGGCCACTGGCCTTGGTGTTCACTGCTTTTTGCCGCCCCTTGCCTGTGCAGCTTCTCATGTACCTCACCTGCACTTTGGACTGGCCACTGGCCTTGCTCTTGTCTAAATTTTGCTGCATAACGGTGTGAAATGTAAATAAAATAGAAATGTACTCCTGTTGTCTGCTTTGTCAGTGTCCTTGCTAACTAAAGGGTTACTGTGTGGGTATGGTTTACTGTGACACATGCTCTGTATGCCACTTCAACATTGCCAATGTCTTGTTTCCTCTGATCATGTTGTTTCAACTTTGGTGTCCCAGACTTGTGCATCTGTGTGTGTTGGCTTAGATGTAGGTGTGTTTGCTGTGGACTGTTTAACTTCCTGGGTGTGTTGTTGTCTGTGTGATGTTTAGATTGTTGTTGTGTGTGTTCATGGTGTGTCACTCATCTCTGTTTGTAACTGGTATGTCTGTTGTGCACACACTGCTTGGTGTGCATGCAGTGCTGTGAGTGTATGTTGTGCACACCCTGATGTTTAGCTGTTGTAGCATGTTGATATCTTTGCATGTGCATGTGTTATGTCTGATGTGGCTGTGTGCAGTGTTTGTGTTGTGTTGTCTCATGTAGTTGACAGATGCTCTGTGTGTGGTGTTCTATTTGCCTGTCAGTGTGTGTGTTTTGTTGTTGTGTTTGATTCAGATGTGTGTTGCCATTGTGGTGTGCCTTACTTGTGTGTCTGTCACATGGACTGAGGTCTATTGTAGTTCCCGTACTTGTTTTATGTGCATCCTTGGTGTTTTCTCCTCTCATATTTGATGTGTCTCTTGTCATTGTTGTGCATGTGCAGGCATGTGGTACACTATGACACCATTTTTAGTTGATGGGTGGTGTGGTATGTCTGTCTGTGTGTCATTGTAGGCCCCTTTCTCCCTGTTTGTCTCCATTATTGTTTTGTGTGGATGCACTTCTTATATGTGTTGTGGTATGTTGTCTGTGCATTTTTCCTGACTGATGAGGTTGTGTACTCCTGTTGTGTCTGTGCTCCCATTGAATTTGCACTGTTTGGCTGCACAGGTGTTGTCTGTTATTGTAGTAGTTCTGTGTGTGTGTTTTGATTGAGTTCTGTGTCTGACTTGTTTTTGTGCGTACAGTGGTTCTGCCATCCCTGTGTGTGTGTGATGTTTGTGGATACCCCCCAGGGGGTGTTTCCTTGTCAGTGTATTGACTGGACATTATTGGCAAGCTTCTGTGTGTTTGTCACTGGTGTTGTGTGCTGCAGGTGTGATGGGTGTGGGGGTTGTGTGGAGGTTCATACTTGTGTTTGACAGTCATGGAGTGTTGCAATGGGCCCTGTGTGTTGTGCTGCTGACATACTCCTGTGATGTATTTGGATGCAGATGTGTGGCTGCTCAGTGTTAGACTTACTACCCTTCCTTTCATCCCTGTGCCTATACATGGCTTGCCTTGCTGTCTCCCTGAGTTGTTGCAGTGAGGTGACTGTGGTTTGACTTCACTCACTGTGACTGCCATGTATGATTTGTTGAGCTGGGGTTGTTGTTATATGTTCCTTCCCTGTCATGTGATGTACACTTTCTTGGTGTTCAGGACCTTGCCATTCCATTTGTGTGCACCTCACTTTAGGTTTCCTATTTGTTGTCCTCCATTGCTGCTGGCATGTGGTCTGTGTTTGTTGCTGTGTGTCAGTGTGGGGGTATGTCTGTGTGACTTGGCAGGCTGTGTGTCCATTGGAGTGTTTGTTCATTGTCTGTGTGTGTTTATTTTGTGCTTGGACTCAGTTTACTTGCCATGAGTGTGGTGTTGTTGTGGTGTGTGGGTTCCCCTGGCCCTGTGCTTCTACGCTGTGTGTTACTCTGCAGCCACACCTGATGAGGCTGTCTCCCTAGTTGTTTGTTGTGTGGTGCAGTGTGTGTGTTCACCTAGCTGGTTATTGGGCATGTGTGGGCACAGGAGGGTCACGTGGCATGTCCCTTCATGTTGTGGGTGGGCCTAGTAAGTGGAGTGTGGAGGTGTTGCCCTGTGTACTTTGTGCACTGCCCATGCCTTGCACTGGCCCAGCCTACTACATTGTGCGCATTCTTTAACGCAGATTCACCGCTGCGGTCACGTGACCTGGACATTATTTCGAGATCGCGGACATGGTGACCGGGATGAGGAGGGGTGGTCTAGTGGCAGGTAGGACATGTGTGGCTACACCTGTGATGTGTTCAGGTGGGGCAGGGACCTTACATCATTCATGGGGTTGTGGGTTGTGTTTGTGTGCAGAGTTGTGTGCTCGCGTACCTGCGGCGGCGTCCGCCACGGTCCATGGCTTGCTGGAGGTGTATCATGTACAGCGCCGGGAAGACGTGTAGTGCCGGGTCCATGACGGTCGGGTCCGGTATTCTTTTTTGCGCTCTGCTGTGGTGCTTCCGCCTGCTCACATTGGCCGGTTTCTGCGCTGCGGTGTGCCTGGCTTTTTGGCACATCCTAATTTGTACGGCGGGAGGGACGTCATTCCGCACAGCGGTGGCTCTCGATTGGTTGTCTCCACCACGGTGGCGGGCGCGTTTTGATGGCGGTGCACGTCGCACCGCGGCAGACGGACAATGGGCTGTGTTTGACCATTGTAATATGGCGGATGGGTGCACCGCTGCTCACGGTCGGAAAACAGAGTTTTATTCCGCCGCCAGCATCGCGGAGGTGCATCCGCCAGTCATTGTAATGGACCCCTAAGTTTTTACTTGAATTTGAATGTAATTAGGTGGTAGGTAGTGTGTCTAGTGTTAGGTGGTTGTGTTTTTGGTGTGTTTTAGGTGTTAATTATATTTTCGCTACATATCGATAGTTACTGTAGAGGCCTAGTGTAGAGAGGTTAGAATATGTACAGAAATGTGTGCCTATGGTATTAAAAGTGTTTGTAAATGTATTTAATTCTAGTGTATGTGTATGTTTGTGTAGGTGGGTATGTTTTTTTACTTTTTTACAGGTTTTCCGTATTTGAAGACCCGTTTTGGAGAAGATAGCGTTTTTTTAATTAAGAAGTGTGTATTAGTATTTTAAACTAATATTTATTTAACACTTTCTTAATTTTATAGGGTTTTTCTGGAGCGTATTTTAAAAAAAAAAATATGTTCGGGTTTTTTATGGTTTAATCGAGATGGATTTATCGACCTAGGATTATTTTTGAAACAGTTACATTTTTGCATTTTTTTGGGGGTTAATTTTTACATTCATTTGGATTGAGAGATACCTGGATGGATTAACAATATTTGGAATATGGGTTTGTTCTTATGCCCCAAGGACTCTGGCGATGTTGGCCAGGGCTTCGGCCCCAGTGTCCTATCGATTTTGTCCCGCAGTTGCCCTCCCACCTGCCCTGCTGTCCCAGACCTGTGGCGTTGCCACTCAACGCACCCGCAGACTCTCCCTGCCCTCCTCAGATTGTGTGGTGGTGTTGGTATCCACTGAGGCAGGGAGAGTGTTGCAGGCAGCACTGGTGGTGGTGGTTGAGGCCGCATAGGTTGTTGCAGCAGGTTTCAGCGCGGTTGTTGTTGCTGAGGTGGTGGTGGTGGGGACAGTGGGGGCCTGGGACATGGTACACCCTGGCAGTCCTGATGGGCCAGGTTCGTGCTCTGCATCCGAGAAACTTAAGGAGTCTGCATCCGAGAGTCCATGTTCCGGGGGGGGGGGGGGTGGACTGGCTCTGCAGGTCAGTGTTGTCTTCTGCAGCAGTAAATTGTTGATCTCCTGTTGGACAGAGGTGAAATGGTCATTGAAGTGCACCCCACAAGCTTGGTTTTAGATGTTTGGATGTTACATGTTATCCACCACACAGTTTACATTGATATCACTTTGTATGGCTGCACGGTACTGAGCATCATGAAATGATGTGGAGGTACATACATTACTTGTCCATGGTGTGACATGTAAATAGATACCATGTTCCATGTACAGATTGTGTAATTACAAGGACATGTCGTCATCTAATGACTTTCGGAACATCAACTGTATGTGATGCATCTTTTTGATTTGCTCTGCATGGAAGACGTTTCATCTGAGCAAGAACTAGCCATTGTAATCTTATGCATACCTTTGTCAAATCATGTACTTTACTTTCTTTTACAAACTGACCATGCGTGTTTTGTGTTCATATGGGCCTTGATGCTCTGCCACCATGGCACTTACACATAGCATTCAGTGCTGTGCATGATTGTGCCATGAATTTCTTCAACATGTGATTTGGTGAGTCAAACTTTAATTTCTGTGACAGTTACATACACTTTGCTGTCTGTTCACTGGAAGTGGCTATTGGATCTATGCCAAGTTGGATGACATGTGAGGGCTGGTGTGGTCATATGGCTCTATGCTTTTTGAGAGGAATGGCAGGGTGCATGCACTGTCTACCTACCTGTTCTGTGACACAGTTGAGGGAAATTGCTGCCAAATGGTTCTGGGTGTGGGGGGTTTACCATCCTGCTGAGCTTTGGGACAAGGTGGCCTGGTGGGAGTTGTAGTGCAGGCTTCCCACCCACAAACACCCCTCACTGTTAAGATGGCTACCTACCTGTGAGTTTGAAGTGAGCAATGCAATGTCTGTCACATGGTTGTGGGGAGTGCTCCATCCTGCTGAGCTGTGGGACAAGGGGGCCTGGTGGGAGTTGTAGTGCAGTCTCCCCACCCACAAACACCCCTCCCTGTTAAGATGGCTACCTACCTGTGAGTTTGATGTGATTAATAGAATGACTGCCACATGGTTGTGGGTGGGGGAGTGCTCCATCCTGCTGAGCTGTGGGACAAAGGAGCCTGGTGGGAGTTGTAGTGCAGTCTTCCCACCCACAAACACCCCTCCCTGTTAAGATGGCTACCTACCTGTGAGTTTGAAGTGAGCAATGCAATGGCTGACACATGGTTGTGGGTGTGGGGTGGAGTGTTACATCCTGCTCAGCTTTGGGACTAGGGTGCCTGGTGGGAGTTGTAGTGCTGGCTGCCTGTACACATGCCCCCATGGAAATATTGCTAGCTACCTTTGGGGTGAATCAGAGGGAGTAAATGTTGGATCTGTGAGACATGTGTTGGGGAGAGTGTGGTGCACATGAATGCATTTGGGCCTAGGAGGTGTCGCTTTGTAGTTGTGCAAGACAGTACATAGCAGTGTAATGGGAGACATTTGTTGGTACTTACCAGCCTCCACTCCCCTGGCTATTCCTGTGAGACTCTCTGGATGCAGTGTGGCAAGCACCTTCTCCTCCCATTCGGTGAATGTTCGTAGTGGAATGGGAGGGCCACCGACAGTCATCTGAGCCAGCTTAATGTTTTTGTTTTTCTGCTCTTTCACCTTGCTCTTGAGGTCATTCCACCTCTTCCTGATCTCCTTCTGGGATCGCGGGATGGTCCCTACTGCATTGACCTTGTTGACTATCCTTGCCCACATTTGATTTTTGGTGGCTAATGGTGTCTGTTGGACCAGGTTTCCAAACAAATGTGGTTCTACTCTGATTACCTCATCTACCATCACTGACAACTCATTGTCAGTGAATTTGGGCATCTTCTTCTGTGACATGGTGTGTGATGTGCAAATGTGTGATAAGTGCAGGTGGTGGTGGTGATGTGTGTGGGGTGGTTGTGATGGTGTGATGTATGCAGATTTGCCTCTCCTTTGTGCTGTGGGTTTGGGCCCTTCAGTTGTGGATTAGTGCAAAGGATTCTGGTCAGGGAAGGGGCTGGTTTTATACTCAGCTATGTGGGTGGGTCAAAATGGAGTATTCCTGTCAGGTGTGTTGTGTGGGTTGACCTGGGATTTGTATTTTTTAGTTGCCATGGGGATGTGTCATTGGGGTGTGTTAGGTGTTTTTTGAGGCCGAGCCAGAATAATGGCCACACGTGGTAGCCTTGTGGTTTTTTTTTTTGACTGCCATTACTTTTCCGGAGCGACCGCGGTGGTCGTAATACAACAGCCCTCCTGCCGGCTCTCCCATTCATCAATAGTTGCGATTGCGGCAGTCAGAAACAGCTGATCGTTCCGCTGTCACCGCAATCGTATCCTCATTTCAAGGGTGGTCAATCCGCTGGCCGTGCGGCGGTTTTGGGTCTTTCCGCAGCAAATCCGACCGCCGCGGACGGATTTTCACCTGCTCCGCACGCTCCTGGCGGTCTTTCGTGGAATCCGTCCGCCGCGGTCTGATTTTTCTGGCGGTTCATCCTAATCTGACCGCCGGTTTTCCCGCAGTACCTGCGGACGGTTAATTTCCGCTACCACGGCGGTCGGAATGGTTTTCCGACCGCCATCCTAATCGACCCCCTAAGTTCTGGGAAAACAGTCTACCAAGATAAGTGTAAGATTTTACTATTTCTACAGTGTTTCCACCCAGTTTCCAGGAAAAGGTACAGCAATGATCCTTCCCTGGAAAGCCAAAACTTTATTGTTAGATATGTTAATTTCTAAATAATTCTTCTCTGCATAAGAGTTTAGGGCAAAAAGATTTTGTGGGAGGCCGATTGGGGTTAGGACAAATAAAGCTACATCATCAGCACACATTAACACATACATATCATATGCTGCAATACAAGGTGAAAAGACTCCGTTATCCACAAACTGAGATGGTGAATCATGTACAGCAATAGAAAAAACTAAGAGGAGGCAGAACGCATCCATATTTTAGACCATTTTGTAACTGAAGGCAAGGAGCAAACACAAACAATAAAGCTTTTTACACATAAGAAAAATAACTTCAATGAAAGAAGAGCAGAGATACAACAACATTGCAACAGAAGAATTAGACATCACGAAACAGAGCCCTTTTTGAAAATTCATCTTATTTTTGGTTTTTTGCACTTTAAAAACAAGGAAACAGCCAACGCGTTTCATCCCTGTACATAGGGACTTCTTCAGGGCTATTATAAAAGCATATAAACATTAATATAGCTATGTGATTTCCATCTTTTACAATGTACAAATTCCATAATGGTAGGATGTGTTTATTCTGATGATCAATTCTCCTGGAATTTCAAAGTTTCTTGGACTGCCTCAAATCAACAATTGCCTTGCCATTACCTACTTCCAAAGACCAAGTTGCTGTGGTCTGTATCCATAAATCCAGAATCATGTGAAGAATAGCATGGTCATTGCCTAGATGAAATTGGACATCCACCACAAGGAACAAGGAGTATAAGTCATAGTTAGCAATAATGTAATCGATGACGGAAAAGTCTTTATTACCCCTTCTTGTGGGGAGTGTTGAAATGTCCAGAACCACCCTTCCATTTATTACCACTGTATTTATCCAGTTCACTGACAAACTATCAAAACTAGAAATATTGTCAAAAATATCAAAGACAAAAATATCGTCATCCTATACTTATAATGTAAATGACAAAAATATTGGAGAAACATTTATCGTCATCACTTAAGTGTTTGTCAAAAATATTGTTTTTAAAATATATATACAAATAAATAGTAAACATTAAGGGGTTGATTAGGATGTCGGTCGGTGTTTCCTCCGACTCACATCCCTGCAGTTTCGTGACCGACCGACCTCGGATCGGCGGTCCGAAACTGCAATTTTGATGCAACTGGACATGGTGCGGACGCAGACTCCTATTTCCCTATGGGAGCTTGTGCAGTGGTCGGAAACCGGCCGCAGCACAAGCTCCCATAAAGAAATGGGAGTCACTGTAAATCCCTGCACTGTGTGGCAGGCACCTCATGGTGTGAAATTCAGGGAGAAGTCTACCTTGCTTGTCCACTTTAGTATTTTGGAGGAAAATTATATTCCGGAATATTATAGGCATCTTCAAGATTTTTATCCATATATAGCTTTAATACCATTGACGGAGCAAGGTCTCGTAAGAAAGAGACTTGCTCGGAGGCAATCCTCTTGTTTAACACATTAACAAGTTATTAACCATGTTTTGTGAATAATTAATACGCACCACATGAACACACGGGTTAGGGAAGCTTGCTTATGTGTGTACTAACGCAGGATATCAATGAAAATGGACTAATACCGCTTTAAACGGGGAAACTGTTGTGCGCATGCGTCAACTGCATCTACACAGTATGACGAGATGATGCTTGGAGGGAAATTCTAGCGCATGAGCAGAAGACACTAAAATGGAGTCTTGAAGACTCACGTGCATGGCATCTGCTTAGCTGAAACGAAAACAGGCTATTTTACTAATGCTAATGCGGGGAAAGTATTAATAAGAAATGGGAAACAGAGTAGAGGTGGGTGGTATACAGTGAGACCATTTATTTTGTGAAAGTAGCATTTGTCTTTTGACTTTATTATTAGTGCGCATTTGGGCCTCTCTTGTATAACCGGACTAGATGAAATGACGCAATGCCTGCGCATGCTCACTGAATGAAGCCATGAAGGTCAATGACAGAACACTTGAACGGAAGCCAAATTGGAGTGCCATACTCTGGGAACAGATGGTGAAAAGTTCAGCAATGAGATGTTCTATTCCTCGTAGTGTTATTAATGTTTCAAAATAGATACATGTAGTGGATGGGAATAAAGTTTTGAATAAAAATTAAGGGGATAGGTTTGCGAACAATGCTTTAACAGAATAAAGTGATGTGTAAGCATGGTGTGAGGATCATCCCCCCTTGCCTGACCAATTAGATTTCATATTTTTACGATATTGAAACTTTAGTGGGTGGAACGTGAGGAAACGAAGGTATAACTAAGGTAGCTTTAGTTAGTTATTTAGAAAAAGAGGCGGCAGAGCTCGGGATGCTGTCTGGGAATCGGAGATGTTGTTGCTGGGAGAGATGCTATGAAATGCCGATGAAGAACTGAATGCTGAATCTGAAGCAGAACTTACTATCCTAATTAATTGGGTTAGATCAGAAGATCGCGGAAGAATCTTGAGGAGGAAGAGAGTGTCAGAGAGGTCGTCGGTATTCTAGAGAGGTCAACTATCCTGTCTTGAATCCTGTCCTGAAGTCTTTGTCTCCTGACCTATCCTGGGGACCCTCGCCAGCCCTTTGGCCAGGGGGTTGGTCTTTCACACCATTCTTAGTAAATATATTTTCATGTATTTTGTAGATGTTCTTTTCTCTCTGTCCTCTCCCTTTCTGAGCATTTGTTATTGTATGAGTCCGAAGTATATGCTTGATGTTTAATGAATTACATTTTCTCTTCTAAGAATGATGGTGACTGCACTGTAATTTTGAGATGGTTCACATGCATTTAATTTAGATAAAGATTTTAAAACTTCCTGAGTCTGTGATCATTTACTTCAAAATAAAAGAATAATTAAGGGTTATGTTAATTATCACCATCAATTAGTTCAACTAATGGTCCATCGACCAGAGGAAAGAACTTTTTGATCAGTGAAAGGTTAGTTAGGAAAGTTAAATAACTAATCCTGAGAAATATAAAACTTTAAACCACTCCAGCGGTTTTACTCAACTTGTGTGTATGAAATAAAATGTATATGGGCCCAGGTGAGTATATGGTAGCGGAGTATCTGTTGTTGGTATACCGCTGGATCACCTTGTTGGAATCTTTAGCACTGAAATCCCCAATAAGAATATTTTTATAATTTCAACCGGTTCACTGACAAAACATTGATGTAAAAAATACCGATGTTAAAAATATTGAGTAAAAAATATAGACAACAAAAATATCGACTCCTATACTTAAACAGGTAAGTACAAAAAAATCAACTAAAAAATATCGATGTAAAAAATATAGATTTATAAAATATCGACTTTTATATAAATATAAAATAAAAAAATATATATTACATATTAAATATAATTTCAACAAAATCAAATAAATGTAATATACATTATAATAAAATATAACAAATAAACTTAATAAAAAAATAACACCAACATAATAATTTATACATATATTTACATTAAAAAAATAATAAACTATAATTTTTAATTTATGTTAAAAGTTTAAAATAATATAACAAATAAAAATATATATTAATGATTTAAAATATAAAAAACAAAAATCTATACTACATTAAAACATTAAACTATTAAAAAATATTTTAACTTACATTTCACAATACAATCAGTGCAACAGTAGGGAAAGTGTTGGATGTCAAAGGGTTAAAAATAACTATTCCCACTCCAGTAACTGCAACAGTCGCGTAAGTGTTGGATAGCGGAGGGGTAAAAATTACTATTCCCACTCCAGTGAGAGCAACAGTAGGGAACGTGTAAGATATAAGAGGGGCAAAAATGACTATTCCCACTCCAACGAGTGCAACTGTAGAGAAAGTGTTGGATAGCAAGGGGTAAAAATTACTATTCCCACTACAAAAAATGCAACAGTAGGGAAAGTGTTGGATAGTGGAAGGGTAAAAATTACTATTCCCACTCCACTGAGTGCAACAGTAGGATAAGTGTTGGATAGCAGAGGGGTAAAATTTACTATTCCCACTCCACTGAGTGCAACAGTAGGGAAAGTGCTGGATAGCGAAGGGGCAAAAATTACTATTCCCACTCCAGTGAGAGCAACAGTAGAGAAAGTGTTGGATAGCGGAGGGGTAAAAATTACTATTACCACTCCACTGAATGCAACAGTAGGATAAGTGTTGGATAGCGGAGGGATACAAATTTGTATTCCCACTCCAGTGAGTGCAACAGTAGGGAAAGTGTAGGATAGGAAAGGGGTTAAAATTACTATTCCCACTCCAATGTGTGCAACAGTAGGGAAAGTGTTGGATAGCGGAGGGGTAAAAATAACTATTGCAACTCCAGTGAGTGCAACAGTAGGGACAGTGTTGGATAGTGGAGGGGTAAAATTAACTATTCCCACTCCAGTGAGTGCAACAGTAGGAAAAATGCTTGATAGCAGATGGGGTAAAAATTACTATTCCCACTCCAGTGGGTGCAACAGTAGGGAAAGTGTTGGGTAGCGGAGGGGTAAAAATTACTATTCCAACTCCCGTGAGTGCAACAGTAGGGAAAGTGTTGGATAGCGGAGGGGTAAAAATTACTATTCCAACTCCAGTGAGTGGAACAGTAGGGAAAGTACTTGATAACCGAGAGGTAAAAATTACTATTCCCAATCCAGTGAGTGCAACATTAGGGAAAGTGATGGATAGCGGAGATACTATTCCCACTCAAACAGTTATAAAAAATATATATTTTTTTTTAAAATCATACAAAATAAACAATATTTAAAAAATGAAAAATCAACTATATTAAATATACAAAAAGAAAACCTAATATAATATTAATTACAAATAACAAAAACCTACAAATATTATATAAAATAAAATAATGAATACATTTAAAAAAAAATTAAACTAGAAAATATTGACAAACAAAAAAATCTATTAATACATAAATGTATTTATTTGATTTCCTACCCTATAACACCACACCAAAAATAAAACACTTCAACATTTTAAATAAATTTACTTCCATAATTAACATAATTAATAATCAATTAAAAAAATATTGTTAATAAAAAAAAACTAATAAATAATAATTGACTACCCACACTTTAACACCATAATATCCACAACACACACCTAAATTAAACTATAAATAATAAAACACAATTATAACTTACTTTTAAATTAAAAACAATTACTATTACCGACTAATAATAAAGTAATTATTATGCATTTAACACCCGCCCTTTAACCCTTTAAAAGTAAAAACAACACACAAAAAAAAAAAGATTATCCAAAATAAATATCAAATAATTAACAACTATACATTAATTAATTAAACACAAATTACTTCCCACCCTTTACTCCTAAAAACACCACAACAGACACCTAAAACTAATTACACAATTACCATAATATAATTTTAATTAATTTAATTAATTAAATTAACAAAAAGTTTATAATAAAAAATAAATAAACTACTCAATCCCCTTTACCCCTATAAAGGCCAAAGCACACACCTAAAATTAATTACACAAATAACATTATTAATTACCAATTAATTATTTAAAATGAATTAACAACCAATTATTAATTCATCAATTAAAAATAAATTACTTCCCACCCTTTACACCTATAAACACAACAACACACACCTAAAATTAATTACACAATTACCATAATTAATTACCAATTAATTAATTAAAATTAATTAACAACCAAATGTTAATGTATTAATAATTTATTACTTTACACATTTAAAACTATAAATTCTCAATTAAACAAATATTAATAAATAAGAAATAATCAATTAATTTAATATAATTAAATAACTTCCCACTCTATTCCCCTATAAACCCACAACCCGCTACGGAACTAAAAACGCAAAATTCAAATTAAAACAAATTAATTACTACTAAAAATGTAACATATATATTAAAAATACAAACAATTCCTATACAAAAAAACATACATCACATACATATAAATTATATACTTAAATACATAACATTAATTAAAAAAATATATATTTTTAACAATTATATTTTTGCAAACGATATTAAACTCTTCGATATTTTTAAAATGGATATTACTTACCTTAAGTCGATACTCTTCACCACGATATTTCTGAACCACAATATTTATTACTCGATATTTGTGCAACTCGATATTTTTTACTCGATATTCTGTCTGCACACGATTTCCACCATCACACATGGTTTCAACAATTTCAAATATTTGTCTCAAATGTAAATTATTTTGCTGGACTGTCGGAATGTAAGTATTGACTATAAAAAGAGAATTACTTTGCTGCTGAACTGTGTTAGGGAGGTTTATTTGAATGCCCGGCATATTTTTGAGGGATGTAGTGGGGGCCTCATTGTCCCAATAAACTCCCGTGGAGAGCAAAATAGCAAGGCCACCTTTGGCATTATTTCTCAAAACTATTTCCGCAGACGTCTGTAACAAAATATGAATCTAAGGTAAAATTATTGGTGAGACAGGTTTCCTGTAGAGAAATAACCAAAGGTTTCAAGGCTGAGCGGGTGTCAATTTTCTCTTCGGTAATACCTTTTAAATTCCAAGACATTGGGGGTCATTACGATGGTGGGCGGACTGAAGTCTGTCCGCCATCGTCCCAGTGATGGGGACCGCCCGCCTATAAGGCGGCGGTCTCACATATGATATTACAATACGTCCGCCACCACTGCGGCCGCAAAAGGCATTTTTAACATTGCGGCGGGTTCTGAGGGACGGTCCAACAATAATTGCCTCCGTCGGACCCGTCTAGATCGGGCTTTCTGCCAACCAGCACCCCGCCCGCCATCATAATCAGGCCCATTATTTTAAAGCTGTTGCTAAAAGGGCAGTTTGAAGATATTCTTTTATTTATTTTCATTAATGGGACTGGCTAGCCAGTACCAAGATACCTCCTCATTTCTACTCGCAGCTTACTGTGTTCTCTGGTTTCTTATTTATCTGCCATTTGAATTAACATGTATAATAAAAGGTTCGAAATTATTCTTCACATATATGCGACTAGATGAATTTACTTGAGGGGCCCACTTAGGAGGTTCAGTATGAGACGTAAAAAGATGGAAACTTTGGGCCTGATTATGATGGCGATCAGACTTTCGTCCGACCGCCATCATGGTGTGAAATGGGACCACCCGACTAGCTGTCAGGGGTCCCACAATAATAATTACAGCGACCGCCTTCAAGGCGGTCGCAAAGTGTATCTTTTGTATTGCCGCGTGTACACTTTGTGCATATCCCTGCACTATGTTTCAGGCACCATAGGGTGCCTTCCACATGGTGCAAGGATATGTAGGGGGCACCATAGGCGCACGACAGGGGCAATGTCATAGGCCCAGGGGAAGGGGGACCCGCTATGGGCCCCCAACAGTCCCTTTCTGCAAGCCTTCTCATGGCCGTTTAACCACCATGAAATGGCCGGCAGAAAGGGACATTGTAATCCCTACGGTGGTGCCTGAGATAGAACTCCCTCCGACGGAGCCCGTCGGATGCGTGGCAGCTGGTCTCGCCGACTGCCAGACATCCGCCCGCCATCCTAATGTGGCGGGCGGTAAACATTACGATGGTTGTGGGACATCCTGTGGGATAGCTGGACCGCCCATCGGTGGCGGTCCAGCTATCATCGTAATCAAGCCCTTTATGAGTTTAATTGGGGCATTCTGCTTACATCAAAGCCATTTTTATGTAATGCATAACCTTCACTTATTATTGTATAGGAATCAGATTTGACCAAAATTCAACCTGAACCACAGATAAATTATTTTTTTCGGGAAAATAAATCAACTTTAATTCTCTTGAGGTGAGGGATTTTAGTAAATCCGTACTTGTAAAGCGCGAACTACTCACCCTTACGGGTCTCAAGGCGCTGGGGGCCATTGTGGAAATTAAGTGAGCTATTGCCCAGAGTCACATGGTGCTGAGCTGAGCTGCCGCCGGAGCATCGAACCGTGAAGCCCTGTGCTCCGAAGTCAGCTGCCCTGGCCGCTGCACCACACCTCTCCACTAGTAGGGGATATATTTGTAAAAGCTCTAATATCATTTGCATATTGAAGTGACTATTATCATTAGGAAAGAGATCCCTTACTTCAATAATTGTGGAACATTGTAACGGAGCGCTATTTTCCACCTTTGTATTCATTTTCTCAGGATTAGGAATGATTACTTGATCTTTAGAATGAAATGCTGCTGCCTCAGATTCAAGGTAAGTAACTTTAAATTCTGGAGCCTGCCGATACAGGGCCTGATTAAGAGTACGGAGGTCCGTAAGACCGTTGTACTCATGGTGCTGGTTCGACCACCGACACACTGCGGGCCCACCCACATTATTACAAGTGTGGCGGTCGGACCGACACAGGACCGATGCATCTACCGGTGATCCAAGATCCTGCAGCAATCATGCAGTGGTCAGGAAACTGTAATATGCTGCCAGTGCTGCTGTGGCACCACTGGCATATAACAAGTTGGCTTTCCACCTCCACATTCATGGCGGTGAGCCCACCATGAAAAGGGTGGCGGAGAGACAACAAAGGCCGCTCCTGGGCCTGGGGGTGCATGAGGGGTGCCCTTGTAGTCCCTCCCTGGATTTTCATCCCCAGTTCCTGCACGATGTGGCATGTATGCCAAACCGTGTAGGAAGGTGCAGTCGGCGCTCTGACGGCAGCAGTCTGCATGATAGGCTTTTCTATGAGCCCAACAGCAGCCGCCATCGGACCTCAGCAGCAATGCCTGTCAGACCAGGATTGAACTCCTAATCTGGCGGACAGGTGCACAAAGGCTTTGGTGGTCCTACAGCAGACGGTGCATTGGTGCCGCCACTGTAGGACTGCCAAAGTCGAAATCAGGCACTTAGGGGCCCATTAGGATTGCGGGCAGATCGCCCCCGCCGGGCCAGCGGTAGCCACCGCTGGCCCGGCGGGGGCGATCCGCTCGCCATCCATGCCTGATTGACCCCCCGCCATATTAGTATGGCTGGGGGGTCTGCGGGGGACGGAAAGACCGTCCGCCGCTTTTCCGCCGGTCGACTCGTCGACTGGGCGGAAAAGGGGCACAATATGGTGGCGGTGTCTGCAAGACACCGCCATCCATATTATGATGCATGTGGAGATTCGCCTTTCCATGGTGGCAAGGCATGCAGTGTCTGGTATTGGGGGCCCGTTGCGGGCCCCCAGGGTGTCGGGGGGGGGGGGGTTGCACATGGGGGGTACCCATGGTACCCCCCCTCATTGCCATGCACTACGTGGCAGGCACCACGTGGTGCCTGCCATGTAATGCATGGCAATGATGTGCGCACTCCTATTGCATTGCGGGCCGGTCTGCAGCCAGCAGATCCACCCGCAATGTAATAGGCCCAGGATGCGCCCGCCAGTGTGGCGGGCGCATCATAATATGCATTGCGGGACCGTCGCAACTTCGGCGGTTGTTCCCTGGCTCCGTTGCGATGGTGGGCGGACTTTGTCCGCCCGCCCGCCATCGTAATGGACACCCTAGTAACTTTCTTGATCCATCGAAAATGTCACTAAAAGAGGCTTGTAAATAATTCCAGACCTTGACCTGTGTTTAATTCTGTCGTAGTGGACGCTTCACTATTTTCGTTGTAACCTTCCTTAAAATTAAATCTTAACTGGTTTGGGTCTTTTCTAATTAGTTTACACTTTTTGGAATTCTTTTGGATCCCTTAATATCGGTTGTTTTTTGAAAATAGGGGAATAGGGAATGGCAGTAGAATCTGAGGATGGTTGAGAGAGCGTTTATGAGACAAATGGCTTTTCAGAAAGCAATTTGCACAAAGAGGAGACAGTCCATATGTCCTTAGCATCCTGCTTATTTGAGGGCTTTCCAAGCTTGGGTTGCCATGACCTTCTTTGTATTTGATTCTTCTCCACTGCATTATTTTTCTTACTAAGAACCTTCATTTGTTCTTTGGGCCGAATGTCCTCATGATCATTTGGAGATGAAGAGGACTCTTTATGTGACTGTGATCTGAATTAGAAGTCGTTTTTTCGAAGAGCTGCATTATTGATTCTGAAATACTTCTAAGAGCAACAAATACCTCAGAGAGATGCACATAATCTCCTGTAGGGTGAAAATAATTATTTAAGGGGAGGGCCGGGGAACAGGAGAGGTCACCCGGGTTCATCACTTGAGATGCTATTAAGAAGCTTCAGAGTCTTTTTCGGAGTTTTGTTCTTCCTCTTGTAGGTAAGTATGCTTAGTTTTATGTCTGGTAAGGTGTAAACTAAGGGGGCATAGTTACAGGTTTTCCTTGTTTATCCAAAGACTCTTGGACATACTTTCATTTTATCGCCCAATCTTAACAGAGGTTTTTGCCTAACAGTGTCTTTTATGTTTATTTTACTACGATTTTCCTGTAGAGGAGGGGCATGTTCAGGGATTTCCTTTTTCTGCAAATCTACTTTGTCTGTACCCAAAGATTTTAGCTATGGAAAAAATTCAGGGATGATGGAAAATCCATCTAAAGAGCCGATATGCATAGATTTCTTTTCCCCTCATTTACGGGCTCATTACGTTGGGACCACCCGCCAGTCACGCGGCGGTCCCACCACTGAATTACTGGCGGGCGCATCCCGGGATTTAACATTGCGGACGGTGCTGCTGGCTGCAGCACCGTTCGCAATGTTAAAATGTCATGCAGTGCATTTCCCTGCACTATGTGGCAGGCACCACGCGGTGCCTGCCACGCAGTGCAGGGAAATGCAGGGGGGTACCATGGGTACCCCCCAGTGCAGCAACACCACCCCCCAAGACAAGGGGGGCCCGCAACGGGCCCCCAAACCCATTCCCCGCCATCCTTTCAATGGCGGTTTCCCCGCCATGGAAAGGCTGGCTGAGGCCATCATTGTGATCGGGCGGACGGTGCCTGCTAGGCACCGCCACCATTCACCTCCATCTGTCCGCTCCGCTAGCATGGCAAAAGCATGGAGGGCGGTCTTTGCGCCCGCCACGCTTGCGGAACGATTCCCCCCCGCCATCGTAATGTGGCGGGGGGACATTGCCAGTCAGATGGCAGAGGGCCCGCCACCACACAGCTGGCGGTGGCGGGCCTTCTGCCATTCTAATGAGCCCCTTAATTCGGAGTTCCAGGGGTTGCCTATTCACTTGTATAGATTGATTTCTAAGCATTTTAACAGTCATCGTTTCATCTGCTTAGGGAATAGGGTAATGTCAATAGGGAGTAAACGATGGATAATGTGTGATGAGCGAGAAACAACAGTCAGTCCGAGCCTTAATCGCTTAGATATCTTGCAATCTATCCCTTTTTGTCTTTATCAATATCTTTGCTTCACAGCATAGACCCCTACGTCAGGGCCTGGCAATGGTTCACTCTTAGCAAACAAAACAAGATGATGGACAGAGTGCTGAAACTTTTCAAACACCCACCCCCAGTCAAGAGATCTGGGTTTAATCCATTGTTCTTTTGCTCGCTATGCCATGTCAGTAAGCTGGATTCAAGCTAGCCTGGCTGATGAGGGGTGATACCCTGAAACAGGTCTCCAGATGCTTGTTTATGGTCTAGGGAGGACCTGGCCTGGCAGGTCGGGCTGGACTGTTCCCATGAGGAACAGGGTCAAGACTGATTTGCATATGGCTGGGTCCAAACTGTGGTGGCATGGTTATAAACTAGATGACATATTCCAGACCGAAGAAATGTTATCATTTGAGTATTTACAATCAGACTTTGACCTCCCAGAAGGCATTTCTTGCTCTACAGAGTGGTAATGGTGGCACTAAAGAAGAAATGGGGAAGATGGTATTGGGCAAACCCAAACAACACCAAGGATGCCAGATTATATGTTCTAAAATGGGCATATATAAAGCCATCTCAATTCTTTGTCAGGCTCTGAAAGCTGATATGACTGAGCTTGCACTCCCTGAAGACAAATAGGTAGAGAACGTGGGGGCACGTGTTAGGGATGGAGACTGGGTAAAGGTGCTAGATGGGGGTCCAGAGAGTCTCCAGGAATTTACGGGTTAATTTCTATTTTATTTACAGGTCATGTCTTAAAAATTCTTCCCATATACACACATTATGTGCCTAAGATTTTGTACTGTGGGGGCGGAGATGTTTCACATGGTTTGGGATTGGACACACTCTTCTTCATATTGGAGAGACATTGTTGAATTTATTAATTACACCACGGACTGCAATATAGCTTTGTCCCCCAAGTTGTGCCTGTTGGGCCTGTGCCTGCACCCGGCCAAATATAAGCTCACGTCCATGTTCATTGATTTGGATCTGATTCTGGCCAAATGCCAAATCATTTTTATGGTTTAAATTTCTTTGTTGGGTTTTCCGACATAAGAAAAACAAAAGAGGCATACTTGCATCAGCGTTTCGGGGTCCTGTAAATATGGGACTCCATGCAGTGTGACATAACAACCCAAGACACCCCACACCCCTGGACCTTATGACTGAAAGAAAAAGAAAGAGGAATAAGAATAGTAGCTAGGTTGCTCTTTTAGAGGGTGGTCACTAGTGGTAGCCCTTAAGTGGAAGCAAATTGGGCCTCAGGTAGTCGCAACAGCCGAAGGTATTTAGGGCAAGTGAGTTCCCGGACTTCTGATGTCAATAGGGTCAGAAATGGTCCCCATAGTTTAGGAAATGCCATTCCCTGATTAGACAGAGAGAGATTGATGTGTTCCATCCCTAGTGTGTACCACATATGGTGTAGCCAGCCTAGATGCGTTGGGATCTGTCCTGTATCCTGGTGGGAAAGAATGTTTTGTAAGGCTGCACCCAAGGCTAAGCTGATTTGTTTACCCGGTCTGTACTTGAGGGGGAAGTTGAGAGCGTTCGGAAGACCTAATATTATGTATGCAGGGAATCTAGGAAGCTCTGTGTCCAGGCGAGTATCAATATCTGTAAGCACCTGCGACCAGTAGGTCCTGAGTTTCGGGCAATCCCACAAGATGTGTAGAAGCGTACCCATGGATCCACATTGACGCCAGCAGTACCACAGTACCAGTAGGTGACAATTTTCATGGCTGTTTCTATACTAGCGACGTTATGAGCAGTGTGCCATGCCCTGTAGTAAATGTCGCCCCAATCTTTAGTCATGAGTTCCCTTCCTATTTCTGATTCCCATCGTGTTTGGCTCTTAGATTGAGGGACCTCTGCAGGTGAGCTTATCAGACGGTACTGGTCCGAGACCAGGCGTTTGTCAGATGTCCTCGACAGGAGCCAGCGTTTGATGGGAGTGAGTTGTCACTCTGCACCAGGACGAATAGAAGGGTGCAATACCCAGTGACGAATCTGGGTGTAATGCCAACACTCCCTTTCTGGCAGTGTATACTCTGTACGGAGGGACTCAAAAGAAAGAGGACCCTCCAGATCAAACAGATGGTCCACAGACCTAGAGCCTATCTGGAATGTGGGGTCCTGGAAGCCTGGGTGAATAATCTGGGTTCTTGACTATGGGGGTTAGCGGTGAGGGAAAAGACATGAGGTCCCTCTGTGTCGCTATTCAGTCCCAGACTGCCAGTGACGCCTTAGTGATGGGCGAAAGATACAGCGATTTGGGCCATGCTTGTTTAGCAAGGAAGGGAATGCGCCTGAACGCCTGGCCCGCCAGCGCCAGGTCCATCAATAACCAATTGTTTTCAGATTGTGCACGCGACCATTCCAGAAAGACCCTCAATTGGGTTCCCTGATAGTAGCGGAGAAGGTCGGGGATTCCCAGGCCGCCCTCATCTGGGGATCTGTAGCTGGGATCTGTACAGATACGGGGCCGCTTATCTGCCCACACAAATCTATTAATCTCTTGTTGAAGAGAAGGCAGAATCCCAGGCGGGGTGTGGCCGGGACTACTTGGAAGAGGAACAGGATCCTGGGAAGGATCGTCATTTTAATTGCGGATATTCGTCCTAACCAGAGAGTAAGCCTGCCATTGACGCAGGTCGGATTTGATCTTTTGGGTTAATTTTTGATAATTGAGAGCAACGTTGTCTGTGATGGTAGAGGTTATCTGGAGGCCGAGGTATGGGATGGATGCCAGGGCCCATTGTATGGGCAGGGCCTGTCGCAATGTGTCTAGGGTTTGTGGTTGGAGAGCGAGGTTAAGGGCCTATGATTTTTGGATATTTATCTTAAAACCTGATGCTAGGCCAAATGCCTCCAACTCAGCCAGGAAAGCGGGCAATGAGGTGGAAGGCACCTTCAAAGATGCTATGATGTTGTCTGCGTAAAGGCCAATGGTGTGCGGTTCCTGACCAAATTGGACTCCCTTTATCTGTGGGTTGGAGTAAACCTTTTGGGCCATGGGTTCCATATAAAGGGCGAACAGCAGGGACGACAGCAGGTACCCCTGCCTGGTTCCCCTGCTGATATGCAATAGGACAGAGGAGCATCCATTGATGCGGACTGCAGCCGTGGGTTGGGTGATGCTACTGAGGATCCACTTTTGGAAGCGATCCCCTAGTCCAAAGTGGGTCAGAGTTGCAGCCAGATAGGGCCAGTGTACCCTATTGAATGCCTTCTGGGCATTGACTGCCACGAGCATTCTTTCTTGGGCATACCTCTGAGCTTTGTCGATAATGTGCAGAATCCATCTTGTGTTATCAATGCACTGCCGTTGGGGCACAAATCCAGCCTGATCAGGATCTATGAGATCCAGAATAAGGGGATTAAGACGATCAGCAAGAATACCTGTGAAGAGCTTGAGGTCAGTGTTCAAAAGGGAGATGGGTCGATAGGAAAAATAGTGGTTCTTATCCTTCCCCGGTTTGGGAATTACTACTATTGTTGCTTGGAGCATCGAAGGAGGGAGCAGGGCTGTGTCCCTGATCGCATTGAAGAGCCTAGTAAGAAGAGGGGTGAGGCTTTGGCAGAATGTCTTGTAAAAGGAGGTCGGAAAGCCATCTGGCCCCAGGGGCTTGGATAACTGTTGGCGGGATATACTAGAAATAACTTCTTTGATACAGATTGGTTGATCCAGATCAGTAGCTTGCGCAGGCATCAAAGAGGCAGTAGCGGCCTCCGTAAGGTATGCAGGGATTGCGTCTGGGTGGAGATCTTGTGCTGTGTAAAGGGTCTGGTAATATGCCACAATGTGCGCGTCGACTGCCCACTCCTGTTTCTCCTTCTCCAGAACGTTTCGAACTCCTGTCTCCTGGCATTGAGCCCGAAGCTGATTCGCCAGGAGGAAACAAGAACGGTCACCTCCCACATAAAACCATTGTTCCAGCCTAAGTGTGGCATATTCAGCCCTGTCAACATCCACCCCAATAACTGAGCTCGGGCTGGCTCTAGCTGTCTCCAAATCCTAGGAGCCCATGTTCTCTTGTGTATGTGCTCTAGTTCTGCCACTTGGTGGGACAGGCTCTCCCTCTTATCCTGTCAGGTTCAATTATCTGCTGCCGCTATGGCTATAAATTCCCCCCTGACTACTGCTTTTAGGGCTACCCACAGCGCGGAGACTGAAACCTCAGTGGTGTCATTAATTGCCAAATAGTCCATAATTGTCTTATTGATCTGGGCTATACCCTTAGGACAATGGAGTAAGGTGTCCCTAAGTTTCCAGGTTCTAGGGGATGGGCTAGGAGATGGAACTGCAAGGGTCACTGTCACAGCAGCGTGATCTGATAGTGAGCCAGGCTCAATCTCCGACGATTAGATCACTGAAGCCACTTCCGGGGTACCCAGGAAGTAGTCAAGTCTGGCGTAGGTTTTGTGGTCATGGGAGTAATAGGTGAAGTCTCTGGAGTTGGGGTGTGATGCTCTCCAGAGGTCTACTAGGCCCATGTCTCCCAACCAGGTCCATCCCGCTAATGAAAGGGTCCCTGCCTGCCCATGGCATTGTGCCGATCTGTCTAGGTTGGTATTGACTACCAAATTGAGGTCTCCCCCATCAGCACCAGCCTGTCTCGTGTGCCCATGATCTCTGTCAATGCTTTGCGAAGAAATGGTTCCTGTCCCCCGTTGGGGGAGTATATTGGGCCTACTGTGATGCTACTGGTCCCTATGTTTAAGGACTATGCTAGGAGCACTGCCTTTAATCTCCGCCTCTTTGGGCCCCACCTTCCCCGTAAATGTCCCAGATATCAGGTTCGCCACTCTAGCAGTCTTAGATGGGAGAGACGAGAAGAATTGATAGGGGAATGCCTTCGAGCAAAGTCTATGTTGGTCTTTGGGGAGAAGATACGTCTCCTGCAACAAACATATGTGTGCCCCGGAGTTTTCTAAATAGGAAAAGATAGAGCTCTGCTTTAGCAAATGATTGAGGCCTTTGACGTTGAGTGTGAGAATCACTAATTGATTAGTCATGGGGGTTTCAAATGAGAAGCAGCAGTCCGTGTAGCCCTGAACTGCCCTGATCTAGCTTTGTCTGGTCTGAGGGTGTAGGGGATCAGGCCATGTGTGTAATTACAGAAATGAGGTGTGCATGCGCGCCTTGTCACCAGGTCCAACAAATCCCCATAACAAAAGGCCCTAGTGACCCAAATAAACAAAAACCACCTATTGTACAAAGGAAGAACATTGTCCAGGATGGGTGACTCCATGGAATACCTAAGGTAAGGAGGAATCTCCGTGGCTCGCCGCCAAGCCCCAAAGGAGGAAGGGAAAAAGAAAACTCCGAAGGGAGCAGATGTGAACAGAAAGAACAGTACACATTATGCAGTCATCGACCCGCTGAATCTCCTGACAGGGTCACCAGGACTGCCTGCCTCTCCCTAGCGATGGGCTCAGGGTCCGGGTGCAGTCCGGGCGGAGAGGACCCTTTCTCGTGGCCCTGTCTCCTCTTGCGGGGGTGCTGCGGGGATGGGTCTTTCAGGTTGAGTAGGCAACATGCCTTGTCCAATGAACGGAGTTGGTGTAGCTTCTGATCCAGGCGAAAGACAATGCGAAAGGGATGCCCCCAGGTGTAGGACACCCCGAGCTCTCGAAGATGCGAGGTAACAGGCCAGAAGGCCTTACGTTTCTGGAGGGTGGACGCTGCCAAATCTTGAAACAGGAGAGGAGAGTGACCCTGAAATTGGATAGGGTGTTTGTCCCTGGCGGTCTTTAGGATTTTCTCCTTGAGGGTGAAATCGTGGACACAAGTTAGCATGTCTGGGGGGGAGGGGGTGTCCAGCCGGGGTTCTCCTGGGGCCAACTCTATGAGCACGGTCCATTTTAGTCGCTACATCAGGCCCGATTTCAAGGATGGATCTAAACAGCTCTGATACAAAGGTGACAATGTCCGATCCCTCTGCCCCAGGAGCAACGCCGGTGATACATATATTATTACACTGGGACCTGTTATATAGGTCCTCGGCGTGAGCTTGGAGGTCCAGATGCTGGTCTTTGAAGCGCAGGATCTCTTGCTGGAGTTGATCTATTACTTCTTCACATCCCTGCTTGTGATCCTCCAGAGTAGAGATTCTGTCTCCCAGGCCCTCCACGTCCCTGCGAACCTCCCGAAGCTCCCTGGCCAGTTCTTTTTTTGAATGATTGGAGGTCATCTTGGAGTGATGTGAAGAGTGCCTCCAGGTATGATCGGGTGACTGGAGCCTCCGCCTGTGTGGCATCTGACGGGTCTTCCATGCTCACCGTTGGGGTTGGGTCTCCAGAGTGAGCCCCTGTCAGTTTGAGGAGCATTTCTTTCACAGTCCTATCCCTTTTGTTCTTCCCTGAAACCATGGCGGGGAGCTGGGAGATCCATCACCCTCCTGGGCAGAGGACCGCGATCCTAGGGGCACAGGCGAGTGATGGTGTGTCTGCGGCTTCAAATCTCAGGCCCAGGGGGTCTAAGGGCGTACAAGATCAATGCTAGACCCAGGCAAGTTCACCCCATGAAGAGAGGCCAGCGGGGGTAGCCCACCCCCCACAGTGGCCAGTGTTTGGGAGTACAGGCCTCCGTGTCCCCCACCAGGGACAGACATAGGATAACAAGGTCTAGGTCAGTCAGCAGATCACGTGGGCTTGAAGGGCAGAGTCCTCCAAGGTGTTCCCTCCAGTGTGGGCCTAATATTATGAGGGCTGTGGCGTGGTGGAGTCCTGGGGGCCGCCCTGCAACCCTGGTGCACCCAACGGCCCCAAGTGCACTTGCGGTCTCTGGGGAATGCCCCTCAAAGTCCTCCGTAGGGCCCGCTTGTGTTAGGAGGGTGCAGCTCTGGGGGGGCTCACTCAACAGGTGCCTTGCTACTGCCACCCCCCCTCTCCTCACCTCTATGTCTCGCTAGGCCCTCCAGCGGCTACTCGCAGGGAGACCTCGTCCTCCTCCTTCCCTATTGTAGGCCATGAAGCTTTATCAGCCCTGAGGGGCCCAAGATGTGCCTCTCAGTCTGCGGGTTGGAAACAGGAGGTCCTCTGCTATGCAGCCTCCATCCGAGGAGCACCACAGGGAAGCAGACGCGGTGCCGTCTCAGGCTCCTCCCCGGGTTCTCCCCTGTGTGTCTCAACGCCTCCAGGAGCCACGTCCGGTCTCGGGCTGATGGGCGACAGGGCTCCAAGCCGCATTTGACTCCCCATAGAGTCCTCCGAGTGGGGCCCCATCCAAGGCCTCTAGATTAGGAGCACGCAGCCTCTGGTTCCTCAGCCAGACTTCCGCTGTCGGCCGCCGTCCATCTCTTCGCAGGTGCAGAAGACCAGAACAGCTGCTGGAGCGAACCCCCCCGGTACTGGGGGTCATCCCGTTCAATCCAGGGGCACAACGTCCATGCTATGTAGTCTGCTATCAGCGGGGCCTTTCGGCGGGGAGCGGAGAGAGTCAAGAATGCATCTCACCCATCCGCCATCTTGGCCACGCCCCACCAAATTACTTTTAAATGGAAGTCAGCAGGGAGTCCAAGGGTAGATCGGTGGAAAAGTCAGATGGGCTGAATATGGAGGTGCCATTCTCTTTAGGTAAGCTAAGACAGGTAGAGGTTCCCTGGAAGCTGCACAGGCACAGAGGCTGGTGACTGAGATGAGAGCAAAAGATGACTCATTGGCAAGCATTTCACCCCACTGATAGTATGCAACCAACACACAATGCTGATACAGAAGTTGCAACTTTCAGGACTAATGTTGATATCCTAGTCATGTTCTGACAGATACCCGGAGAGTACCATTCAGTGTCCGCCTCACCATACATTGGCCAGTCAAACCCGGATTACTCCTGGAACCCCCAGTATGCAGTAGCGCTATTAGATAACAATTCATAGGGTGACAATGAGCACAGTGTTGGACCATGGAAGAGAGGTGAGGGGAAAGTTAGGGAGTATTGGTTGACAAGTTGCTGAACTTTTGTTATGTGGCAGGACAATGATTGCAAGATCTCATTATTAACTTGTTAGGAAAGCAGACTGATAGGCCACTTCTGTGCTATACCTATCAATCTGTTCTATCAGAACCTTCAGCACTATTGACTCCGAATAGTCGTTCATATGGCTCGCATAGATGTACTGTCTATGATGCTGACAAATAATGTGCTTAGTTTGCAAATGGAAAAAATGTGTTTACTACAACAAAAATGAAGTCATGCAACTTCATGGGGTAGCATCTCAAAAAACATGCCCGTCAACAGCCAACAGAAGGGCCATTCAAGCCCATACATCCACCTTCCTCCAGTTCACAACCTGATCCCACTGTAGGTCCAGGGTTTTGTAACTGGGGATGTGGATGACCATTCCATGGGAATGGGCAGCAAAAAACAACTTTATGAATAATGCAATTTCCATTTAGTGCCCATTTTCACGTTTCCACCTGTAAAGTAAACCCTTTCTACCACTGTAAATGTTGATAACTTCCAAGCACTCACTTAAGAAATAAACACATGTTGCTCTTCCCTTTCGGTTGCAAGCCTTCTCATGTGTACCTGCTTTTAAAGATTGGAGGTTTTTTTTTTTCAACTGTAACAACATGAATGGATCTGTCTTGGTCATGTGCTAAATGCCCTCAGGTCATCACAAACACATCTATCAATAGGCATGTTCACACAGAATGCACCCAATAAAATCCCATACTATGGAGGATTTGTGAAAAAATGGCTGTATATTTCAAAATTACAAATATTAAATCAGAGGACACCATACCAGTGAAAGGTGTTGGCGTTTGGGTCAAAACTCTCATTGAGGACAGAAATACCTACCATAAATAGTTTCCGATTGAAAGTAGGCAAAATAAATATGAAGGTGGGCAGAAATGTTTTGAAACAAAGTCAAATGTACAAATGAAAAGTCTAAAATAATATAATTTGAAAGCTGAATTCCATGCTGGTTCAAATCTCAATAAAAGTAATTCCCCCAACCCAGTCATGATCTCCTCCATAGTGTTCTGGGTTGGGGACACACCTACTTAGAGCAGGCTTAGTGGAATGGGAAACTACTGGACATGACAAAGGTATGTACTGGGGCATCCAAAAATGGCAGGCCAGGAGGCAATAGGTGATAGTCCAGGAGCACAACAAGGAACTTGTGCCCAATGGTGGTTGACTGGGTGCTTGCATCCGTGACATACCATTGCAAACCTCTCTAAAAGGACCTGCTTGATGGGCTGTTTGCATTTGGCTAGCCTCCAAGCAGTTTATCACCTGACGTGTGGCATGGCTCTTAAGGTGCTCAAGTGATGTTGCATACAGCACTGGCATTGCTGTATGTTAGTGTGAGAGGCTGGCTCAGTATGTGATGTACACTTATGTAAGTGGACACCCTGCACTGATCCAGACAACCCTTATGGTGATTTTAGTGGTCTTAGACAACCTTAGAAAGCTTTCTAAGTGGTAGCTGTGGAGAGCAGCCTTCAGGCTTAGTCAAGAAGGAGTGTAAAGCAGTTTGTTTTACCAGAACATAATCTTATAGGTAGTGATTAAGTGAAAAAGAACCACACAGTGAATTTATAAAAATATGTATTTATTATAAGACACTCAGTAACACATACAGATATCTCCTAGCCGGAGATATACACAATGCACACAATACTTTACGATAGAAACAGGTAAGTAGCACAGAATACACAGTGGTCACCAGGGGGGACCAAACCATATACTAAAATAGTGGTATGCGAACCACGACTAGAGTCAAGACTAGACCCAAGGAACCACCCAAGGTAAGTAACCAGGAGCCCCACGGAAGTCGTGTGCAGAGTGGGAACACGAACGTGGAATCAAAGCAAGTCAATGGGTAAGTTGCGGTTGCAATTTTAAAGAAAGAGGACCCTTCCCAGCAGACCCTGAAGAAATCCTTGAGGAAGACAAAGAGGTTGGAGAGCCGTGGATAGCTTAGGAACCAGGATACCTGCACCAGGGAAGCCGGGTGCATAGGTGTGAAGTGGCGTTGGAAACTGTCGTTGAACTCAATGGGAGACTTCAGAAAGATGCTGCTGCTGGAGAAGGTGAAAGTGTCCGGTGGAACCCAAAGGTGGATTCAAGATGGAAAGAACATGCAAGCAGAGGGGACAGAGTCTTGCCACTCAGGAGTGACCAGGAGGCACAGAAGACGAATGCCCATCAATGTCGGGTGTTGCAGGAGAGCTGACGGTGACCTTGAATCTGCAGCTGTGTGGACCAGGCGATGCTGTGGAAGACTAGGAGCAGTACACAAGCTGTCCCTTGTCGGATGTTGAGAGTTGAGGGGTCGGTGTCTGGCGGGAGCACCAACAAGCCTTGGCAACTGCAACCAACAAAGGAGCAGAAGAAGGTGCAATGTCGAGACCGGCAAGGTCCAGGAGACTCACCAGAAGCAGGGGTGTCAGGGCAGACCCCAAGCAATCAGGAGAGCCCAAAGAATTCAAAATGTGACCCTCAACAGGGACCACAGGTCGGAGCCACTGAAGTCGCAAGAGAACCTCAAGCAGCTACCAAAGAAGCAGGCCCACGGTGCAAGCAATGCAGTGTGGTCGAAGATTCTGGTCACTGGGGATGATTGAGGTTGGGGCTATTTGTAGCCCAAAGAACTTGATGGAAGGAAGCCAACAAGCCTTTGCAATGGCAAGTCAACGCGGTGCACAGGGGTTCAGTTCCTGCAGCTCCTACAAGGGCACTGGCCTCAAACTTGGTAAGAGGTCAGGGCAGGCCTTGAGGGATGTGAAGAACCACCTCCTGTGTTGCTGAGCCTTTCAGAGTCCGTGGGAGCCCAGGATCAGCAGACCGGTCAGCTTAGCTGCAGTGACTGCAGATGCAGTGAAGTGACTCCTTCACTTCAAGGGAGATTCCTTCAGGTGTCTTGGATGCCCACAGGCCTTGGAAGGTTTCCTGTATGGAACACAGGTACAGACATTGCAGAAGACGAGCAGGGCGAAGAGATCAATAGCAGCAGGAGTCTTCCCGGTTGCAGCCTTGCTGCCCAGAGCGAAGTCCAGAGTACCCAGACAGTCGAAGTTGAAGTGGTATCTGAATTGGATCGGGGACCCACCCTCAGGTAAGTCCTTAAATACCCTAAGGAAAGAGTTGGGACAATCCAGGGGTACCTTCCTAAGGAGGGCTGGACAAGGGGGAGGATACTCCCCTGTCCTTTGTCCAGATTTGCGCCAGAGCGGGAACCAACGGCTCCCTGAACTGGTTTGAACTGGACTATGCATGGAGGGCACCAAATGTGCCCTGCACACAGACTATGTGGCGCTGGCAAGTGCTGCCAACCTCTCCCAATACACTAAACCCTGTCTGGGAGGTGGTCACACCTCCCTGTGACAGGATGCCTATTGTTCTGCCTTCCCTTGCTTGAGCTTGGCTCAGCAGCAGGAGGGCAGAATTGTGTCTCTGGTTGGCAGCAGCCAGGTTGTGCTGTCCGGGTCTAGAAGACTGGTAACAGGAGCACTGAGGTCCTAACGGAGGGCCTTTACAGTGCTTGGAATCATACTTCCTACACCGTTTACGGTGTGGGTGTATGATTCCAACATGTTTGATACCAAACATGACAGGGTTCATTACAGCCAGTTTCGAGATGGTCATCGCATAATGACGCGGGCCCCTCTATATGTTATATGGCTATTTCACTTACAACCCGGGAGAATGGACTCTGAAGGCTGTAGGGGTGTCCTGCTCATGCAGGGGCACCCTCACACTTAGAACCAAGCACCCTGTCTTCAGGATTGAAAAGGCCTGCTGTAGGGGTGACTTATAGGGTTTAAGTGCAGTGACCCTAGATATAGGGAAGCCTATATCTTTCGTAAGTGGTGCTAGCACCAGCTTACACAGGCTGCAACAGCAGGCCTGTAGTGATAGTTTTAACGGTCTCCCATAGGTTGCATAATACATGCTTCAGCCTATGGGGGACCTCTGGGGTACCTACGCCCTGAGTACCTTAGTACCATATAGTAGGGACTTATAAGGGTACCCCAGTATCCAATCTGGGATGTACCTTAGTACTTACCATACCAATTTAGGGAAGAAAGCAGAGAGCCTGGGATCCTGTTTAGCAGGATCCCAGTCAGACTAGTCAGATACAGCATTACATCAAGCAAAATGTGGGGGTAACCATAGAAGCAGATCCTACTTTCCTACAGTTCGCATCGCCACTCATAGTACATTGAATGCATTGGAATGCCAGAAGGTTAAAGCCTAGATGAAAGGCCTGTCCCTTTCTATTGTGAGCTTTCCGGCTGTATGTTGATTTACAAATTGAATAAGCTCAATTGCTAATTTTATTTCATTCTTTAAAATGTTTTACATGTCACGGTAGCTAAGGATCTCGCCTGCTACTGTAGGTGCCCTAACGTGGAACTTTATGCCTACTCACTGTGCCGCCTAAAACCTAAATGAATTAACTGTTTACTGCCCTGTGCATGAAGTGTAATACCCAAGCTCAAGCAAATCCATTCGCAATCCATAGATCACCATATGTGAAAAAGGTATGAGTGATATAAATTGGTCTGAGACTATTTCCTTTGTAAACTTTGTGTTGTGAGTTTGTGTGTGTTGTCTTTTTATATTAGTTGCTACTTCTGTAGGTGTGTACGCCTGATGGCTGTGCTGTGTGTGGTTGTCTGCATTTTTCTCCTTATTTTTGTCCGATTTCTCCTTTTCGCTGATAGTGTTATCCCCTACTTGCATTAACTTGTATAAGATTCTTTGTAGTACCTGTGAGTGACCATGTGTGATGTGTGACTTAGTCCAAGGATTTGCTGGAGTAGGTTTGAGACTGTTTGGGTTGTAGCGCTACAGATGCACCTGAAGACCATTGTGGAGTGTCAGACAAAGATGTATGCCACAAGCTCAAGATATGAAGAAGGTGTCAGTTGAGGTCCCCTCCTGCTCCAAGTCCTGGGACCATTCCTGCTCAAGGTCCTGCACCTGCTGCAGGGTACCATCCTATGGTAAAACAAAGTCAAAAGACAAGTCTCATTGCAGGATTCATCTCCTTTCCATCACTCCCTCTTCCAGGAAGAAGTCATGCAGTTGGCATTTGAAGGACCCGACTCCGCCCCAATCATCTGACCCAGACCTCATTCCTAAACTGGTCCTGAAATGCCACAAGTTGTGCTTCAGGCCTTCAAAGAGGCCATGTTGAAGCTGTTTTCTATGACTTCAGGTCGCTCTGGAATGTTTTTGGATCCCATGGATCTGCTGGGGGTCCTAATCGCCTGCTGCAAATTAAGCCAAACCCCTCTGATTTCCTTTTCCTTGGTTGTTTGTGAGGGCAAGATACCTATTTCTACCTGACTGGCTTGAAATTACCTCAGACTGGTGGGTTCCCCTCCTCTTGTTCCTCTATATTATGCCTTCATCCTCACCTACGAATGCCGAACGAGGCCTTAGAGACAGTCTCCAAAGAGGGGAAGGGCACAGGATGCTACTCCTGCTTCTTTTTGGTGCCCAGGAAGAATGCCGGGCTCGGGCTCATTGTAGAGCATCAGTTCTTGAATGTTTTCCTTGGAAAGACCAAGTTAAAAATGCTGGTTCTGGCCCAGGAACTGGATTGCGTCCTTGGATTCATAGGATACTGTTATGTACCCATCATGGTGGGATTAGAACACTTTCAGATTGCTGTCCTGCCCTTCAGCCTCACCCCAGGCTCCCAGTTGTTTATGAAGGTGATGGCAGTGGACACAGTCCATCTTTCCTGGTTGGAGATACAGTATTCTTGCATCTAGATGGCTGGCTGCTGAAAGTGAGCTAGCTGTCCTCGCAACCACAATCCAAAGTCCCATCTGCAATCAATAGAGAGCATTCTGTTCACTGAGGCTCTCTTCGGCACTGTGGCTTTCAAGGCTTTCCACCCATACAGTCAGTCTGGGACATTCAAGTTAGGATCCTGATCTTTCGGGCATAGTCCTGTGTTCATGCACCAATGGTTCTTACACTTTCTGGTGTATTGGCATCATGAAACCCACTGTTCATCCATACACATTGGCAAAATGTGAGCTCTGCATTACAGTGAGCTCAGCACTGAGATTGCCTCTTGGACAACATCTGTATATTGAATGAGGTGACCTAGGACCTCAGTAGTGGCTGATGATGCCAATCTGATCTGCGAGAGCAGATTCACTTTACCCCTCCCTGAGCTCACAGTAGTGATGGATGCATCATCTCTGGCCTGAAGCAGTCACTTGAAAGAGGTGGATATCAGGGGCCTTAGGTATTTGTAGGAGCATAAGCACCATATAAATCTTCTACAGCTGTGTGCCATGTGATTGGCCCAAAAGTGCTTTCTATTGTCCATCAAGGGGAAGCAATCCCAAATCTTAACATTCAGCATATCCACCATGTGGTACTGCTCAAGCAGGGTCTCTAAATATTAGGACTTGTGAGCTCAACAGACACCTTCTGGCATACCATGAATGGCGTCTGCACCTGAAGTTTGTTCAAGGCATCTTTGCCCAGTGAGGTGCGTCTTGGGTAGATCCTTTCTCTAACAATATGCAGTGATGGGCTTAGTGTGTGCTCGTGATTCCACCAGAAGGCATCTGGCATTGCATTCTGCCAGCAGTGGGACTGCAATCTCCTGTATGCCTTTCCACCACTGCTGTTTGTTCCCAAAGTTCTTAAGAAGGTCGTTGACAGTTAAGATTGTTTTTCTCATTACCATTACTACTGTATGCAGTCTCTGTAAACTGGAGGCATTGTCAGTGCAATCTTCATTAACCTCCTTACAAATTGGTGCTACAGACTCATGCTTCTTTTCTCCCAGAAGTAGTGTAAGCTTTCCACATGGGACAGCCGATAATTCTTCCTATTTTGGCTCACTGCAAATTCAGTCTAAGGATGGTCCTTAGGTTTATTTTGGCTGGACCAAGGATCACCAGCTAGCTAATCAGCTTTTTCTTGGTTTACTGGTGCTAAAAAGCAGGGCAGTTCAGAAGTAGACCTTGTCCAGATGGATAAACCTATTGTTAGAAATGGGATTTTTGGTAGGCTAGGGCATGTGCCAAAGCCAGGCAGAAACCACCACTCTAGTCAGGATAAGGGAGTTACACTCCTAAAATAACCCTTGCTCACCCCCTTCGTAGCTTGGCACCAGCAGTCAGGCTTATCTTAGAGACAGTGTGTAAAGCATTTGCACATAACCAACAGTAATACAGTGTAAGCACTACAAAAGGACACCACACCAGTTTAGAAAAATATCCAATATTTTTATATACTTAAGACAAGACCAAAAACGATAAAAATCCACAATACAGTACTTAAAAATCTTCAGTTATCAAAATATGCTTGAAAAACAGTTCCTTGATGTCGATAGCTCCGTCCAGGGCTATCACGGCGTTGTGAGCAAACAAATCCAAACAGTTCTGGCTGTCCGCGGCGTCGCGGGCCAGCTATGGTGTTGGAAAGACCCGCAAACAGTACCTTTTAGAAATGCAGGGCGTCGGCGACCTCTCGTTGAGCTTCCGAAAGCACGGCATCCGCAAGCGTCAGTTCCGGAGGTCGGTGCAGGAGTCGTCGGGCCCTTGAAGTCACACACATTGCAGATCGAACTCCTCTCTGTTGAAGTCAGGAACGCTGGCATCGGCAGGCGTCGGGTGCTGCGGTGCAAAGTGCAGCGGTGCGGTGCCCTCAGGTTGCGGTGCGAGCAGCGGCTCGGTGGCGGCATCAGATGGCGTCGTCGGTGAGACCAGGGTCGCGGTGCGAAGTGAATGCGGTGCTCGTCGCGGTGTTGGCAGGTCACGGTGCAAGCAGCGGCGTCGTCGTTGCTGAAGCGCTGTCGTCGGCTGACGAACTGGAGTCGATGGCGTCGGAGTCGGTAGGCCAAGGCTGCGGTGTGGGATAAGAGCGGTGCGTCGTGTAACTTTACGAGCGGTGCCCTCGAACCACGGTGCAAGCAGCAGAGTCAATTTCGGCGTGGAGCGGCATCGTCGGGGATACCAAGGCGTTGTCGTGAAGCGAGGCGGTGCGAGTGTGGGGCTCACAGGACGCGGTGCGAGCAGCGGCTGGGTGGCCGCGTCAGCAGGCGTCGTCGGTGAGACCAGGGTCGCGGTGCGGCGTTGCCCTCTGCAGGGCCTTCAGGACACGGAGTCGGCTGCGGCGTTGTAGACGTCGTTGGGTTGCTTTTCTTCTGTTGCAGCACAAAACACACAGTCCCCAGTGCTGAGGGCAGAAGAGCTTGAAGTCTTTGCTGTTCCTGAGACTTCTTTAACAGGGGGCAAGCTCTACCTCAAGCCCTTGGAGAAACTCACAAAAGTAGATTGCAGAAAGTTCAGTCCAGTCCTTTCACTGCCCAAGACAGAAGCAGCCACTGCAGGCCAACACAGCAAAGCACACAGCAATGTGGTAGTTCCTCCTCACAGCTTCTCCAGCTCTTCTTCTTGGCAGTCTTCTTGGTCCAAAAGAGTTCAAAAGTTCAGGGGTCTGGGCCCCAATATTTATATCCCCAAATCCTTTGATCTCTTAGGCAGAGAGTGTCTGTGCCCAGCCAGAACCAGTTCTGCCTTCTCTGGTGTGACTTCCTGGCAGGAGGTGGAGACGGCATTGTCACAGGCAGACCAGGCCCTTTGTGGTGCAAGGAAATCTCCTCCCCCTTCCCCAATTGCAGCCCAGGTCTATTCAGCCCTTTCCTGACCCACCTAGACTATCTGGAGCCACTCGTGCTCCCCAGCCTTCTGTCATCCAAAACCCAGACAGGCAATCCACATTCCAGCAGAGGCACACGGGATGACTGAGCAAGAAAATACCTACCTTCTAAAAGTGGTATTTTCAAACACAGAATGTAAAAATCACCTTCACTGAAAGATGCATCTTTATATTCTGAGTTCAGGCATACTAAACTTTGTTTTCCTACCTAATTCCCCGGGCCAGTTATGTTTATAAGATGTTATAAACAAACTTCCCATTCTGTCCTATGGGGAACAGGTAGCCTTGCAATAGTGAAAAACGAAATTGGCCGTAATTCACTATCAGGACATGCCACACACACCAGGGCATGTCCTACCTTTCACATACACTGCACCCTGCCCACAGGGGTACCTTGGGCCTACCTTAGGGGTGGCTGACATGTAAGAAAAGGGAAGGTTAGGGACTGGCAAGTATGTGCACTGGCCAAGTCGACATGGCAGTTACAAACTGCGTGCAGACTCTGCAATGGCAGGTCTGAGTTACCTTTTCAGGGCAACTCCAGGGTGGCACAATCAGTGCTGCAGGCCCACTAGTAGCATTTGCTTCACAGGCTCTGGCACACTCAGTGCATTTTACTAACAAGTAAATCAAATATCCAATCATGGAAACACCAATCCATAACACAATTTACCACAGGAGCACTTGCACTTTACCACTGATCAGCGGTGAGACAAGTGCGCAGAACCACTACGCCACCAAAAACAGAGTCAAAACCTGGAGGACAGAAAGCAGAAACCCAGGGGAAACACGCCAAAATATGCCAAGTCTAACACCTATGCATAAAAAGTGCTAGTTCATGGTCAAGAAGGGGTGTCCTGAGGGCATGCTGGTTTATTAAACAGAGTCAAGATAGACACTAAGGCATTGGAGATGGGCGTTTCTGCTGTTGGAAATCTTCCAGGCTGCTATATAGACATCTGTCAACAACTTTACCAGGCATTACAGTCTTCATTTTCAGGGCCGTAGAGAGGGCAATTTTGCTTGCTTTGTTCTGCAGGACTGCCTGGTGTTTACTAGTCCTCAGACTCCTGTCTTCAGGGAGGTACTTTAAGGAGGTACTGTTTTGGTATATCCTCAAAACAGTGATGAATCTGCAGTTAGAAGTACCCATGAGAATAGCAAGTTACTTGACTTCAGTAATACACATTCTATAATTAGGCTTCGTTGTTGCGTCTAAGGGTGCAGAAGAGTTGGAAAAGAAAACTGAAAAAAGTGTGCAGTGATCAACCCTGTACAGGGCTGTGTGCCGTCAATTCTGGAGGTGGTGTGATACCATTATGGTTCCAATGGCACCATCTATCGACAAACAGGAACAATTGCTAAGAAATTACATACCCAAACTGGCACCTGAAGAGATTTAAAAGTTGAAGAATCTGCAGTTGAATAGTGAGATAGAGTACCCACCAGAAAGCATGCTACTGAGGGTAAGTGACTTTTTCATTTCAATGACCATGTACAGCGCTCTGATGCGTTTTAGCTAGGCTAGGTGTGAATACAGTATACACATATAGATTTAGGGCCTCGTTATGATGTCGGGCGGAAAGCCACCGCCCGACAGTCGGAATTTCCTAGACCGTGTTGAAACCCTTCAGACCAACTCAGTTGGTTTACAATCCACCCGACCGGTTCTGAAACTGCATGGTTATTCCGAATTGGTTCTGATTGGCTCTTGGAGTATCCGTGTCGGTTGGACCCGCATCGTGCACCTCTACGAACAGCGTTTCCGACCGACCGATTAAGATGTCGATTTCCAACAGCCTTTCCAAGTTGGACTGTCCAACACAAAAAAGCTGTTGGAAAGTGACTTTGGGGGCCCCTAGCCCCTGCAGCCTATGGTTGAGGGCCAAGGGGGTACCTAAGGGACCCCCCTGTAAAACTCTGCACTGTGTGGCAGGCACAATGGGGTGCCCGTGACAGGGTACAGGGTTTTACACACACCCCATTTCCCCACAGGAGCGTGTGTTGTCGGGCAGAACACATGCTCCCATCAGGAACAATGGAACTCTGACTGAACAGTGTTCAGTCACATCATAATCGGTCAGGCGGAACCGCTGACCTGCGAGTCGGTCGGTTCCTGAATCCGAGACGGTGTCCAACGGAATGTTTACGCCCGACATCATAATGCGGCACTTAGGGGCCGATTCCGATTCGGGCAGGAAATCTCTGTGACCGAGCCGGACCCGGAGAGATTTCCGACCGAATCGGACCTTAGCAGTCCGACCGAACGAGTACGATGCGTTCGCATGCTATCGGACTCGAGTCGGTCGGACTCCCACTGAAGTCAATGGGAGCCGGTCGTACAACGCGTACGCGGGCTCCCATTGACTCAATGGGTGCGAGGCGAACAAGGGCGCCCTATAGCGGGTACGCGTTGAAGCGGGTCGCGCCGTACACGCACAGGTAGGGGGACCCATGGGTCTCCCCTGTATGCGACTCGCGCGGCTAGGCGTACAGGGGGGTCCGACTTCGAGCCGGACGGCGCGAGTCGGTCAGACTGCTCGCGGCACGCATCGTACTTACCCGGCCGGGGAACGTCTCCATTGCGCGGTGCGAGTCGTGTCCGTGCGAGTCGGTCGGAGCGGTTGGGTCCCGCGAACGAGTCGGTCGGCGATTTCGCGTACGTTCGCATCGTACTCGCTCGCCCGGATGCACGTCCGACTCGGTCGGAAACAGGGCGTCCGAATCGGATCCGATAAAGCCGAATCCGATTCGGAGCCCTACCGGCCGAGATCGGAATCGACCCCAAAGTGTTCAAACGGGAGAGACCACAGCCGGGGCTGACCATTTCTTTGATGCCTTAAGGTAGACCATTAAGTATTAACTTTTCCTGTTAGCCTCTTTATAGAAAGGAAGTCTCTAGTAAAGATGAAAACCAGGACTAAGATAGTAATAGCAATAATTATAGGAATACCTATTTCTGACCTGGACAATAGCTGATCTCGAACTGCTAAAACTCAAGCCGATTTCTCTAACTTAGAAACTTTAATGATTATTGTCCAGTTTCTGCTCCAAGCAAAAAGATAGTAGAATCAGGCATCATAGGACCTTGTGGAAGAAATACATACCGACTATCATGAGGAGAAAGTCATAGTATCACAAGACACCTCTAGCTTAATAGCCAATACTTGAAATACACAGGCAGTAGAGCTAAATGTTTAAAAAGTAGAAAAACATGACTGTTGGAATAATCAATTTTTAATGTATCGTACTAAGAAGGTCGAAGGTATGGAGTAGTTTGACATTTCTCCTTCAGAACAGGCTTTGAGCACAGATGTGGATGGTTAGATCTTAAAACACAGATCCACTGAGCTTACCAGTTTGGACACTGGTACTAAGTGCCCTTGAAAGATCCTCCTGTAATTTGCCCTGTTTTGACCACAGAAAAATACTGGTATTTGCTAAGAGACCTTTGGCAGTTTATGATTTTAATATCCCAATCTGACATGGTATTGTTGGAAAAGCAAATCAGCCTAAGTTAGAGGTATGTAGTTTCTTTGATAAAAGTAAGGCAGTAGCATTGGATCATTGCTGAAGCATACCACACAATCAAAGGGTACCATTCTTCTGGATCAAGGCATGTCTTTCATGCTTTAAAGGCAGATAATCTGCTATCTCAAAATGTTCAAAAATGAAAGTAAAGTAGGTCTTCTGTAGATTCCTAGTGTGGAATGTTATCAGTTCTTTTTAGTAGGGAATGGATTCGGAGGGTAGTGAGTCTATCTTTAAGCCCTGAACTGTACTAGGTCTTAAGTGAAGTAGAGAAGGAGAGTCCCTTAGGTGGGCATTGAGTTTAGAGGCTCCATTTTGGCTTGGGGTGGCCCTATGGGTAAGCATAATGCATTTCAGTAAATGTTGTCATCATGCACCTTGTGGTTTTCCTCTGCTTGTTGAATAGATAATCTATGATAGATCTCATATTACTGCACAGGCTTATGCTGTATTTGATAACATAGGGTCTGCTCCGCAGTCAGACCAAGTGCCTAGTTGTCTGAATAGGCTCATCATGATAGTAGAGCTTTACGGAGATATTTTCAGCAAAATGGTTGAGTAAAAGTGGAATCCAGTTATTAGAGAGAGTAAAATTACCTGGTGATTAACCAGCTGCAATTTAATGATGTTGCTGCCACCAGCAGATGAAAAATAATATAAAAAATAATATAACATCATCGGGAATCATAGTTAATCTCACAATCCACTGATCAACATGTTTCAGCCAACATTGAAAGCCTCTTATGGGCTCTAAGGCCTTCTTCCTGATCTGTGAATCCTTAGTGTTACTGCCTCTACTCTGCCGGTAAGACCTATTGGGTGTAAATTAGAAGAGGGTCTTGCACCCTATAAATGGGCAAAATTCCCAGGTTAGTCAGGTTTTACTTCTCTTGTTAAACATCTTAAGTGCCCCACTGTATCTTGCAAGTTTTATATTTGGAAGGACGTGCAGCAGTCCGTTTTAACTCTTCTAACTCCCTCTCAGATGTTGCAAAATTATGTGAAATAACTAGAAGTGATATATACTTTCCAAGTTGGAGTAGTTCATTAAGTTAGCACGTGAAATATGTCCTGCTCAAAAGACAAATGGTAAGAATCAGTAATTAATATTGGATACACTTTTTAGAACATGAGCTTTAGTGGTAAAAACGTTCTAGGCTTTCTGAATAATATGCAAAATACCTGTCATTGAATATAGATCTTGGTAACATATGAATACAACAAAGTTGCTGGAAGCACTTTTCAGTAGGAAAGTGTGAGGACATTCAATTGGTTGTGTGGTTAGAACGTATTCCTGGATGCATACATTTTTGAGATCCATGTACCAGGCCTAAATTGGCTACATGAGTGCACTTAGGTCGACAAGTGCACTTTATATGACTTTTTCTTTAAAAAATTCTAAATTCTAAATCATTTTCAATATTTAGTAAAGGAATAGTTCATGCTAAAGACATGCTCAGGGCCAAAAAAACATTTCTATCAAAAAAGAGAAAACCCTGCAAACCTCCATATTAGCAATAAGCATTTGCAATTATTTATTGGTGAAAATGATGTTATATGTCCAAAAAAAGCTGCGGTTCAGAAGCTTCTACATCTTGTGGCCACTGACAGCAGAGGAGAGCAATCATTCCTGGACCATTGTAGATAGCTGACCTGATGCAATGTTGCAGGGTGATGCTATCACACTGACATGAAGCAGGATAAAAGAAAATCACATGAAGGGAAAAAAGAATGCCACTCATTTTGCTGTGATCTTCCCCTTTACCAATAGGGAAGGATCAATCTTTCAGAAATTAAGGCTGAGACTGCAGGATATGCATGAGGCTTAAATGGTATGTGACTGATTCCATGCCATGCTCTGGGTAAAAAGTATGAATGAAACTATACTCACATTTGACGTTGACATAAACAGCAGTAGAAGTGGTGCTTCCTATCAAATTGTGGGCCACGCAGTGGTAGACCCCAATATCATCCATGGCAGTCCTCTCAATCTTTAGCGTTTTACCTTTCTGGGTCTCTATCTCTGTTTTATTCTTATACCATGTAAAATGAGTCTCTCTTGGGTTACTGCTCTTTGTCGCACATGCTACTTCCATTGGCTTTCCTTCCTCTGGGTCCTCGGCTAGAACAGCATGTACTCCTTTGGGAGCATCTATAGTAAACGAGGGAAATCATTTTATTTTTATTTTTGCAAGTGCCTAACAATTTCAAATCATTGCTTGTGTTGTTCGAACATCACCTCTAGTATTATATTTCTGCCCATCCCCTGCAGATATATTTTCAAAGGGCAATCAATCAGGGGACCTATTTGGCACAAGCCTTGGTGTGTAGGAATCTTAGCTGGGCCTGCACACTTATATTATTTACATTTATATGTTACATGTAACAAACAACCTGTCACTCAGTGTCTCAGCACGGTTGAGTTGTATGTTCCAATACTGTTAGTAATGTTTTTTATCACAAACATATTGAGTGTAGATTTCCTAATATTATCTCTAATGAGAGAATATGTATGATATTTCTATCAGACGATCTTTTGGTTACTATATTCTGGCACCGTGCCTCCTTATTTCTCATAGAAATTTAAAGGTCCGTGGACAGCAGCTGTGCCATAGGTGATGGAAATGCACGCACATGGCTTTTATTGTCTTGTTTCCCAATGTTCCCTTCAGTATGAAGATACAAAGGCAGATACCAAAAATATGTCCTTTCATCAGATTGCACAAAGTAAGCATGATAATATGCTCTCCTTCCACATGGAGCAGGGTGATATCCGTGCTCACCCCCCTCTGCCCACTGACCGATCACGAAGCCTCACTCATTCACAGGACACCTAGATCTTGCAACAGCATGAAATATACTTTAACATCTGCACATCAAGTAGAAAAACACAACTCCTCCCACATGACACACCCACCCCAGAACAAAACAGTAACATAACAAGAGAACAAACATTACCTCTACGTGCCTCGTCCTCGAACCAGTCATTACTAATGAGGTATATTCCAGTGACAGGAAAGAAAACAGGAAACGCTTTTAGGCTCCACCTACCCCCCTGCCAGGGGTTATAGTTACATAGCCAACAGAAAGCATTTCCAGTTTTGTTTCCTGTCAGTGGACATGACGGGGAACACTGGGGTAGGTGCTGGGCACTTACCTGCTACTTGCTTGTCCTGTTGTTTCCTCCTTTGCTGGGCTCTGGGGGTGCTTCTGGGCCTTCGAGGGAGCTGCTGGAGTCTGGACGCCTGGATTACGTCCGGTTCTCTGTCTCCTGTGCTGCTGGGCTGCACTGGTCTCCTCGAGTTCGTGTGTTTCAGGCTGACTTCGTTGTGGTGAGTAGAACTTCTGCCCCTCCTCCGCGCGACTTCTCCCTGGGTTTTGCTGTCGCTTCCCGCCGTCTTTTGACGTACCGGATTGGGGGGAGGGGTTTCTTCCTGCTCATAGATGCGCTTTCCCAGCATTGAGGAACGGAGAATCCTCTCTGCCTGCTTGAGGATGACACTACTGCACACCGGTTGGGAATGTCGGCGTGGTCCAAGTTAGTAATGACTATAATGGGAGTCATTTCTTGGCGCTCAGCGTTCAGAGCATACATTGCGAGCCACCGGCTCTTTGTTGCGGCTTCCCGGGGCCCTGTTGTCACTCTGGCGGTGTTGGGAGCCCTCCCCGTGGGCCTCTATGGTAATGGGTGCCGGGGCTGGGCTTCGGATTGCTCCGCGTGTTGGTCTTGGCTTTCGCCCATGTTATGGGGTGTGTCGGTTGTTTGGGCCATGTCTGCCTGCCCGCACCAGCCTCAGTCAGTGAGCGCCCGGGTTGGGCTCCGGGTTCTCCGCTCTACGCTCAGTGGGGACTTTGCCCCGTTTTCCGGATGTTGGGCCTTCGGCGGACGGGATTGGTCAGAATTTGTGCCTCCGGCTGGCCACGCCCACTTCATTTTTTTCATTTTATTCAGCTGTTCTGCCTGCTGGTTACCTTGCGAGGTACGGTTTCCGTTTAAATAAGGGGGGGGGTCCAGTTTCTTTTCTGTTGGACCTGGGCCTGTACTTGCTGTGTGGTTTGGTTCCTGGTAGTTGTGCTTGTTATGGGAAAACATCAGAGAAAATGCAGACATGTGTCTCCTGTCTCCTCTTCCTCTTCCCCGGCGGACAGTGGGGATTCTGCCCCTCCTGTGAAGCAGGCCCGGTTGGATGACAGCCGGTTGAAGCTCCTGATTTTGGAGACTTTGTCCTATAGAAGTCCTCCAAAAAGTCTGTTGGTGGTCGTTCTGGTGGGGGTCCTGACCTCTATTCGGATATTTCTAGTTCGGACTCTTCTGATGGTTCCTCCTTGGGTGCGGTGGACCTGGAGGGCAAATATATCTCCAAGGAATTGTTGCCGGACATCCTCTCTCATGTCAGGGGGAACATGGGTTTTTCAAATGAGGTTGTGGCCAGCATTTGGCAGGATGCAGTTTTGCCGCATTTTCGGAAGCCTTCTACTACATCTCTGCCTATCCATCCCTTTGTAATGGACGTCCTTTTGAAGGAATGGAAGGACCCTGATCACATCATGATGCCTCGCTTTATGTCAAAGCTCTACCCTCTGCAAGACATGGAGGATACGATTCCTGAGTCTGTGCATGTGGATTCTATTGTGGCCAGTTTGGTGGGTCCTCCTTCTATGGCTGACGATAATATCCTTCGTGATGGGGTGGATAAGAAAATTGACTCTGCCTTGAAGAAGTCATATGGGTGGTCCCACCTTGCTATCCGTTCAGGTGTTTATGGGGCTTATGTCGCTCAGTCCTTGTTGGCCGACTTTAAGACTTTGTTTTCCACAATGCAGGAGGGTGGCAGTGGTCCGGACCTGCTGGAATCCATGGAACGTCAGGCCGAATTCCTCTCAGATATTGCCTTTGATTCTGTGCACGCTTCTGCCTTATCTTGTGGTTCGTCTGTTGCTGCTCGGCGGAATTTGTTGCTGAAGGGATGGAATACGGATGCCATGCAGAGATCCATGGCTTTGCGGTTGCCATTTACTGGCCCTCGTCTATTTGGGGACGCCCTTGAGTATAAACTTCACAAGGTGTTCAAGGAACGTAAGCATTCCTTGTCCTTCCGGCATCAGCCTCACCGTAAGGAATCTTCCTTCTCTAATGCCAAGTCCTTCCGTCAGCCTTCGAGGTTTCAGAAGTCTTCCTTTAGGGACCAGAAAGGAGCTTGTAAAGGTTTCCACCACCGATTCCACAAGAAACCCCCTCAGGAGGCTGGACAAGGTCCTCAGTGTTCCTGACTATGCCGCCCCCGGGAAGGTCCCACTGGTGGGCCTCCTGTGGTTGGTGGGAGACTGCGGTTGTTCCTGCCTGCTTGGCGTCTGACAACGTCCGACCAGTTGGTTCCGGATGTCCTCTGCCATGGGTATCGGATCAAGTTTCTTTCCCCTCCTCCGCCTTCCAGCTTGGTGTGGACTCCAACTCTCTTGGGCCTGACTCGTCGTCGGTCTCTGTTGGAAGGCGTTCAGTACCTGTTCCTGAAGAAGGCGATTGTCCCCGTTCCCCGGTCGGAATGGGGTCTGGGGACCTATTCGTTCATCTTTCTCGTTCCGAAAATCACAGGGAGATTTCGGATTGTAATCAATCTCCGGCCTTTGAACCAGTTTGTCCGAAAGATCCCGTTCAAGATGGAGACCCTGCAGCGTGTAATCCCTTTGATTCAGGAGGGTTGGGTGATGTCTATGCTGGATCTCCAGGACGTGTATCTTCATGTGCCAGTGGCTCTGGAGGATCAGAAATTCCTGCGGTTTTGCCTGGGAGGTCGTCATTGCAAGTTCTGTGTCCTTCCGTTTGTTCTCCGGTCCGCTCCCAGGGTGTTCACCAAGGTGGTGGCTCCCCTGATGGCCCATCTTCACCTCCTTGGAGTGTCTGTGTTTTCTTATCTGGACGATTGGCTTCTCCAGGCCCCTTCGCCCATGGTCATGGCTCAGCACCTGTCTTTGACCATTCATACGCTAGAGCCCCATGGTTTTCTCTTGAACTTTCCAAAGTGCCAACTGCTTCATGCCACCTGGAGGTCCTTCATTGGGACGGACTTCGATTCTGTTCTGGGCAAGGTGTTCCTTCCTGTTTCCCGGCTCCTGCGCCTTCAGTCCCTGTTAAAGGTGTTGTTGTCCCAGGCTTCGGCTCCCCTGCTTCAGTGGCTCGAAGTGTAGGGTCATATGGCTGCTACTGTTTTCACGGTTCCGTGGGCCAGGTTCCATCTTTGACCAATACTGTGGCATCTTCACCATTGGGTGCCTTTCCCAGTTCAGGATTATGCAGTGTCGGTGCCGCTGTTTCTGGAGAATGTGTCCGCTCTTCAGTGGTGGCTGGATTCTTCGAATCTCTCTAAGGGGATGTGGCTTCACTCATCGCTTCCGGTGGTGTTGACGATGGATGCCAGCGCGTCCGGTTGGGGGGATACTCTGGGCACCTGGTCTGTCCAGGCTCGTTGACTGCGGTCGGAGTCCCGACTGTCCTCCAACTGGAAGGAACTGTCTGCTGTGGAGCGTGCCCTTCGTTTCTTCCAGGATCGTCTGCTGGGGTGCAAGGTTTTGGTACGGAACGACAGCACGGTCACTGTGGCTTACATCAATCACCAGGGCAGTACTCGCAGTCCTTCCTTGAAGCTGGTGGCCTGTGCGATTGCAGGTTGGGCGGAGCTTCGTCTTCTGGCCATCTCTGCTCAACATATCCGGGGTTTGGACAATGTGGTGGCCGATGCCTTGAGTCGCAGGTTTCCATCTTCTCTGACCCTATGCCTCTCTCCCAGGATTTTCTGGTTGCTCTGCCGGAGGTTCGGGACTCCCCAGCCGGACTTATTTGCTTTCAGGACCAATGCTCTGCTTCCCCTCTTTTGTTCCCGGACACCGGAGATGGGGGCTTCGGGGTCGAGGTCTTGTCTCTCCCGTGGCCCCCTTTGTTGCTGTACGCCTTCCCTACTTTTCCTCTGAGTCCGGCTTTCTTGCTGAAGGTGCAGCGAGTGGGAGCCCAGGCGGTGGCAGTCTTACCTCACTGGCCTCGGAGGTCCTAGTTCCCATTGTTGCTGAGTCTGGCGGTGGGTCCTCCTTGGATTCTGCCTCACTGCCCATCTCCCCTGAGGTTGACCTCTCCCTCCCTCCTGGTCCCTCTCACCTTGGCAGTCTGGAGGTTGAACGGCTGTCTCTTGGGGTCCGGGGTTTGCCTGACCACCTCATCACGGTGATGCAGGCCTCCCATAGGAAGTCCACTTTTTCCTCCTACTCTAAGCATTGGACTTCCTTCTCCCCCTGGTGTTCTTGGCTTGGTCTGTCTCCTACCTCTTGCCCTGTCACTTCTATCCTTCAGTTCTGAATGGGTTTCAGAAGAACTATGCTTTGTCTTCTCTGAAGGGCCAGTGGGCTGCTATTTGGACTTTCTGGGATCCAATTTCACTCCCGTCTTCGGATGGGTTGTTGGTTTCTCGATTGTTCCGGAGTTTCTCTCTCTCCTCTCCTTCTGTTTGTTCTCCTGTTCCTCCTTGGGATCTTTCTTTGGTCCTGAGTGCTCTGCAGTCCTCTCCCTTTGAGCCTTTGGAGTCGGTTGACCTTAAATTCCTCTCTTTTAAGGTGGCCTTTCTGGTGGCCGTTACTTCTGCTAGGAGGTTGGGTGAGCTCACTGCCTTGTGTTGTTCTCCTTTTTTGCGTTTCTTGGATGATGCGATGGTCCTCTCTTTGGATCGATTCTGGGTTTGTTCCTAATATTCGTTCTAGGTTTCATTCTTCTCACGAGTAGTTGATCCTCCCTTCCTTCTGCCCTTCTCCTTCCTCGCCTGCTGAGCTGTTGTTGCACAGTCTTGATGTGAAGCGTGCCTTATCCATTTATGTTGAGCTCTCTGCGGTGTTTCGTTCTTCCGACTCTATCTTTGTGACTTTTGATCTGGCTGGTCGGAGGAAGCCTACTTCCCGTCTTACGCTGGGTCGCTGGATCAAATCTGTTATTTCTCTGGCTTATCAGGGCTCTGGTTTGCCTTGCCCTTCTGGGGTTCAGGCCCGTTCCACTAGGGGTGTCTCTGCTTCCTGAGCTGCTTTTCATGGGGTTACCCTTGATGAGATCTGTCGGACTGGGACTTGGGCTTCTGATTCTACTTTTGTGAAGCGATATCATTTGAATTGTGCTCTGTCTGACCGTACAAATTTTGGTTGCAATGTGTTGCGTGCTGTGGGGTGTGTTCCCCCCACCTGATTCTGTATATTTATTAAACTTTTTCATGTGCTGCACTCCACTTTTATGTTCGGTCTGTGTTCTGTGTGTGGTGTGCCGAATGCCTTCCTGTCTTGTTGCTTTGGTATGCCTCATTAGTAATGACTGGGTCGAGGACGAGGGATGTAGAGGTAATGCTATGATTACTTACCCGTAATCCCCATTACTCTTATTCCTACTCGTCCTCGACCCAGTCATGCTTCCCACCGACCCTCCCTGTTCAGGCCTTTGTTGCTTAGTATGTCAGGAAGTGCTTTCTCTTGGCTATGTAATATAGCCCCGAACAGGAGCGGGGGTGGAACATAAAAGTGTTTCCTGTTTTGTTTCCTGTCAGTGGAATATACCTCATTAGTAATGACTGGGTCGAGGACGAGTAGGACTAAGAGTAATGGGGATTACCGGTAAGTAATCATAGCAACACTCTCCGCCTAAAGAGTACTGCACCACAGGACACAGTACACCACCATAACAACATTAGGGGACAATGACAAATATAACATCACATTACAGGCAACAGAGATGCTAAATTTTCCGCTGCACACCATTTACACTCACAAACTCAACACATCCTCAGAAAATGGAAGCTCTGTCCACTGGCACATAACATTCGCAGAAAATGAAATTACTCTTATGGGCGGGTGCAAACCAAGCCTGTAAAACACAAGCTACACTGACAGTAGTTTCAAGAAAGCAGAATAACTATGCTCGTAGGTAGACATAGACTCAATGACAAAAACTTTCGCAGTAAAGCAAGCACACAGGAAACCACCTTATCAAAGATCTGCCCGGGTCAGTGCATGTTCTGTGTGGTCTTCACCGCTGCACAGATAAGGTACCCTTCAAAACACATCTACAGCCCTCATTCAGCAAATATCATTCAACAATAAGCACAATTTGAAGTGACCCACACTACCACTCAAAGACACCTTGGGGCATATTTACAAGGGGATATCGCCACAAGAACGTCACTTGTAGTGACGTTCTTGTGGCGATATCCCCTTCTCCTTATTTACAAGGTGGTGTTAAGACACTTAAAAGGGCTTAACACCACCTTGTAAATAAGGCCACTTTTCACGCTTCACTTAGCATGAAAGGGGCGTAAAATGGGTGTTGCAGTGGGCGTTCTGCCGCAACACCCATTGCTTTTTGATTCTGCCCCATATTTACAAGGATGGGTCAGTGTCAAAAAGTAAAACCAGGGAATACGTGGTCTTAGACTGGTGATACGAGGAGAAATTAATAATTTCTTCTCATATTTTGTTCTTTCTATGTGTGCTGCATTTTGCAGCAAACATAAAATCAGCAAATCACTTTTAAAGATTGTTTATGTGCAGGAATGTGTCCTTTCCTGCACATAAACAATTGCCCCTGCAGCACAGGCACCCTTGCAACATGACGCAAGGGTGTCTGCGCTTGTGCTAGGCATTTTTTCAGCACTTTCCTATTAAGAAAAAATCTATTTGTCCAAGGGACAAAATCACTACTTGACTTGTAAATAAATCCACCTGGCCCATCGTTGGAAATTGGGTTTCTGGCTGCCTGAGTATGAACCCTGTACAAGCAGGTAGCACAATCCTAGTCTGCGTAAGTCAGATACACACTATCAAGATACAGTAGAACGTTGTCTGCAAAAAGTGCAATTTTTTATTCCGGATCATCACCCCAGCCATTTACTTGTGCAGCACACCAACCATGCTAGGATCTTGAAAGCTAGAGTAAACTGGTAGATGGAGAGAGGGCAGCCCTGGAGTGTACCCTTTGAATGGGAAATGGCTCCGATAGTACCCCATTCAACCAAACTCAGGCTGTCAGGTGCACATACAGAAGACGTATGTGGGAACAGGGTCAAAGCCCATGCACTCAAGCACCTGGTCGAGAGAGGACCAGTCATTTGAGTCAAATGCCTTCTGAAAGTTGAGGAGTTGCAGGGCTCCAGGGTCTCAGAGTTCACAGGCTCGGACTCATACTATGTTTACTGGGCGGATGCAGTGGAGGGTGTCATGGAGTTTTGCAAGGATTTTGAGCTCCATGTTTATCAGTGATATGGGGCAGGAGTCCCCGCAGTGTGGTTCTGGGTTATTTGACGTGCGTATGACCACCATGGTCGCAGAGTACAGTTTCGGGGCGAAGGCCCCCGTCTTGTAGGTCTCCTGATATGGAGCAAGCATATGCTGAGTGAGGGAAATCTGTCCGGTCCCGGTGTCTGCCCCGGATTTATCACCAGAATGGCGTCATCAATTTCCACAGTCAGAGCCACCCCTATCACCTTTCTTGAAGCAGCAGATAGAGTACAAAGAGGTATTTCTGACAAGGGTGGTTTGTTGTGTTCTCTTGGTGGATGTGGGCGGTGGGCATATAGCTCCCGGTAACAGTCTTTGAATGTTGCAGCTATCACCGTTGATGCTCAAACCGTTTGGGATGATAGGTCCAGCACCACTGGAACTACTCTAGATGACAGGTCACTGGTGGCCAACTAGTAAAGCAGCTTCTCATTTTTGTCACTGCATTCTTAGATCTGTCTAGTTGTTACCCACCAACATTGGCGGGCCTCATTGACAGCTGCCTGTTTCAAGGAGGATCAAGAGAGTAGTAGCCGACTGCGAGAGTTGTCCAAATCATCTCCCTGGGCCTGCAGCTCCCTGGGTCAACACATGCAAAACAAAATTGGTACGATGACAATATCTTACTTATCCTTAGTGATCTCAATACATCTTTCCATGCTTTGATGTCATTAATACATTTCTTCTCATGCTTCTCAGGTTATAAATCGAACTGGGGGGAAGTGCAAATGTCTGCCCATGACTCATACTTCAGCCAAGGTGTGTCTCTGCAACTATTATGAGATGGGTTAAGAGAGTGTCAAAAATCTTGCCTCTCTTGTAAATAGGGGCTTGGAAAAGATGGTAGAAGACAACCTGAATCCCTTGATAGGCCAAACTAAAAAAAATTCTGCAAGATGGCCACATCTTCAACTCTCCCTATGCGAAAAAGTAAAAAAAGGGAAAATGATAGTTGCGCCAGAAAATAATTATTTATTCAGCCTTCTGTTTATTGATATATAATTCCATACTGCGCTGGATTAACAGGGTTATTAAACTGCTTGTTTGGGGAGGGATGCACTGTAGGCTAAAACCACTCAAACCGCATGCACCTACTGCATGTGGTAGCCTGCGCCATCCACATTTGTAATGCTACTATTCAATCAGCATCACCATTCCCCATCATAGTGTCCTAACCTCCACCCCCATGACTATGGTTTTCAATTTAACTCATGCCACTGAAAACTATTCTAGACTGTGCCTAATACACACACTATACTGTCAAGTTCCTTTCACACATGGTAGATAATACTGTAATCAGGGCTATGTTATTTAACTTGGAACTTAAATTAGACCCATTGATACATATTTCCACTCCTAATTGGCACAATGCGGATATTGAGACTGGAGGGACCATACTTAGGGGTCATTACGATGGCGGTCCATCGTTGCGGTAGTGGGACCGGCCGCCTACGAGGTGGCCTACCCACCTACCACATTACGATATGACCGCCACCACAGCAGTCACAGGCCCTATCCCTAACATTGTGGCGGGGATGCAGTCAGCAGCCCCCGCCGCAATGCCCAGAAAAAGGCACTTGCATATTCCTGCACTACGTGGCAGGCACCATGCCGTGCCTACCACATGGTGTAGGGATATGTAGGTGCCCCCCAGTGCCCTTGGCCCAGGGATTAAGGGCAGCCTTCTACGGGCCCCCAACTCCGTTTCCGCCATTCTTTTTGCTACGGATTGTCCGTCGCAAAATGAACGGAGGAAAGGGATATCATAATCCCAACGGCGGTGCCTGCTTTACGACTGCAACGCTCAACCAACGATTCCCCCCACCATAATAATGGGAAGAAAACAGCTACACGATGGCGGAGGGCCCGCCACTGACAGGCTGTCGGTGGCGGGCCTTCCGCCATCGTAATGACCCCCTTAATTCTAATGTCAAGGCCACTAAGATGTCTTCAACTGGAACTGATGGCTCAGTTAGATTCTTTCACCCACTCTAAACTGCCACTGGTCCCTTTTAAATTGCACATGGCCCACCTCCTTGCTATTCAAAATGCTAAAGATATGGTGTGAGCAATTGGGATGTTGGTGTTTTTGGTTGAGGGGTGTGTGAACCCTTCTCAAGCAACAGACACAATCCTGGTCAGTGTGAAACACAAAAGTCAATAAATTAAAATGTGTTTAACCCAATGGCAGTTTGGCACAAAAGCAGTCAGGCTTAACTTAAAGGCAATGTGTAAAGTATTTATGCAGCACACAAACAGTAATAAAGTAAAAACACAACACAAGAAAAACCCCACACCAATTAAAAAAAATAGAGCAAAATTAAAGAAAATATTTGAACACGAAACAACAAAAATCCAATCAGTAGAACTGGAGTTATGCATTATTAAAGGCTAAGATCATAATAGCTACTAAAGGCTTAAAGCGCCAACTGAGGGTGTCTAGTAGCGCAGTCCGGGACAAAGTCACAAGTTCAGTCTGACAGCAATGGAGGGCATGCAGGGCTCAGGGTCAAGTTTGGCCTGTTGAAGATTGTACCTTATTTCCTTGGGGGAGCAGCAAGGCTTTGCATCATCTGGCATCAGTTCCAATGAGTAGCTGAAAGGGCTATAATTCAAGGTCCAGCGTTGAGTTGCGTTGAGCTACGTTGAGTTGAGTGAATTCAGATGAGGAGCTGTGAGGCTTTGAGGGGCTTTGCATTGCTCAGCGTCAGTTCCAATGAAGCTGGCAGCAGTGCGATGAGGCTTTGCATCATTCGGCGTCTTTCCAATGAGGCTGGTAGCTGTGCAGCAAGGCGTTGAGGGGCTTCATAACACCCAGTGTCTGTTCTGGTGAAGCTTGCAGCTATGTGGAGATGATTTGCATGGCTTTGCGTCGCTTAGCACCATATTTGGTGGAAGCTTTAGTTAGACCATGAGTAGCCCTCCCTATGATACAAACCAAGGGCCCAGGACGGGGGGAGGCACCACTTAGGGATCAAGACCTCACCTAGCAGAGGCCAGCAGGGCTCAGGCAGGTCCAGTTGCAGGTCAAGTCATGTCCACTACAGTAGGTCAGCTGGACAGTAGCAGGGAAGCCTCTGGAGCTTGTTATGTGCTAATAGCCCTAAACACAAGACTCTCAGCCTGGGATAAAGGGATAAGATCAAGCCTCCCATCTCAGAAAGCAGGACAGGCCTCAAGCAGCACGGCATCCTTCTTCTGTACTATCCACAGGTTTAGAGTGTACTGAAGAATTAGGTCTGAGGGTCCAATATTTATACCGGGTGGGTTCACTGACAAAATATCAACCATCAAAATATCCCCACAGCAAAATATCATGACCAAAATATTGATGTCAAGTCAAGTCATGTCAATAATTACTTTATTCGATTGACTTTGGCAATCATAAAAGTACAATAAAAACATTCATACAAGGATATTAAGAACATCAGTTAATATCATTAAGTGAGTACTATACTATTCAGTCTCAAACATAAGCATAATACACAGCTATTAAAAATCTCGACACATACCAACAAACAGTAAAATTATCTAAATATTGTAGATATAAAAGGGCGGGTGTCGCTTGATTGAAATTCAGATGTGCAAATAATGGGCTGTAGGAAACTGGCTCTATATATACTACACCAAAATGAGGTTTAGTCTGTATAGAGACCAAGTGACCCCATAGGTAGGCAGAGGTTAAAGTTAGATAGAACCTTACTCTCTATTTTTGGTAGAGTGGTCGAGCAGTAAGGCAGTATCAGAGGACAGTGTTAAGCATTTGATGTACGCACTCAGTCAGCAAATGAATTCACACACTCAATAACTGAACTCTAGGCCCATTGTGTTTGTATAAAAATATATACTGTTGTTTTATTTTTAGAACCAAGCAAGCCTGGCACAGGTAAGCATTAAATACTTTTCAGTAATACGTTACTGGATACAGAACAGTTTGAAAATGCAATAGAACTTGTACTTTGTTTGATTTACAGGGGATGCAGCAGGTTGCAACACTTAGCAAATACAGTACATTGACTCAGTGCTTTATACCTAGATTCAGCACTCGGACATTTCCTGTAAACAGGTAAGTAATTACGTTTTGGTTATTCGCATGATTTTTAAAGAATATCTTTAGATTTCAAAACTCCATACTTAGAAACTTTTTGGAAGAAAATTGTCAATGCTATCCTATGGAGGAAAAACAGGTTATCGGTAAGTAATCGACTGTGAGCGTTAAGGTTCTGGGGTTAGACTCAGGGGTCCCCCAGGGTCAGTGATGCACTGCTGTTGCACCCTCAGCGGCACTAGGGCGGCCGGGTGCAGAGTGTTGAGGCCCAATGTTATCCAAAGGGGGATAGGGGGCCTCCGGTTGGTGGCTGCTGGCAAGCAGGCCACTGGGTTGTGGGAGCAAGGCTCCTAGGGTTAAGGTCAGGGCAAATGGGGAAACAAAGTAGCACAAAAGGTGCACCCTCAGCGGCACTGGGGCGGCCGGGTGCAGAGTGCTGTTTTGACGTCGGGCGCCCTGTTGTTTTCTATGGAGAACCTCTGGTTTGCAAAAGCACTGCAGGCTGGGAGACGAAGGACTTCTGGGTGCGACCACCACTTGGAGAGGTAAGTTGGGAAGTTAAGGGTTGGTTAGGCACCATCGGTTTGGGCACACAAGGCCGTGGGGCATCGGGTGCAGGGGTGCCTTTTGGGTCAGATCTTCTTACCAGCTCCTGGTCGCAGTTAGGGGGGCCTTCTGGATTTAGGCTGCAGGCGTTGGCTGGAGGCTTGAGACAGGTCAGGGGTCGCCGGATCTCGGGTCAGGATCGCCGGGGTGACCTCCTCGTGGTGTTTTTCCACTCGAGCTCGGGCCGGATTCGGCGGGTGCAGAGTGGGCTGGATTCGCGGTCTCTGGCTGCTGCCAGAGGTTGCAGTTGAACAAATCCGGTGTTCACGGGAGAAGCAGTCTTTGGAAGTGAAGGCAGGCAGGTCCTCCGGGGTTTTTGAGGTTGCTGACTGCAGGGCACACCGGGATTTCGCAGGAGCAGGTTCGAGGGGAGACAGGCCAATAGGGCTGGGGCAAAGTCAGTGGGCGTCTTCCTCTTGTTAGCTGGCTGCACAGCTGTTCGGTCCTTCTTCTTTTCTTCTTGTTGTCAGGCTGGATCTGAGGAAGCAAGGTTCAGGGTGCCCCCTAAATACTAGATTTAGGGGCGTTACAGGTAGGTAAAGGGCAGGGATCAATGGGTTCCTTCCCTGGGGTGGGTACACCCCCTATCATGCCACCCTCCAGTGGGAGGGGGGCAGGAGCCTGTCCCTGGTTGGCTAGGTCCCCCCATCCTCAAGATGGCAGGGACTCAGAGTTGTGCTTCACCTCGCCTCCCCCACCTGAGGGGTGGAGTTGGCAGAGGTGGGCACACCTCTTTCCCTCACTTGTTTTTCCTGCCGGTTCTCCCGCCCAAAGGGGGGGGGGGGTAGAACCAGTGGGGACCAGTTGCTGAAAGCAGCAAATGGCCTGGGGAGGCTCACAAAGGCGGCATGCCTTTGAAGCTTCCCCTTTGTGAACCCTGCCCATCCTGGGAGAGGAGGCTTGGCACCTCGTCCCAGGATGTGCATTGTTTCAGGCCCCCGAGAGCAGCAGGCTCTTGACCCAGGGGTCCAGAAACATGTCTGTTGGTGGCAGCCTAAGCAGCCACTCAGTCAGGTCACTAGAAGTTGGTCGAGTTTCAGGGGGCATCTCTAAGATGCCCTCTGTTGTGCATTTTACATTAAATCCCACACTGGCATCAGTGTGGGTTTAATGTGCTGAGAAGTTTGATACCAAACTTCCCAATCTTCAGTGTAGCCATTATGGTGTTGTGGAGTTCGTAATGACAAACTCTCAGCACCATATACTCTTAATGGCAGCACTGCACTTACAGTACCCAGGAATGGACTTGGGCACTGTAGGGGTACAGGGCTCATGCACCTGTACCCTCACCACTGGCATAGGGCACCAAGCTAGAGGGGTGACTGTTGTATGCCAGGGCAGTGGTTTGTGGGCATGGCACACAGGGATGTGTGCCATGTCGACTCTTCACTTTGTTTTGCCCCAAGACACGCAGCCTGCAAAGGCAGTGTGTGAGTGTCAGGGTACAGGGCCTCTAAGGGTGGCACAATAGGTGCTGCAGCCCTTACAGGCCTTCTCTGGTCACAGTGCCCTGGGTACCTGTGGTGCCATTTACCAGGGGCTGACATGTGGCCAGAGATGCCAATTGGGTTTAGGCTTCAATGCAGTTTTAGGGAAGAAACATAGGCCCTGGGTACCTGATTAGCAGGAGCCCAGGGCACACTCAGTCAAAGAACATCAGCAATTCAGCAAAAAGTGGGGGCATACCATGCAAGAAAGAGGGCACTTTCTCACATGGGCGTATATACTTTTGATGCAAATTAGCCCATTTAGGGCAAATTAGTATGATGTGTAAAGTGTCCAGTGCAGAAGCCTCATCACAGGAACAAACAGGAGGGTCTTGTGGCCTATGCCATCTTGCTACATCCTGCTTAATGGTATATATACATATACCATTAACATAAATGGCCTAATTACGATATCGGTCAGAAAGCCTCCGACCGCTGTTTAGAGGCTTTCCAATGACATGGTAGGTTTAAAGTGCAACCGCCATATGTTACTCTGAAGGTGGTTGAAGTTTGAAACCAGCCGGGGAATCCGATGCAGTTTGGTACGTCCGAAAGCCCTCATAACCTCTTAAGGACGGCGTTTCCGCTGTTGGGATTATGATGTTGGTTTCTAACAGCCAATCCATGTTGGCCTATCCGACATGGATTGGCTGTCGGAAACTAACTTTGGAGGGTTAAAATTTACTATTCCAACACCAATCAGTACAACAGTAGGGAAAGTGTTGGATAGCGGAGGGGTAAAATGTACTATCCCACTACAGTCAGTACAACAGTAGGGAAAATGTTGGATTGCGAAGGGGTAAAATTTAGTATTCCCACTCCAGTCAATACAAAAGTTGGGAAAGTGCTGGATAGTTGAGGGGTAAAATTTACTAGTCCCACTCCAATAAGTGCAACAGTAGAGAAAGTGTTGGTTGGATTGCAGAGGGGAAACATTTACTATTCTCACTCCAGTCAATACAACAGTAGGGAACGTGTTGGATAGCAGAGGGGTAAACTTTACTGTTCTCACTCAATTCAATACAACAGTAGGGAATGTGTTGAATAGCAGAGGTGTAAAGTTTACTATTCCCACTCCAATAAGTGCAACAGTAGGGAAAGTGTTGGATTGTGGAGGGGTAACATTTAATATTTCCACTCCAGTTGGAGCAATATTAAAAACAAACAAAATATCTTGAACAAAATAAAATGATTTCAAAAACAAAGTTACACATATTATTAATTAAAAACTAAATATTAATTCATAAAAATTAATTAACTTCCCACCCTTTGCCCCTATAAACCTCACACCCTGCACCTTAAAAAGAAATAATTACACATTTAACATAATTAACTATCAATTAATTAATATTAATTAACAACTAATGTTTAATTAATTAAACATAAATTACTTCCACCCTTTACCCCTATAAACCCCACAACCCGCAAAAAATAAAATACACAATTAACATAAGTATGTATCAATTCATTAATTCATATTAATTAACAGCTAATTATTAATTATTTAAAAATTAATTACTTCCCACCCTTTACCCCTATAAAGCCTCACATAAAATTAATAGCACAATTAACATAATGAAATATCAATCCAATAAATATTATAAAATAAAATATAATCATTAATGTATTATAATCAATTTTCTTCCCACCCTATACACCTATAAACCCGCAACCCGCTACGGTACTAAAAATCACAAAAATTAATTAAACTAAATTGAATAACTACAAAAAAATTAACAAATGTATTAAAAAACATAAACAATAATTATGCAAAAAATTTACATACTATAGCCTTATAGCCCGCCGTAGCGGGCTATACCGGCTATTAAAGGCCCGCTCTCGCGTTAAAGGCCCGACCCGAATGTTGCTCTGCGGGCCTTTACCGGTCCGTAGAAGCATGGAGCACTCCATTGTCTACAATGGAGCTCCCAACATTCCAATGTTCTAATATACATTAAAATATATACTAAAATGCATAACAATAATTAAAAAAAGATATTTCAAACAACTGTATTTTTGCTAACGATATTAATGACTTTGATATTTTAAAAATCGATATTACCTACCTTAAAATCGATATTCTTGACAACGATATTTTTACTGACGATATTTCCATATCACAATATTTTGGGATGGAGATATTTTTTTTCTCTATAGTTTGCCTGGATACCTACCTGGCCCACTTTGAAGAGGGAGAAGCTTCTAGAATTTTCCCCCTACAGAGGTGTCTGAAATTTCCATCCTCCCTGCTCTGGCTCCAGATATTCGAGGGTCACAATAGGTTGGCATACTCTACAAAGTGGGTGAAGAAATTAGAAAGCTCAATATGATTTCTGCAGGTTATCAGTGAGAGAGAACATTATCTGCTTCTGCACCTGAAAGTCATACATGTTTCAACTCGCCTTCTCAGCCATATGAGCATCCAAGGTCTAGGTCACCTTGCATGGTTCTATGGTTTCTACGCATTATAAAGAGTGACAAGAAGGCCGCACCTGTGGACTTACTCATCTGGGGCTGCTTTCACTTGTGCTGCTGGTCTCCTGGCTGCATCTTCTTGCCCATCCTGCCTCAAAATGGCAATCACCTCTCTTATAGTTTATAGCTGGCTTTTAAAGTTAATCTATAGTTAGTCCAATTCAGGTTTTTGTTATCTTTTCTTTTCCTTTTCCATCATGGCCGTTTTTTCCTTTCTTTCATCCTGATTTTCCTAATTCATCATAGTTCCTGTCATGTGGTGTTTGATGTAATTTCCTTTTCCTGTTCTCTTGCTATATAAGGCCTTCAGCATGGTTGGAGGGTGTGTCTTAACAAAGATGTGCGCCTTTGGTATATTTACTGCTCACTCCACACGCTGGTCGTGACTATTGCCTCAATTTTTAGGTTCCTGTTTCCTGGTTTCCTTCAATCCTTTGAAGTCATCATCCAGTTAGGTTTTTCTTTTCCACCTTTGACTCTTTCCTCCTGATAAAGTGGCAACTTCTCTTGGACACCTGCCTACCACATATTCTAGTGTGTGGTGACTGCGTGGCTTCAGGAAGCAGTCACCGGTACCTTGAGCAGCCGAAAACTGTGATTGTGGGTAAGAGTTCTGACCAGAACAATGCACTTTGTTGGTCAAATCTGAATTGTGCAACATTTTATGACTTCTATAAATGTTCCTGACAATTTCTGGAGTTTGTTAATGAGGACAACCCATATTTGTCTGCTATCAACATGACAGAACATTGCTTGATTCTAAATTTGTCTCCCTAGCACTCTATTGGTCACATCATAATTGCATAGCATTTCACAACTGTTTTGGGGAAGTCTTACACAGCTTGTGGATGAGAGTGGACATGCACTAAACTCCACTTGCTCCTCTGTTCATGTGCCAAGTGTGATAATGGCCTGAATACACAACTCATTAAATAACTGTTTAGGGGGTGTTTTACATTTCTGAGGTTTGTGGAAATGCGTGGGTTTTTGCAGAAAGTTATAAGTGTCACAGGGCATCACCTCCCACAGCATTTGTGTTCTATATTGATTGCACAACAAAAATATATTACCACAAAAATTTTAAAATAAGTTTAAATAACATTATAATGAACATAGTAAAAACAAGCATTTGCAATGCAATCAGTCTGACATTTGTGAGAGTTAGAGCTATTGGCATTGTAAATGAGAATGTTTTTAACCCATGCGTTTTGGTTCGGAGTGGAGTGGATGTATGTGGTTTGGAGTGGAATTATGTGGAATTATGTGGGTTAAATTGGAATTGTTAGTTGTGGAATTTTGTGGGGTGGAATTTTGTGGCGTGTAGTGTATTTGTGTAGTGGAATTATGTGGCAGTGTATATAGATAGGGGTGAGAGCTGCACAGAACACATAGAAAGGAAGATAAAGAAGGATAGGTAGTTTGTGCATGAAGTGGTGAATGAACTCCAGACAGAAGATCAGAAATAGAATGTGAGAAAGAGACAAAGAAGGGAGAGTAGGATATAGACACATAAATAGGGTGAGCCTGTGTATGCAGAAGACACTCCAAGAAGAAGAGATGAGCATGTGTTTGAGGTAAAGAAATCTTGAAAAGGCATGGGAAAGAAACAGTACTCGAAGACCTGAAGTGAACCAATATGGGAGAGGCGGGGAGAGTGCATGAGAAAGCGAGAGAGGAGTGTGAGAGAGAGTATGAGAGAGAGAGAGAGAAAGAGACAGAGACATAGAGGAATGAGTGGGAGGGACACCCAGAAGAGTGGGGAGGGAGGTGAGAGGTGGACCATTGCACAGCACGAGGAGGTACAGGAAGGTAGCATGTGTGAGCAGGCAGTATAGAGAGGAGGTGGAGTGTGAGGGAGGGATGAGAGGGGGCAGTGGAATTGCAAGATGAGAGGGGGTAATGGGAGTGTGACGAGAGATGAGAGGGGTAGTGGGTGTGTGGGGACAGATGATAGGATTGGTGGAAGTGCGATGTAGGGATGGGTTGTATTGGAATTGTTTGTTGTAGAATTGTTTGGTGTGGGATTGTGTGGTGTGGAGGTGTGTTCTGGAATTATGTGATATGGCGTGCTGTGGAATTTTGTGGAAAGTAATTAAAAGGCATTAACTGTACTGGAATTATGTAGAGTGAGATTGTGTGTTATGGAGTTCATGTTTGTGTGTTGTGGAGTGACATTTTGTAGAGTTGAATTATGTGGTGTGCCGCTAAATTTTTTGGCATGATGTTGAAATCTGTGATGTGCATTGGTGTGGAATTATGTGGTGTGTATTGGATTGTCTCTGTGATTCACTGCTCCTTCTCCTTTGTGCATTTTATGTTACAAACTCCTGTTTGTGTGGAAGACTTAATGAAAAGAATGTATTCATTGCCATCCTTTTTTAGTGCGTCTCTCATTTCCAAGGGTAGTTGCTTCAACTTTACAGAGCGAAGCTTGAAATCAGCCTTTCCTGTTTCTGTTTTTATGCTTTATTATAACTCCTCCTTATGTGCAAGGGTAGAGTGTTCATCTAAGTCCAAGCAGCGTGCTGAAGGGGGAATGAGAATTGGAGAGCCCTGCCTGCGCCCCTCTCCTTTGCCTGTTTCTGATTTTAAAGCTGGAGGCAATGGTATGGATTTTTAGGGCAACAAGCTATCTGCAAGCAGAAAACCACTCATTAGGCTTTATTACTGCACACAAATAGACAAAAGCAGGCCTTTAGACACAACCATGCTTATGGATTGCTGAAAAGCCATTAAACCTCATTTGCAAAAAGAAAAAAGCGAGGCATTTACCCACATTTCTAGTCGAGCAGAGAAAAAGAAAAGAGGCGACCTCCTTTATTCTGAGATGTGCTGAAACATTTGAGCAACGAGAAACTCTAGAGTCTGCAGTCGGGTTCTCGCAGTCTGGACAGTCACAGCACAGCATGTTTGGGCAAGCCTGAGGCACACATAATCTACGTCACATAGCTAGCAGGCTTTATTATTTCAACAAGGGTGTGCATCTGGTAGGGTGCGGTGGTAGGATATGCTTGGAATCGCACTGAAAACACGCCAAACGGTGCCCTTAACTACAAAACGCCCAAAACAAACTCCTCAGGTTGTATGTGTGCATCACGAAGCCCTAGGGTGGGCCCGCACGTGCAGGTCTGGTGATGAAGAAAGCCCATGTGCTCTTTGGTTCCATCAGACACCAGGAGATAGGAGGGGCCACAGCCTGGAGTTCGACATATGGCAGCTGGCAGTAGTACATGCACAAACTGCTAATGCACCAGGGCTAGACTTTGTACAGGGCTAAATATGCACCATCGGACAGCTGGCATGGGATCCCAGGTCAGGTGCGGAATGCAAAGCAGAGAATAAAAGTTAGCTTTATTTTTGGCTGAGCTCCAGCGTGAGGGAGGGCAGTGATTGGATAAGGTGCCCTTGCAAATATCAAAGGATCCACAGAAACATGGACAACTCCACTGTACAGTGGAAGAAACAACTGATGGTACAGTCGGTAAAATAATGCAATAATCTCAAACACTTTGGGTTGCACAAATAGTATAATAACACACATTTGAGATGTAAACAACCTGGGATACAAATATTTCTCCTTCCTCTTGGGTGCCAAAAACCTCCTGCCTGTACCCGCTTACTCACAACCAGCGGCTACTTTAACAAGCCAAGGTGAGTTTGTGTGCTGGCTTTCCTTCAAGCAGTTCATTTTTAGGTCTCGCCTAGGCAGCGCATGCGCTGTCTCGTCGAGAGATGCTGTATACAGTATAGCGGGGGGAAGCTCCGCCCACTTTCCGGCCATAAATTTGATTGGCTACAATGAAAAATTCTGCATTTTGATTGGTTTTTGGCGTCTTAGTCCCGCCTCCTGACTGCCATGGCGTCATTTTTCCTCTTCCGAGGCTATCAGCCCCTTTACTAGTAAAACCGTTTTGTTTCCCTGTCTCTCCCCATTCCCTCCCGCAGTCTGTAACTTCTTGTACCACAACCACTCCCCCGCCCCCTCCCGTTGATGCCTTCTTTCATGCCGGCACTTCCATTTAAAATGCAATAGGTCTCGGGTAAATCCGAGTCCTATTGCATTTTCAATGCTTGTTTGTCCCGTGATTGGTTGGTGACTTTGCACTATATTTTGCCTGGCCTGTCCGACATGCGCAATACAAACAGCTCTCTTACGCATGCGTGGGGGATGTCTTTCTGTGTGCTCACGAAGCGTTAAGGCCCTAACGTAAGAGAGCTGTAAATGCTTATTCCTGTGCAGCGCTCTAAGTGCCAATATCCGCAACACTCCCCACCCCTCCCACAGCAATATCCTAGAGAAATAATCAGACAAGACACATTCTTTGTGGAGAAAATTGCTGCAGGTTTATTTGCATAACAAATATGCCAACATGGTGGGTTATCTTACGGGCGATCCCAGGGCAGGCAGCCCCTCGCCGCCTGCCCACCTGATGAGCCAAATTACACCGTGGCCCTAGCCAACCGGTGTTTGTCATATTTGGGGGAGGGGATAGCCCCTCCCACCGGTGGACCGCCAGTCCACCCCCTTACTCACGCCCCCCAAGAAGGGGGCGGAGCGTTGCAGGCAACCCCTGGTTGCTCAGGTCCACAACCGCCCGTAGGATTAACGGGGCGCCATCGTTCCTCCAGAGTCCAACGCAAGGACCTCCCTGGGGATATTTGGCTTTAGCACCCTTACTGTGCTCCTGCAGAGGGTACCCCTCTGTACCTTACAGCCTCTGGATCACCCTGTAACTCCGCCTGCAACACAAAATAATAAGTTAGATAAACACACCCCCCCCTGCCTGTACGCCGGGTAAGCGGTAGGGAGGGAAACGGCGTCAGGGCAGCAGACAAAGAGGGCGACCAGTGGGCGGGAGAGGTATAAGTACCTCGCCCCCCGCCTGCCCGGAAGTGACGCAGGCATGGGGACCCTTGAGGGTCCCAAAACACTGGGCGGCTGACTCGTGTGCCATCCTGTGGCACTAAGGGGGGCCGCCCTCCTAGGAGGGCCCCTTCGTGTGCCCGGGGCAGCCCTGCATAGTGCCAATATCGGCAACACTCCCCACCCTCCCACACCAATATCCTAGAGAAATAATCAGACAAGACACATTCTTTGTGGAGAAAATTGCTGCAGGTTTATTTGCATAACAAATATGCCAACATGGTGGGTTATCTTACGGGCGATCCCAGGGCAGGCAGCCCCTCGCCGCCTGCCCACCTGATGAGCCAAATTACACCGTGGCCCTAGCCAACTGGTGTTTGTCATATTTGGGGAGGGGATAGCCCCTCCCACCGGTGGACCGCCAGTCCACCCCTTACTCACGCCCCCCAAGAAGGGGGCGGAGCGTTGCAGGCAACCCCTGGTTGCTCAGGTCCACAACCGCCCGTAGGATTAACGGGGCGCCATCGTTCCTCCAGAGTCCAACGCAAGGACCTCCCTGGGGATATTTGGCTTTAGCACCCTTACTGTGCTCCTGCAGAGGGTACCCCTCTGTACCTTACAGCCTCTGGATCACCCTGTAACTCCGCCTGCAACACAAAATAATAAGTTAGATAAACACACCCCCCCCTGCCTGTACGCCGGGTAAGCGGTAGGGAGGGAAACGGCGTCAGGGCAGCAGACAAAGAGGGCGACCAGTGGGCGGGAGAGGTATAAGTACCTCGCCCCCCGCCTGCCCGGAAGTGACGCAGGCATGGGGACCCTTGAGGGTCCCAAAACACTGGGCGGCTGACTCGTGTGCCATCCTGTGGCACTAAGGGGGGGCCGCCCTCCTAGGAGGGCCCCCTTCGTGTGCCCGGGGCAGCCCTGCATAGTGCCAATATCGGCAACACTCCCCACCCCTCCCACACCAATATCCTAGAGAAATAATCAGACAAGACACATTCTTTGTGGAGAAAATTGCTGCAGGTTTATTTGCATAACAAATATGCCAACATGGTGGGTTATCTTACGGGCGATCCCAGGGCAGGCAGCCCCTCGCCGCCTGCCCACCTGATGAGCCAAATTACACCGTGGCCCTAGCCAACTGGTGTTTGTCATATTTGGGGGAGGGGATAGCCCCTCCCACCAGTGGACCGCCAGTCCACCCCCTTACTCACGCCCTCTCAAAAAGGGGGCGGAGCGTTGCAGGCAACCCCCGGTTGCTCAGGTCCACAACCGCCCGTAGGATTAACGGGGCGCCGTCGTTCCTCCAGGGTCCAACGCAAGGACCTCCCTGGGGATATTTGGCTTTAGCACCCTTGCTGTGCTCCTGCAGAGGGTACCCCTCTGTACCTTACAGCCTCTGGATCGCCCTGTAACTCCGCCACAGCTCTGGGTGTGGCCACCGTCACAGCCAGGGCCCCCCACCAAGGTAGGCCTCTTCATCTCCATTTTGCTAATTCCAGGGCCTCTCCAGGTCCAGCAAAACAACTCCATGCCCACTCTGGCAGGCGCGCCCCATCCTCTTTCAAACTCCCAGCGGACTTAGCATGCAGCAGGCCATGCCTGATGAACCAAACCCCCATGTTCAGTGGATCTGCGCCTGGCACTGTAAACTCTCCTCTGTGAGGAATCCCCGGCATCCTCTGACCGAGCCCCTCGCCACACAGTGGAGTTATCTCTGCCCATCATAACACCCCTGCCCACAACTGGTTGTTTAACTTATACCCGAAGGATTTCATATCTGGCCGCACTGCCCTCCTACCCCGGAAGGTCAAAACATTGCCTCCCCGGTGTATGACCAAATTGATGGGAGGGGAGACCCCCCCTAGACTTGTGCCGCAGCTTCTACAACAAGCTGTTCCAGCGCATACCTGGGGCCCCCAACCAAATCATCTCAGTAGTGTGCCGCGCTTCTACCTCAAACTGTGCTAGCGCATTCCTGGGCCCCCCAACCAAGTTAAGTCAGTGATGGAAAACCCATGCCTCCATATATTGGATTCCTCCCATCGTGCCATCCACCGGACGCACGGACAGCCCTTCACCCCGACCTTTGATCCTGGCAAATAAAGACATGCTCAGATACTAACATCCTTTAATGAGCACTGCACACCATATTATACAACTAATCCATCTTGCACCTAGTTGCACAATAACACTGCACCCCTCAAACCTTGGGTGCCGCAGAGGGTACCTTTGGACAACTCAAAGTTCGCCTGTACATGATACACTTAACCTGTCTTCCGGCCACTCCCCTGGGTGGCTACGGACGGCTGTACCTTTAAAACCTTGGAATTCCTACCATCCCACCTGCATGATGGGCTCTGCTGCCAAGCCCGCCCAGAACGCTTTGGTTGTGGCTGTTTGCACCTATTTGCACAATAACACTGTATCCTATCAAACCTCTGGTGCCTCCCCGGGTGCCTTAGGGATACTCAGAAGTTCGCCTATGCATAATACACCTAACCTGTCTTCCGGCCACTCCCCTGGGTGGCTGCAGACGGCTGTACCTTTGAAACCCTTGTTATTCCCATGTGCATTACCTGTTCAACCCGCAGGGTGAAGGGTCCGCTAGGAGGCGACCAGGCCCACTGGGCCATACAACATAACCTCCAGTTGGTGCACCAGAATATCCTCCGGGAGTACCACATCGTCCAGACTCCTCCTAACTATTCATGTCAAATGTGCTCTGGTAGTTGTCCGTATATGTGATTCACCCCTCTATTTCGCCCTATAGAGGTAACAGCACCCAATTGGGACTGGCCCTCATGCTCTGCTGACTGGATAGTGCCTATTCGTGTGTAGCCCAAAACCCTGCGTTTTTCTGAAGGTGTACCAGGAATGTGCTAAATCTTAGCTTACTTCGCTGCTGAGTGCCCCTCACACAGTCACACACTGCTGATCTGCCCCCACTCTGTGGAAACAACAAACTGTGCAATATTCGGGAATGCTGCCACCCAGAAAACCCTCCCCGGGACCCGGGGGTCATGCGGTCACTCCTTGGCCTGAAACTAACCACATTCACATATGGATGAAGTCCTAAGACCATGAGGTCGAAACCAGCATATGAAGAGGTCCCGGTTTGCTCTGCCAATACCACGACCCCTCCTAATCCCTTTTGAGCTAACCATTTCTGCAATGGTCATGTGGCTGACACCCCAGCGGGACCTGGCAGTCCTGTTTAACCTTCTATATCCCATTCAATACAGTGTGTATGAATAAATTCTGTGCAGGTGGTTGAGTTTACAGGCTGGGATGTGAAACATTAGAACTTGCCTGTCAAAATTAAGTTGGTCGCCCTAGATCCAATTGTGTGACCAGTGCCCCTGTATCAAACAGAACAGGGTAGGGACGCTGGGTGACCCCCCCCCCCTTGAACAACGGCTGGTGCTTAGTGTGGTGGTTGTCCGAATATTGCCTGGCTGTGGTGGAAATACCCCTTCCCCCACTGTAAATTGCTGTACAGATCTGCTCCCACTCCCCAGGAGTGTAAATATGACAATGTGAGAGGCCCACTGACAATGTCAGACTGAGATTTCCAGTATATGTTCTAACACAGCCCCCAAAAGAGGGTCTTGCAAAGACCCCTCTACCATACTGCAAGTAACCTGGATACTTCTCACTTAACGCACTTGCATGACCTTCCAGCAAAACGCCTGGCGACGACTTGACGCACTGCACCTCAGAGAGTGGAAAATGCGTAGCACCCAACTCTTGACTATGCCCTGGCAAGTCCCTATTGAGGGGACAGCATTTAAGCACAATGCCCCCAGATGTGCGCGCGTTGTCTGGTTGGAGTATGGGGGGGGCAAACAGAACCCGTAAAGCGTTTCCCATATTCTCTCAACTACTGTGTTGTTCTGCTCACACTCTCCCCCGGCCATATACGTACCCAACATAAAATTGCACAGGTTCGCTTTTCCCTCACCATCCTATGCCTTTTTGAAAACCCCATTTGACCTGCTTGTGCCAGTGGTCATATGGCTGGAAGCCCAGTAGGACCTAGCCATGACTGAGTTGGTAACTATCCTCACTGTCGGGCCCCACTTCCGGTGAGGGTAGAACACCTTGCCTTCCTGAAGGTGGGTTTCTTCGGTTGATCATATGACCATTATTCCCTAAAGGAAATCCCCATGTGCCGATAAAACTAAAGTTTTAAGACCGAGAGGTCCGCTAACATAGCTATCGGGTAGGGCAGTGAGTTTCTTCACTGCCAATGCGCCATAAAACCGAAATATCTTGGTACACCCGACACCCCCACCCAGAGTCCCGCTTCCGTATCTGGTTGCTCTTGGGGTGACTGTGCTAGTGTTATCAAGGTGTGAGGATCTCCCCAGGAGTTTATGGCGCGCACCGGCTACGCGCAGTGGGTTGCCCCCTCCCCTTTCATGGAAGGGAGCGAGCAGTGCTTAATTTGAGTCGGTGGATTCCGGTGCTCGGCACCGGAGCTTGTAACGGCCTCCACGAGGTGGCGCAGCCCAGCTAAATTATAGATGACCACGACAACAGTTAATCAATAATATTATGTTAATTAGATTCCTGTTACCTGTCTCCAACGCCATTCTTATAGCTTAGGGAGGCTGAACCAGGCCAAATTGTCACTTGTGGGAGCGTGAGAGTGAGTAGTTGTGTTGTTACTATCAGTGGCAGGGGCAATGTGTGGTGCGAGCTTCAGGCCTCCCACCAGTATCCCCGAGAGGAAAGAGGGGGCGCAGCAGTGTTGGGCAAAATCACTGTACCAGCTGCTGTTACCGTGCCCGGCTGTGATGTAGCCCTTTGCCCGCGGGGGACCAATTATGCCAGAATGGCCCTTACCCTGCCCATGGCCAAGTCTTCCGCAATCTGGGCAACCGTATGCATCGAACCACCAAATTGGCGCTCAAATGCCCATCACACCAAGCAACTCCAAACAAATTGCCCTTCTCTCTGCCACACTGGCACAACCTCCCCTGTTAGTTGGGGGGTCCCCCAACCCTCCGCAAGTACCAGAGAGAGCGATGACCTCCAGTCGCCCAGGTGAGATGCGACCAGCGGGTGGACCTACGGCGGTGTAAACGGGCCGCCCCGCCCATCACAACCGCACAAAACAGCAGTCTGCCGTCCCTAACAACAAACTGGGAGCCCCATGAGCACGCACAAAACGCTGGCTTAATAAAATCCTCACTGAAAAACGCTGTGAATTCGTTTTCGCTTCCGATCTCAGGTTGAATTTAAACGCAGGCAATGCAATAACGCTTATCATGATAAACTGCTTAAAACATGTATGCTAAAATTCTGTGCTTAGCATAGTGTGCCGCCCGACACTTTGCTGCTTCTGCCATTGCCTCGAATTATAAACACCTAACATTACACCTACAACAAGTCAGGACCATTGGCTTTATCAATGGTTGTTAGTTGCATAAGGTAAATAGGCAACAACTATGGCTTGTATAAATATTGCAAATGCTTCAGTTCTGAAACAATGAGACTGGACGAACTAAAACGAGTCTCTTTCAAGTTTCCTCCAACGCAAAGGTAATTTTTATTTTTTATTTTTTTGTGGGTGAGGGCAACATTGGGGAGCCCGATAGGGACCCGTCTCAGCACCAGCAGGACCGGGCCCGCTTAAAGTCCTGGTGATAAGTTATCTGTGTTGTAGTGAATAGCATCCACCTCGCACTAATTCCAAGGCGTCTGATTTTGTACAGTACCGGTGTCAGCGCTGGCGCGTGAATGTAAATATACATATGTTGGGCTGGTAATACCTTGTATTAAGTTTCTATTCCGGTTTGGACAGGTTGGGCACAAAAGGCCACGATCGGGCTTTTAGGACGTAGATCAACCTCCTTCTAGTCGTCGCCCGGCCCCATTTGCCGTGGTGTAGAGGTTTCAAACGTATACATACAACCCTAAGACTGGTGAAGACAGAAAAGTTTCTGTTTTAAAGAGCAACGCTTTGACACGGTACAAGGGTGCTCTGAAATATATTGCAGACATATTAAAAAAAATTAGGTGAAAGGTATGCACTCAATCACCTTATGAACAAGTTAAATAAATGTGACAGTGAAAAGGAGGGCTGTGTTTCAAAATTAACCGCTTCCATCTGTGTTGGGTTCTTTAGATTTCCACAGAGGTTGCCAAGATGCCACCAAACCGGTATCTTCCCCGGCCTATGAATCACGAGACATTTCCGATTGCAGCTAAGTAGTCGGAAAACAAGCAAACTACATACCCGGGCACTGGGAGCACAGCCTGCCCCTTAGACAAAGCAACTTCCATTCGCCGCGAGCCAGGGCCCGGCCGGTGACCCGACAGGCCGCAAGGCAGCGCCCTATGGCCACACAAAGAACTCACACAATAGGTCAGCCTGCCTGGCCCCGCGCAGGCAATAACCGAGAAATCACACCTCCTTCCTGGCCAAGAGACATTGACGGACACAACCAAAACGGACCCCTCACCCTGTGTGATTGTCCGACTCGGGCCCAAGAGGTAGTCTTCTATGGCGGTGGACACCTACCCCCAGATGGCTGCCGTTTTCACATTACCCCTTAATGAAGATTGCCCCCAAGGTGGCCGGCTCGCACATGTGCACCCCACAAGCATTCAGCCCGGTCGAACTCACTAGCAATGTCCACCCAATCTATAAGACAAGCAACAAAGCCATGACATGTCAATGCATGGGAGGAGGGCAAATCCCAAACAAATGGCTTAATCAACCACAGAAAACACAAGCCGCAACCAGGGATGCTAGCAGGGAGGTCATAAGGGGGGGGGGGGGCGGATGAACATAATGCATTCGAGAATCTGGGTTATGCAGATATATCTAGTGTAGATATATTGCTACTTTAGAGAAGACTTTAAATGGTTTTGCGAGGCTGGCTGAAACCGTTAGTCCCGCTGAAACATCCATAGTCCGGATTCACGGGACAGTCATGCGACTGCACCTGCCACCCCCCACGAAAGGGCCCTCTATCATGCGATCCGAAGTAAGATGCCTTTTCAAAAAGGCACGCGGCCACCCCGCACCAGTGGGAGCCTGTGCACCCGTCGGGGCCGCGAGTCACCCACTCGCAAAAGCTGACCCCAGATAAGAACCGTGACCTCTTAATAGCCAAGCAAATGCCCTACCGCTGGGCTCGGACGCCTAATCTCTATGATCAAAGGCCCGTGTTGCCGAGAAGGGACCCTAGTGTACCAAGTGAGAGAGGCCACAGATCTCTGCTCTTTGTGCTTCCCAAGCGCACTCCCCCCTCTTTTCTTGCAGTTTACTGTCTTCTTTGACGACATCAGTGACATTAGAGGTGTCCATCTATTAACCCGCGCTTAGCTCTTACATTTTACCAGAGCCTCGTACAACCCACTTCGTGCAGCGCCCGGGTGTACATGCTTCCAACTCGGTATTGTGCATGCCAGGTATACCTTAGACGTCCCAAGACCGTCTTGCACTATCACCATTATAAATACAGTTGTAACCAACTCTGCCCCAGGAAACTGGCAACCAAAAAACACGTGACAAACCTGTTCCGACTCACTTGGTTGGTCGCACAGGCTCATCCCAAGGGGTTAAAGCACTTGCTGTGGGGAACTTGGCAGCTGCCCGTTGCCCCGAGCAAACTGACCGCATCCACAATGCCGGCGAGGGTCACGCTGCGCCTGTTCAAATACTCGCTGGCAACAAGAAAGAACTGGCTCATTCCCCGGGCCCGCCACGACCTGTTCCCAATCCCTTTGCCTCCGAGCCACCACTCCTGGGTAACAGCGGGCGCCTCAAAGTTCTCCCCGCTCGAGCCCCGACGGACTAAACGGGGCAAGTCTGGGAATGATGGGCTTCATGTCACCGCATGCGATTGGACGAAGTTGCGGGACCTGTCCTCTCCCAGGCTCTGTTCGTTCGAGGAAGCCGCTCTTAGCCGCGGGGCTTCGCCTGCGAACACGGCAGCCACTCACGACGACGACTGCGGACTTGCCTTTTTCCAACTAAGCTGAAACCATGGCGTCAGCGTGCCAAATACCAACTGGGAGCCGCTCACCACCGGCACCCATTACTGCTAGACCCGTGATCCTGTTTCGCTACACCAATCCCAAACTTGCTCTGAGATAGTCCCCAGGCATACCCGCCTGCCTCTACCTTTCAAAAGCCTCTCACCCCTGGGGACGGGGAAACTAGATCCGCCTCAAAACTCTTGCAACAACCAACACCGGCCAAACCCCCGACTGCGGCGTGCCCGGACCCCGTGGGATCCTGTGCACCCGACGTGGCCACGACACTCCTCGCCGCCAGACATGGGGCCCCACTGCGAGAGGTAGGGGGGCCCGACTCACCGCAATCCAGAAGAGGCCGGCCATCAACCGCGAGACAGGTGAGTAACCTGCACGACGCCAACGCATGACCAAACGGCGTCAGGACAGCAGACAAAGAGGGCGACCAGTGGGCGGGAGAGGTATAAGTACCTCGCCCCCCGCCTGCCCGGAAGTGACGCAGGCATGGGGACCCTCGAGGGTCCCAAAACACTGGGCGGCTGACTCGTGTGCCATCCTGTGGCTCTAAGGAGGGGCCGCCCTCTTAGGAGGGCCCCCTTCGTGGGCCCGTGGCAGCCCTGCAGTGTGAGGCCACGCCAACTGCTCAGACATACACCAGGGAACACAGACAGGATTCTGCTTTCATAGCAAGTTTCAGCAGTTTCATCTTGACCCCTGCAGCACGAGCTGGTCCACGCGGTGGCGGTTGCATTACGTTGCAGTTTTTACGTCAGCGATGGGTCGGACCTCCTGCTGTCAGCATCGAGGGGATCTTTAATGCACGATAATTAATATTCATCAATTGTATTCCCCTCATTCACAAAACCTTAAGAAACCCATAGAACGGGTGTGTATCCAAGGGGCCAAGTCACAAATAAAATAGCAAATCTGCCCTTGTAAGAAAGAAGAGGCTGAGGAGTGTCAGTGTGCCTGCAAAGCTGAGCCAGACGGAAGCTTCCAGACGTACCAGTGGGTACGTCATATAACATACTCCCACGTCCGATTCCCCCATGGAGTTCATTGTGCAAATGCACTTTTCTTTTTTTTCTTCTCTGTGTAAGAACATTTTTTTCATGTAGACTCCTGGTGCCATGAAACGGGTGCGCCCCCTAATAGCACCAGGTGGTTATAGTGCTTAATGCGTGCACGCCGGTGTTTACTGGAGTTAATTACCACCAGTCGCGGGGATCTCACATGATTCTCCCAGCTCACTATTACTGATCCCGAGCCAGCCCGTGCAACCAGGAGTAAAGTGCACTACAGCACAATCCAGCCAGACACAGCTGACCGAGCCGAGCAGAGCTGTGAACCTGCAGCGGAGGAGTGGCGTCCGGAAGACCCTATCCCAACCGAGGAGAGAGACCACCGGATGCAGGTGGGAAGACGGACGTTTTGACAAAGGCCACTGCCCTGTGTATGGTGTGGTTTCTTCCCACATGGGGGATCTGGCGGGGGAGGATGAATGTGTGTTGAGGTGAGAGGCGGCAACAGAGATTAGAGTTCTTTCGATTTTCGAGGGCTCATGACGGAAGTGTTGTAGACTGGTGATGTCTGATTGAGCACTGCTGTGACTGTTTGCGTTTCATCCCAGCCTTAAGGAATGCCTGTTATCAAGGTGAAGCTCTGCTGAGTTTCCAGGCCCAAAAAAAGGTGTTCTGTATTTAATTTCTCAATTCAGACTCACTTTCCCAGCATACATGGACTGGGCCCATTTACTATTCAAACTCGATTCTTGGTGTAGGGGTTAGCAAATGCTTAATAGAGGTATTAGATGCAAGGCGAAAATGTGCTAGGGAGATATTTACATATTTTATATAGCGCCTCTACCCCTGACAAGGCGTTGACGCGAGATTTACATTTTCATAGCCTTCGTTTTGGAGCCTGGCATTGCACAAGTGGATTTTGCATTCTTTTTTACAATTATGTATTGTCGGTCCTCCGAGTGAAAATACTCTGCTTTAGAGGGTGGTAAGTGCACAAGTGCTGCAAGCAGCCCTTGGGGGTGGCTGTGGCTAGCTGGATACTGGGCTCGTAGGCCAGAACTGTGCCCCCACAGAAGTTGTTTATATAAACCTACCCCCATCCTACTTACACACTATGCTAGTAGGCACGACTCGGCCCACTTAAAGCACTAGCTCTAACTCTCCCCAAATGCGAGACCGATTGCATTGCAAATGCTTGTTAAACTTCTTAACACGGTGTGTAAGTCAGCCTGGGCTTGCTAGTGTTGTGATGCATGCAGCCTGCTTAGGAGCTAGGACAATAAAAAAAGAAGTGAGAGTGGAGCGCAAGACACATACTGGAGTCGGAGCCGAGAGGGGAGGGGTAAGGAGGATGAGGCCTGTGTGAGGCTGAGGTGGATCTGGGAAGCAGGCTCTGCCCCCACAGTTTGCTTCAAGCGAGAGCTCATCTACTCTCTCCCACCCAGCCAGGATTAACAGCCCTGTTTACAGGGCATCAAAAAACAAGGGCTTGTCAGCCAGGAATTTAGTGCAATAACAAAATGCACTCTCCTTGAGTCCTCAATAGAGAGAGAATGTAACGTAACATACAGAGCTGCTGACTTGGGAACTGTGAAACAGGGTTTGAGTCCCACCCGGCTCTCCGGTGTCTGCTATAAAAAAAAGTAAACAATGGTGATTTGAAACAGAATTTAACCTAATTACAAATAACTAAATGCTGATCCGGCAATAGTTGAACTCCCTTAAATGAAGTGTAAGAGGAAGTGTACAGGATCTGGTGAACGCACCATTGAATGAACGCTACAGAAAGAAAAGCCCACATTAAAAAGCAATAACAAAATAAAACCTTTTACAACTTCAAATGGTTCATAAAGCTCCCATTTTTCGCAAAATCATGAAAAAAAGTCAGTACCTTTAAGAAAATTATCGAAAATTATATTTTTCATAAATAAGAAAATTCAAATATACAATAATACAAAAGGTGCTCCAAAGGTTACACAAACATATGTCAACAACAAGGGAGAAACTAAAGTGTAAACATGAATAATAATCAAGGCAAAAAAGGATAGAATAATATACAAAATCAGGTTTGTGGGATCACAAAGACAAACAACACTCAATGCTTCCACATGTTTTTGCCAAGGTAGGCGTTGACGGCGTTTCAACCATATTTAATTATCTGGTCATCATCAGGACAAAACAGCTAGGGAGCAACCATCAGTTGTTCAAACTGATAAAGGGGAAATAAATAATCAACGATACTGAAAAGATATTTTTGGTTGTAATCAATATATACACCATAATTAATTTTAATCTCACTTGAAAGAACCAAGGCCCAAAGGATTACGAAAGAGATCCTTCACCAGTAAAAAGGACAAAAATGAAAAGTGTACGAAAAAATGTGACCCAGGAGCACACCACATACGAGTGAGTCCCCATGCACAATTGATCAACCATAAATTACCAGGGCTGGTCCGTCCCAAACACAAAGAAATACAGAACCTGTACCACGGGTTATTCGGATTATCTATAGAATTAAAAAAGATGATCAATCTTCACAGTAGCGTTCACAGTGTTTATCTGCCCTAGGATGGAGTCACATGGCTGCCCCTGTTTGTTGGAATCATTAGAGTACAACTGCCGCTATGCCGGCTGTGTTTTGGGGTCAGATCCAGTACATATTACTCTGACTGTTGATATTCCCCCTTTATATATAGAGGAATATATTTCTAAAATTAAGAGTGGACCATCCTTATTAGGACCAATAACTAGCACACCAACTGTTAATGAAACCCAGTCACTTGTTGACGAATTGGAAAAATGTCAGAAAAAGCATGTACAGACAACTTTACATGCACTTACGATGACTGAATATTTAAAAAAAGACACAATCCCAATTGGTCTACAAGTACGTAAGGTCCCAGTAATTTTCCCCAAAGACCCAAGATTTCGTAAAGGGTTCAGTCATATTGGGGTTACTTGTTCACACCATTGGCAAGTTCTTTGGATTGAAACAGCGCTGGAACACAGTAAAGAAGAACTTGAATTAATAGAAGAGTTGGAAAGGAAAATCAGTGTTGGTGACGTAGTCTCTGATGCTAAAGTTGCTATAGAGAAAGTGAACAAAACGATTGCTGCGTTTGAGAGGATTGAGCGTCATAAAAAGACCAACAAGATACAAAGGGATATTGACAATTTAAATTAGGAAAAAGCCCATCCATATTTGTTGGATGAGGTTTACACACAACCAAAGCAACACTACTTTGAAAACTATCAGCCTTGGGGGCGGATTAACAAACAATCTTTGGTAACTTTCTCGGATTCTTCAGCTAGTTCGGCTGAAGACCTGAGCGCAGGAGAAGGGCCGAGTAGTGGACCTAATTTTTTAGGTCAAAGGGGCCGAGGCAGGGGTTGGGTAAAAACCAGTACTCAACAATGGAACTTTCAGTCAGGGGAGAGACAAACCCGCAGGAAGTTCTACCAATGGGTCCCACCCAACCAATGAACACTGATGAAAATGATTCAAATTCCTTGATTTCCATTTTTAATTTGTCTAATCATGTTCTGTCTTCATATGAAATGACCTTGCTGAATAGAGGACTTAGTTTTGTGCCTTCAGAAGTGACTGATTTCTCTCATATTCAAATAGAATTATTGCAGTTCTTCCACAAATTGCATCTTAGGGCATTCTTTCGTGATGAACATGTGACTGACACTTTCAATCCATCTTGACTGAGACCACCTTCTACTTTCAATCCTCCCACAGGTCATATGCTAGTTGAACTACTAGCCTTTGAGACTATGGTGATGAATTAAGTGAATATACTGAAGGATAAATTTCAATACATTCCTTACAATATTTCCGTTGAGGAACGACAAGCTTTGATAACATTAAAGAACAATAAAGATTTGACCATCAAACCCGCTGACAAAGGGAGAGGAATTGTAGTTCAACAAACCTCTTCCTATGAAGCAGAGGTACAGAGACAATTTTCACTGTATGGCTCTGAGATCCAACCCCTTAAGTGAAATTCAGAAACTGGTACTTGATGTGACTTCAAAAGCAAAACATCTTGGCTTTCTAACCACCCATGAATTTAATTTTCTAAACAGCAAGGCCCCTAGTACTTCTGTCCTGTATACCCTACCCAAAATGCATAAGAGTCTAGTGAGTCCGCTAGGGAGACCAATTGTTTCCGGTTGCAGCTCGGTTCTTAAACCTTTGTGTAAATTCATTGATGTATTCATAAAAGACTTTGCTAAAGACACACATAGTAATGTTCGGGAAAGTGGGGATATGATTACTCAAGTTGAAGACATCTGTTTTGATTCAGAGAAGGAACTTTTTGTGTGTTTGGACATTGAATCCTTATACACCAATATTCCTCAAGTGGAAGGAATAGAGGTAATCAAAGATATTCTGCATACCAGATCTGGCCCTGTTATGGTTCCAACTGATTTTTGATTGAGTTTTTAACCATCTCATTGACAAAAAACTACTTTGAGTTTGATGGGCAATATTATTTACAAATAGAGGGGACTTCAATGGGGGCTTCTTATGCCCCCAACTTTGCAATACTTTTGGTAAATGATTTTGAAAAGAAATACATCTACAATAATGTGGTTAACCCTTTTTTTCCCAACGTACGCTATTGGCGACGTTATATTGATGATAATTTTTTCCATTTGGGAAGGCACTGTGACACCTTTATCGGATGGTTGAACACCTGCTCAACTGACTTAAAGTTCACTTCCAACTATGATAAGGAATCCATTGATTTTTTGGGATCTTACAATTACGGTACATGATGGAAAACTAGCAACCAAACTGTACACTAAACCAACTGCCCGTAATACCTTGCTCCAATACCAAAGTAATCACCTTAAGGGTTTCAAAGAAGGTTTGCCCTTTGGACAGTTTCTTCGGATTCAAAGAAACTGTAAGTTTCGAAATGATTACTTCCGTGAAGCTAATATCTTAGCCAAAAAACTGGAGTCTTGTGGGTATCCCCTACGTCTAATCAAGCAGTCACAAAATAGAGCATGGTATAACCACCGGGAATTTTTACTAACACCACTCTCTAAAAAACCAGTTGAGAGGGTTGTCATTGTCACTACGTTCTGTACCCAGAGTAACGCTATAAGTAAAATTGTCAAGAAACATTGGCCTCTGGTTAGGTCTAGTGGCATGGCTACGGCTACGGCTGTAGCAGGGACCTGCTTTAGCCTCATCAAATCGTTAAAAAAATTCTTTGATTTGATTCCACTTGCCGCAAGGAAATCAGTGGCAGTGGCCTTGATTCTCTCGCGCCTTGACTACTGCAACAGCCTTTTGGCAGGTGCCAACAAATCTACACTAAAGAAACTACGAGTGGTCCAACACACTGCAGCACGTCTAGTTTTAAAACTTCCTCGAAGATCCTGGGCATCTGCGGCACTAAAAGTCCTTCATTGGCTTCCGCTGCACAAGAGAATTCTCTTTAAAATCCTCCTAATCACCTATAGAGCCATGCTTAAATTGGGACCTAAGTACCTTTCAGCACGATTCACTCCCTACATCACAACTAGGACTCTCAGGTCCTCATCAGCCAACCTCCTTAAACCACCCATTTTCAGATGTAAAACAAAAGGAGGAAAAACAGTGGCCGCCTTGGGGACCAACTCACCTAAGATTGCTAAAAACAGAAGCACAATTCAGGAAGGCTCTGAAAACTTGGGTATTTAGCACCTCAGACGAATTATGCCTTTCTCTCATTTAACATCCCTGGGGCCCCCCTCTCACCTCCATCCAACCAGCGCCAGGATGCTCCTTTCGGAGTGGCAGTTAGCGCTTTATAAATACTAACTTACATTACATTGCTGATGACCTGCCATTATTCTCATTCAAAAGCGGTCACAATATAAAGGACCATCTGGTACGTGCGGCCATACCAAGCATGAGTTCCCCTGATTTAGCTGCAGCATGGGGTCTCAATAAGATTGTGGGACACTATAAATGTGGCAATTACGTTGCATGCAAATCTACGATAAACACAAAAGTTTCCTCACATGCCAATATCTCACATAGTTTGAGGGACCACACAAATTGCAATTCACAACATGCAGTTTATGCCATCTGGTGCCCGTGTGACCTCATATATGTAGGCCAAACTTCACAAAAGGTTAAGATGAGAGTGCTAAAACACAAAAGTCGTATTCGTTGTCGTACTCCTAATGCCCCATTAGCTTCTCATTTCCTCGAATTTAACCATCAGGAGGATGATATTAAATGGCAGGTCATTGAACACGTGAAAAAACCTGTAAGAGGTGGTAATTTGCGAATCTTAACCGAGCAGAGTGCCGTTGGTTCTTGAAATGTGACAGTATTAGGAGATGCTTGAACACAATTGAAGAATGTATTTCTGCTCTTTACATGTAAGTCTGTATTATACTGCACATGCTATTATTTTTGTAGTCAATATGAGTGTGATTTACAGTATACATTGTATACTATATATGAGAGATATGTTGTCATTATAATGTGCACTCTATTTTCACAATGTTTCTATACTATCTTCTTATACTATATTGCTGTCTCTTTCATTTGCTATGTATTGTTGTGTTGAAGACATGTGAATTGTTGTTTACCTTGGTCATTGTTTTGATTATAAGGTATGTCCTTTCCAAATTCATGGAGGGGGAACTTTTTGGTTGTAAACAATATGTATTCGACTTGGGGCTCTGAATCTTTTGGATTCTTCCTTTTTCCCAAAATACATCCTTCGCACTTGCGCAGTCCCAATCCTTGCCGGAATTTTTGGCATACGAATTGTCTCTATTTGGGCGCATGCACACTAGACATTCTGCGTTGACCGGTCCTTCCGGATTTTGGCTCACAATAGAACTTGAGTTATTTTCTTCTACTTTAACTGCACGCTGTGTCCAATTTCATGATTTAGTGGTTATGCGCACATTAATGCATTATTATCGTCGTCGTCGAAAACTTTATTTCGGCCAAAAATGGCCATAAAAGCACAGATAAAAAGACTACATTACATTTGATTAAAAACAGAGCTAAAAAGAGCAGGATTGCAATCATAGCATTGTCATAGCCATTGCCCTGGGAGAAACACCAACTGGCACAATTTTATTTATTTATTTGATTTTGAAAAGTTTTATATAGCGCTGGCTAGACCCGGAGGTATCAGAGCGCTTTACATGAGGACAAGCATTGTTTCATAGCATAGTTACAAGTTACAACGTTGCAAGATACACAGTTTCAGAGCATAGATACCAGTTGCTGGAGCGCAGGTGCATGCGTTAAAAACGAATACTTAAGGGAAAAAGCAGGCAAGGGGAGAGATTCTGGGGAGAGAGGATAGGAGCAGGAGAGGGAGATCAAGAATGAAAGAGGAAAAGAGGTGGCGGAGGGAGAAGGAAACTTAACAGGGAGACACGGAAAAACAGTGTCCAACATCCGGTGTGCAGTCATCCCAGTGGAAAAGGTGTTCCCACACCTCCGCTGTGTGTGGCTCCCTATACGCTGTGGGCTCTCTCAGAGGGGTCACTGAGACTCCAGGGCATAAATACTGGATCACTCCCCAACAAGGGGAAAGGGAGTGCTTTGGCAAGGGGCGCCATTCCCACACCTCTGCTGTGTGTGAACTCCCTTGACGCTGTGGACTCTCTCAGAGGGGTCTCTGAGACTCCAGGGAATAAATGCTGGATCCCTCCCCAACAAGGGGAGAGGGAGCGCTTTGGTAAAGGGCACACGGCTTACAATAGTTACAAGATAGTTTCAGAGCATAGTAACCAGTTGCTGGGGCGCAGTTGCATGCGTTAAAAACGAGGCAAGGGGAGAGATTCAGGTGAGGGAGGATAGGAGCCGGGAGGAAGACAAAGAATGAAAGAGGGAAAGTTTGAAGAGTTTTATAAAGCGCTGGCTAGACCCGAAGGTATCAGAGCGCTTTACATGAGATAGGACATTGCATCAGAAACATTGTTACATAGTTACGTCAGTTACTTATTAACGCGTACACCCGTCTTATGGGGGTGGAAAGGTAGAGGGAGAAGGCGAACAGGGGTAAGGAATGCAAATAGTAAACACAACGGGGAGGCGAGGAGAACAATGTCCGATGTCCGGCTGGGTAGGTGCCGGCCAAGGGGTGAACCAGAGCCAAACTCCTCTTTAGCTGCAAAAGACAGCTCCACCGGGCATCAGGCAAGGTTGCTCGGGCACCGCGGAAAATAAAGACAAGTTCTGGTTTCCGCCCAGGAGGCATCGTCAAAAGTTCCATCAAAAGTATCGGTTAAGGAGTTGGTGGGGGTAAATGTCTGAACTGGAGATCTCGTTAGGGTTCATTGCCTTGGGATAGGTGGTTTTGTTACCGTAACTCAGTTGCAGGTCGTCCTCATTAAGGTCAGGCAGCAATGGAGATAAGGACATCGAGCGACAAGTGAACTGAAGGTGATGAACGCAGAAGATTAGTGGTGGGGACATGGAGTAACCAGGAACATCACTGGTGCATGAGGAGCAGTTATAGAATGTTGTACCAAGACCACGGCTGCCCTCAGATTACCCGCACCTTGGTGCTGTTACCTTAGCATGTTTTCTGGTCCCTCATGTCTCTCGGAGGTCCAGTATTCCGAGCGCCGGCAAGATCTCGTCCATCAGGGGCTGATACTCGAAGATGATTCTGCGGAAGCCATGCAGAAACGGCATAACGCAGACTTGTGTAAGAACCATTCATAGTCAGTATCTTCCTTCGGCAAGACTCATCCCGATCGTCCTGCCGCTGGTCCCGGCGGCGTACAAAGAGCTGTCCGGACGATGATCGGTGTGGCACGGTGTCCGGAAGCAGCACAGGAGAATGACGTCGCTGGCGCAGGTAACGCCCGGGTGGTTCTCGGCGGCGGCTAGCGTCACGGCGACTGCAGGCGGCTGCCGCGCGTTCTCGTCCATCTGCCTGTCCCGCGGCCGCCTCACAGTGCGGTGATAGAGTGGTGACACCTCTCGTCAACGCCTCACCTCCGATGGAGCGCAGAACAATCAGTCTGCCATCTTCGCTCGGCGCGGAACCGTGAACTCTCGATTCTGGGCCAGATATTCAGGTTAGGGCAGCGATGTTATGCCCAAGCGCCTCCAACCATATTCCGGCGCCAGAAACTGCCTTTTGTTCCGGAGTGGAGTGCTGGAAAACTTCTTTCTGTAGCCTGGAGTGCGGGGTCGACACGGAGCTTCAGCTCCAAGCGGCCATGTCGGCCCGAGGCCACGCCCCCACAATAAAAACATGTTTTGTGGTCATAGTCCATTGTCATCTCAATTGTCCTTCTGACACACCCCACAGCACCACATTGATGTTTAAGTGAGGCATGATAAAGTGCTTATGCATCATACGGCCAATCTAGGAAATCATGGCTCAATTGTCTCATTACTTCAGACCGTATTGTTGCTTAAATAAAGCAGTCATAAAGTGCTTGTGCATCATATAGATAATCTATGAACTAATAGAGTACTTTTACATCGCACAGGCAGGCTTAAAGATTATTACATTATCTGGATAATTGATTTAATAAAAAAGCCTGTGTGAAGGCAAAGGGTAGCCATGGTCTAATCTAGCAACAGTAGCCAATCGTACAGAAAAGAATGGACAGTAGATTATTTGAACATTATGGTTAAAAAAGTTTTTCTTCGAAGAATTCTAGGATGGCTACTTACAATTTAAAAAGATACAAAAAGTAAAACTAAGAACTGAGCCCTTAATACAATATGATGTCCTGCGCTAGAGAGTTGACTTTAAAATGGCACTACGAACGCACCACATTGAGAATAAAAAACGTGAGACAGAAAACACAATGGGAGGGTGTGTATCATATTTCAATAGCCTGTATGCCTCTCTGCAATGTCTAAATCCCAGGTTTCAACATTTCTGGTGAAGCCAGCGCGTCCTTGCCCTTTTATACCCTTGGCAGATGAATAGTACATGAATATCTGTCTCCTCTGTATTGCTGCAAGCTGGGCAACCCCGATCAAACCAGTCCGCCCACTTACTGGTAAATGCGCGCAATGGGAGCACCCTGTGTCTGAACTGGAGGTATAGTTTCTTGGCCAAGAGTGGCTGGATGTCATCCAGAACCAATTCTAATCTATACTGGTCTTTGACTTGTAAGAACTCGATTGTTAAACGACCAGGTGAAGGATTCCCTACCGCCGGTGTGCGTTTGTATTCCCTATAACTCTCCACTAGGGTTTTCCTGGGCGTAGCAAGGCAGGTTTCTTCTGCATCGGTCCACAGATTGCCTCTCCCTATTGCGGCGCAGGTGTTCCTGATGTGTACCTGCCAAGGAAGTTTACCCACACCCTGCAACCTCAACACTTCACTCAGCTCTTCCCTATAAGCTGACAGTTCAGGGGTGCTCCACAGGTGACGCCAGAATAAAAGGGGACTCAGGGCGGCTTCCTCAGGTCTAATCCCCAGGTTCATTCTAAGAGGTATAAGAGGGGAACTAGGGGGAAGCCCAAGGAGATGCCTAGCGAAAGAGTTCTCAATGTTTACTAGGGAAGCCGGGGGGCGGTAACCCCAGATTTCAGCACCATACAGTGCAGCACCCCTGGCTTGTGCTTTATAGATTTCAACTGCTTGGCTTATAGTTTTATGGGTGCAGCTCCTATATACCTTTGTTAGGCCCCCCGTCAACTGTGCCAACTTAAAACTTGATTTCTGGATTTGCGCACTCCAGTCCAATTTTTCTGTCAGCGTGATCCCAAGGTACTCGAAGATGGAGACCCTCTCTAGCGGGTTTCCATCTAAGCGGGGATTTGGGCGGGTACTAGTACTTGCGTTAAAAAACATATATTTAGTTTTTTGTAGGTTAATCTCCAAGCCCCGAATCCTACAAAAAGAACTAAAATATTAAGGACCTTTTGAATTCCCATGGGCGATTTAGACAGGAGGAGAGTATCATCCACGAACATCATTGCGGGGATTTCGCGATTCGCAAGTTTAGGGGCGTCAATGTCAGTCTCTGTAAGTAATGAGTCAACTAGGCCATTAATAAAAAGACAGAAAAGTGTTGGGGCCAGGACGCAACCTTGGCATACACCTCTTTCTACCGGCAACGGAGCAGATAGGTCGCCATTTTTCCCATACCTGATTTGGGCATAATTGCCTTGATGGAGACGTTCCAACTGGTGACATAGATATGGTGGAATGCCCATGTCCAACAGGAGTGCCCACAATTTCCCCCTCGGAGCCAGGTCAAATGCGGACTTAAGGTCCACAAAAATCAAATAGAGGCTGCCACCCTCTAGAAGTACACACTTCCAGTATAACATTTGGAGCTTAAAGATTTGATCGGTTGTTGAGATCTTGGCTCTAAACCCAGCTTGGAGGGGGCTGAGTACCTTATGCTCATCCATCCAGCTCTGTAGCCGTCCAAGAAGGACGCAAGCAAATATTTTTTGACTTACGTCAATGAGACTAATTGGAGGGTAGTTTGCAGGGAGGAGTGGCAAACCCTTTTTAAAAATGGGTATAATTTCAGCCCCAGCCCAGGTGGTAGGAATCGCCATTCCGCGGAGAATGGCATTGAACAAGGAGCACAGGTAGGGGGTCCAAATAGCAGGTTTAGAGCAAAAAAGGTCACCAGGGATCTTGTCAAGCCCCGGGGCCTTGGAGGGTAGGATCCTATTTACTGCTTCTGTTGTTTCTTTTAGGGTGATGGGTGGGGCAGATATCTCATATGCCGTGAAAGTGGAACCCACTGACTCATCTTCACCCACCTCCCTCACATATAGTGATTCAAAATGTGCCCTCCATTCGTTCTCTGCTATATTGGGTTCTATGGTGCTTTTGGATTCCTGTGTTCCCAGGTTAACTATGTTCCAGAAAGTTCGCATGTCATGTGTACTTAAAGCGTTGTTCAAGGTGTCCCATTTCTTGTTCTCCCAACTTTTTTTTTGCTTTCATGATGGCTTTACTATGGAGCTCCCTTTTCTCTCTGATTAAAGACCTATCGTTGTTTTTGATTGCGGCAATAAGATCTGTTTTGGCCTTACGACAGCTCACATTATACCATAGATGTCGTGAGCTGCTAGCCCCATTCGTTCGTTTATTAGGGTTAAGTATGTTAGCCAGACTGATTACTAGGTTTTGGTGATTATTAAATATTTCAGAGAGGGAAAATGGGACCCCATCAATCCCAGTTAATTGTTCCACTAGTGTAAGAAAGGGAATGGATGTTTGATATAATAGAGCCAACGTTTCTCCAGATTGGCAAAAATCGGCCCAGCGTACTCTCCTCCTACAGTTACTCAGTTTTAACCTGTGATCAACTGATGATAATACTACAGATGTGTTCTTATCACAGGGTGAGGTTACCACTAGTATGAGAGCATTGTGATCACTATCGACACGGGCACGATATTAAAGTCTAACACCCTATGCCATGATTTGGAATCTACCAGGATATAATCTATGATAGAAGCTTGCCCCGGTCTATTAAAGGTGTAATTCCCTGGGATATCTGATTTAGTGCGTCCATTGCATGCTCTCAATGAGTGGTTGAGTATAAGGGTGTTCATCTGCAACACTAATGGAGACCATGCACGTACAGGGTGGATGTCTGGCTCCGGGATAGCCCAGTGGAGGTCCTCATCACTGGGGTTACCAGTGACCTAGCCTTTCAATGGTTCAAACTAGCAGTTAAAATCCCGCCCATTATTATCCAAAAATTTTCGGGAATTGCTTGAAGAAAGGCTGTCAGTTGTTCAAGGGTTGGTGACTCCAGGCCATAGCGGACCGGGCGGGAGTAGACATTAATCAAGGCAATTCTGATCTTCATGGGGAAGGTTAAGAAAATACAAAGAATGTCACGGGATGATGTCTCTATCTGCTTGGCGACACATCCCAAGTGCACGCCAACCCAGGTGCATAATCCCCCCGATGGCCTTCCCCTGCCCACGCTAGAGGCTGTTATGCTAAACGTGGCATAGCCCACTCTGTGAATATCCGTCCTAGCCCAGGTTTTCTGGAACATGAAGATTTCGTGATGACCAATAAATGAGCCCCATTCCGGATTGTCCAGTTTGGAAGCGAGACCTGCTATGTTCCAGGAGAGGCACTTTAACCTGGGTGAATCCTTACATGCTTCTGGGTATGAGAAGTAGACACCTTGCTTCACTGTAGGGCTTTGAGGTGGTGAGCTTATCTCCTTCAACCTAACTAGCTGTGGGCTTTTACTGTCGACGAGGGGGCCGGTGGTATTGTCTGTGTTGTTTGCAGTCCCACACTGTTGATCTATAAATGGCCAAGGGGTCTGCTGGGGGTGGTCGAGTCTGATATGAGTGTTAGCATCCACCATCCATCCTTTATTTTCTAATCCACTCTCTACCCCATCCTGATCATGGTGGCCCTGTCCTAGTGTCATCAGCCCCCGCCAAGACGAACCCCTCAAGGAATCCCCTAGAGGAACGGAGCTCTCACACAGGAGCCCCCTACATACGGGTCAATCCACCAGTTCCAGTGAGTCAAATCTGTTTGAAAGTGGCAGATTATAGAATAGTGGGCTAAGTTGGTTTGGTCCACTAATGGGATGTCGCTTGGTCTGATTCCACACCCCCCTCTCATAACCATCCTGCCTTTTGACTACTGGGGTAAGACTTGGGGGGTAAAAGTGACCCAGAGGTAAAGAGCCTCTACCCCCCTTCCCCCTTCGATGGTTCCCATATAAAAGTGTTTGTACTATATTTGGTGACCTAAAGTTGATCACAACACAGTCCCCTGAGACATTTCTCAGCCTCCAGCCTACCCATCCCACCCTGCGGGTCATAAGTATATCATCAGAATTCTTGTATGAAAAATGTTGATGCTTAGCCAACCAAAAAATACATTTGCTTTTAAGTGCCGAGTGAGATTCCCTAGAGCCCTTATTCAGCCCTGGAACGCCAGTTAGGGCGGGGGGAGATTGACAAATGGAAAAACTAAGCCTGCTTCCTCACTTTCTAGACATTGAGCGGAATTTACTCCAGTTTTAAGACTAGTTCCCTGTGAGAGATGATCATAAACCCGGGACCTCGCTGTGTGGGACCTACTGTCTCTTCCAGTTGTTTGTACCTGGATTGGTCCCTGCCTGTCAGGAGTATCGTTAGTCCTTGGCCTAGCTGGATGACTCAACCGATTCTTCCCTCCCTCCTGACTAGTATGATTTTGAGTAGGGTTAGGAGGTGTAAGACTTGATAGTGAATGCTCTACCGTAGTTGCGGGAGGGATTTGTTGCATCTCTAAATATCTAGCAGGCTCATCCCCCCCTTGTGAGAGCCTCGATCTTACCAGCCCAGGTTTCAACCAGAGACACAAGCTTATCAACCCTTTCAAGAAGAATGTTAAGTTTGTCCTTTACAATGATCCTCATTTGGGCCTGCATGTCCTTAACTAATGTATGTACCCAAGGTGGCTGTGCCAAGCCTTCTTGTGAAGCGGGCCCCATCTTTGCCTCTCCCAAATCTTCGGGCACCAGTCGTTCAGTGGGGCACTTCTTGCGTCTGAGCCCAGTGTTTGCTGATGATTTGCGTTTACTTGTTTGAGGTAAACCAGTGAGAGTTTGTTCAGGGGGCACTTTAGGGCCAGGTGACTTACGATCCTTGGTGCGTGTCTTTGTGTGGTGAGTAGGCGAGTCTAAAGCCAGAGCTGGCACAAGAGGTGAGACATTCTGGTTAGGGAGGGGTGCGACTAGATCTGCGCCCAACGATAGCCGCCTTTCTGTTAATTAAATTTCCGTTGCCACTGCACCTATTGCCCTTTGGAGCATCCTGTCGATGGAAGTTTGCTGGTAGGGTGTTACTATTTGTGGGGATTGAAGATGGGATTTGCCCACACCAGTGCGCTTTCCCATGATTGTAAATACACTGTTGAAATGATCATACAAATAATTGGCCCTGACAACCCTCCGGCACGTCCTGTGCGCCGAACCTTCACTTTCGTAGGTTAAAAGGAAAACCGGACTGTGATGAGCAGAATTGTCAGCAACTCCCAATACACAAAGGGGATTTAAGTGGCAGTCAATACAGTTGATCTCTACAAAATGAAGAAACAAAAGGAGATTCTGTCCTTTGCTCCAGTAGTCCGGACGTCCAACCTTAGGGGGATGGCCCAGCCCAGCCTCTTCCGGGCTCGGACGGGCCCAAGCCCCCTTTTCAGCGCCTCCTGGCGCGAAAGAAATGCGTTGGCGCCTCCCCGGCGCTTAGGACTCTGGGGATTGGAGTCCCCTGATGGCGGCAGCAGGCGGTGACCACAGGCAAACAAATACGGTCATTATTATCCTTATTCGCGTTTCAATACTGAAGACTGTATACAGAGTAGTAGTCTGTGTTCTATCTGGATTGGAGATCAGTGTGGTCTAGTAGTCTGTCTTCTGTCTTGATTGGAGATCATTTCAGTGGCATAGCATCTCTGGAGCATTCTTGCCATCCTTATTATTTCGGCACCGTTAACACTTGTGTGGAATTCTTTGTTTTTGTGGCAGCAATTTATATGGACTGGATTGCATCTTGGAGGGATCAATTAATTCTATACCTTAAGATTCCCTCAGCCACGCCAAATTTCTCTCTGATTCACATGCTTCGTACGTACGTGGCTTATATAGTTTTTTCTCTCTTTTTGCTCATGGATAGTATTTAGTAGATGATTGATCATCTTTTTTAATTCTATAGATAATCCGAATAACCCGTGGTACAGGTTCTGTACTTTCTTGGTGTTTGAGACGGACCATCCCTGGTCATTTATGATTTAACAATTGTGCATGGGGACTCACTCATATGTGGTAGGCTCCTGGGTCACATTTTTTCACATACTTTTCATTTTTGTCCTTTTTACTGGTGAAGGATCTCTTTCCAAATTCTTTGGCTTTGGTTCTTTCAAGTGAGATTAAAATTAATTATGGTTTATATATTGATTACAACCAAAAATATTTTTTAAGTACCTTTGCTTAATTCTTTCCCCTTTTTCAGTTTGAACCACTGATGGTTCCTCCCTAACTGTTTTGTCCTGATGATTACCAGATAATTAAATATGGTCAAAATGCCGTCGACGCCTTCCTTGGCAAAAACAAGAGGAAGCATTGAGTGTTGTTTGTTTTTGTGATCCCACAAACCTGCTTTTGTATATTATTCTTTCCTTTTTTTGCCTTGATTATTATTCATGTTTACACTTTAGTTTGTCCCTTGTTGTTGACATATGTTTGTGTAATCTTTGGAGCACCTTTTGTATTATTGTATATTGGAATTTCTTATTTATGAAAAATATAATTTTTGATAACAATTGTCTTAAGGGTACAGATTTTTTTATGATTTTGCTAAAAATGGGATCTTTATGAACCATTTGAAGTTGTAAAAGGTTTTGTTTTTGAATTGGGAACCTGAACCCTTGTAACATTCACAGTGTTTATCTATCCCAGGTTTGGTTTACAGGGCTGCCCCCGTTTGTTGGAATCACATTAAAAAACAAGCATGGCAAAAGAAGTGGCCGGGAACCTTTCAGCCTGTGCAAAGTAAACAAAACGATCACGAGCAGAGGCAGGCCAACAGAAAAAAAGAGTGCTCTCAAAGTATCCTAAAAATAAAATGAAGAGTAAGAGCACATGAAACAAGGGCAGTCCCCAATGGGAGGTTACAAAAGTAGAAAAGGAGGGACTACTAAGCATATAAACCAAAGAAAAGCAGGCAATTAGGAAGGACAGTAAAAGGATCCAATAAAAAAAAGGAGCGGTGATTAAAGCGAATATTCTAGATAAGGCACGTCTCAAAGAGACAGCGCATGTGCTGCCTAGGTGAGACCTAAAAACACAGGCCAGCAGGGTTCAGGCAGCCTTGTCTAAAATGAACTTATAAAAACAATTTTCATGTCTAAAAAAGCTTTCACTAATAAAAAAAGAAACTCACAAATACAAATTCCTACTTGAACATTTTAAAGAAATGTATGCTACGTTTTGTCCAACTATTACTCAATCAGTGGTGTTTCAAAGCTGACACTTCTCCTGAAACCTAACACACCCTCGAAGGAAGCATGCAGTTGCTAAGGCACTTAAGGATGCCAGAACTTTGGGTCTGGATTAGAATTTGGTGGAGAGGTTACTCCGTCACATATGTGGCGGATATCTTGTCAGCCTTATTACAAGTGCTTTATATACCATGGCACTTGGAATAAGGAAGACGTGATGTTTATGACTGATTAATCCTCCATCAAACACAAAATCAGGCCCTTTGTCTCTTCACAGTGAAGTAATAAGATCTAACCTGAATCTTGTGAGAACCCTCTCCCCTCTATATCAGGAAGCACAAACTCTTCTGAACATTTTGGTAGGGGATTTTAAGCTGTGGTATGCTCAAATCCAACTGATTTTACCCAGCACGTCTCTAGATGTTTGTCACTAACTTTAGCTAAGATTTTCTTGGGCATAGTTCCTAATCATAATAGTGACACCTCAGAATTTATATCTCTACCCATTCTTGCACTCCTCGAAAGGAATAAACTGCCCTGTGACTTCAGATGTTCAACCTGCCAGTGCCTCTTCACAAGCAACATCAAAGAATTCCCTTTTGCTTAAACTTGCTATCTTGTGAAACACTGCTATGATATGACAATTTTCCATACGGTACTATCATTCTCACCAAATGATACATTGCACCATAATTTTTTGGTTCTTTTCTCACCGTTTTGACACAGCACACCAGTCTAATTAGTATTTGTTTGGAACTCATGTGTTCAAACCACAGTGTGAGGTCAACCATTTTGGAATCTGTCGGATTGTGTTGCAAATGAAGCTGTACACCGCGACAGAAAAGGAATGTGTAAATGTTTACTTACTTTTATGTCTAGATGATTGCCATCATCATTACCACCCTAAATCCAATAAAGAAAAAAAATACATGCTACAACTTGAAAGAGGCTCATGTTCTGGGCCTCAGCCTTCACTTTTATGATCAAGTGGTTTATTTTGCAACACTAGTGTGCATTAATCAACAGAGAATTTATAGAGTGACTTCGGTCTAAGGTCCCCTATTTGTTCTAAGGACCCCTAAACAACAATTGTTGACTTTGCATGATTGTGTGAGCCTCCCCTGTGCAGATCTGGTACATGGTTATGGTCAGATATCTGTTTAGGTATGGTGCAGTCTGAGAAGATGCACAATTGCATGCTTAAAATTATGGAAGTCGTTTCACTGTATTGTAAATAAAACTACATCGATGTTTTAAAAAATGGAGGAAATGAAAGCCAATATAAAAGTTTTTTAAAGTTTTCAAATCTTGTGGGCAAAAATGGAAACAGAGCTGGCAATGGGATTTTTAAGATTTCCAAACTAAACATGGGAAACAGAATGTTGGACTACAAGGAGATGTTAATATTTTAAGAAAGATTCAAAGATTCCAAAGCTGTACGTTATAACCTAAACATGAAGAAATCCCTGGAAATTTGTTTACTTTCTGACTTATAGTCTTTCAATTTTTCTGTTTTTAAAACATTTGAAAAGACCTATTCTGCAGTGTTGTGTTTAGTATTTGTCTAACTCATGTTGACTGTTTAGATGCGGTGGTAAGGACTCTACCATCCTCACTTCTTCCTTTGAGGTGCAGCTATAGGGCCCACTGTCTCAGTTGATGGGGTTACATTCGACCCATAGTATAGAATGGGTGTCTTGTGTGGATCCACATACCAGCGGTAGGTATTCACTGAAGGATTTCCTCAACCGGACCACAATAAATTCTCTGAGCCTGATTCACAAAGCTAAACTTACACATTTGTGTAACTTTACTTTTTTTCTTGGTATTTACAAAACTGAAACTTTATGCTGGCTTTGCCACTTTGGAGACTCCGCAGTCGGGCGGAGATCTCTGCACATGAAAAGATAAGACAGGACTATGTATCATGTGGAGGTCTTTGCCTCGACTTCAGAGTCCCCGCAGTCATAAAGTTACTATTAAATTGCCATTTTGTGAATACTGAAAAAGAGTAAACTGTTGTAGAAAATGTAATAAATGAACACACTGTAGACAATATGAAACATGAAAATATAGTGCAACATCAAGCCCAAGTAGAAACCACCCAGCTGTTCATGGTTAAAAACCACTCTAGGCCCAACTCCGGCACTGACACAGCAAGGTGAAAAGTTCACCAAGAATGTAGTGGAATAGGAAGCTTGAAAGGGTTTTCTGTTAAAGCCAAACTCATGTCTAACAGACTTGAAAGCATTTACGACATCAGCACACGAGTCTTCCGGCATGTACCCTGTGCCTTCAAACAGAATGTGGCCTGATTAGACAATAGGTTCATGTAATTGAATGAGCCCAGAGCACACAGGTGCTTGATTAGACAATGGGTGCTGGGAAGTAACTACATTCTGAGCACATGAAGTTCTTAGGCGCACAATGCGGCCAGCACACACTTCACATAAATTGCATCTATCATGAAACACACATGCATTCACAGGCGGAAGAATGCTCTGTCATTAGACATAGCCGGAACTATATGAAGAATGTGTAATGGATAAGTTCAGGAATTCGGGGCTCTGAGGTCACATGTCTTTGCTTGTTTTTCCATCTTAAATCTGTAACCTGCAAGTCAACTATTATTTATTATGTGTAATAAAGCATGTATTAATGTGTATAAAAAGGCCTGTCTGCGAGCAGGCCTTTGAGGAAACCCAAGAGATAGCCAGAGCAGTTTGTTGTGTTTTTCTCCCTGTCACGATAGTTAGTAAATACTGTCTTAGCATTGCCAAGAAGAGCTTGTGTGGTTATTCCGGTATTGGGAGTTTTTCTCACCCCGCAACAAAACTTACACAAACATGTAAGTTTACCTTTTTGATTTAGGCCCATTGTGTCTCCATCTTGTATCTGTGTACAAAGAATAGATACTTTTAAAATATCAAAAAGTAATAGTTGGCAAAGCCTACAGGTCTAGCCTTAGCAAGCTGGTGCCATTGTTATTTTGTATTTTTTTATTGAAAGCATACAATATAAAAATCAAAGGGAGACATGAAGCCACTTAGGCGTGATGGCCACATGTATACAATTGATTCCTAGTAGGTGTAAAAACATCACCCGCAAGCTACAGAACATCCAGAACGCCGCCGCAAGACTGGTCCTCAACCTGCCAAGACACCGCCAAATCTCCCAGCACCTGCGCACACTCCACTGGCTCCCCATCGAGGCAAGAGTCACCTTCAAGATGCTCACCCACGCACACAAGGCGCTCCATGACACCGGACCAGCATAGCTGAACAGCTGACTCAATTTCCACGCACCCCAAAGGACCCTACGATCAGCCCAGCTCTCCTACGCCATGGTCCCCCGCACCAGAAAGACCAGATCGGGAGGCCGCTCCTTCTCCTTCCTCGCGGCCAGAGCCTGGAGCACCCTTCCGCTCCACCTCCGACAGACAACATCGCTTCCCATCTTCGCAAGAAACCTCAAAACCTGGCTCTTCGACAGACCCCCTCCTTGATGGACTGGAACCTGCACCCCCCACCCCTACCCCCATCGCCTTGAGACCCTTACGGGTGAGTAGTCGCGCTTAACAAACGCCTGATTGATTGATTGATTGTGTATATAGAACAGGTACAGAAATCCTCTTAGCTTTAATGCACGTCACAGGAAAAATGATTCTTATTGGTACAAAAAATGCACTATCTGTCTTGAATTACTGTAACATATAGGCATAGTTTAAACACTGGTGACTAAAAAATTAAAATGGTAAAGAATACACGTGTGAGAAACCAGGACCTGTTTGCAGTGTCCCCCAATTTATGCCCCCATTTTGACTGTTAGATGCTGGTTTTCTGATTCTGATTGTGCTCTGGGCTCTGCTAACCAGATCCAGGGCCTGTGCTCTTTGTACAAGGTACATGGTAATTAGGTATAATTACAACTGGTACTGACAACCTACCTGTAATTACCAAGTTTATGGTAGGGCATGTAGGTTTAGAGGTCCTGTAGATTTATTGCACTGAAGTGTGCACTACTGTGGTGCCTGCTGTCATTTTAAAAGCCAAACCTGCCTTTCAGCCTAAATTGAAATTATATGCACGTTCAACTTAAGAACTAAAGGTACTTCCAAAGTAGTAAACAACCATATATTTACATACAGGTCCCCCCTAAGGTCTCCCCTAGGTGGCCCAGGGGTAGGATGCATTGTACCTATAAGCAGGTGAATTATAAAAGATGGGTTATAAGCCCTGGTGAGGGAAAAACTGCCAATTTTGTTTTCCCCATTGTAGAAAACTAGCTCCATAGGCTCAACATGGGAATAGTTTATTTAAGTATAAGTATTGAAAGGAGCGAGCAAGAAATGTCATTCAAGGACTGCAGATGATAGTTATGATAAATTCAACAACTTGTGTGAAAAAGGATACGGAGAACCTCCGTCCCTGACGCACAGCCCACTGCTGGAGAGTCCCTAAGGTTTCAATATATAACATCAAAAAGTAAAAACATTTGCCTCAAAGGAACAGACATTTAATCAAGAATTTTTTGAGTTCATTATAATGTATTCTTTTCAAAACAAATTTGACGAGAATGAGAGTTGTCCACTCTGTTGATGATAAAGTCCAAAATTCAAAACTGAAACACGTTTGTTGTGTGAAATCATATGTACAAAACATCAATTTTGGCTTTTAACAATGTTTCAAAGACAGACCCAATGCATTTCGGGTATAACCCTTCATCAGGGGAAAAACATTAATATATTTAGTTTGGTTTCTTGAGCATAATAGCCTCCTGCCGGAACAGTAAAAAGAAAGGAAAGAGCAATGAATGAATCACAATAAGAAATATACAACCATAAAACAACAATGATTATCTGTGCTTGCAACCGCTATCCTCCAATGTGATCTGAGAATATGTTCGAAGGATGTGATACATGCAATTAAAGTGCTGATGTCCTAGTGTGTGCATATCGAGAAGTTCTGCGAAGAGAAAAAGAAACAACTAAACCCAAGTTGTGTGCATCGCTTACATTAACCAACCGGTCTCGGTAAAACTGAAAGTGAGGAAATCAAAAAATGAATGCCGTGTGTGCAGAGGATGTGATATGTAAATATTGCCCGATGCTCGGTTGGTGAAATTCCATAAAAATGTGAGCGTGATAAATGCTGAGTGCCGATGGAGTGCAATCAAAAGTGATCAAAAGTAATAATGAACTCAAAAAATTCTTGATTAAATGTCTGTTCCTTTGAGACAAATGTTTTTACTTTTTGATGTTATATATTGAAACCTTAGGGACTCTCCAGCAGTGCGCTGTGCGTCAGGGAAGGAGGTTCTCCGTATCCTTTTTCACAAAAATAGGCTGGACCTTAAGCACACAGCAGCACGCATTGGTATAAATACATTACATTATTACACTTTAGTTTACACACCCTATACACAGGTGTGCAGGTTGGAACCCCACTTTTGAATCTTAAATTCAACAACTTGCCACTATTAGATTTATAATAACTATTACAGAAACAAAGTAATAGAACTTTCTTTTCTGTAAGCCAAAATGCAGCCCTCTTCTGATTGGCCAGCCTCTGCCAGGCTGAGCCAAGCTTTTTTAATGAGGTGTGAAGTGGCCTGCCAGAGAGGCAAAGGATTTCCTGTGGGCAGAGAACTGAAACTACAGAGACAGAGGGCAGGATGGGGATGTAACAGCCAGACTGGTCTTCAGAGGGGAATGAGACTTTAGAACAGCAGAGGCTCACTTCCACATCCTGCACCCCCCAGCCATCAGGAGCCCCAATGATTAGATTAGTGTAGGGGCTGGCAGGGAACTGTTAGCGAATCTTAGCCATGCAAGTGGGTTGGCTTAGCCACATCTAACTCTTCAGGAGAGACATTGTCCATTTTGTATTTTGAATGTCTAGTGATTTCTGAGACAAAAATATAAAATATGCCACACTTTGGAGGAAGTGGTCACACACCTGGGTGGCTCCCTGCATCCAATTGATCAGGGGTGAACACTGAATAAATATGGAAGATTTGCAGCAACTCAGAGTTGCTGTTTGATACAACAAGGAGAAGAAGGACTGCCCTACTGGAACCCTGATCTGCAGCCAAATGACTGCACTCTGAAGGACTGCACCTGCTGCACAATCTGGTGCTACAGCCCTGAGGGCTTTGTCTGGCTTCACAAAGATTAAGGAGCGGACACCCTGCAAGCTACAGGTTAACAGAACCCACCTGCATCATCTCCACCAAGAAGTCCCCACCTGGAGTGCGTCCAGTGGACTCTTAAAGATTTGGCCATGTGCATTGTGGGAACTGTAGTCCCAACATTCCAGGGACCATCACAGAGCTTCTACACCCTTGGATTGGTGTTGTGAATACTTTAGACCCTCAAGGAGACCTTCTGAAAGAAGATTTAAAGGTTTGGAGAATATTAGAGAATTTTTGTCAAAAAGCTCCATAAGGTGACCGGCCAGTTGACGAGAATCAGGCCGGCAAATTCGAACCGCGTCATAAACAATCACTCCTGTAGTGCAGGCACCCTTGCAACATAGAATAAGGGTACCTTCGCAGGCACTAGGCAGCTTCTTTAGCACAAGCACTAGGGGAAAAGCAGGGGTGCACCGCATTCTTGTCAATACAGTGCATCCCTGCGTTTTGAAACTGACGGAGCGCGGTGTTACCAATTTTGGTGTAACACCCTGCCCTGCCAGTTTCAGGTGTTTTTAAGAGAAACTTAACCACCACATGCTTGCATTGCTGGGGAACTTGCCCCTTTGGAAAAGAATGAGTTCAGTAGCTCCAGTAGTGTAGAGACAATTCTTTCTGACACTTGTAGAGGGGCGGGATCAAGCAGGGAACCTGATTTTACTGCCTTTAAAAGGTCAGTGAGAAGACTTTCTGTAAGGCTAGGGAATGCCTTAAGAGTCCATTCAAACTGCACGAGAGGAAGCTCACTGCCTAAAGGTTCCTCAGTGATAGAGCCATCAGGAAAAGAGGAGTAGATGTTGAGAATCTTTTTATGAGGAAAAAAGAAACCAGATAATTGCTATATTCAACTGATGTTTCTAAGTCAGAGCTAACAGATTTGGGTTCCATAATGTCCTTAAGAATCTGAAAGATCTCCTTTGGAAAAAAAGTGGATTGGGAGGCTTTTATTTCTGCATGGTAACCACTGATTGCCCTTCTGTAATTAGCCTTACTGACATCGTCATAAGATTTTCTCCAACATCTTTCCAGATGCTTAAAGACTTTCTTTAGGGTAAGTAGACTGGCAATAAACCAGGGGTATTTTTGTCCCTGTTGAATGGTCTTACAACATCTTGCAGGTAAAACCAGGTCCAATGAATTGGTAATCTGGAGGTAGAGGAAGTGATGCTATCTGTCATGCTGGGTCTGGTAGCCTGAAGAGCGTCCAACCAGTCGTCTACATTTAACTTGAATAAACGATGTTTCAAGCATTTGATGGAGGTGGGATAGAAAAAGTAGAAGGCACTGATACAACAATTGGAAGCAGTAAGTGGTCTGACCAAGTAAGAGGAATGGGGCTTTGCACCTGAAGGTCAGGGATTTTACTAATCACTAAAACAATAGTGTGGCCTTTTTCATAGTTATTTCCATTTACTAATTGCAGCAGTTGCAGGGATGCACGGCCAAGAGACAGATTTTTAGCAGCCACGTTATCAGAATCATCAATGTGAAGATTAAAATCACAGATCATGGTGAAATGGGCATATGGACCGGGCAGTCTATACAGTAAAATACTAGCAAAAGTAAAAGAAGGCTGAGTGCAGGAGTAAAAAGGAGGCTTTCACAATTTTCAATTGAAATGAGGGGAGAAAATATTCTCTTTACTGTATTGTTATATTTAACAACTAATCCACCCACTCCCTCCCTTTCCAGACCAGTGTAGCCTGGCAATAGAGTAGCCAGGGGGCAGTGCTTGAACCATGTCAAGAGCAGAGCTATCATGCAGCCAAGTCTCAGTAAGAAAGAGCACAACGGGTGCTGATTCCATTAAAAAGCAGCGTATATACAATTTGGCAGCGGCCAGGGAGCGACAGTTCACCATAGGCTGTGAGATTGGAAATTATATGTGACAGGTTTGAAATATGCAGACTAAAGAGGGGAAACTGGGTTCAATAGAATGGAGACAGGGGTCGCCAACGTGGGTCCAAGGGGTCTATAATTGGCCAGCTGTGTAACTTACCTTATTTTGAGTGGGAGAGGCATAGTCCCTGGTCCTGGATAGGCACGGATGGGCCCAGATGGGCTTGCCTTTGACATACCTTCAGCGCGCCTGCTGCATGCATCCACTGTGCGTCTGCACTGCTTCCTTCATTTATACGGAGCAGCCGGAACACTAGAGTGCATCTGCACCCAAAAGCCTCCTAAGTTAAGCTTTCCTGCTTGCAGACAGCTACCAAGTGTTGAGCAAGGGAATAATTTATTCAGACAGTGACTGGACCTTTTATTGTGTTTGTGGCCTTATTGCTAGTGGTAGGTCCCTACTGATCACTACTAATTAACCACTTTCCAACAACAGGAATAATTGGCAAAGAAAAATATTGGTTCACCAGTCCAGGCACTGAAGTGAGTTTTATTTTAGGCACTTTGTTGTCTCTCGCGAGAGGCCGGGGGGGAACCCTGCTCCAGCTCTAATTGTGTTCGCCCCACCTGAGGCCACCACAACAGCTGCTGAATGTACCAGAAGGTGGCACAGAAAAAAACAAACCGACAAGACACCTTTCCACACGCATTCATTTGTCCAGCCACCTTTTATTGCAAAGCAGTGCTTAAATTGTTTAAATCTGGCTTTGTTTGTAGATGTCTGTTTGTCTGTCCATCTGTCCATCCATCTATCTATCTATCTATTTATCTATGTATCTATCTGTCTGTCTATCTATCTATCGATCTATCTATTTTCAATGAAAAAACTAAAGGTTTAAGATTAGCTATAGGTAGCAAAACCAAATTTATATGTATACAAAACTCCACAAAACTGTAAAGTTACATTTATACCCTTATATTATAATTTGCACCCCACACAAAGCTTACTATAACTCACGCACCTCTAAACTAAGTGTTGTTAACTTTCTAGCCACAGTAAATGAATTATAACTCGCCCCTCTACAATTCCCAGTGTTGTCATAATTTAACTCATTTGAGATGTAATGAGTCTTGTTATAAATGGTATCATTTTACTTTCTATATTTAATGTAGTATAAAAAGGGTATAAGGGGAATGCACAAGTTACAGTAAGTTTGTGTAGTTTAAGTTGGTTTTGAATACAAATAATAAATCCAATTTTCCTAACTTTAACTAATTTTAAACCTTTGTTTTTTCTATTGAATTTGTATGCTTTTCGTAGAATCAAATTTTTTTTTTTTTTTTTTAAACTCT